>JALJCO010007436.1:140000-752500 GCA_023101725.1 Atherinomorus stipes
ATATATATATATATGCAGAAAACCATCATTGACTCCCTGCACAAGGTCGGAAAGACACAAAAAGTGATAGCAAAAGACGATGGGTGTTCTCAGAGTGCTGTCTCAAAGCACATTAATGGACAGTTAAGTGGAAGGAAGAAGTGTGGAAGAAAACGGTGTAGAAGCCGGAGGGCTGACAGCAGCCTGGAGAAGATGGTCAGTGTTAAGTTTCCCAGTCTGTGATGACCTGGGGTCCATGTCAGCTGCTGATGTTGGTCCTCTGTACTTCATTAAGTACAGCATAAATGCAGCCGTCTACCAGGACATTTTGGAGCACTTCATGCTTCAGCAGACCAGCTGTATGAGGATGCAGACTTCATCTTCCAGCAGGACTTGGCACCTGCTCACATTGCCAAAAGTACAAAATCTTGGTTCAGCAACCATGGGATCACCATGCTTGATTGGCCCGCAAACTCACCTGACCTGAACCCCATCGAAAACATGTGGGGCATTGTCAAGAGAAAACTGAACGGGAAGAGACCAAACAATAAAGAAGAGCTCAGGGCTGTGATGGAAGCATGTTGTTCTTCCATAACACCCGAGATATGCCAGAAGCTGGTAGCATCCATGCCACGCCGGTTTTAAGGCACTTTCATGCAAAAGGGCCCAAACCAAGTATTAAGTACAGATGCAAGATTTTATTTTAGGAAGCCCGACATTTTGGCTTTTAAAACCCTTTTATAATTTATTTCATGCAATATTCTAACTTTCTGAGTTTTTGAATTTGAGGTTTTATTAAGCTGCAAGTCCTAATCAGCAACATCCACTCAAATAAAAGCTTGAAATATATTGATTTGCATATTATTTGTCTATACCATATGTAAATTGCACCTCTTAAGTTGAATTATTGAAAGACATTAACTTTTTCCAGGATATCAGGATATTATAAATTTTTGGGTAGTATATATTTATATATGTTAAATCCAAAGTTCCAAAAACAGGGAATATGATTTAATCAAGAGATTACTTTCCCAGTGCATCGTTTTCATCTATATAAACTTTATGTACTTACAGTTTTCCTCAAAATTACTCATCCCCCTCCATTAAAGATGTAAAAAAAGAATCAGCTGCCAGTGGAATAAGTTGAAATTGACAAAAGTAATGCATTCATTCATTTTCTGTACTGGTTATCCAGTTCAGGGTTATTGGAGCCTATCCCAGCTACAGTATTATCAGGGACAGGTCGCCAGTCTGTCACAGGGCCAACACAGACAAACAGACAACCATTCACACTCATTCATTTCTAAGGACAATTTAGGGCGCTTTCACAAAGCTTTTTTGATTCGAATCAGAGTCCGTTTGCTCGGAAAGTCCGCTTACTTCGGGGAGTTGTGAACGCGCAAACGGACTCTGATCCGGAACAAACAAGCGGACTCGGTCCGCCTACAAACGTGGGTCTCGGTGCGATTGAAGCGAACCAAATACAGGAAGTGGACTACAAATTGCATAGGCATTGTGGGTAAAACGTTTCACAACGTGGGCAAACGCTACGACAACAAACACACGTGAGGGACTGCGGTACTTATAAAGATGGCTCGTACGTGGAGTTACGAGGAAGTAAAAGCTTTAATGGATATATTGTCTGATGAAATCATACCCAGCTCCTCATACAAAAATAATGTCGCTTAGTGGGGGGAACAGAAGTTGTGAGAACCTTCTTGTACGTGCGTCTTGTCCACTCCTACGGTAAATCCGAGAGCAGCGCCACCTGAGATTCTCATTCTTGGCTCGTTTGGCAATAGAGCAACGTGAACGCGATCTCGGTTCGGAAGACCACCCCCGCCCCCAAGCGAACCGAGTCCCCAAACGGACCGAGTCTCGCGGACTATGCTTTCTGAATGCACCAATTAGAGTGACCAATTAACCTAACATGCATGAAGGAGGAAGCAAGAGTACCCGGAGAGAACCCACACATACACGGGGAGAACATGCAAACTCCACACAGGAAGGCCACTGTTGGAATTGTTCAAACCCCCTCCCCAGCTAGGACTCGAACTAGCGACCTTCTTAATATTTTGAATTGTGGTTCAAAATAAATATTAAAAACAAACAAACAAAAAATATATAAAATAAGTAAACAAACATGATAGGGCTCCTAAGTTAAAATTTTATTGAGCAACATTTTGAGGCAATCACTGCAATCAGGTGTTTTCTGTAACGTCCAATCAGACGTCTGCACCTGTTGACAGGTATGTTGGTCCACTGTTCATGAGCAAGGTGCTCTAATTTATTTGTTTTGTTTGTTTGTTTAAATTATCATTTTACACCAGAATTCAAAATCAATATTTATTTCACTTAATCATATTTTTGTAAATTTTTATTTATTATTAGTTTATATCACATTATTTTAAATTAATGTACTGTTAGTTTGAGGAAGACTGTATAATATACACTCGTCCTCAAAAGTATTCATCCCCTTCCATTAGATAGAGCATAATGAGTAAACATGTTTCTACATCTGAATGATTGTAGTGCATTGCATCCTCCACAGGCCCAGATTCTGTTCTTCCTGGTCATCATGGTGTCATTTGCCAGCTACATTGTGGGAACGATCATTCCAGCTTCACCAGAGAAACAAGCTAAAGGTTTCTTTAGCTACAAAGGTTAATCTTCACTCATACCAACATTCCCTGAAATGCTTAAAGCTTCGCTCATATGATCGTAACAGGGCTTTCCTTGAGAATGATTAATTTACCCGTTATGATTGTCTCGTGTGTCCTTGCCAGTGCCTTCCAGTAAACTGACTGCTTCATCTTTAACAGCTGAGATCTTTGCTGCCAATTTTGTACCCAACTGGCGAGGACCGGAGGGCAGTTTCTTTGGCATGTTCTCCATTTTCTTCCCCTCTGCCACGGGCATCCTAGCAGGAGCCAACATCTCTGGAGATCTAAAGGTTTGCTTGGTTCTGTTTCTCAGATTTTGTATTAATAAAATATATCTTTATCAACACGCAGGCTGAATTTTTAAATTATTATGTAACTATTGTGTCTTAGGTTTATGTCTTATGTCCACTTGTTTCCAGAATCCAACTGTGGCTATCCCTCGTGGGACACTGATGGCAATATTCTTGACTACGTTGTCCTACCTCATCATCACTGCAACCATTGGTATGAAAGGATTAATTACTGAATCCCATTTACACCCTTATTATTCTGTGTGTGCAATCTAAAATGAGTAAAAATTTAAAATCCCTTAAGCTATTAGCCTCTACATGTGAGTACTGATATCAGACATCTGTCCTGCTGAGTTATTCCACTGAAAGGTGCAATCTAAGTACATTAGACCTTGATACAAACATGGACATACCAAGTTAAATTAGACAAATCCTCCACAATTATCCTCATGTGACATCACACCTCCTAATCTCAATGCGTGAATTTCTTTCAGTAAATTAACCAGCGCTCATGTGCAAAATCCTCCATGATTTATATACACAATAGCAAGTTTTTCTTATTTGTTTGGTTTGATAACATAAGATATTTTTTATATAACACTGTTCTTTATTCTTTTTTTATCACTGTTGTGGAATAAATCTACCACTTTTATCAAGAAGGAATGACTTAGAGTAGAAAATTCTTGGAAAAGAAGAGGAAGAAGGTTTATTTCAGTTTTACAATACAAACTTTATTCTTGAATAATGATTGGGGAAAAACTATTCTAAGCTTATCCCTCTGATATGGTTTTTATACTTTGGCAGGACAAATGAGGACCTGAGTGGGATTTGTTCCCCAGACTCCTGGGTGAGAGCCATGCGCCCTATTCGGCCAAAGTAATATGCCATTGGCCAAGTAGCCAGGGCGCATCATCACTCAGAGGCATAGTGACAGGACCGTCAACTGTCACAATACCTCAACAGTGTGTCCTGTTTCAGTGACACATTATCATAACCTTTCTATTACAGCTTGGACTGTATTGATCCATTTTTCTATCAAACACATACCTCTCATCCTTAAATCAGAAACCTTCAACATCACTATTACCCCCCTTTTTTTCCGAATTTGTATACTTTGTTTTCTTTGAGTGTGTGTTTCTTTTTGAAGAAACACACTCAGTAATGAGTGTGAGACTTTATAACGGGCTTCCTTGTGTCCCCCCAGGTTCCTGTGTGGTGCGAGATGCATCTGGCTTGTTAAACGACACCCTGTCTCCCTTCACACCCCCTGACACCTGTGTTGGTTTACCTTGTCAGTATGGTTGGGACTTCACAGAGTGTATCACCAACAGGACCTGCACCTACGGCATCAGTAACTACTATCAGGTCAGCAAAAGCAGATGCATCTCCTCATGTTTCAGCTAAAGGATAACTTCCTTTTTTTTTTTCAACCTGGACCTCATTTCTAGGTGTTTATATATGTATTAACTCACTGGTAAAATTTCTGTATCACTTTGACTCCTTCAGAAGATATTACGTTGAGTTGCCCTTCGGTGTGCATCCATATAATGGCAAAGACAGGGCAGCCTCTATATAAGACATTGGGTCTGTCTCAATCCGCGCACTTGCACTACGTGATGCACTACTTTTGAGTGCAAGTGCGGTTTCAACTAAACTTCAGTGCTCTGAAAGTACCCGGATGTTGCCCTAAAACTGGTCAAAAATGCAATGCAGAATGAAGCACACTACTCACACTAAACGGACACCATCTTGCTGACGTAGGGGAAGAGGCAGAACTTTCAAACTGTTTTCAGAGCTGAAAATGGCGGTGAATGAAGCGGTGGCGACCCCTGCTGCATAGGAGGCTGTATTGTACTGATTTAAGTAATGTTTATGAAATTATTTAGACATAATTACTAATGTATATGTAGCACATGTATATGACAGTTATGATCTGGTCGTGTGTTTGAGGCCGCGGTTATACCGGCTCAGTAGAGTTAGCTCACATTAGCGGGCAATGCTAATACTTCCTGTAAGTGTAGTGCTCTATTCGGGTCAGCATTTAGTGGCAATAGTGTGCACTACAGACGAAGTACACAGTGCGCACTATACACTGAATTCCAGTGCACTTGGGCATTTGCGCCGTTTCAGCTATTATCTACAGCAAAACCTCCATTTCATCAATGCTTTTGATAGAATGAACGAACAAATGAGTACTATTGTCCTGTGAGTTCAGACTTTCGGGAATTGTGTGTTTTTTTCTTTTGTTGTTGTGGTCTGGGTAGGGAGCTGCTCTTCTCAGCTGTACTACGGAAGCGTGCATCGTGAACGCGCAGCCCTGAAAAGTGTGTAGAACATACTAATAACTAACGGAAAGCTAAATCTGGACTCACGGGACAATAGTACTTGTTTGCTCTTTTGTTCTAGTTAAAGGAGTACAGCGCAAGTTCCAGCTTTTTTCCAGAAGTTTGCCCCCTCTGGCAACAAGTGAAAGTGATGCTAATGTCGTGCACATGCATGAACTGCTTCGACTGCGTTGGTCTTTAATTTAACCTACATTACACTCAGTCTGAGCCCAGAGTTAGAGTCACGATGTCTACTGAAGTAATAAAGTTATAAATCTGCAAGTTGTCTACGGTTTGATCATTGAGTAAACTGACGGACTGTATGCTAACGGTAACAACAGGCTAACGCTGGCTTGTATTAAAAATATCTAAATTCACAGTCTGAGACCACGATTACCTTATAAAATTACTGCATCAACTAAATTTAACAAGTTGACAAGAGTGTATCTCTTCCCTGGGAGCAGCCATATAACTGTCGTCTTGCTACATTTACATGCTAAAAACTTAGCATTGCAGTATTATGCATCCTTATTTCATCATACATCACATTTACCTTGTTAATGAGAAGAAAGCCAACTGTGGGTCCCGTTTTATTCCCAGACTGGATCGGAGCTCCCTCCATTAAAAAAAGAAAGAAAGAAAAAAAGCTGCTCGGTTGTTTACTCCCGTTTACTCAGCATTTAGTGGCAATAGGTGTTGTGCCAAAAAACGCCCCCCTGCCGTGGGGACCGGGATCAGCTCATTCTACACATCAGGCAGTTGTAAGAGCATAAGGAGGAAAGAAAAGAAAGAAAAGAATATTATTTAACATTTAAACTTGCGTAATGCACCTTTAAAGCATTGATGAAATGAAGGAGTTTTGCTGCAGATAGTGCTTTATATAGAGGCTGCCCCGGCTCTCCCATTATATGGATGCACACGAAAGGGTGACTCAACGTAATATCTTCCGAAGGAGTCAAAGTGATGCAGAAATTTTACCGGTGAGTAAATGCAGGTATAAACTCCTAGAAATAAGATCCAGGTTTAAAGATAAGAAAGTTATCCTATAAAGTGTTATCTACCATCTACTACACACATAACCTCCATTTCCTGGTTTATTTTGCCTTAATCAGCAGAGATGGAAAGAAAACGTGGGGAGTGAAAGCATCTTGTGCAAGTCATTGCAACCTGTTAAGCATAAATGCATCTGCTGACTCACTCATGTTGCCTGATATGTTGCAAGCAATCTAATAGCAGAACACCAGAGTACATCTGACGTTTTAAAATGTTACTTCATTGAGAGTATCTCAAGAATTATTTTGGCTGTTTCAGTCTATTATAGTTTGAATAGCAGCTGCTTTTTAATGCCACGTGGGGAATCAAAGCACAAAGTTGCAGAAACTGGAATCACTGGTATCTATAAGCTAACATCCCTAGATTGAATAAAGCATTCAGTCTCCTTCACATTAGTCAGTCACAGCTGCAGGTTTACAGCAGATTTCTGCACCGCGGTGAAGTCTGAAAGGGAAAACATTTCTGTGTGCAGACACTGAGCATGGTGTCGGCCTTTGGCCCGCTCATCACTGCTGGGATATTTGGAGCCACGCTGTCCTCAGCTCTGGCCTGCCTGGTGTCTGCTCCCAAAGTCTTCCAGGTAAACATGTGTCGTCTTCAAAATTACTCATACCCTCCAATTAAATATGGAAAAAAATCAGTTGTCAGTGAAATAAGCTGAAATTGAAAAAAGTGATAATAAATAAAAATTTTATGAAAATCAGGACATTGATTTTGAATTGTGGTTTGAAAGAAATATTAAAAACAAACATAAAAAAAGAAGTAAACAAGCATGATGGGGCTCTGAAGCTAAAATTTTGTTGAGCAACACTGAGACAAACACTGCAATCAGGTGTTTTCTGTAATGGTCAGAAAGACGTCTGCACCTGTTGACAGGTATGTTGGTTCAGTGTTCATGGGAAAGGTGCTCTAATGTGTCTGGGACAGCTTTGTTTTTTTATTATTATTATATCCACACACAATTCAAAAGCAATATTTTATTTCACTAAATTATAATTTTGTAAATTTTAATTTATTATTAGTTTCTTTAGTTTCTGGTCATTTGAATTACTGTTGTTAATTTAGCCTTTTCTTCATTTGGAGGATATGAATAATTTTGAGGATGACTGTACGCACTTTCAAACTGCTTTGAACACAGAGTTTTTACGCAGGATAGATTTAACAAAGATTTATATGCATAAATTGTTTCTCTTTTAAATCTGCTGTCATTTCTTCTTTGCAGTGTCTCTGTAAGGACCATCTCTACCCTCTCATTGGCTTCTTTGGCAAAGGTTACGGCAAAAACCATGAACCTCTCAGAGGCTACCTACTGACGTACATCATAGCTATCTGCTTCATTATCATCGGTGAGGCTTCGAAGAAAATCTTTGATCTCTGATGCAATAAAATTTGAATATTTTTTTTTTCTTATCCTCATCCAGCTGAGTTGAACACCATCGCTCCCATCATCTCCAACTTCTACCTGTGCTCCTACTCTTTGATCAACTTCAGTTGCTTTCATGCTTCCATCACCAACTCGCCAGGTAAATCATTAAAATGAATACTTTAATGGACGTGGTTGTAAAGGTGTAAATAGATGAAAGCAATCAACTAAAATACTAACTGAATACAAGGATGAATTCATTTCTACACCCATGCGTGGAAATATCACTAAATGGTCATTTACAGAAAGGCAGGATCTCAAAATCCCCTCAGAGTTAATTATTCTGATCAAACAGAAAGTTAACATGTTTCCAGAAATCACGTTTTCTACTCCGAGAAATATGTAAAAAAGAGAAATCTTTACATCACAGCTGGACCGATACAACTCTCTGCAGGAATGATTTCAACTACGCCAGTCACATGCCTAAACGCACCTCTCCTTAATCTGATCACCACTTAGTCATGATGTCATTTCTCATAATCACCACTTGCACACTCATGAAAAGGAGGAAAATTAGTGTTTTTTTTTTTTTCTTCTATTCTTGAAAAATGTGACATTATTTACAGTGTTAACACCTGTAGATAACAACGGCAGGTTTTGGGGGAAACCTAGCTTAATGCAGCAGCTCCCGACGTGATTTTCCTGATGTATTCTGGCTGAGTTCTCCACTGTCATAAAACAAAGTTAAGATAACTATCAACACATAGCCTTCCTTTTCTCCTGGTTTTAATAAAGGATGAATCATCGGCTCTCTGGCGTTTCTCAGACATGTTTTATTAATTGAATAGTGCAGGAAAACACAAGGCTACCAGAATAGATGTGAGCTCCTCCACTACTATAGTTCCACTAAATCACTGACCTCACTAAACCACACAGTACATGGATGGACATCAACTGCATGCAAGAGGTTTGAACTACTACGTATATATTTTTAAAATTTTGACTAAGGATATTCGTTTTAATATATTATAAAGCAGATTTACAATAGATATTGCAGATATTACAATTTACAGTAGATTTACAGAACATGTGCAGCAGCATGTGTTCTGATGAGGTGGGATCACTTTACACCAGTTTTTAAATCGCTGCATTGGCTCCCCGTGCATTTCGGGGTTGAGTTTAAGGTTCTTTTAATGGTTTATAAATGTCCTAATGGTCTTGTGAGTTTTTTTGTTGTTGTTGTTGTTGTTTGTTTGCTCTTACATAGGGATGTAACGATTCAGTTTAACAATGATGCGATTCATATCATGACTCATGGTTTCTGATTCGATTTCAAGTCACTGAATCGAATCGGATCGTATCGTTCTAAATGAATCAATATCATCCATGAATCGAATCAGAAACCATGAATATATGAATCGCATCATTGCAGACCGAATTGTTACCCCCCTACTCTCACAGCACCTTCTTTTATTGTTTTTAGGGTTATTTGATCTCTGGTTTAACTGTTTAATGCCAGTGTTTCCTCACGGGGATCCTTCGCTCCGGGGGCTTTGCCTACTCAGTCCGGGGGCATAGTAGCTGCAATGGACGCCCTTTTTCTGGCGGGCGGTGGTCCTGAACAGCAGCCTTACGGCTGCAGTGTGGACCCTGGCCTGCCCTGATCTGGGGGGTCCCTGCGGTGAGGCCCTCTGTGACCATTGGCGGGCTCCCAGTGTGAAATGATTCCAAAGATACAGATTCCTCACAGCAGCGTCAGCGTCAGGCAGTTATCACTATTAAAGTTTTTATGCTTATTCACTTGAGACACAGAAATTAGGGGGTTGGGAGTCATGTAGAATTGGGAGGGGGTGTATACTTGTGCATGTGTGTATGTGTTTTGTGTCATTTACTTGGATGTCTGAAGGCTTGTTTTTATTGCACGTTTTTGTTATGTCAATCACTTTTTGTTGCCTTTTAATGGCATGTAAAGTGCTTTATAAATAAAGTTTGATTTGATTTTGAGCTCCCAAAACACTGTGTATGTGCAAATAAAACATCCAAGAAGAAAAGACAAAAAGAGAACATTTGTAAATTTGTCATCTCTTTATTTTAACAATCACAGAGGCTCTGTATAGTCATACCTTGTAGACCTTTATGTTCTTTGGGGACCCCTGTAGGGGGTTGGAAAGCCCAGTTTGGGAACCACAGGCTGGATACACTATCATGACTTGCTGAATATTAAATCTATCGCTTGAGTTGATTGAAGCAGCCAGAGCCCTCACTGGTGTGGTACTTTAAAGGATATTAGTTTCTACATTGCTTTTGTGATCATTGTGTTAAAAGTAATTTTGGGAATAGTTTCATAACCAAATAGAAATTTGATAAACATACTTTTGTACGATAAGGTTCTGAGTGTCACTCTTCAGTTTTATCATTTTTCCCACATATGCTCGCTTGAAGTTCCTGCAAGATCTGGATGTGAAAGGAAAACATCCAGCTGAAGGCTTAAAAGTTGATGAAGCAGAGGACATTACTGTCATCTTGTTCACTTCTTACAATTATAATTAACCACTGGGCCTGAAAATGAATATTTTGTCTTTTCTTCTTGCATCAGATTGTAAATCATCAGTGTGAGATATTTAACCCTTTTCTGCAATAGAAACGGCCCGTCTATGCCTGCTCTGTTATTTTTGTGCATAGTGGAGTCATTTCTTGGGATATCCTCAAGTTTTTTTTATATTTTCAGAATCTGCATAACTTGAGGTATTAGGTTATGAACATTAATGACAGTAATAACTTACAATGCTCTTGAAAGAATGCCATGAATATAAAAAATACACAAAAATCGGAATTGTTTTCTAGGCATCTTGCTAACTAAATAAACAAAACACAATAATCCAAAACATTTCTAAATGTACAAAATTAAAATAAATACTTCTTAACACTTTAAAAGTTATTGCAACCATTGATTTCTTTTTAGTTTTTGAGATACATTCCATTTTGGTAGCAGAGTAAAAGTTGTTTTGATTGATGGATTTCAGTTTCAAGATAAAGCAGCTAATAAAGGCATTTTTTTCTGCTGTGGTGTCATTTGACGGGAGCATTTCTTGGTGCTTTACTTAGAATATCTATAGCTAATACAAACAAAAAAAGGTTTTTGACCATCGAGAGGCTGAAAAATTATTCAAAATTCAGGAATTTTTTCATAAAACTACTAAATGAACATACAAAAACTATATAGATGCAGAAGATTATTGAATAATTATGAACTATCTTAAACCTATATATTTTGAATATATTTGAAATTCTTTGTTTTTGAAACAGGTTATTTAATGTGAAGAGTGCAGTTTCATTCGTGCAAATACTGTATGTGCTGTAACTTGTAGTATCATCAGAGCTGGTTCACAGTTCCCTTACCTGCTCCACCGAGTATTTCTTCCACACTCCAGATGTGTAAACATAAACTATGCTGAGACTAGCCTAAATGCAAAATAAAAAATATTTAAGAAAATAAAACCCTAAGTTACTAATGTCATAAAAACGAACAAGAAACCATGCTAATCTTGCTGCCGATCTGTGGTACAAACAAGCAACTTCATATGGTAAAACTCGTTACTGTGATTTTTAAAAAATGACTGAAAAACAAGCTAAAACCATGTACAACACAATATACAGAATAAACTCTTGTCTCTCTATTTTCCTCATTATTTATCTTTCTTTCCATCGTCAATCTCTCTGGCAATGATCACTGAACACTCTGCTATGACTTCTTGACGCCACCTTGTGTTTATATTGCCGAACTCCGCTGCATGTAGCGACAAATGATGATGTCATCGACTCGATCACCACCATAGCTTGAACAGCGCAAGTCTTAGCTTTCAAATTTAAAAAAAAATCATCGTTCTAGCTATCATAGTTTTTATTTTAGAGCAGAAGCAAGATTGTGCTAAGAGGGAACTTCCGGTGGCTGTTGCGTTTTTTAAGGGTTAAAAAGATTAATATGAAAAAATTGGTAATGAAAGAATTCTGCAGATGTTAAAAGGATGCAGAAGTCACACAAAACTGGGAAACAGTTAACAACTGTGACCCATCTGTAACTAAACATGTTTGGCAAACACAGTTACAGTATCACACATTGCTCAACACTTGACCTGGAAGTCGTGATCTTATGAGTCATTACTGACTGGTCACAACAGTATTTTTCTCAGCAGGACGAGTGTGTGTATTGTGTGTAACAATACCTTATGTGTGTGTGTGTGTCTGCAGGTTGGCGTCCGTCATTCAGGTTCTACAGTAAGTGGCTGTCCCTGCTGTGTGCTATCATCTGTGTGGTGATCATGTTCCTGCTGAAGTGGTGGGCGGCCCTCATTGCAGTCGGTGTTGTTTTATTCTTTCTGGGATATACACTCTATAAGAAACCAGGTAAGCCACACGGCCGCGAATGGCACAAGGAGAGCCACACAAGCTGTGTTTCCACTATACTTAGAAATGTGCAAAACCTAAATATCGCAATAATAAACTGGTAAACACGTACATTTAGAAAAAAAGAAAAAGAATCAAGGCTTGCAAAAAAAAGTTTTAAGCATTCATGAGGCGGTTTTTCAAACGTTTCGATAAAGCAGTATAATGCAAAAGTATAATGGAAACTCTTGTCGCATTTACACACCAGCGAATGTGACATGGGGGATGTTTGTGATCATTTTCAAACTTTAATTGTGAAATCGAAGTGATGGAGGAAGATCTACCAGTCACATACAACTTATTTTGGGGACTTGCAAGGGCGGCGCCATTTGACCTCTGGTTGTGTTGACAATTCCGGTTGCTACTCACATCCATAGCAATTCCCCCACCAGTGTTTTGACACAAATCATCACGTGATTTTGGATTGAGATTTGATTTCCAGCGTCCTGAGATTTGGACACAAACACAGACACCCAAAAAATTAGCAATTGTCAGGCAGTGTAGATACTTTCGTTCATTTCCCCTCTCTAGAATGATGTCGGACACTCGTTGAGACTATCCGAGCCCTTCAGTGTGGAAAAAAAGCACATTTTTAGGGCGAACTTAGACGAGGGGGCCAGTTGCCCCATCCTTACCATTAGCTGGGCTGCTAGGCTGCTGCTATGCTGCTAACTTGAAAATTCCTTTCTCCATTACTCACATACATGAAAAGACAGACCCCAGGTTCAAAATTTTTAATACTGTACTGGCACACATTACTTGACTCCTCTAGTCTACACAGATTTAGACGCCATGCACAATATGCAAAAGACAGATCACACATCTCTCTTCTGTCGTGCTCTACAGAGCGCACCACATGCTAATCGAGTTTACAGCATAATTTGCATCCATCCACCCAGTCAGTGGACTGTGTTAACCTGAATTTTTCAGAATAGTTTGTTTAGTTTCTTCCCAGCTAAGTCACTGCATCTCTCTACGTGTGCCATCTATTTTTTTTCCGTGTAACTAACGAGGCACAGCTAGCGACCGGAAATGTCAACACAACTCCGGAAGATGAAGATGTTTAGAAGTGGGCGGAGCAAAAAAAGGTGAATAGGCCTATATGAAAAATCCATAAATCATTGTAATTCAGCAAATGGATTCTGCAAAAAGCATTCAGCAAAAAATGTTTTGCATCTCCATCGTCCACAAAGTGGAGTCTCGCAGGATGGGATTCATGAGAATTACAGCTTATGGCCTAAACACCATTTAATGGAAACACCTGTGTATTGCAGATATATTTTGTTCTTGAAATATCGCTTTTATTTTTTAGAAAAAGTGTAATGGAAACGCAGCTGCAGTGGCTTTTATTAAATTCCATTTATAAATGGAATTTCAGAGTGAAAACAAGTTTTCTCTTTTCAGTGTTGTTTAGAAAAATTCCTCTCAGACTTACTGTATTGAGGGAGACTCCGCCCTCTTCAAGTTGAATATTTCCCATCATGCTTTGTGACTCCCCCTGTTCAGTCCTGCACCATGAGTTCAGTGTATTTTTTATCCCTTTAGCTTCCCTTTGTGCATCAGCAAATTGTAGACAAGAAAAACTGTTAAAGATGACAGCTGATCCAAAATATGGGGATTTGATTGACAATTGTCAGTTAATAAGCTTTTCGTCACAACTCCCAATTGTCATCAAGGTTGTGCAGGATAGGAGTCCTGACTCAGTTCTTAGTTGGATATGTGTTTATGTTAACTGGAGTTTTGCAGCCCATGGAACACTAAATAAATTAGAAGTAAATATAACGTTATTATTATTACGACATTTAAAAGCAGCACTATAGGTGTTACATATCTCAAAGAGTAAAGATTATTAACAATGTAAGTATGGATCAAGTTTAACTAAAATTGACACTAAGGGTGAATTCCAATTCCTGTCTTAACCCTCAATCTCAAAAATGCGCACTCCCGTGAAGTCTAAGTGCTTTCCCGATTCTCAGAAAGTTAAGTTGAGAGGCAAGTTTAAGGGCTGAATCGCCCTCAATATTGAGATTCTCCGACACCACCCTTGTGAGTAAGGGCTACCCGCAATGCAAGCGGCAAAGAAGGCGAGCTACAAATCTTTAGTATTTTCTTTGTTAATTGAGATATAAATATTATGAAAACCATTGTATTTTCTTAGTTTAGGTCCATGTTATGGATTAGTTACCTCATTGTTTCATTTCATTTCATTTTTTATTTCATTCCATACATGACCAAACAAGAAACATTACCAAAACAAAGTAACCAAAACAATATAATAAATGCACCAAAAATAAAAATAAATACAATAGATAATGATAATAATGATAAAAAGAATACAAATAAAAAAAGAAAATAGATAAGTAAAGAAATAAAAAATAATGTACATTTATCAATTTCATGTACGAAAAGGAGTGGGAAGAAGTACAAAAACTTATTCAATCCCACCCTTTTTCAAAAAAGAAAAAATAAACAGCCATATACATAGATCACAGTCTTCTGCTTCATGATCATTATTTGCCAATTAAAATGACCAAAATCTAAATAAAACTGAAAAATATATGCATATGTCTATACATAAATGTATCTTTGTGCAGTCAGCTTGTAAACACACAAACAGCTTTCCACGAATACACACTTACACATTTTGCATGCATACACCTACAAACCACTTCTTACATGCCTACCCACCTTATTGTCTCCTGTACCTTATAAAGATCAATTGTTTATATAGTTTTTTAAAGTGATGAATATTCTTACTTTCTTTTAACTCTGTATTCAGACTATTCCACAATTTTGTTCCACATACAGAAATACAAAAACCCTTTCTTCTTGTTCGCACCCTTATAATTTTAAATTCCAAAATATTTCTTGTATTGTATTTTTTTTCTTTAAAAGTAAATAGTCTCTGTACATTTACATTGTTGCATAATATTAATTTTTATTTTATGATCTTTTGGCAATAGCAGCCGGTGCGGTCAAACCATGTTGCTATCACTTAAGTTAGTTAAGTTAACGTTACAAACTAGAGATGTCCCGATCAGGGTTTTTTGCCCCCGATTCCGAGTACGAGTCATTTGATTTTGAGGATCGGCCGATACCGAGTCCCGATCCGATACTTCTATAATAAAATGAAAATTTAAGAGAAAAAGACAGTGTTTCCCCTACAGCAGTGGTCTGTAGGGTAAACACTGCTGCCTAATCTGATTCTGAATCCTATCAGCTCGAAGGTGCAATTGGGGAATCAAGAGGTGCCATATTTGTTGTATTTTTTCATTTTATTTATTCTTATTTTACTTTATTATGACACCTCCTCTGATCAATTACATTCTTCCAGCCATATTCTAAAAAAGAAAACATATTTAGCATACATTTATATACCAAACTAACGTCAAATTAATGAGTAAGTAATCATTTATGCATGTCTGTGGAAATCACAAAGGAAGCTGGTTATTTCTCCATTTCTCTGAAGCTTGGAAACACATGATTATTTTTGGACAGCAAATAAAACCAACACTAGATTTCAAATAAACTCTGAAACAACAGATAGGCCTAATGTAATGTGTGCTTCGGTTTTACTCCGTTCATTAATGGCAAACAAAGTTTAAGCAGCTTTCTTTTCTTTTTTCTGTCACTTCTCCGCGGGTCATGTCAACCAGCAGCCCCGTCAAACCCGCAGCGATGCACGCGCTGCACAACTAACGTTAAACCAGCACATTGTCGCGTTGCTTCGCTAAATATGAACCACGTGTTACACGTTATGTTGACTTATTGTTGTTTGCTTTGATTAATGGATCAAACTTTTTAAAAGCGGCTCAGTTCAGCTGCAGCCGCCTTCCCTGTAGTTATGTCTGAGTGAACAGGCTGCTGCCTGCTGGTGCGTTAAATTTAAACTCCTGCACCGCCCGGTGATGCTGTAAACACCACTGAGCTGCGTGCAGGACGGGGCGGTTCACATGAGGCAGAATCAAACCAACCGCTGGTCATAAAACCGAAACTGAGAGGAAACCACGCAGAGGAAAAAGAGGAGCAGCCCGCTGCTGCCGTATCAGAAAAGGAAACATTTAACCGATCCCTGATCGGGAAGTAACAGCCGATTCTGATCGAGTCTGAAATCACGTGATCGGGCCCCGATCCCCGATCACATGATCGGATCGGGACATCTCTATTACAAACTGGTCATTTTTCTCGGTTCTAATGACGTTGTTTAATCAAGATAACAGCCTGCATAACGTGCTTGGGCTGATAATGGTATAAGACGACCAGGCTAATGTCATGTCCCGTAGCCGCAGTTATCTAACGATAGTTCTGTTTCGTTCCACTGCCAGCGTGGATATGTCTCCTCGTGCTCCGCTTAGGTTGAGTCCTAACGACAACAAAGTCAATCAGGTGATGTGTCGGCTAGCTGACTGGCAGCCATCTAGGAATTCACAGAACCACAGTTACCTACGTAACTTTCGTTATAGCTGGTGTTTACCTTTCAGTAAGCCGTGGTATGCGGTGACAGCTGCACATGTCCATGGTGGCTGCGGTTGTGGCTTACGATTAAACACAGGGTTAACAGTGCAAATAAATGTCAATAAAGTATCTTCTTCTTCTTCTTCTTCTTCTCCTGAATTGACAGACTGAATGCCGCTTTGGCGTAATGCTGCCCCCCACAGTTTGAAGATGCACCTGCATTTAAGGGGTGTCCAATTACTAAGTCACAAAATAGCCCTTAAAGCAGGGGTAGGCAACTCCATTCCTCGAGGGCCGGCATCCTGCAGGTCTTCAGGGCTTCCCTGCTTCAACGCACCACCTGATTTCCAGAGCTTGGCTGTACAAGTCTGCTAATTACCCATTGATTGAAGTCAGGTGTGGTGCAGCAGGAAAAGTCCTAATACCTGCAGGACGCCGGCCCTCGAGGACCGGAGTTGCCTACCCCCAACACCTGCCTTAAAGGAATAGTTCACCCACAGAATGATGTAACTTTATTTTCCACTTACCCTCATGGTGAGCAAGACTCTGGAGCACTTTTTTAATATGTCAAATGCAGCCGGAGATCAGGACGACTTCTCGTTTCCCCCCAACTTTCATATAATGGAGTTCGCCAGCGTCCCAGCCAAAAAGATACATAAAGGTCCACAAAACTTGTCAATATTCCTCCATACTGCTCGTCCAATGTAATCCAAGTGTCCTGAGTGGGTAGCGTCCAGAATTTTCTCTAAACCACGTCATTTAGTATTTTTTTAGAGCCTAAACAATACTATACTATATTGCATGTCTAGCAAGCACGCCAATGCACGTTCACAAAACTACAGAAGCCACGGCAGACGAGATCGCGCGTTCACTTTTTCTTACTTTCTTTCTTTCTTTTAAATCAATATCCAACCCCTCCTGTGTTAGTCCCGGTTTGTCTAGAGATCTGGCACTCTTACCACAATGTAAACAGTGAATTTCTTCTACTACGCTTGCATTATCGGCAGAGTAGGCTCTGCACGCTGAGGCTTCTGTAGTTTCTTGACCGCGCATGTGTGCGCTTCGCGGAAGTGAACAAACTCCTTTTTAGGCTAAAAAATATATAGTTAATGACGTCGTTTTGAGTAAATTCTGGAGGGCTACTAAGATTGAGGGTTGAGCTTGAGGGTTAAGATAGGAATTGGAATTGGCCCTAAGTCCAGTGTAACTTCAATACTGTACAGGGCAGGACCATATGGAACCTGGCTTAGTGTTGACTTTGACTCTAGTGTTGCGCCTACGCTGCTGATTTCACTGTGACTGTTGTGTTTAGCGGTGAACTGGGGCTCATCGGTGCAGGCCAGCTCCTACAACATGGCTTTGAATCACTGTGTAAGCCTCAACCGTGTGGAGGACCACATCAAGAACTACAGGTCAGTGAGGAGCTGGGGTTGTCTGCAATCTACAGATTTCTATTTGGACGTTTCATGAAACACGTAAACTTAGGTTTTATACGTTAATAGATTCAGTATATAAATTACATCAAAAAGACTATTGCGAACATCCAGTGACAATATTAGTGGATTGGCTGTGAATCATATCCTTTAAACAACAAATCAAGACAGGTGCTAGTTACATTTTATAATAAAGTAGTAATTATCTCATGAAGCGTAAACATTTCTCTGATCATTTCCTTTTCATGGTTCACCTTAGCTCAAGTCTACTTTGGATTTTTGGGGGTTTCCATTGTAGTTAGTTCTTGATACTGGGTGCTTTTAGGGTGCGTTCACACTGGCTGTTTGGTCTCGGTTCACTTGCAAACAGACTATCAGACTATCCAGCATAGACATCCAGCACATCTAATGGAAGTGATGTTTGTCGACCGCGTTAAAGTAGAAGAAGAAGTAGGAGGA
Source organism: Atherinomorus stipes (assembly GCA_023101725.1). Classification (NCBI taxonomy): domain Eukaryota; kingdom Metazoa; phylum Chordata; class Actinopteri; order Atheriniformes; family Atherinidae; genus Atherinomorus; species Atherinomorus stipes. Next base: position 158,463 of record JALJCO010007436.1, read on the forward strand.
AGTGGGGGAGATTATCGTTTGGGTCGAAGGGAAAACAAAGCAAACAGCGCATGTTTGAAGAATCTGAGGTCAAAACAACAAAAAACAAGTGGAAAGTGTGTAGACAGAGATGGAGTAGCCTAATAATGAGAAGCAGAAAGATTCATCACGGTGTCCGGTTTTCTTCTTCTTCCTGTTTCTTCATCTTTGATCAGTGGTTGAATGGGGAGCGTCGCCCCCTAGCGAAGCAGTTGCTGTAACTACGGTGGTTTAAGCAGGCCCGCTTCGGTTGCTTCAGTTTGAACGTAAATCAAATGAAAGAAAGGTGGGAAGTGTTTCAAAAATCTCTGCCCAATCACAGAGTCCCCGGATTATCCTGGTATGAATGCACCCTTACTTCAGCTGGGATTCCAAGCAAACTGAGGTGAAACAGATGAGAACATAAAAACGCTGCAGTCCACCGATGGTTCAGAGAGAATCCTGACCTGTAGATTTAACATCTCTGCAGCAGCGCTGAAAATCTCTCTCCACCGAGCACTTGTTTGCATGTTAAAAGTCTGCAGGTAGTGACTGCAAACTGTGAAACACTGACATCCCATCTGAGTCAGTGGATTTCGCACCCATTTGTAATGGGAGTTTTGTGTCATGAGAATTTCTGACATGCATTGCTTTTATTATACTGAACTGTATTTAGGTGAACTACATTTGGATTGAAATTGGATTTCAAGCACACAGAGATGATTAATACTAGTATTACCTACATGAGGCTGCGCAAGGAACTTGATCTGATTACATCCATTTGCACTGGAGATAACGCGTCACCAAATCCTCATGATTTAAAGACACACAACAGAACTTTTAGCAGTTTCCTCAGTGACCAGCAGTTTTTGGTGTGCCGTCAAAATGGGTCAGAAACGGAGATTTTTAAGGTCTAAAAGTTACGTTGTGTGTCTTTAAAGCTCACTGATTAACTGTAATTGTTCTTTTACCTGCTTTGCAGCAGGATATTGATGTGGGCATGGTCTTCTTTCTGAAACTAATGTCTCACCACTGACCCCTCTGTTTAATGCAGCAGGTATCTCTGGAGGCAGAGCTCATCTGGGTGGCATGACATGCTGTTTTAGTTTTGCTTTTCCTTTTCGCTAAATAACAGGTGTTTTTCATTATAACAGTGATACGGAAGAGGATTAGGGCCACTAGAAAAAAAAAAAAAAAATTCTGAGAAAAAAGTCAGAATTCTGACTTTAATCTCAGAATTCTGACTTTTCTCAGAATTCTGACTTTTTTCTCAGAATTCTGACTTTAATCTCAGAATTCTGAGAAAAAGTCAGAATTCTGACTTTTTCGGAAATTGAAAAAAAAATCTAGAATTTTTTTTTTTTTTTTTACTGTTCTGGAAAAAAGTCAGAATTCTGAGATTAAAGTCAGAATTCTGACTTTTTTCTCAGAATTCTGACTTTTTTCTCAGAATTCTGAGTTTTTTTAAAAAGTCAGAATTCTGAGATTAAAGTCAGAATTCTGACTTTTTTCTCAGAATTTTTTTTTTTTCTAGTGGCCCTAATCCTCTTCCATACAGTGAGAACAATTAGAAAAAGAAAACTAAAGAAGTGATTCTTTTGGAGAAGTTGTAGTTTTGACTAGAAACTGGCATGACCTCCTCTGGAACTCTCCCTACCCATCTCTGTACCCTGGACTCATTTACTCATTTCAAAAGCGGACTCAAAACATTTCTGTTTAGACAATCATACCCCACCTAGCCTCTTCACAAAATCTTCTTCCTGGTTTGATACCACTTTTAATTTGTCTTTGCATTTTATATTGTTGTTTTAATGTTTCTTATGTTTTAATGTCTGTGTACAGTGGACCTTGGGTGTTTTTATAAGGCCCTTTTAAATAAAATGTATTATTATTATTATTATTTCTATTATTATTACGTTGTAGTTTATTTTGTCTAATTTAGCTTTTACAAAAACTCTCAAATTTGCATATTGGTCATGCTGATCAGTGATCAATCAAAAAAACAAGTTTCTCAAGAACTACTTGGTAATTTAAAGATATAGTCCGGAGTTCCCCTCCTAAAAAATAAACGCTAGACTTGAGCAAGTGAAATCCATCTCAAACCCTGTCTTTGGGCTTCTACTTGGGTGCCGTGGTGTGCTTGAACGCAATTCTCTCTCCCCCTGCCTGTAATCCGTTCTTTTGTATTGTTCTGGTCTGGTCGGGACGTTTCTGGGTGGAGATTTCTGTTTATATCGGCAGCCAATGACAGAGCTAAGAGCATGACGCTGTGTGGGAATAAGCTCATGATTGGAGCAGACGCCAGTCACTCGAACTCTCGAAGAAAAAAAAAAGAAAGAAAGGAAACACTGTGGATGCACCGAAGAAAAGGTAAGAGCTTCAGATAATGCAGTTTGGAAAACCAGGGTTAATAATAGTTTGGCTTGCACCCGCTTCTGAGCTCTGAAGGAGAAGCTTGAAGTTGAATCTAGCTAGAACGAGGCGGCCATTAACCTGAGAGGGAGGAGCACTAAGTTTGAATACTGTTGTTTGCAAACAGAAACGCTGGAGGGACTCTACCTTTAAACTATTATTAAAGGCATAGTTCACCCACAGAACGATGTAACTTTATTTTCCACTTACCCTCATGGTGAGCAAGACTCTGGAGCACTTTTGTAATATCTCAAATGCAGCCGGCGATCAGGAAGGCTTCTTGTTTTCCCCCAACTTTCATATAATGGAGTTCACCGGGGTCTGAGAGCAAAAACGTCCATAAAAGTCCACAAAAACTTTTCAATATTCCTTCATACTGCTCGTCCAATGTAATCCAAGTGTCCTGAGTGGGTAGCATCCAGAATTTAATCGAAACGATGTCATTTAGTATATTTTAAGAGCCTAAACAGTTCTACATCGCATCTCTAGCATGCACGCAGATGCCCGTTCAAGAAACTACGGAAGCCACAACAGACGAGATCGCACGTTCGCTTTTTCTTTCTTTCTTTCTTTTAAATCAATATCCAACCCCTCTTGTGTTTGTCCTGGTTTGTCTGCAGCTCTGTCGCTCTTAGCACAATGTAAACAGCGAATTTCTTCTTCTACGCTTGCATTATCTGCAGAGTAGGCTCTGAACGCCAAGGCTTCTGTAGTTTTCGTGAACGCACATATGTGCACTTCATGAAAGTAAGATGTACTACTGTTTAGGCTCTAAAAATCTACTAAATGACGTTGTTTCAAGTAAATTCTGGACGCTACCCACTCAGGACACTTGGATTACATTGGACGAGCAGCATGGAGGAATATTGACAAGTTTTTTTCATCTTTTATGTAACTTTTTGGTTCGGAACCCCTGCGAACTCCATTTTATGAAAGTTGGGGGAAAAGAGAAGCCTTCCTGATCGCCGGCTGCATTTGAGATATTAAAAAAGTGCTCCAGAGTCTTGCTCACCATGAGGGTAAGTGGGAAATAAAGTTACATCATTCTGTGGGTGAACTATTCCTTGAAGCTATTAAAATAAAAGTACAAAGTTGTGTTCAATGGATTACATCTATTTTTTTTTTGTCTTTAAAGAGAAGTCAACAGCAAGTTTGTTTCACAAACTCAATGTATTTACTTTGAGTCTACTTGATACATTAATTCATTCAAGCTTTTTTTCTTCAAAGTAAATCTGACTGATTTAAAAAAAATTTGATTAAAATTAAGTTATATCTGCAAAATATCTTTAAAAGATCATGTTTCAATTCACAGTGAATATACTCATTCATTGTGAACGAGTAGATGTGCCCAATGAGATTTTGCTTCACAGCCACTGCAGATTTTTTCATGAGTTTCTGTTGTAGCTTTGGGAGTTTTAGCTGTAAAAGAAGCTGAAAACCTTCAGGCTGGATGAGCCATGATGGCGCCTTACAGAAGCATGTAGATAGATAAGTCTGTCTTATATCTCAAATTGAAATTCTCAAACAAGGTTGTTTTTTAAACATTCATCTTTCTTTTCCCTCAGAAAGAAATCATTTTCTTATCATACAGTAAGCATGTGCCCCTATTATGGAAAGGATTCTGCAGACAATGGATGTGATATTCTGAAGTTGTGGCTATTTTTTTTCCTAGCAAATAGATAAATCCTCCCCTGACTTTACCCTATGCCCTGCAGACCATCATGTTTGCACAGCTCTAAATGGGACGTCAGTCCAATAGGAAAATAAGCCTTTCACCAAAGTGCCTTTGTTGAAGAATATGCTGTTCCAAGAACAAAGAAATGTGCTGGCAAAGTGGAGGTCATTCTAATACTCTGAGGTTTTTTTTTTTTTTTTACTGCCATCAGCACACAAAAGCAAAATAACCACAGAAAAGTGCTTTGACTCAGACTGCTGCACCAGTATTCCAGCTGCATTGCAGCATTTCTACGCCCAATTTCAATTCCCCCCGATGCCTTAAAATAGGGTGTTGTGGCAAAGGGCAATGTTTTCAGGCTAGATTTTAAAAACTTGTCTGTTTTCTGACCTGAAACATTTTTGGAGGCGACTCTGCTCAGGGCTTTCTGTTTAAAGGACGCACATGTTGCACAGTGTGTCATTTAGGGGTGTAAATCTCTAGTTCGATCACGATACTATATTAAATCGATACAGTGGATAGGTGATTTAATGTCTGCCGATCACGATACAATTTCGATTCGATTTGATTTAGGATCCACCAATCGGTACAAAACGATATAAAACAATATTACAAGTAATAAACAAGGTTATTGTTTCTTAACATAACTAAACTTTGCAGTACAATGTCCCTGTGTCACATTTATCAACTGTATAACTATAAACATGGATTTCGTTGTGAAAATGTTGCATCAGGGGACCTTCAAAATAAAGCCATTTTCATAATAAAAGTGGGTTTGATATCGATTTTTGGTTGATATTGTGTTTTTGGATAGATTTACGATCGATACAGCAACTTATTTCAATGTATCAATATAGATCAATATGTTGTGACACCCCTAGTGTCAATACAGCGATACAACAGAAGAAAGAGCCGTAACCAGCCTTGTAACCACAGAAATGAAAATTATGTGTATTGTTATATGTGTTGTTCCCCAAATGTAATTAACTAAAGCCTTTACCAGGTTATAATAGTTAACTAAAACTAACAAAAAAACAAAAACTATGAAATCTATTTTTATTTAATCCATTTACTTTGCTCTACTGGTTTTACTCTGAGTGACTTTCTGATGATTTTGAATGTCGCACTAGACAAACAACCAAAATTACGAAAATAAAGCCCTGAAAAACTAAAGCTAACACTGAAACTAATAAATACTTAATACTTAATAAATTTTCCCAAAAATAAAAACTAACAAAAACTAGCAAACCTGCTCAAAAAACTAAAAATAACTGAATTGAAAAACAAAAAGTCAAAACTAAATAAAAACTGAAACTAATTAAAAATCCAAAACTATTGTAACCTTGCTTTATGCAAATTACAACAATGTTGGTTTTATTTCCAGAACATGCGCAGAGCACTCAAATGCCACATTTTGCCATTATGGATAAACGTCTAATGTCTAATATTAAAAGGTGCCATGACATCAAATTTAACTTTTCTGGGGTTTGGAGGAGGGAGGGGGGTTATACAAAATGATGTGTTGTGCACTGATGAGGCCATGTGAATGTCAGAGTGAAGACAGCAGCTTATCATTCTACATAGTTTTATCATTGTACGCAATTCATTTGCTCCAAATAAAGCACACTATCAAGCAAGCACCCACCCTCTCCTAGCTGAGTTGATTTACTGTACACCAATGTGAGTCGCGCTAGCATGTCTGACTGCATTCAGCATGGATTAATTCAGGTCTGGGTTTTTGAAAGAATGGATTTAAAAGAAAACTTCTGTAGCAACACTGAAGGAGGCGACCACAACGTTGTCATTACCTCTAAGTTTATTTTCTAAATGCCGTCAGGTCTGATAAACAGTTCACTGTCTGAAGTGCCCATGTTGCCAACAGATAGCCTTTAGTTGTTGACCAACTTTCTCTAAATAAGGTTATTGCCAAATAAGGTGTAGCCAATGAAAATGAAGTCAACTTGGTCTCCGGGTAAAGCTGCATATCATTACTGCTCCCAACCCTTTTACTGAGGAGGGAAGTCTAGTGTGCCAAAACAATCCCCTGCTGTAAAAAGTGACTTTTTTTTTTTCTTTGGAGAATTAAAATATGTAGCAATATCAGCTACATGAACTCGTTTATGCTGATATGTCATCACTCCTTCATCAAAAGTTAAAAATCTTTAACATTATCATTTGCGAACAGGCAACTTATATTTGTGCAAGTCTTTGGGGCCATGTTTGTTTCTTGCATGAAAGTGTAAAACTTCTCCTACCCTGTACTACGGTTCACTGAAAGGGGTATCAACCCCTCCAAGTTACCCCTCACCCTCACCCCAAAAGAGAATCGAGACACCCCATCATCTCTCTCGAAGGGGAAGGGCTAAAAGGGGAATTGAGATTGGGCTTTAATGTCCAGTATTGGAGCTGTGGTAAATGTTTTCATCATTAGAACTCAGATCCTTCGGTCTGATATAAGATCCAGAGTTAAAATAATGTGACTTTCCTTTAAAACATGCAGGAGCTCTGGGTGAAACTGACTCATATCTGTCTCTAATTGTGTCAGACCCCAGTGTTTGGCCCTAACAGGTCCTCCCAGTAGTCGTCCAGCTCTTGTGGATCTTGTCAACTGCTTCACAAAGAGTCTTAGTCTCATGATGTGTGGAAACGTGGTCACTGTGAGTACAGCTCAAAACACACATGGAAGTTTATCTTTTCTACCACATGAATTACCCTTTCATCTGTGCGTCTCAGGCTGGCTCCTCTCCATCAGCAGTGGACAAGGCGAGCGGTGACGGCCATGTCTCCTGGTTGAACCAAAGGAAAATCGGATCATTTTACAGAGGAGTGGTGGCTTCAGAGCTGCGATCTGGGGTTAACATGTTGCTACAGGTTAGAGATTTACCTCAAACTCTCCTTTTCAGCTTATTGTTGCAAAATAGCCTTTGTTTTTCAGCCTCAGAAACGAGTTTAAGCTGAGTTTACCCCCAAAGAGCAAGATAACAACCTCCTAATTATTACTAAAGGTTGAGTCTGGAATTTTCCTCCTGAAAATAAACACTAGAGTTGTGAGAGTGAAATCCGCACCTTTGAGCCTCTGCTCTCATGTGGTGGTGAGTTTTGTTTGCAGCTCCCTCTCCCTGATTGTATTTTGTCTTTTCCCTTTGTTCTAGCGTGTTCAGGATGTTTCTGGGTAGAGATTTGCGTGTTGTCTCCAGCCAATGAGAAAGCTAAAGGTGTAGCGTTCTGTTGGGATAAACTAGTTGATTGGAGCCAACTTCTTTTTTTTTAATTTTTTTAAACATCACCATCAAATTCACTCGAATTCTCAAAAACAAATAGCGGATGCAGCAAGGTTATTAAAGTTAACTAAAACTAACGAAAAAATGAAAACTAAAATTGAAAAAACATTTTCATCAACTGAAATGAAAATTAAAATGACAGTTTTTAAAAAAACAAAAACAAAAATAAACTGAAACTGTATAGTGTCTACAAAACTAAAATTATGCAAAAACATCTTAGTTTTAGTCTTTATAAATTTATAAGCCTTTGGGGTTGATATGAAATCTATTTCCATTTAATCTCGTCACTGGGCTGCAGCTATCAATTATTTTTGGAATCGAGTAATCTAGCGATTCTTCTGACAATTAATCGAGTAATCGGATAAATTGGACATTTTGCAAGTTATTTAAATTTCACAACTTAAATTGACTGTAAGAGCTAGAAGTTCTAGCTTACAGAGTTTTAGAGTGCAGTTTGCCCTGAACGTAGCACTGATAAAAAAAAATCATTTACTTTTTATGAAAAATTTAAGAAGAACTGCTGAGACCCTCTGATAGACTTTTAACCTGGTATCACTGGTAATACGTCTGATGTAGTTCGGCAACTGTAAACCTGCAGGGGCTTTTATTTTGAAAGTCAACGGATTCATTCTGCTGCTCCCATGCTCCCATGTCCCATTAACTTGCCTCGAGCAATCTTATGAATTGAATTACTCGAATTACTCAAGTAAGCGTTGCAGCCCTACTCTTTACTTTGCTCGACTGGTTTTACTCCAAGTGACTTTCTGTTAATTTTGAATGTCACACCGGACAACTTTGTATAATTTACAGAAAAAAAAACAACACTAACACTGAAGCTAATAAAACTAAGCATTTTCCAAAAAATAAAAACTAGCAAACCTGCTCAAAAACTAAATGAATTGAAAAACAAAAAGTAAAAACTAAATAAAAACAAAATAAAAATCCAAAACTATTATAAACTTGCAAGTGGGGTGGCTAGCTTTTTGTTCAGAGGGGCCATGGCCACCTCTGGCCACCCCTTAGGGGCGCCATTGAATATGAGAGCAGTGGGCTGCTATGAAAAAAAGCACAATCCATCATTCAGGAACACAAACACAAATCAGCCTGATTTTGCTTCTGGGATTTTTCCTCTTCACATGCCGCGTCCTGCAAAATGCAGTCTTTTGCAAACAGCGCCGCCAAGTGGCTGGAGCAGATAGATAACAGCCATAATGGTTGTTTTGTTTGCAAAAACACTGGTGTGAATCTGAAATGGAACAGTTGAGAATTGCAACATCGTTACAACTTTTGGGCCAAATCGAACCATCCGGGCTAACAGGTGTGAAAGCACCTGACATTTCTGTTTTAAACATTTACATAAAAGGTTAGAAGTTTATAAGGAATTATAGCTCATCTATCTGAATCTAAATAGTTTTATAAACCTGAACATCTCATTACAGTGCAGCACTTCTTCTTATCCATCTGAACATTGCTAGAATACAACCCTGTAACCCAACAAAATAGCTCAAATAAATGTCAAAAAGTGTGTAACATTAATAATGTCACACATATGTAGTAAATGCATTAACTGTAATGTATTGCTTTATACAGGTGCTTGTTTCTGATACTGTTTTCATGAAAATGTTCTTATTTTGGCTTCCGCCAGAACTGAGTATCTTTGCTTCATTTGTTTCTAATCTCTGCATTCATATTTATTCTGTTATATTTTTGTATATATGAGTGTTTATCCTACATAAACTATCCTGCGGTTAAATCGGCAGGTTTGTTCATGAGTGACAAAGATGCACACAGGATTGCAACTGTGATAAAAACCCCTTTCAGAGCATAAAGCAGGAGCATAAGTTAGATAAGTGGACTTCCTCTCATGTTTCTGGTGCTTCACCAGGGTGCAGGTTTGGGTCGCATGAAGCCAAATGTTCTGCTGATGGGTTTCAAGACAAACTGGCACAGTGATTCACTTCAGGCTGCACACAACTACATAGAAATCCTGCAGTGAGTACAACAGGAATATCTGGGAACAACTTGATGAGCATCAACGGCAGGATGAAAAGCATCATTTCTGCAGATAAGACTGTCAATGTTCCAACGTTTGTTCCCAAACACCATCGAAACGAGCCTTTTCTGCATTACAGTGATGCATTTGATCTTCAGTACGGAGTGTGCCTGCTGAGGATGAGAGAAGGGTTGGATGTGTCTCATCTGTCTCAATCACATGGTGAGAGCCTTCATTCATATTAGAGCAGCGTGCACGAACTAAATTCATTTAAAGGAGCCCTATCATGAAAACCAGACTTTAAAGAGCTTTTCAGCATGTTACTGTGTTATTTCCTCATAAAAAACTTCATTTGAGTCGTTTTTTTCTTCATTTGCATATTTGAGTAATATATATGAATATTCAGGCCATGCTGTAGCTTCCTTAACATAACTGACTGACACCGGTATACACAACGAGGTGGTACCAATCACGAAGCGACAAACACGCATGCACAGCACTGTAGCGCAACGCCCTCTTTGTTGAACAGAAACTCTTAGAGAATCCTAACCTATACACACTCTCTGAGGAAGAAACTAACAGCCTGCAGGATTATTATCAGGAGCAGAAAAAAAAACTCAACTTTGTGTGTGAACTTTACTCCTGACAACTTCATGAATCTCGGGCAGTAAAGTGTTTTTTTCTCGGGGATTACTACTGAAACCTGATGCAGTTCCTATTATAAAAACGCCTTACAGACAGACAGCAGCACCGGTGAGTGAAAAAACGTCTCTCAGCTCAATGCTAAGTATTAGCCCATGATTTGTTTGCTAATGTACTTACTTTTCAGGGTCTCTGTGGTACTTCTGTGGTACTGCGTGTACTTCAAACTCCATATCAGACTCTGGGTCCAGCGCATACAGCTCCATAACAGGCTGGTCCATTTTATCCTGTCTATCGGAGTCCGATTATCTATTAATGTTTACAAATAACGTCCATGTGAGCTGCCGGTGGCAGTGCTACAAACAATTCTGTGACCCTTCAGAATCAGTGTCTCTTCCGAGGCGACGTCGTGAAATGGGCGTAAAACATGTTGCCATTGGTAGAGAGCTCCGTTGTTCAGTACAGTCAGCCATCTTACTTCTGTGTTGGAAATTAGAGGCATAAACTAATGCCTCTGGTGTTAAACTAATATTTACACCAAATTAGTTTCTATAGTAGCGATGGGAACATATTTAGCTTATAAATGCCTGTATTTGACTTTTGCAACGTTTGAAAAGCATGATACATCTCCTTTAACTCTATCAGTAAACTCCTGACAGCTGCAGCTGCTGCTTTGTATCTCAAACAGTTCAGCATTGACGAAGAGTTAATGCTCATTTAAGTGACTGACTGCAAGTAATCCCACACACAGCATGTACAGTATTTCTTTCTATTTTAGTTAATCACGGTTTTGATGGAGAGTCAAACACCGCTGACGCCATCACTGCCAATTCCTGCATTCGAACAAGCACCACATGTATGTACATGATCCAGTCATGGCACTTTTTATAGAAGTCTGTTTTTTTGTGATCATCTGTACAAACCATCTGCGTAACTGATTTGTTTGCAGCATCTGTTGCTGCACCTGAGCCTCAGCCTTGTACCATGTTCCAGAAAAAACAAGGAAAGAAGACCATCGATGTGTACTGGCTGTCTGACGACGGAGGTGGGATTACGCCCGCGTCTATCAGCTGTCTGCTCTTCCACCTCCAGATTATTGTAGCATCATGTGGCGTGCTCTCCAGGTTTGACGCTGCTGCTGCCGTACCTGCTGACCCGCAGGAAGCGCTGGGCCAGGTGTAAGGTCCGAGTGTTTGTGGGAGGAGACACTGACAAGAAGGAGCAGCAGAGGGAGGAGTGAGTTGGGATTACTTGCTTGTAGTTTCAAAGTGTAAGCATGTTGGTTGGCTGAAACTGCCCCAAGAAAACATTTTAAAGGTGTCATAACCTCGTGTTTTACAAACACAATCCTTCTTAAATGATCTTAAATGAATTTTTAATTGGGACGTTTTAACTGAGGTCCTGTTCCAATACACACGTTTTAACGTGAAAAAGTGGGATTTCCGGGTGATGATTCCTTTAAGAAATACTTATTTATAAACGTCTTTTTCAGATTTGGAGCAGCAGAGCAGAAAAGGAAAACAGATAGTTGAACACTTGCTGTAAACCAGTGGTTCCCAAACTGGGGGGCTAGCCCAGGCAGGCAGCCGGGTAAAAAGTATAGTTTTTGCACCTATATCTAAAGGGGAAGTTCAGAATTTTTGACATAGGGCCTCGTTTACAAGTGAGCCAGAATACGACTTATCACTGAAGACAGTTTCAACATATTTCATCCCGTTATTCTAGTTTTAGGAGGTCACTGATGCTAATGCTAGTGGAAGTCAATAGGAATCTGCTAGCCTGTCATTTAAACCAATCTTATCCACTCCACAGAAAATCCGTGGCAAATCAGCAAGCCTATCTGTGTAAATGTCCTGTTAAACTAGTAAACTCATGTTAAAAAGTAAAACTAGCCTTGTATGACAAATTTTGCATTACATATTGAGGAACTAGTTTCTTAACAGCTTACTACCTTTGTCAGTGTATTTCGGTTCATAGAGACATGGTGACTGTTAGTTTGATGAAAAAAGTTTGAAATCATCTTCAAAATCTGACATGTCCTCATGCCTTTCAGACGTGGTCGTATTTTAGATTTTATATTACTGTAATCAAATTCCTTCATGCATGTAGCAGCAGATGACATCACTCTGCTGCCAAATACAGGAAGTAAAACTTTGTAAGTGTCTCAGCAGCAACAATCAAAATGCAACGAAATGCAGGTTAGTTTTATTTGTAACATTCTGTTAACACGGCATTTACACAGATAGTCTGAAGAAAGAAATGATTTGCCTCGAATGTTCTGTGGAGTGGATAAGATTGTTATTAATGACAGGCTAGCAGATTCCTATTGACTTGCACTAGCATTAGCATTGGCGACCCACTGGAACTAGAATAATGAATGAAATATGTTGAAACCATCTTCAGCGATAAGTAGTATTCTGGCTCACTTGAAAATGAGGCCTTATGTCAAAAATCCTGAACTTCCCCCTTTTAATCTAAGTGGGCATATTTTTTAAAGCACTAATGAATAAATGATGATGATACTACTAAAGGCCCCCTCCCAAATGCAGTGGGGTTTTTTTCATACATCTCATGGTAAATATTTGTGTGCATGTGGTAATGTGGTGGGATGGGGAGGGGGCTTGACATTATAATTGTCAATGAAAAGAGGGCCCTTCGGAAAAAGTTTGGGAACTACTGCATTAAACATTTAAAAAACAAAATAAAACAACAATTGCAAGTTAAAGTAAAGTTTTAAAGTGTTTTTTAAATAATAGAATTGTTCTGTAATTTTACTTTTCTTTTTTTTTGTTTTGTTTTGTTTTGTTTTTTTTATTTCATTTTTCAAAAGTATTATTCTGGCACCCAGGTGCTGGAAAGTTTCAAGTTTTTCTTATATTTATTTATTTATTCATTCATTTATTTTTACATTCTAATATTAAAAGAAGGGTAGGACACATATTTTGATACATATTCAGATTTTAAGCTAACAGAAAACAAACAAACAAAAAAAAAACACAGTTCCTCAGGAGACCAAAGATCTCATCTTTACATCAGAGACAGACAAGCGGCTGTCTCTGTCTTATGGATGGGCCGATAATTTTCTTTGTTTATTTATGGTGTGTTCAAACCATACCCTACTATTTTAACAGAGCTACTTTAACTTTTTAATTGAAGGTTTTTAATTGAATTGTTTCACATTATGGAATATTTTGTCTTTACATGGTTACCTGTGTTTGATATTGTAACGAAGCTCTTATTAAAAGAAGTTAGCAAAACAAAAGTAGACAGATGTGGGGTAGATTATTGTTTGGGTCACTTTTTTTTACAATACGCTGAAAATTTTCTATTATTATTATTATTATTAGTAGTAGTAGTAGTAGTAGTAGTATCAGAAATGTCCCAATCAGGTTTATTTTGCCCCCAAGTCCGAGTCATTTGATTTTTGAGAATCTGCCAATACCCTGTTCGGATCGATACTTCTATAATACAGTGAAAATTTAAAGGTACAGTATGAAACAAAATCAAAGGTCAATGGCAGAAAAATGTGATATATAATTTAAAACTTTGTTTCAATTGATGTGTAATCGCTGCACTAGAATAGCTGTTATGTGTTTATTTTCTTAGAATAAGTCATTTATATCTACCTGCTGAAAGTGCACATACATGTAGGCTGCCAGATTTGTTCCACCATTTTTACTACGGTGTCCTTGAATGGACAAAACAATGTGTGTAAAGTGAGAACCTCTAAACTTTAAAATTGAAGGACTAGCTTTGTTTAATGGGAGTTAGAGCACTGTTTGGTATCAGTAATGCCTTAAAAGACATTAAAAGTAGTTACTCATAGTACAGTCATAGCTACACCTGAGACCACTGGATCCACTCACACATGAAAACATCTTTATGTCTGGGAGAATTTTGGCCACTAATGGCCACCGTACATTCACAACAGTGCTGGAATATGAAGTCGTTTGAAAGAAAACATCTATTTTTTTTTCAAATACCCATCTATACCACTAGATGTCAATAATTCTTACATACTGTACCTTTAAGCAATAACAGGATCCATCTGTCGTGATTAAGCACGCTCGCTTTTCTGATTTCCAAACATGAGAGTCAGTGAAAAATGTCAAACACTCCACTGTGCACTACAGTTCCACTTTGTCTCTCCAGGGTTTTGTTACTGATCAAGAAGTTCCGTCTTGGTTTCCAAGATGTTGAAGTGCTTCCTGATCTTTTCCAGAGTCCTCAGCCCGTGAAGTGAAGACCAGCAACATTTAAGCCTTTGAATTTGTTTAAATGTTGAGGTTATTAACTGTCTGTCTTAAAATAAAAGAAATGAATCATTCCTTTAATAAATCTTAACCCCTGCATGTGTTCGTGCACTCCAGTGTCCATCAGTTTGAAAACATGATCAGTAGCTTCCGGCTGGATACGAAGCCCATACAGGACTCAGACTTGGCCCCCCGGGACAGCAGGAGGTGCCTTGGATGATCACAGATCAGGAGTTTGAGAGGAACAGAGCAAAGGTGCGATACAAGCTGACCACATGTTTAAAATGCCGGCACCGCCCTCTTCTTCTCTGGTAAAACCATATGTATGGATTCCAGTCTCTCCGCCAGGTCCGTCTGAATGAAGTGCTGCAGGATTACTCCAGAGATGCAGCTCTTGTTGTCATGTGAGTGCAATATCTGTTTCTCTCTTGTAGACGATGGCATGTAAAGGCATTGTTTGAGATCATCAAACAAATTTAAATATTAGACAAAGATAACACAAGTCCAAACTTAGGCTACATGGCCCGGTGTGACAAAGTGATAGCAAAAAATGAGACACAAAGTAACTGAGATCTATCAGTCTGGAAAAGGTTACAAAGCCGTTTCTAAAGCTTTGGTACTCCAGCGAACCACAGTGAGAGCCATTATCCACAAATGGAGAAAATAAGGGTTCAACATGGCGCACTTGGGTTCTGCAGCAGGACAATGATCCAAAACACACCAGCAAGTTCACCTCTGAATGGCTTAAGAACAACAAAATGAAGACTTTGGAGTGGCCTAGTCAAAGTCCCCACCTGAATCCCATTGAGATGCTGTGGCATGACCTTAAAAAGGCGGTTCATGCTGGAAAAGCCTCCAATGTGGCTGAATTACAACAATTCTGCAAAGATGAGTGGAACAAAATTCCTCCACAGCGCTGTAGAAGACTCACTGCCAGTTATCACAAACACTTGATTGCAGTTGTTGCTGCTAAGGGTGGAACAACCAGTTATTAGGTTTAGGGGGCAATCACTTTTTCACACAGGGCCATAGGTTTGGACCCCCCCCCCCCCCCCCTTAAAAATAAAAATCTTCATTTGAAAACTACATTTTGTCTTTACTTCTGTTATCTTTGTCTCACATTTAAATTTGTTTGATCTGAAACATATAAGTGTGACAAACATGCAAAAAAATAAGAAATCAGGAGGGAGGCAAACACTTTTTCACACAACCGTATGTCCGTTGTGTCTCCTAACAGCACAATGCCGGTGGGGAGGAGAGGAGTGTGTCCCAGCACGCTCTACCTGGCGTGGCTCGACATCCTGTCACGGGATCTCAGACCGCCGGTGCTGCTCGTCAGAGGAAACCAGGAAAGCGTTCTCACTTTCTACTGCCAATGAAACGTCTCCATGACTTCTAATGAAAGAAATCTGATGCTGCTGTGCCTGTCAGACAGCTAATGATCATCTTGTTATGGTGTTGTTTTCAGTTTATATTTTGTAATTCATCATCTCATAAGGTGCACATGAAATGATTTGTTTTATTTTACTTTATTTTTTGGATTAACACTGAAAATAAACTGCTGTGAATTAAATGAAAGATAATTGCTGAAGAAGCTGAGTCCTCCCACTCACACGGTCTCATGTCTGACATCTGATTTATTTCACTGTGGTTTGACCCATCAAAGGAGAAATATTATTATATTATACAGAACTTCCAGAGGCTTGAATGAGATGTAACCAACCGCAGACCAGCTCAGTCCATCAGGACGTGTCAGACTTGTTGGACGTCTTATTTCTGGACATTAATTCAATGGCGCCCAAGTGGTGGCCATGGCCCCCCTTGAACAAAGAGCTGGCCACCCCAGTAAAAATGATATTTTTTCATTTATATCAACATTTATGTTCAATTAACACAGTGCAGCATGCTTGATTTATATTTGACTGTCAAATCTTTATAAGCTAATAAAAATTAAATAAATAAAAATGTTCTAGGGCCGCATTCAGAAAGCACAGTCCGGGAGTCTCGGCCCGTTTGGGGACTCGGCTCGGCTGAGGGCGGGGCTGGTCTTCTGGACCGAGATTACGTTCACGTTGCATAGTAGCCAAACGAGCCTGTTCCCAATCTCTCCAGAGGTGGCGCTGCATTTGAATTCACCGTAGGCGAGGACAAGACGTACACCGAACAAGAAGGGTCTCACAACTTCCGTTTCCTCCACAAAACCACATTATCTTTGAGTGTACTTACGAGTAGCTGGATATGCTTTCATCGGACCAAATATCAATTAAAGCTTTCACTTTTCACTCCATGTCTGACCACGAGCCATCTTTATAAGTCCCCCAGTCCCAAACGTGTATTTGTTGTCGTAGCGTTTACCCACAATGACCAGCATTTTACCCACAATGCCAATGCAATTTGTAGTCCACTTCCTGTCTTTGGTTCACTTGAAACGGACTGAGACCTGTGTTTGTAGGCGGACCAAGTTCGCTTGTTTGTTTCGGATCAGAGTCCGTTTGCGCATCCACAACTCCCCCAAGCGAAATGGACTTTCCAAACAAACGGACTCTGATTCGAATCAAAAAAGCTGTGTGAATGTGCCCTAGAACTACCACTTTCTGCCATTGGTGTTTTGCTGTAGTCCCTTGCAGGTCTGTCATGCCTAATTAACTCTGCCTTTCTTATGCAAAATTATCCAGGAAGGCGCCACCCAGAACTGCCCCAACCAGTTTCTAAAGCCCCTTTCACATTCGCACCTACTTAGCCCGGCCCTCATTGGTCGACACCACACCACCCCAGTTTAATTTGTTCACATTACAATTGAGGCCGTGTTCAGCTCTGGTTTTGATTGTGGGCGAGGTCGTCATAGTGAAGTTTTGTGAAGTCATTTGTTTATGACACACTGAACAACAATGGAGGAAGTTGAGCTTGTGATTTACCTGCTGTTCATTTTATCAAGTGCGTTGATGACGGTGTTGTGGGCGCACAGCTGGCAGATGTGTGGAGATCACCTCCAATAACTATAGCAAGCCAAATCTGAACTCACAGGAAAATGGTACTCGTTCATTCATTCATCATAAAGTATTGGTGAAATGAAGGAGTTTTGCTGCAGATAATGTCTTATAGAGGCCCATTCATTCTGCCCTCCCAGGATATACGTGGATCTACAACTAATCTAAATAATGTCCGAACGAGTCAGACTGATGCAGATATGTTAACGGTGAGTAAATTCACATATAAATTCTTAGAAAAAAGGTCCAGGTTGAAAGAAACAAAAGTTATCCTTTAATAACCCTTGGCCACCCCGCTATTTTCTCTGTCCACCCCTTAAAAAATCTCTGCAGGCGTCCCTGCATTAATTAAGCAGTTGTTTAAAGGAGTGATGACATAACAATTAAAAACTAGTTTATGTTGTTGGCATTACTTTATATGTAAATACCTCAAAGAAAAAAACGGCATTTTTTACAGCGGAGTATTGTTTTGAAACGCCAGACCTCACTTCCTCAGTAATGTCCGGTGATGATATGGAGCTTTACCCGGAGACCACGTTGACTTCATTTTGATTGGCTACACCTTATTTCGCTATGACCTTATTTGGAGAATCTAGGTCAAGCTGCGGTCGGAGTTTGCTAAAGGCTAACTGCTAGCAACATGGGCAGTTCAGATAGTGAGCTACGTTTTTCAGACAAGACAGCATTTAGAAAATAAATAAACTTACAGGTAATGACAAGGTTGTGGCCCCCTCCCTCAGTGTTCCTGCAGAAGTTTGCTTTTAAATCCATTTGTTTGAAAACCCAGACCTGACTGCACAGAAGTTACTACTAGCTCCATACACGAAGCTGAATCAGACAGGGAGGGGAGGGGGGAGCGGACGGTGCATAAACCGTTAGGAGAGAGAGAGGGGGGGGCGCTGTTTACTTGATAGTGTGCTCTTATTGGAGCAATTAAATTACGTAGAATGATGGAACTACGTAGAATGATAGCCTGCTGTCTGATTCAACTGTTTCTGAGCAGAGAGACAAAGCTGACAGACCATAAACAGGAACTTTGATTCTCACGCTGGACATTCACATGGCTTCATCAGTGCACAATAGATCATATTATACACCCAAAACCCCAGAAAAGTGAAATTTGATGTCATGGCACCTTTAAAGGACTTTAAGTAGGGTTAATCCTGACCCTCTGACCCTAACCCTGACTCATTTGCTTTCTTTTTTAATGTTTTACATTTTACAGACATTAACTTGTTATGGTGTTGCATAATAGTGGCGTCATCAAAGCCACTGCAGTAAAAATGTCTGTAAATAAGGACAAATCACCACAAAAATAACGCTTCGAGCTCACAGGAGGGGTCCGACTAATGTTTTGTAACAAAACATTGGTGAAATGAAGGCGTTTGTGGCAGATAATGCCTTATTTAGAGGCTGCGTGTGGTTGCCCCATCACTTCCATTATATTGGACATACACTGATCTGGAGTGGATCTTAATATCTCCTGAAGGAATTCAAGTTGCACCAAACCTGTCTGGGTGACTAAATGAATGTATTTCATGCTAGAAAATAGGTCCAGATTGTAAAAAAACAAACTTCCCCTCTAAGTTAGGAATTAGTGGAGGTGTGCATGAAGTCCATAGGGGATTATCACGCTTACCGGAACTTCCCGGTATTTGGGCACTTCCTCTTCCGGGCCATGTTAACAGCAGCCGTTCCTGCTCTGTTATACTGTTTAAATCGGATAAACTCCAAACATACTTAAGTTTTCATTCCAGGCTGAAGTGATACTGGATCAAAAGCTGGATCAAAGCGATCTATGGTGGTGAAGGGCCGAACTTTATAATAAAACACACGTTTGTTTGCCGCCGGTGGGGCACAACACCGCACGACACCGGCACTTCACAGCATGCTAGCATTAGCCAGCTAGCGTTTACTGACGTGCTTAACATTGTGCGTCTTAAAACACACAAACATCTGAAAATCGGGTCTGTACCTCCCCGTTTCCAGTGGAACAACTGGGGACTGCCAAGAAAGGAGACGCTTTCAGATGCTTGTGTGTTTTCAGCCGCACAAAGTTAGGCACGTCATCGAGCTGGCTAATGCTAACCTGCCAACACGACTGTGCAGACTGCTGGCTACAAACAAACGTGTCGTTTTATTATAAAGTTCGGTCCTTCACCACGGCGAATCCGTCGTTTTGATCCACTTCTTCCTTAGCATCACTTCAGTCTGGAATGAAAACTTGGCATTGGCGTTTATCCGATTTACAAAGTTTAACAGAGTAGTAGCTGGCGGACTACTGTTAGCAGGTTAGCATTAGCCAACTTGATGACGTGCCTAACTTTGTGCGGCTGAAAACACACAAGCATCTGAAAGCATCTCCTTTTTTTGGCAGTCCCCAGTTGTTCCACTGGAAACGGGGAGGTACAGACCCAGTCTTCAGACGCTTGTATGTTTTCACAAGCGAAAAGTTGGTAACGTCAGCTAACGCGAGCTTGCTAGCGCTAGCTGTAGTGTAGTCTGCATCATTGAAGTGCCGACTACAGACATACGTGCAACCTTGTTTTATTTTAAATTTTGGTCCTTCACTCCGACAAATCGCTTTCATCCACTTCTTCCTTAGTGTCTTTTCAGTCGGGAATCCATGAAAACTTAGGTACGGCTGGCGTTGTTTATTAGATGTACACAATGGAGCAGAGCAGCAACATCGAGACTTGGATTGAGCCATTCCTGGCCCGGAAGAGGAAGCTTCAAATGTTTCAACTTCCGGAAACCGGAACGCAGAAGCGTGATAATCCCCTATTGCTCAGCAAAACGGTTCATTGGGCAGCTAATGTGCATCTCGACACGCCTTAGCTGAGGAAATACTGAGAAGTAAATGGTTAGCTGGTGCAAAGGTAATGCAGTGTCATTTCACTATCAGGCTTGTTCAATCCACTATGAAATTTTGACAGTTTGAATTGTTTAAATGGTGAAAATTCACGCTGCTATTGGTCTCTTCTGAGTATCTGTCAGTCTAACTACCTATCAGATTTTGGGCGCATTCACAAAGCTTTTTTGTTTCGAATCAGAGTCCGTTTGCTCAGAAAGTCTGCTTCGTTTAGAGGAGTTGTGAATGTGCAAACGGACTCTGATCCAGAACAAACAACCGGACTCGGCCTCAATTGTTGTTTGTTCCTGCAAACGCAGGTCTTGGTCCGATTCAAGTGAACCAAAGACAGGAAGTGGACTACAGCTTGCATTGGCATTTTGGGTCAAATGTTGGACAACGTGGGTAAACGCTATGACAACAAACACACGTGTGGGACTGCAGTACTTATAAAGATGGCTCGTGGTCAGATGTGGAGTTATGAGGAAGTAAAAGCTTTAATTGATATTTGATCTGATGAAAGCATATCCAGCTCCTCGTACAAAAATAATGTGGCTTTGTGGAGGAAACAGAAGTAGTGAGAACCTTGTACGTGTGTATTGTCCTTGCCTACGGTGACTCCAAAAGCAGCGCCACCTGAGATTCTCATTCTTGGCCCGTTTGGCAATCGTGCAACGTGAACGCGATCTCGGTCCGGAAGACCACCCCCGCCCCCAACCGAACCGAGTCCCCAAACGGACCGAGTCTCTCAGACTGTGCTTTCTGAATGCATCCTTAGGGTACATCCCAGTACACCCACTAGCCCTACTTTTTAGCCCCACCCCTAAATTTTGCACGCTCCCGTGAAGGTACTGTAGTGCTGTCCCAATTCCTCTTTGCATGTAGGGATAGTGGACATAACGAGGGGTTGGGGGTATGAATCTAGCCCTTCAGAGCGAGGGATGTCAGCTGCTGACTTGCTGAGGAAGGGCCAGAGAAAATGGAACAACAGCAACCTCCGGAGAGCGACAAGACTCGGAGAAGAAAACTCACAAATGTTCAGATCACACATTCGTCCTTAACGTTAGCCAGACTAGCCACTCTAGCAAGGTTAAAATACTGATGAAAAGCTTGCGAAGGCTTTTCGGCAGTTTACAAGAGACCAAACAGTCATCATGGCGACTTCTTCTCCATGTGGTTGTTTTGTTAATCAACCGAAGCATGATGAATGATGAAAAAACGAAAAACAACCACAACTGTTAACTTCTGTGTTGTTGCTGGGCATGTTGTTATGGTGAGACATATGTGCAAACGTCACTATGTAGTCGTTTATGTGCCTGAACGTAAATGCAGCAAGTGGTGTCCCAATTCCTAGGGAAGATTACAAAGCCCTACCCCTTGTGGCTTCAATTTGAGGGTCTAGTGGTAGTGGGCGAGGGCTGGTGGTAGTAAGGGCGAGTGGTTGAAAGCAGAGGGAACATTGGGATTGGGCCTTTCTCTATGCTTCATACAACCCCACTTTAAGGAAAAATAAATAATAAAAAAGACCATCCCTTCAATGGGAAATACACCAAAAAAGTGGAATCATCTTCAGTTATTAATTAATGGGCATGCTGATCATGAGTGGTGTAACTGGTGATATTTACCTTTTATATATCATGAGTCTAATAGTGTAAGGAGAGTAGAGTTAGGCTGATGTCACAACCGTTGTCACGACATTTATGCTTTTGATATGCCTCCAATATGCAATATGCATCCTTACCATGTTACTAAAGAAATACAGAATAAAAATGTTGCT
Source organism: Atherinomorus stipes (assembly GCA_023101725.1). Lineage (NCBI taxonomy): Eukaryota > Metazoa > Chordata > Actinopteri > Atheriniformes > Atherinidae > Atherinomorus > Atherinomorus stipes. The sequence continues at coordinate 180,331 of JALJCO010007436.1, forward strand.
ATTTTTGTTTACTGCATTTCTTTCCACATTTGACATATGACAGAGCAGGTTCTTCTCTGTAGAATCACCTCTCTGAAAGGGACAGTCTTTACTCAAGTACTGTTTTGTGGCAAAAGTACAGTAGTTTCCTGTTTCTGATTTATTTAAAACTAAGTTATGATTAAGTTTGTATTTCTTTTCTATTTAACTGTTTATGTTAAGAAATTTTACAATAAATCAGTACAGGCTAAAATGTGTCAAGTCCCCACCGTGTCGGGTCAGTATCACCCAAAATCTACCATTTAAAAAATTTATGTGTGTGTGGATGCGTGCGTGTGTGTGTGTGTGTGTGCGCGCGTGCACGTGTGCTCTCAAAAAACAGTTGAGTCAAGTCAAATTTTCACAAACAACAAAGTTGAGCAAAGTGTTTGACAGTTAATAAAAATGAATAGCAAACTCACAACTGGTATCAAGGCATTAGTGACGAACAGGCTACATGGAAGAGTCAGCTGTCATACAGGACATACTTTCTGTACACACAAAGACATGTTCAGTAGTGTACAAACAGATATAACTGATATAATGCCATATTTCAGTTCTCATTGAGGGCACATATTGATCATGGCTCCTTGGCAAGTGGGTTCAAGTACTTTTACAGGTCAACGGCTTTATAAAACTTTAACTATGATCTATTTGCCACTACTTACAGTAAAGATAGCTTAATCAAACTATCCTATTTTAGTAAAATCACAGGCAGCAGCTTTTTTTTTCTAATTATTAATAAATGTTACTTATTTCTAAAGGGCTGAAATTTTAATGTACAATTGATCAGGTCTTCAGAGAGTAGATGTTACTGTTATTACCGGTGTCATATAACTCAATAATTATTTATTTATTAATATAAAGGTCTAGACTGAGTTTTGATCGGGACTGGCTTTGAATGACTGGCCAGCTAAGTTGGTTGGCTCAAAAATAAATAAAAACTGTAAGATCAGTCAGTTTACAGCTGATGCAACATCACTTATGTAATTTGATTGGATAAACAAAGCTCTGCAGCCTGCTTTGATCAGAGATGGCACGAATAAAAAGAGGTCTTACTCTATCGCCGTTTTCAGGAACGGCAAGTGTTAAAACAGAGCAACCTATCTTGACATCCCGTTTTACAAAACTGTATCTCAAATTTCCAATTCTACTTAAATATGTGTTGATTTCATTAATATAGCTCTTCCTTTGCGTTAATTTGTGTATTGTGTGTTTTAAGTGCGTTCTTGAAATGGGACCAGAGTGTGCAACAACCCTTTTTACCATTGCCAAGAAAACGATCTTCGAGAGTGTTTTCTACAAGTGCGCATGCTCACATATACCAAAATTTCCGCGAGCCTCCACGTCGGAGTGTGTGCGATCTGCAACCAATCAGGAGCAGCCACAGTGTGTTTGGATACAACATTCCTCTTTAAGTCCCGTATGACGGACGGCAGGGACATTCCTACACCCACCTCAGCCGAGCAAGTTTCTGTTTCGACGTGGAGATTTATACCAAATTTCTTCATTTTTGTCGACAAGCTGTGATACAGGAACGTCTCCGTTTCCAACGAATAATATCACCGTCAGTCCGAGGTTACAGCGAGGGCGAGATAAAAATGGATGTGGGAGATTCCCTGCATGAGACTATCAGTCTTCTCATAAAAACGCCTAACCAGGCTCAGGAGGACAGAACAATAGACGGAGTTCACGTGAATTGGACTGTTGGGGACCTAAAAACGCATCTGTCCACTGTCTACCCAACTAAACCGGTAAGTTGTGAAGGTTTAGTGAACTTAGCCAGCTAATGTTAGCGGATCTAGGTGGCGGCTAATGTATTGTGTTATGACGCGAGCGCGAGCCAGATGCCAGTTAACAGCTGTCAGCCATTTCCTGGTTGTTTGTCTTTCTGTCTTTGTGCTCATATGTAACATGTACAGCTATTACATGACTTGGAAAGAACCCTAATCGGTTTGGAGTCACTTATTTATTTAATTCTCCCCAAGTCCGTCTGAGAATAGCCGTATAGGAATGTTTGGTGAAATAAATACTTCGCAGTACTACTTAAACTTTTCCCAAAGTGAGGCGCGCTGCTCAAATATAGTTTCATGTAACGCATGCATGCAGTTTATATCATCTTATTACACTGAAACGTCTGTGTATCTAGTTCCACAGATATTCTGCTATAACATCCCGTAATGCACTTGTTCCTTAATTTAAAAAAAAAAAAAAAAAAAAAAATTAATGCAACTAAAACACAGCAGAAAAGTATTAATGACCCCCCCTGAAAAATGCGAGTCGTTTACTAAGTTGGGGTAGAGGTTATAATAACCTTTTCAGTACAAGCTATCTTTACTTGACTGTCAGATTCACCCTTCCCGAGAAGGTGCAGCCCAGTGTTATAATAGTTTTGGATTTTCAATTAGTTTCAGTTTTTATTAATTTTGACTTGTTTTGTTTTTTGTTTGTTTTTGTTTTTTTCATTTCAGTTAGTTTTAGTTAGTTTTTTGAGCAGGTTTGCTAGTTTTTATTAGATTTTATTATTGGAAAATGCTTATTTTTAGTTTAGTTTTAGTTTAGTTATTAGTGTTTAGTTTAGTTTTACTGTTAGTTTTATTCTTTATTTTTTTATTTTATTTATTTTTTTCATAAATTATAAGTATTTGTCTGGTGTGACATTCAAAATCATCAATGTCACTCAAAGTAAAATCTGTGGAGCAAAGTAAATAGATTACATTTCATATAAACCCAAAAGGCTTATGTATTAAATAAATTCACAAAGACTAAAACTACGGATGTTTTTGTGATCATTTTAGTTTCGTTTTTCTGTGTTTAATGACACAGTACAGTTTTAATTATTATTTTTTTAAAAAGTCATTTTTATTTTTATTTCAGTTATGCTTCTTCAATTTTAGTTTTAGTTTGTTAGTTTTTTTTTGTTAGTTTTAGTTAAATATAATAACCTTGGTGCAGCCTGGGAGGGCGTAGCATTCATTCAGGATGCAGCTGAGATGACAGAAAATGAATAAACTGAGGATCTGTGCTTCAGAGGCCTCATTTTCATACAACTGGCGTGTGTACAAATGAGATGTGGCCAGGCGTGGAACTGAAACATGTTTCAGTTCAAGAATAGGCTCGTGTTTCCAAGTGAAGTTAATGATTACTGATCAAATTTGTCTAATCTTTGGGAAAATAACTGTGTGTTTTAGCTGTGACAGGTTCAGTGAACTAAAAAAAAGAAAAAGAAAATGACTCACCTGTAGTGCATTGTTTTTAACACAGAACCTACCCACATACCTGATGAAAATGAGATGTTATGTTACATATCTGAGGATAAATGTCAGTTGGAAATGTTTTCAATGCTCAGTCTAAGAAGGAAAACCATAAAGTGGGTTTAAGATTTGTTCCCAAAAAGTCAGTGATTACTGGCATTGTTTAAAATGCATCACCCAGGTCAAGCAGATAAATGTTCCCAGCCTTTTTTTCAGGGTATTTCAGCTGAAACTAACCTGTTTGTTTTCCTCAGGCTGTGACTGACCAGAGGCTGATCTTCGCTGGAAAACTGCTGCCTGATCATTTGCACATTAAAGATCTTTTCAGACAGGTTTGTGTGAGAATGGCCTAACCGGTCTACATTTACTTTGAACTTATTAATGAAGTTTGGGTTGCACTTCTGTAAAAGTGAATTCATTACACCATAAGTTAATTTAATGTCACGATGGCAGCAAACTGACAAGAGAAGTTGAGTCTAGCCTGTTTTTTCTTTCACCAACATTTGCGTGATGTCGGATAGCCTTGAAGAGGTTTTCATGGACTAGAAAAGGGGTTTCATACTGCAGAAAGCAGGCAGGACAGGATAATGTTTCATGTCTGGTTCATGATTTTTGTCTGTGAATCCCATTAGAGGCTCATATTGCTGCAGATGACACAGAACCAGCTGTAAAATAACTCCAGTGCTAACCAGAGTTTACAAAGCAGTTCACTTATAAGGGAACATATTTTCCAGGACAAATACGCTGCTTTTAAAAAGCTTGAATAAAATAAAATGTTGTGAATCTTTCAGACACAACCGTGCATTATGCTGTAGTTTCAGCACAAAGAGTAGCTACAAGAAACATTTGATTTGATGAGAGATGGCAGGCAGCTTAACTTTGTGTGTGTTGTAACAGTTTATCTTGACTTTTGCAGGCTGACTCCATTCCCACACTGCACCTGGTGTGTGCGATTAGGAATCCAGCACAAGGACCACTGGGAGCTCGACCCAAGGTGGGAAATGGTGAACACATCTGAGTCGTGTATCCCTACAAGCAGTCTTATGGAAAATAATGTTTTCTATATGTTAGGAGAAAACAGTTTTTAGGCTGGTGGAAGATTTCTGTAGTCTTTTTATGAGCGCTGGACCAAGGACAAAATGTTTGATTCTTTTTTTTTTTATTTTATTTTTATTTATAAAGAACAAATGTATACATTTATACACACAATACCATACAGATACAGGAATCTTTCTTTTTTTTGTGGGCATCGTAACTCACTACAGCATAGTTTCTCTTACCATTAATTTCTGTTAACTTCTTTCTCCCAGAAAAGCTTTAATCCAGTTCCTTTTACTCGTCAGCCCGTAGATACAAGAATCACAAGTAACAAAAACATAAACCGAGAGCCAGAACATATCAATTCTTGCATTTCCAACTATTTACAATAGCGGGGATCCTACAGTCGGGAAGAAGAAGAAAAAAAAAACCTTGGGGAGCTTATACTTCAGAAACATTTAAACAATTAGGAGAAATCATAGAAAATCTGTTCTTGCTGGAGTAATATAGTTAATCCACTTATTCCAAATACTATAAAATAGATTTTTTTTTTTTTCTTATGGTTAGCTTTTTCCATTTTAAATATTTCAAGAATGTCAGTTCAGCCATGCAAGGATGGCAGAAGTCAGCCACCTCTTAGTAATATTTTTCTTTTTTGCTGCCAAAAGAACCTGTTTTTTTTTTTTTCTTTTTTTTTTTTTTTGTTAACATTTTGAAACAGCAAAATGATTTAACATTTCCCAAATAGATGCATTCAAAATAAATGGTACATCATCTCCAAATATAGAGTTTAGAGTCTAATGAATTTATTTTTAATATGTATTCAGTTTAGGACAGACATATGATGGTGATTAGCTTCCTCCGAGCCGCAATGTCTTCAGCATGTTGGTATATTTGCATACTTGCCCTGGACAGGGTTTTTTTTTTTTTAAGTATAAAATGTTTTATTCTTTAATGAATCTTTTGTATTTTGATGATCCTGTTTGGCCATAATTTGTGTTTAAAGTAAAAAAAAAAAAATATATATATATATAATATATATATATATATATATATATATATACTTTATCAATCCCTATTAGAGAGCCAATTAGACAGAGCCCTGAGCCCCCCAGTTTGAGAAGCACAGATTTAACCCATCTTAGGTTTAGCCTGAGAGCAGTGGGCTGCTATTTAAAGCAGCCCGGGGAGCAGTTGGTGGGGACCTTGCTCACACACTAAAATTTCCTCCAGGCCATTAGTAACTTCCACTGCAGCGATAAACCTGAACAGTTTTATAAATCTTAACGTGGCAGAGATGAGACTGAATGGCAAATTCTGACCCTTTAAAGAAAAATAAAGAAATAAGTTGCTTTCTCTGTATCCTCAGTGAACCATCAAAAGGCCAGCAAGTGTTCAGTGAAACTCCTGCTTGGCTTATTTTTTAAATTGAGGCACAGTTATGCAAACCAGATGGTTTCAGTTTGTCCTTTGCTCAGCAATGTTTCCTTTCCTTGTTGTCTGTTTTACATATTCAGTTTCTGTATGTGCAGTCTCCTTATTGCTTTTTGTAAAGTCCCCATTTATTAATGTAATTTCTGTTCAGCTGCTTTTTCAAGTGTTGGCAGTTTGCAGCTGTTTTTCTGAACATGAACTGGTTTTTAAGATGATTCTTTTAGAAATGTTAAAGGTTGCTTTAACAGCTTTAAAGAATCAGCCGTTTTCGACTCATCCAGTTGGACTCGGCCTTCATCCTGCTCTGTTCTGCAGATGTCTCCCAACGCTGGTTTTGTGATACCAGATTGCTTGTTTTTGCAGACCAAAGACACCGAGCAGCCACAGCGCTCCAGTCCAAGGCCCACGCCAGCCTCACGGATCCAAACTCCCAGCACTCCAGAGCTGAGGCAGAGGAGGCAGACTTCTTCGGCTTCAGTTCCTTCCCCAGCGTCCCCACCAGCAGCTCCTGCATGGATTGGTGCTGCAATGTAAGCCATAAGAAAGGAAGACATGTTCTGTAATCCTCGATTGTGAAGACGTATTTCAGAGGCAACAGCAAGAAGCTGCACAAAGAAAGATGTTTAACTTCTTCATCAGATCTTAACAGTGAACTTCATAGTGACGTAACAGTGAATTAAGCTAGTGTCTGAATTCCTCTCTCAGCTTCCCATCACAAATCTGAGCGACGATTATACAGAAAACAATTCTGCCGACTTCTGCCGTGTCGTGCAGTATACTATGGGGTCATGAGAGGCGATTGGTACCTCACGACAAGCTCACGATCAGAAGTTGTGGGTGGCAGGAAAATCAAACTTGTTTGATATTTTGGCCGTGGCTCGTGAATGACTCGCATGTTGAAGCAGTGCCACGACCAAACTGAGAACTCAAGCCCTCGGAGATTTTCACATTTCACATGTGTGAAACAAAAACGAAAGTAAACCAGAGGCAGCATGGCGACCCGGCGTGTTTTTTGGACGGAGTTCTTGTTGTAGAACTGACAGACCGTGCAGCCCATGTCTGCTCAGCCAATCCCTCGTACACACACGGCGTCGTCGCCTTTTCTTTTTGGCAAATTCTTCTTCTTCTACTACTAGCTTACCTCTACTTATTGCATTGCATGTCGGGATTGTTCAAGACCCCGACCTGTCTTTGAGGATGTATAGCATGAGCAGGCAGATCGCATCCGAGCATCAGTTCGTACAGTGTGGGGATACACATCGCAAGCTGTGAACTTGTGAATTCTGCAACTGATTCGCACAATTTGAGTTTGGGCTGTGAGCAACGATTGGAAATATTGCACAGCGAATCCCAGGCTTTAGTGATGATGGAGAAAGCTTTTAAAAACCTCAATTTGACAAGGATCTTTTTAGCCATAAAAGACAGTTCGTAAATAGAAATCGACACGTTTGAATCTTTGTTGATCTTCAAAGAAAGATTTGAAAAATGTTTAATGTGTATGAAAATGTCTCCAGAACAAAAGAAGTGTCCATGAATTTAATAACAGCTACAGTAATATTACACGTCTGGGTTAGAGAAGCAGCGATCCGATACCCCGATACCCGGATCGGATATCTGCTCTGATACTGACAAGTTAGCTGGATCGGATATCGGATGAATTTGGCCGAGCCAGCATTCCGATCCAGGCACTTCTGTTTTTATTAATATCATAATAGATTTTGTTAATAAATCATATTAACTACATTTATATCTGTGTAATTTTTTTTTTAGCTTTTTTTGTATAACGAAGCTAAATGTTTATGTCAAGCTTGATGCCTTCACTCACATGGCAAGTAACATGGCTTATTCATTTAACAGTCGTATCGGGTATCGGTCAATGTGCTCAGGTATCGGTATCGGATTGGATCAGGAAAAAACTGGACGGGTGCATCTCTAGTCTGGGTTTTGTTTTTATTTATTCTCTCTGATTGCTTTTATAGGAAAGCAAACATGATGTTGTGTGATGTTTCAGGGCTGGAGCACCACAGATGACCCAGCCGGCCTTTCCCACGTACTCCCTGTACAGTCCTCAGCAGCTGCTGTGGCTCCAGCACGTCTACGCCAGACAGTACTACATGCAGTAGTAAGTACTATCACGCAGCCTATAATGAAGTGTTTAATTCCTGTTGAATTGTTTTTCCAGCCTCTAATGTTTTTCTCCCTCTGTCAACAGCCATGCAGCGTTGGCAGCAGCACAGTCCGTTCCCTCCACGCCAGCGGCCACCGTTGGCCAGCACCCCCCTGTTCCAGCCCACCAGGTACCGGTCCCAGCTCCCATCGCCAATCAGAACCCAATCGACAACCTTCCAGCAAACCAGAACGCAGGACAGGAGGGCGCTTTTATCAACCCCGGCGAGGCCAACCAGAACATGCGGATGAACGCGCAGGGCGGGCCTGTGATGGAGGATGACGAGGACGTGGAGCGGGATTGGCTGGACTGGTTGTACTCTGCAGCTAGGTTCGGCGTTCTGCTCATGATCGTTTACTTCAACTCCAACCTGAGTCGCTTTCTGCTGGTGATGAGCACCCTCCTCCTCATGTACCTGTAAGTCGGCTCGTTGCCTCATCAGCTGTTGCTTATTGAACTTTGCTGAACAACTTGAGTGTAAAGTCCAGCAGCGCTAATCAGCTGCTCGTGTTGGCAGCGAGCACGCCTCCCCTCATCAAGCCAAACACTCGCCTCACATCTTTAATCATTGAAAACAGCACCAGGTTGCAGGTTGCAATGCTTATTTACAAACGTACAGTTGCCTCAAAATTATGCACACCCTCCAATTAAAGAAAAGGCTAAATTTACAAAAGCAATTTAAATAACAAGAAACTAAGAATAAATAAAAATGTACAAAATTATAATTTGGTGAAATAATATATTGCTTTTGAATTGTGGAAGGAAATAATAATAATAAAAAAACAAATAACCGTCAGACACATTAGAGCACCTTTCCCATGGTCAATGGGCCAAAATACCTTTCAGCAGGTGCATTTGTGTCTTTTTGAACATTACAGAAACACCTGATTGCAGTGATTGTCTCAAAGTGTCGCTCAACAACATTTTAGCTTCGGAGCCCCATCATGCTTGTTTATTTGTTTTATTTTTGGTGTGTTTGTTTTTAATATTTCTTTCAAACCACAATTAAAAATCAACGTCATGATTTTCATAGAATTTCTATTTATTATTAATTTAGTCAATTTCATCTTATTTGACTGACAGCTGATTTTTTTTTCCTTCTTTAATTTGAATGTATGAATAATTTTGAGGACGACTGTAATTAGCTCGTCACCGGGGTGTGCAGAGCAGCTAGTTTTGCTGTGGAGAAGTAGACATTGATTGTGTTTACATAGTCTGGCCTTCAGGATCTGCATCCTTGAAAGCTATCACAGAGCAAGTATTTCAAGGACGTGCTTGTTCAAACAGTTCAAGGTCATGGAAGAGAAATTTGGTCTTAAATCCACGAAGGACAAGTGAACAAACATACATAACGGCTATATTTGAGGTTAAAAAGTAATAAATGGTTATACATTATATTAAAGCCAAAATATAGATTTCATTTAATAGATATCGTATAATAACAGTGAATCATGTAGAGTGACAGATTATTTGGTTATAATCTCAGCTCTTTCTTAAGCTTATTTGAGCTTTTTAGGCAAATTTAAAGGTTTAATCATTCATGTTTTCTCCTGCAGTCACCAGATAATCACTGCAGAGCATTTTAATGCTTAAAAATGATCAGAAGAGCTCAGACTGAGCTAAAACGAGAACAAAAATAAGATTTTAACCTTTGGGGAGGAGCATCTGTAGTTAAAAGGGTTTATTGGCCAGAGGTGATGTCTCTGGTTCGGTCGCTGTCCACATTTCAGAGTTACTGTTTGGCTCCTGCTCTGATCCCAAGTGTTGAGTTATGTGTATGAAAAAAAGACTGAGGTGCTGAGTAAATGTTTTTGTGAATGTAGCTTGTAGTGTGAAGAGCTTTGTGTTGTTGGGCAAAGTAAAAAACAAAAAGTAGAGATATGAAAGTACCCTGCTTACCGGCTTGTTTTTATCTGCTTATATTTAAATCAGTGATTATGCTGTCGGTTGCTAGTTTCCAAACAAATTGAATGTGTTTGACGTGTCGGTGTGTTTATAGCTCTTGATCCAACATCTTGGTTCAATTTTGGCTTCTAAATAACATTTGACCCTTCGCAGCCCCGCCCGAGAACCGCCGCTGGCCAATCGTAGGTTAGCAACAGTAAACTTCACTTCCATAGACTGATGACAGATTGGTGATCGTTTGGGTGATGGTGTATTTTTTGCCTTCTCAAAACCAAAAAACACAAGTGGAGAGATGTGGAATATGGATTAAACATGTGGAAGACCCACTCACAGCTGAATTAGAGCTGAACAAACTGTTTGTTCCAAGGTAAGATGCTAACAGCAGCTAGCACAGTTGTTAGCTACAAGACAGCGGTATAATATTAAGTAAAAGCTACTGTTTTAACATGGAGCAAGGTAGCTGTGTGTCGCTAAAGGCTAAACACATATACCAGATAAACACCAAAAAGTCACATTGGTTGCCAAACATAGAGACGTATATAACACGGTTCTCTCTCTGAGTTTCTCAGTCCAGTAGCCGCTACCCCGATCAGATTCAGTGGCTCCTATCCTGATCAGATTTAATGTGTTGATCAAACCTACGATGTGGGAACAACCTCCTGGTCCGCTAGAACCCAAAGGGAAAACATCTAGCAACAAGCTAAAACGTGTCAGATACCTAAAACTATCTGGAGTCGTACGTGGCGGCTTAAAGTAAAACATGTTGATTTACTCTGTGATGCAAGAATATTGTTGTTCCTTTATACGTTTGTTCTGGACGTGAATCATCAAGACGTGGGGTTGCTGAGTCTTTCTGTACTCGGCAAGACTCGCCTTCACTTCGATTTTAATATTCTCTTCGCCAGCATTACTCCACTGACAAATGATGATGTACTCCTCAATGCATCCTGCAGTCCTCTATAACTCCCTCTGATATTCCCTCCTATTACTTCAGAAATTTAACACAAGTTGCTGAGCAACCCCTGTTGATGCAGACAGAAATTAACCGGAAAAGAAAGCTTGTCAGACTTAGCAACTGTAACCATGGGGGGCGGGACTTGGCAAAGGGTCATTTAAAATTGTCTTAAGTCAATAGTGAGCTCTTTACTGAGAAATGTAAATCATCACTCACTGGTGACAACCAGCGTCAGACTTGGCTCCAGTTTTCAGCCGACACTGATGCTCACGACACAAACTTCTTTCTCGTGGAAATCTGTTGAAGGAAATCAGAGCTGCTTTTGGTCTCATTTGCTTTAACTTTATTTATTTTTTTTATTTTTTTTAACAAAATATTTCATGTTTATGCTTTAATTTGCAGTTGTTGGACGACTTTAAAATCTCCTACAGAACTTTTTTAATGATGTTTATTTACTCAAAAAGTAACATTTCCACTCTCGTCTTCCTCCCGCACAGACACACAGTTGGCTGGTTTCCCTTCAGAAGGCGAGTTCAGGTCCAAGGACCCAATAATCTGCAGCACCCAGAGGTCCAGCACAACCAGCAAAATGAGAACAGGAACCCAAACCTAAATCCAGTAAGACATCAGAAGAACCTATATTCATTTAAAGTTCTGCCATCCACTCATGTCTACTTTTCTGGTTTACTCTAACCCAGGGGTCTGCAACCTGCGGCTACAGAGCCACAAGTGGCTCTTTGGACCTTCCACAATGGCTCTCAATAATATTGACTACACTGTAAAAAAAAAATCTGTATAATTTACAATGAAAACTGGCAGTTGTGGTTGCCGTTTTTTAAGAGTAACTGTATGCTATTTTTGCAACTGTAAATTTAGGAGTACACAACTGCCATTTATTTATGGTATTTTCTTGCAATATTAAGTTAAAACAGTACAAAAAATATTGTTTTGCAAAAAATATTCATAAATTTACAGTGAAAAACTGACTGCTTCTCACACTATAAATAACTGTGGCAGTGTATACATTTTTATGCTGTTTTGGTAATCGTAACTTTAGCAGTACAAAACTGTTATGTATTCATGGTAGTTTACTGCAAAAATAACAGTTAAATACTAAAAACTTGCAGCTGTAGTTGACACCTATTTTACTGTAATATGTACGGTGAAAAGCTGGCAACCACAGCTGCCAGCTTTTCACCCTAAAAATTACAGTGTAAAAATGATAAAGAACCCAGTAAAATATATATATATATATATATATATATATTAGGGTTGTCACGATACTAAAATTTCAAACTCGATATCGATATCTAAAAAAATATTCGATACTCGATACCATTTTCGATACTACAGGGTACAAAAAAAGAGACAAATACTTAAAAACATAAGAAATATTTGTATGAACTTGAAATTCTCTTTCTTATGCTTTTTGAATAAAAGTGCAAAAAAATATACCCAAATATAATGCAATTTGACAATATTTTGAGGTTGTCTGAGGTATTATTTTTTTTTAATATGTAAAACATCCAAAAATTTAAAAGTGACAATGGTAAAAAAAATATACAAACAACAGTTTTCTGAGGCAATGCAAAAAAAAAAAGAAACTGGTTTTGACTTTGTGCAAACTATAATAATTGTAATAATAGCAACCAATGACGCCACTTTTGGTTCGTGGTGAACACACACAAAAAAAAAATAGAACAATATTTTGAGGTATTAAACTATTCAGGTAGACAGCAACCAGCTGTGAACAGGACAGCAGTACTCGTTCTCTCATTCATCTTAAAAGTATCGGTGAAATGAAGGAGTTCTGCTGCAGATAATGTTCTATAGAGACCCGCTGCCTCCTTCACCCGCATTATACAGCGATCATACACAGACGGCGAGAAATGTGAATATCATCCGAAGAAATTAGAGTGACACAGAAATGTTACCGGTGAACGCACCTACACCTATTTCTGAAGGTCCAGGTTGGGAAATGCGAACTAGCAGTGGCGCTAACCGTCACTAATAATGCGTTTTTAAGTTACATAATAAACGGGAGCTTTAAGTAACTAACCTGTCTGAATTCATCATGAAGTTCAGGATGTCGGTCAATGTCGATGCTTCGCTAGGTTTGCTGTGCTGCTGGACTTCACACACAGACCTGTCTACGTCTTTCGCTTTTCCTTCTTCGTCTGCTGCATGTGAAATACTTCTAAACAAGACTTTTTCCTCCTTCATTTTCTAATGAAACCATCTGGTCTGGACTTCCAGCAGCAGAAACATGATGTCAGACTCTCTGCCTGCCTGTCGGTCGGTCAGCCGCTGTTTACCTGCCAGCTGCTGTCTGTCGAGTGCGCGCGCAATGTAGTATCGATACCATGGCAAATTAGTATCGTTGTCGATACTGCGTTTCAGTATCAATACTTTTCGGAGTATCGATATTTTTGACAACCCATATATATATATATATATATATATAATGATTTTAAAAAAATGTAGGTTTTAGCTGTTTTTCATTGGAATAATTGTGCTTTTACTAGTAAAAATACCAGTAATTTTTATTTTTCTACATCTGTTTCTCTTCTCATTAGCTTGGAAAGTATGGGCTTCTTCTCCAACACACACACTCAAAAGAGCAAAATCCCATAAAGGAAAATGGAACTATCTTTTTTTTTTTTTTTGCAAAAGTTTTTTTGTTTGTTTGTTTTCCAAAACCTAAAACTCAAAATTAAACTGTGGTTCTTTAAAAAAAAAATTAATAAAGTAAGTATTTATCAAAAATTTTAAGTTGTCTTTTTAAATAAGGCCATTATTTAGCTGGGTTTAGGCATAAACGGCTCTTTGGACTGTAAAGGTTGCAGACCCCTGCTCTAACCAGTACTTGGCTTTGGATTTTTCCCTTTAAATCAGCCTAACGAGATGAAGTAAACTAAAGTTGTGAATTATTCTTCTTACCTGCAGGCTGACGAGCCAGCGGACGGACAGATGGAGGAACCTGGAGCTGCAGATGAAGGATCAAACCAACCAGGACAGATGACGGCAGTTTTAGTGCCTCCTCACAGGGTGTCGGTCATGTGGACAGCCTGGGTCTTCTTCAAAACCTTCTTCTCCTCTCTCATACCCGAGGCCCCTCAGGGCGTGGCCAACTGAGTCCCCGAGACCGACGACTGATAGACGGCAGCAGACTTCTTTTCCCCAGCGATCCTCAGATCTGTGAAACCTGCGTGACTGTACTAAACAAGGATGCAACCTCCTGTTAGAATACGTCATGATGCTGCAAGTTCCAACATGTCAGTGATTCTTCTCAGAGTGGGAAACAGAAAATACCTACGAACATACCGGCTCTAGAAGCACGGGTGATAAGAAGTGAAACAGTATCACATGTCTGCAGGTTTAGCTTTTACTTTGCTTTTCTGTCGCTTCATCACAAGTTCCTGTCAGTCATGGAGCCACATGGACCTTTTTTTAATCCACTAATCGACAGCAGGGGGCGCCAGTGAGTAAAAAATGCTCCACACTGAGCTGCTGAACTTGCGTTCCTCTTCATGTGTGGAGATTTATGTACGCAGGGAGCACGTGCAGATCCACAGCTGTAACAGTAGGGCCAATAAGCGATGACTGACTCAGCTGAGCACCAACATGTTTTAAGTTTGACATTTTATTATTTTCAGTAGGGGATCACCAGATGTGCCACATCAATTATTTCTTTTTTCTTTCTTTTTTTTTTTTTTAAAGAAATCAAAGAAAATGCTTCATTTACAAAAGAAGAATTCTTATTTTAAGGCTGACAGAGATGTGAAAACGGATGATTTCCTTCCATTTTTAGATAAAAATGTATAACGAAAGTCACAACGGAGCATAATGATAACTTCTTGCGTGATTTTTTTAGTCCCAGGTCTCTTTTTTTTTTTTATTCAGGAGGGATTTTTGACCAAAAACGTCTTTCTGCCATAATTTATCTGTAAAATAGTGATGGCAAAGAAGAAGGAAGTTTTGTAAATATATTGTACACGAAGCACTTTATAACATGTATCTTATGCAAGCTTCTGAATATAGAGAGGGGTTATGATTTATTATTAATAATAATGTGATATCAGGAGGGCCCAGAACTGTTTTTAGGTTTTACAGATGAACAAAGTTCAGATTCTAGTCCAGTTTATGTCCGCTGGTTTTCCTCTCCGTCACTGGTCTTATTTCATTAACATTCCAGATGAACTCATGCTGAAGCTTCTGCAAACTGATCATCTTCTTCCTGCATTTTCAATCTGACTGTGCTGGTTCGGAGCTGGTCAGGGTTATAAATGACGTCATCTGTGGCACACCAGTCCTCACCCGCTTCTTCCAGTTTAATTGCATGACTTCAGGTTCGTAGCAGTGAATGAACAGATTTTAATGTCTGAAAAAGTTTGAGAAGCTTCTGAGTGAAGGATGAAAACAATTCCTCCTCTTGTAATTCAGTCTGTGTTGCACACTGCGTTAAAGCTGTATCTCTGATTCTCCTTCGGGGGAAAGACGGAAATTTATGACACTGGTCACCATGTATAAATAAAATTCAAATTTTTAATGTCTGACCCCCAGCTGTACCAGGATACGTGTGTTGAGAATTTGCAATAATGGATGCAATAAATGATATTAACCTAAACGATTATGTTGTGTTTATCTTTGTGTGTGTGGGTGTGTGTGTGTGTGTGTGGAGGGGAGGGGGGACTGTTTTGCTTATTCAAGAACAGAGAGTACTACCAGAGTTTGTTGACCCTGTTTTTAAATGCAGGAATCTGCTGAAGGTAAAGTAACTTTAGGCCAGGAGAGCTGAGGTTTGACCTGCAGTAACCTCAGGAGCGGAGTGGCCTCATTACAACGAAGTTGCAGGAACGGCAGTCTGAGCGTGCTGGAATCTGTCAAAAATAAGCAACTTTATTGTCATTTCTCTAGTCTGAACGTCACTGATGAAGCTCAGATGAATTTAACTGATTTCTCAGTTAAAAGCCTGAAAACAACCACGCCGCATCATCACGATACCGGAGTACAAGCACTAAAATACCAGATCAGTAATGTTTTTTTCAAGCAAATTCTTTATTTAACAATAGAGTACAAAACCAGACATATGCAGACATAAATCAAACTCCAGATTTAATCCTTCTCCATGAAAAATAGTCGAATTGAAGAGAGTTGGATGTTAACCACTTATGTGTATCCATCCAAAGATTACGCACAATCCTGCAAATGTTCTGTTAATTCCAGGGATGATTTATAAAAATAACATTCCTCAGTTTCAAACTTAATCATTTTAATGAATCCTGCGAGGGATACATTTCATTTACCATTTTAAAATGTATTTTTTTTACATTTAGGAGGGGTTGGAAGTTTCAAAAACTTTGCTCTAATTGATCAAATTCCTTGTTAAAATTTTTTTAAATAATATATCAGAGGACCCAGGATAACAGGATCAGTCATGATGGCATTACTGCCTCACCCTGGGGTTTTGTTTATTTCTTCGTTCATTAATTGTTTTTTTAAGTATGTCAGCAATCTTGCAACAGAAATAGTATCTGAAATAGTAAACAGACTGAATAATGGAGTCAAAACTAGAGATGCAAAAGGAAACTGTCTAATGGCAGGACATCAAACAACCTTTGGTCAGTCACCCACATACAGGTTAGCAGCGATCACACTATAACACGCATATACTGTACACACACAAGCACACACATGCAAACTTCTCAAATTGTAATTTAATGTCTATTCTTTATCTTTTGTCCCGTCACTTATTTAGTTATCTATAAGATTCCTGTGAGTGCTGCCATCACTCTGCAGCAGCAGTCCTGTCAATTCCCATGGAAGCCTAATTAAATCTTATCTTCATTTGTACTGCTTCCTGCTTTTGGCATGTTACATTTCTTTGTAAACACTGATCAGCTTGTATTTTTGTAAGCATATTTTAATTCTGACCTCAGTAACCATGACAACAATGGCCAGACACCCCAGTTTTTCCAGTAATGAAAGACATCGTGTTTTAATCGTGTTTCAATCTGGAAGTCTAACAGATACAGAGGTTGCAGATTTTATGAGGCAATGTTTTTTATGCATTTGTCCCTGTTTAAATAAACATGCAACAATCTGTTATAAAAATCACTGAAAGTTGGAAATATGGCAAGTCAGAGTGTTTTCTGACCCCCTTTTTTTTTTCCACAAAATTCAGTGATGATTGAAAGATGCTTTTTAGAGACTAAAGTTGTTGGATCACAGTGACTCCACCAGTAGATCAATACATCAAACTTTGTCCACTGGGAAACAAGACAAGTAATCTGTAAACCGTTCATCTTTGTATGAAAACCTCAGCAGGGATTTTCTGCAGCGACCAGCTGGACCCTGGAGCTGAACAAGAAGACCAAAGGAGTGCAAACTACCCCAGAGCTTCACCTAGATGCATCTGGATATTTATGAAACGTATGTGGCAACGTACACAAGGAGGGTCCAGACAGGATTTGATCCCACAGACTCCCGGGGGGAGAATCATGCGCACTCACCAGACAGCCAAAGGAATATTCCTGTGGCAAAGTAGCCAGGGCACATGATCAATCAGAGGCACGATGACACTGTCACATCTCTCCCCCTATTTCCCACAACAGGGTTCCAGACTAACTTTTTTCACCAGGAACACAGCGGCCCCTAACTTAAATTTTTAGGAGCGCAAGCAGAAACTTTAGGAGCGCACGCTGAAATCGATTTGCAAAGCAAAAATTCACATTTTCACTGTATTGCCGAGAAATACCTGAACAATAAATGCAGAAACTACAATGTTCACAGGTCACGGCACATTCATGTTTCAAATGGCTCTGTGGTCACTCAGTGTCATGTTTTAGTTGTTGGTGTCAGTTTTATCAGCAAATTTTGTGTTCTTGGCAACGTTGTGGGCGGTGAAACGGATCAATGAACTCACAGTTTAGATCACTTTATGGTTTGAGTCACGGATCTGATCAGTTTTCAGATCCGCAAAAGAGAAAAAGGACGAGACAAATTTTACTCTCTAATTATTTATTTCTGTATTAAGTACTTTTCCTATGAAAATCATTCAACTCAAGACTCATTCCACTCAACTGTAAAGAAAAAAAAAATTATAATGATAAATAAATTATGATAGTGGGACTAGGAACGGACGACAAAATTGCAAGTCACTCAATAACAATGATGGTCCATGATGAAAACCACTGAGACCTCCTGATGGACCGACTGCTAACCTGGAGTCACTGGTGATGACGTGATGTTTACTTTTTGCTGAGAGCTTAACGCTTGATGCTCCGTCAAAAATAGAGATGCTGCGAAGAAACGCTTCTAACTTCTGGCATATGGCACCCTGAGTGAAGTAAACTGTTGACTAAGGCCTCGTCCACACGGAGCTGAAGCTGGTTCAGGTGTGAAACCGATAGCAGAAATCCAGGGAAAGGTTTCACCATCCCCATGAAACCGCTGTAGCACATCATACAAGGCTGTGGGGGGCGCTATGATGATTAAGGTGTAACACCCAAAGCTAGAAGAAGACACAGCGAATGCGCAAATAAAGACTCACTGCGTGTCGCTGGAAATCAACAAAGGAAGAGCAGAAAGGGAAAGATGAAAGATTTTTTCAATGAACTTTATTGTTTTTGTGAACGAAACCAACGTGCGTTGTCACACTGATGTCATAACTGCCCCCCCCCCCCCCACGTTTTAGATGCAAAATGTGACCATTTGGTCGCAGCCTGGAGCCCTGCACAAGCACGTCCTTGTGCTTCAAGCAGGCTGCCGCCAATTTCAAATCCATGGACTGTTCACAAGCGTCGCATGGATCCTGCCGACAGAATGTGGCAAGGCATGCGAGGGGGCCCAGGCGGGATTTGATCCCACAGACTCCCGGGTGAGAATCATGCACACTCACCAGTCAGCCAAAGGAATTTCCCAACAGCCAAGTAGCCAGAGCACATGATCAGCCAGAGGCATGGTGATGGGACCCCACACTGTCATACGTAGCAAACCTGACAAAGCCAAACGTTTCTCTTCTCTTTTAATTAAGGGAAGCAGGCACGCACCAACTTGTTCTGAGCATCCTCATCAGTTTTCCCACACTTTAAAGACCCAGTTGCTAGCATGCCACACCGTTTAGCATCTTTGCCAACACTTATAACGGCAGCAGCAGCATGGACTGTCAGTCGCCGGGGTTCACAGTTAAGAAGGTTCTTAAAGTTGTACTTCCATGGTCATTTCATTAATATTTCTGTGTTCTCCATTATTATTGAATGCATTCTGCATCGTTTCTGTTTAAAAAAACCTTCTGGTATCTTTGTATCCAGCTGTATTTGTATACTAGAAGAGAGGCTTGTGGTCCAACGGCAGCTTTTCCGGGTCCTTCTCATGGATATCCGTCTGATTGGCTGCCTCCCGTCAGTGTATGAAGGAAGCTCCGCCCTCCGCTCTTATTTCGCTACAGACAGGAAATAGAGCCGACAGACAAGTTTGTTCCATCATGCTAACAAACAGTTAGCTAATTAGCTTCTCAACTCCGAAGCTACAGTCGTGCCGTCTTTACTTCTAGTGTGTAGTGGAGGGTTACCTGCCTTCCAATGGACAGATAGAAACCCCACGTGGGATATGCTATTTGCAATGTTACGTAGAACTGCGAGGCTGTTCCCGATTCGCTCTTTTCTTCGTACTGTTTCTGTGATGAGGAAGCACAGCCGACTGCGGGGAACGCAACGCTAGCAAGTCAGCATGTGTAAGTAAACAAGGGGAAACCCTCCGTATTTCAGAAGGAGCAAGTTAAATGGGTTTTCAGTGGAAGGAGGCCTTTAAGAAGATCTAACTGTACGTTCAGACCAAAGGAAACAAACTTGTTTGTCGGCTCTATTTCCTGTCTGTAACAAAATAAGAGCGGAGGGCGGAGCTTCCTTCATACACTGATGGGAGCCAGCCAATCAGACGGAAATTCATGAGAAGGACCCGGAAAAGCCTGCCGTTGGACCACAAGCCTCTCTTCTAGTATACAAATACAGCTGGATACAAAGCAACCAGAAGGTTTTTTTTAAACAGAAACGATGCAGAATGCATTCAATAATAATGGAGAACACAGAAATATTAATGAAATGACCATGGAAGTATAACTTTAAGAAGATCTTAGTGCTGAGATCTTCTTAACTGCATCTGGGAAACCCGGCCAATGACTGGGTGTCTGATTCCAGTCCAATATCCAGTCTGAGCATCTGCAGCCTCAGTAGAAATGGAGATTCATCAGCCCAGGATGTAACCACGGCCACTTCAGATTCATGTTCCTGCTCACATCTCACTGAACAGGAGAAACTAATCAATCATCAGCAAAAGTTGTGTTTGTGATAACGGTTGCCACATATAAACAAACTCTCCCGAGACTCCTGTCAGAGGCCTTTACTCAATCACTAACCCACTTTGTTATCTCCAGTTTTTGTCCGTACCCTGTCCCTCCCCCTCCCCTCCCCTCGCCTCTGTCTTTAACTGCCGGGCCGGATCCACATCCCTCACCTGAGACCAGCTACAGTCAGCAGCTGCTGGGAAACTCGGCTCCTGGATCCAGTTTCACTGTGAGTCTGCTCACGGTCAGAGCCTCTTTGTTAGGAGCAAGTTGGATCTTTAGTCAGCCGGACAGAGCAGGAAGAGAGTAAGCTGTAGACGTCAGTGTTCTCTCTGGCATTTCCAGGTGTTCCTGTAGGCATGTACTCTCATACCTGCAGCTCTGTCATCTCCAGCATCTTGACTTGCCTCTGCTGAAAACACACACCGTGTTTTTTATGTTGCAGTTGAAAACTTCAGTCTGTAACTGCCTCATCATGAAGACGGTTGTACTTTGACCATTTTTTTTTAGCCAAAAGTGAGTCAGTGTTTGTCCCTCCAAGTCCTTTCCAAGTGTGAATCACTCAGGATCCGTCTCTGATTGGATGAGGGACGGGGTTTCTCACCAGGACACCGAAGCGTCTGTGATAGTGGGTTAGCAGGGTAGTTTTCAGAGCAATTCTGACGTTCACAGCTGTAATCACGAAGGTTAAATAACCCCCACGATGCCTGGTGCTGGTTTCCCCCCGCTGCTGCTCCTCTGGCTGCTGCTGTCTCTGTCTGGGACGACCGACGGCTGCCTGCCGGACGCTGCTGCAGCCTACAGGTTTACCGGAGCCGTGTGCAGGCTTACCTACCCGGCTGCTGTTGTGTGTAAGTTTTGATTGTTTTTTCTTAATCATACACCACTCATTTAAAGTAGCCACTTGATTTCAAGAACCACAAATATGTTTTTAAATGAAAATGTAAAAGATGTAAAAGAATTGGTAAAATTCTCTACCTTATACACTCAAAAATAAAGGTACCAATTTGTACTTAAAAGGGTACAAAGCTTGTCACTGGGGGTGTTCCTTTTTTAAAGACATTTCTGTACCTTTGGTCCTGGTCCATTTGTGTACCTTATCAAGCTGTATGGTTAATAAAGTACAATTAAACCAATTAAAAATTATGAATAAAAGTCAGTTAAATAGAGATTTTGACAACAATCAAAGATGCTAATAGTAAATGAATAATTATTATATAAATATTAGACCAAACACATATATAATTATACATATAATTATTACTATGATTATTATGAAAATCATAATATAATAACTATAATTATACCACTGTTCAGAAGTGCTGCTATTTTTAGTTATTGTACAAGCTACGCACATTTTTCAATGCTGCAGGTACCCTTAGGGTTGAAATGGTACAAATTTGTACTTTATATTACTTTGGACCCTTTTTCATAGTTTATAGGTACTTCTGGCCTCATAAAGACCAGTATTGTACTTTTGAGAGAACATTTGTAAAAACTGTACCTACAGGTACAGAAATGTTCCTGTCTCGTACCTCTATTTTTGAGTGTGTATGGCAGGGAAATGCAGACCACTTGGCTCAGTCTCCAGAAGATTTTCACTCTGTTCTTGTGCAAAACTTGATTTGCTGTTGGATCAAAGTACTGGATTACAGTATACTGTAGAGCTTTCCTTCACCAGGGCCTTTTCTATGCAGTTAAAATAGCTGCTTAAAGAGGTAATTCAGGTTTTATTCGGGGTTTTTAGGTTTTCAAAGGTAGCTCACTTTGGTGCACTTTGTCAGGGTCAAGTTAAGAGGTCAGTACATGTGAAAGCGTTGCCTCCTGAGCAATCAGTTCCTCTGAACACAGAGTTACTTCTGCATACTGTTTCTTTCCAGAGTTGGCTTGTTAACCAGAGACATCATCATGAATTCATGCACCATGATATAGCCGTACAAATCCATTTTGTAAGATACTCATTTTATTCAGGTTTCCTTTCTACAGCATCATGTCACTTCGTTAAGATGTATGCAAACATAGATTCTATTAGATGTATACTGTGTGGGTTAATATTGCGATGATGATAAATTTGCAATATATTGTGCAACCCTAATATGTGGTATGTCACCTCGCATTTTTGAGCAATAAAACATCTTAAAATGAAAAATAGTTGCTATGTCGTTGTCGTATGATCTAACGTGGGCGCCATCCATGCAATATAAATAACATGCACAGCACCCCCACGTCAGGAGATGAATCGATTCAGAGGATTTGACAAATCGATATTGAGTTGCACAGGGAAATATTGTGATTAGGGATGCATGATATTGGAATTTTGGCTGATATCCGATATGCCGATATTTTAAAACTCATGTGGCAGATAACTAATATCGATACCGATATTAAAGCTGAAAAAAATAAATCATGTAATATTCATACCTTGTGCCAAATTAGAAAAATACCTCAACTTGTGTTATATAGAACAAGTCAAACTTAATGAGACACAAAACAAATAGGATATGTGCGTGATATCGACCAGGGCCCAGTTGTTCAAAACTGGGTTATTTTTTAACCAGCCGTTGAATACATTTAGCCGACCGTTAACTTTAACAGTCCGGTTATGTTGTTGTTCAAAACTCAGTTAACTTTAACCACTTGTTATCTTAACGTTAAAGTTAACACACCTAAGGACCGCCGCTAAAGTTTTAACGGTGGGGTTATATCTCATTATGCCGTTTGTTGCTAACGCTGCGTTCATGATGCCAGTTCAGAGAAGGAAGGACGGCGGTTATTGTTGCTTTGATTTTGACATCGGGGATTATTCTAACGAGGAGCTGCGCACCACTTTGGGAAAGAATGCTTTCAGGTCTATGTAATCCTTTGCGAGTCGATTTGGAGCGTTCAACGAACTGTGGACACGACGGACTCACTATTTAGAATGACATTTTCTTCATCAGCAGAGAAATTTCTGCCTCTTTTTCCTTGAAGTGAAAGGGATCGTTTGCTTATCAATACTTTCTGTGTCCCGTGTGTTCTGTTACTGAGGGTTTGCTGTGCTGTGAGGCCGGATGAGCTGGGGGGGGGGGGGGGGGGGCGAAGGAGTGTGAAGAGAACGGGGAAGGATGGAGAGACTGGGGGATGAGGAAGAGTGTGTTGTGGCTAACAGCAGCTCTGTTCACGGTGGGAAAATAAAGTGAGAGTCGGCCCCCCCTGTCTTCCTCACAGCAATAAGGAGACACAGACGTACAACATTACTTTTTGCAATACCAGAAGTAAACAAAATGGGGAATTGTGGGATACATTGGTGCTAACCAGTGGTGCTAACCCTATGGTTAACTTTGACGGTGCTGTTAGCTGACGGCATGACTAACCATGCTTTGAACAAAGCATATTTAACAGTCGGTTAGCTAACGGCAGGTTAAGGATTTAACGGACCGTTAGGGGTTAACCAGTCGTTAAAATAACCGAGAATTGAACAACCGGGTCCAGGTCGTATATTTTTACGACCTGGAGTTTCTTCTCCCTGAGAAGAGAGAGAGAGGAAAAAAAATACTCCAAAACAGGGGATGTTTGGTTATTTACACAAATGACCGTGTTCACACAGAACATTCTAAAAGAAACTGTCTTTCGATGGTTAAAAGTCTGTAAAAAAAAAAAAAAAAAGAATTTTTTGAAGAAGAAGAAGTTTTGGGTTTTTTAGACTTTAGAAACAGTGGCCTGATCAGTTAAATATCGTTGGGGTGGTCAATGTCCGATACTCAATTTTAAGGCCGATATAGGCCGATACTGATAGGAGGGCGATTATATCGTGCATCCCTTATTGTGATGCATCGATTAATAGGTATTTTTTACCCACCTCCGATGAACTGTTATTAAATTGCTGGTTGAAAATCATATTTTTGGATGGACAATCAAACATGTTACATTACTTTTTGCAAATGACAGATTTACATTTAAATACTGATGATGTAAGAAAGTAAACATCCTGATCAGAAACACCAGACTTTCTCAGACCAGCCTTCTCGTACTGAATCTGCAGACTGTGTGACTGAATCAGACTTTGGTAAATTCGTACTGAGCTGAAGCGTGCTAGTCCAAACGCTGCTTTCCAGTTCTTCATTTATGTTGCACATTTGTATGAATGAGGTTCAAGTATCAAAACAACACATTGCAAAACTGCACCACTTCACTTGCAGCCCTCAGTGAACAAGACTGTCTCAGAAAATTAGAATTCATGATATACTAATATTTTGAGATAGGATATTTGAGTTTTCTTAAGCTGTATGCCGTAATCAGCAATATTAAAACAATAAAAGGCTTGCAAATATTTCAGTTTATTTGTAATGAATCCAGAATGTATGACATTTTCATGCTTTTTTAATTGCATTACAGAAAATAAATAACTTTATCACAATATTATAATTTTCCGACAGTCCTGTACTGTAAACATAACACTGATTTCTTCAGCGTACTGTTTTTCTCTTGACTGCAGCATCAAGGTGCAACTATCCAGAACAGTTCCTTTATTTAAGACGGTCTGCAAAATGCTGAAAAAGTCTGACTGTTTGCTGTCTGATGTTCATTGTCTCTATGACGACTCTGATTCTGATCACTTCATCCTGTTCACATATCAAAGTGCTGCTGAAAGTGTCTTACCAGCATGTTGCTGTTTATCTGTTGCTGACAGTAAATGAGAAAACAACTAAAGTGATTGAAGCAGCGTTTCAGCATGCCCGATACCCCAGCATGCAGGGAGAGAAGTCCCTGCTCTTCATCGGCAAAGTCTCATATGGCCTGGACAAGTGAGTGGAAAAAATAAACACATATCTAAACAGAATGTCATTGCATCATGTTGGTGTTTACCTTTTAACCTTCCCAGTTTGGAGATTCACAACCTGTCGATTGGTCGGAGTTCATTTGAGCTGCTGCCAGGAGAAGGTATTGCCCTGGAGATTAGCAACGTGTCTGCAGTGTTTAAAGGGACCATCCAGTATGGATATGGCAGCTGGCTGTGAGTGTGTGACATCACATTTTTCACCTTTCCCCTCTGATCAAAGGTAGAAAAAAGAAAAATACATGAAATGGAAAAACAAGAAAACCACCTAACAAAATCCCATTTCAACACCAGTTTGTGATTATCAGAGAAAAACATTGATAAAAAATTATTAATTTTATTCATTAACTTTATAGTGTAACAGTAAAATCAAACATATATATTACCACATATATTATTTGAAAGAAACTGAAAATGAATAAATGCTCTACTGGTTTTTTGTTAGCATACAGCTAAAATGCTATGCTAATCAGGCCTAACACGTTGAAGTTATAGGGGATTATCACGCTTACCGGAAGTTCCCGGTATTTTGACACTTCCTCTTCCGGACCATGTTAACGACAGCCGTTCCTGCTCTGTTATACTGTTTAAATCGGATAAACTCCAAACATACTTAAGTTTTCATTCTAGACTGAAATGATACTAAGGAAGAAGTGGATCCAAGCGATCGATTCGCCGCGGTGAAGGGCCGAACTTTATAATAAAACACACGTTTGTTTGTCGCTGGTGGGGCACAACACCGGCACTTCACAGCATGCTAGCATTAGCCAGCTAGCGTTTACTGACGTGCTTAACATTGTGCGTCTTAAAACACACAAACATCTGAAAATCGGGTCTGTAACCCCCCGTTTCCAGTGGAACAACTGGGGACTGCCAAGAAAGGAGACGCTTTCAGATGCTTGTGTGTTTTCAGCCGCACAAAGTTAGGCACGTCATCAAGCTGGCTAATGCTAACCTGCTAACAGTAGTCCGCCGGCTACTACTCTGTTAAACTTTGTTAATCGGATAAACGCCAATGCCAAGTTTTCATTCCAGACTGAAGTGATGCTGAGGAAGAAGTGGATTAAAACGACCGATTCACCGCGGTGAAGGACCGAACTTTATAATAAAACAACACACGTTTGTTTGTGGCCAGCAGACTGCGCAGTCGTGTTAGCAGGTTAGCATTAGCCAGCTCGATAACGTGCCTAACTTTGTGCGGCTGAAAACACACAAGCATCTGAAAGCGTCTCCTTTCTTGGCAGTCCCCAGTTGTTCCACTGGAAACGGGGGGGTACAGACCCGATTTTCAGATGTTTGTGTGTTTTAAGACGCACAATGTTAAGCACGTCAGTAAACGCTAGCTGGCTAATGCTAGCATGCTGTGAAGTGCCGGTGTTGTACCCCACCAGCGACAAACAAACGTGTGTTTTATTATAAAGTTCGGCCGTTCACCACGGCGAATCGATCGCTTTGATCCACTTCTTCCTTAGTATCACTTAAGTCTAGAATGAAAACTTAAGTATTTTTGGAGTTTATCCGATTTAAACAGTATAACAGAGCAGGAACGGCTGTCGTTAACATGGCCCGGAAGAGGAAGTGTCCAAATACCGGGAACTTCCGGTAAGCGTGATAATCCCCTATTGGGATGTGTTATTTTGTAATGAATAAAACCATGATTGTTTGACTATGTGATATGCAGAACAGCGGTAAAACTCACTCATGCTTAGTCATGGTGATTATAGAGGCTAAAAGAAGATGTCAAGCTAGCAGTCACACTCATGGGCTTTATGCACATCTCCAGTACTTCCTGAACTTAGTACTGCACCTTTGTTTCTTTTCTTACATGATTGAATGAACTGATTAATCCAGGTGTGTCTGACCATTTGCTGAGGTCAGACACACCTGGATTAATCAGTTCATCCAACCATGTAAGACAGGAAATAATACTGCAGTATTAAAGGGGAAACTCAGTAACTTTTTTACCTCAATAAATGCTTTTCGGAATCCCCGTGGGGCTAAACAAAGTGTTTACGGAGCGATTCAATGTTTCCCCCCCTCCCGCCGGGGCCTCTGGCCTGCTAGCAGCTAAATACAACTTTGCCTGCGCCGACCCGAGCAGAACTTGCGACAACAGAAACCGCTGTACGGTATTCAGGTCCCCTATCTACCGAGCTGCTTCCAGCGCTGATTTGAACCAGACTACCAGCGCTAATTCGAAGAAAACATTTCTTTAGCTTCACACCACCTAAACACGGCTCCTGGCTCTCACAACCAACTCTTTGCTGGACCAGAGTGATTCACGTAGCTTGTGCTGCCTGGGCGCCGGGTGAAGCATCACTGCTTCAGGCTCAATAATCACTTGTCACGTCCGCAAAAAGTAAATAAAAGTTTGTATTCTTACCTGCTACTCGCCAACACCAGTGAAAAATATAATCCACAGCATATTTACCCGCAAATCGCGGGTAAAACGTCCCGTTTCAGAAGAGACAGGTCTTTGCTTTGAGCAGAGGGAGTCGTGGTGCTGCTACCAACGCAGCAAAGTAGCATCAACAAGCTAGAAAAAGCTTATAAATATATCCAGGGATCAAAATAGAAGAAAGGCAGGTAGAGAAGCCGTCTGTGTGCTGTGGGGGTGAAGGGGGGGGTTGAACACGACAGTGAAAGGACGCCACTAGGGGGAGCCCCGAGCTGAAGTTACTGAGTTCTGCTTTAAGTTCAGGAAGCACTGGAGATGTGCATAAAGCCTATTGCTGACGCAAGGGCCGTGTCTCAAACCGCGCACTTGAGCACACCAAACACTCTTTTTGGGTGTGTCATGCTGTCATTTAAGCAAAAATTCAGTGCTCTGAATTGAACTCTAAGTGAACTCTAACTGGATATTTCTCTATTTTACTGGCTAGGTATTGCGTTAAGCAATGATGAATATTCTGCTGTTTTGCTTGTCATACAGTCGCACTTTTTAGACTATATTTCAAAGCTATCTGATTTTCAAATAATCCAACAGTTTATTTTGTTCTTGTTTGACTCTTGATGATTGTATTTGTGCATCTGTATCTCGTGAAGCATTTACTTTGTAGTGAATACCAGGATTTATTTAATGTGAATTAAGAATCAAATGTATCTGTGTTGTCTCTTTTTTTTTAGTGTCAACTTTGCTCAGAGTGTTGACTTTGAGATTGACTCTCAGATTGATCTTGGAATCAACCCAAAACTTTGTAAGTAACTTTTATTTTAGCACAACTTAGGTATTTCCAGTTTCTTTTACTTTAACAAAACATAATTTCAGGTGGACTTCGTTGTTGTTATCTTAGTTTCCATATTGATATTTTAAGAGGTAAAAAAAAAAAAGCTCATGAAATGAAATGAAAAATGTTTTATTAATCCCAGAGAGAAGTTAAGTGCCAGTTAGGTGTGTTGTAAGACCCAAATGTGAGCTCATAGGCAAGAGGATAAAGAGAATAACTCAGCCTTACTACAGCACAACTAAAGTTTAAAAACTGCAATAAATGAAAAGAAAAAAAAAATGAATAAAATCAGAAAACACACGGACAAACGAGAGAACACAAACTGCTGCTTGGAAATCCAGCAAAGTTCCTGAACACTAAATCCAAATAATGATGAAAAAGACTTGTTTCATTAGATAACAAGTACATATTCCGTTAATGAGGCCTTGAAAAGTTTGTTTTCTAGTCTTTGTTCAAAAACTCTAGGATGGTTTACTGGTTAAAACAGAACAAAATTAATCAAACTATTATACATAACTCAGTGCAACAGACAGTACACATCCACAACTGTTGTGACACCAATAATTAACCGTCAAATTTGTTGTTAACATTGATCTCACATCTCGATTTTGAGGGAACAGACTTGTTCTCTCATGATAACAGGTTGATGATGGTTTTCTGCTCATAAATATTGTGGGATGTGCATGTTTCTCCTTAAAAACTGCTTTTCTAAGGTCTTGTTGACTCAGTAATGAAACGACTTTATCATGAGCACCATTTCGTTAAAAGTTTAAATACAGACCTGTGGGAAATGTAACCTGTCAAATTTCCTGGAAGTTCTTACCTGTTTTTATGTCAGTTATGTTTCTGCTCTCCTTATTGACAGTATTGGTGGTACGATGGTAATGCCGGCTCCACGGGACGCGATATAATCAAGTTTACAAGCTGTGACAACCTGCCACATTGCACAATGCCGTGCAAGACGCCTCATAACGTTGCCTGTCAGGAATAGTGTTGGGAACTTTATTAGAGGTGTGCGATACAAGATTTGGTATCAATCTGATACCAAGTCAATAAAGGACTAGTATCATCAATACCATCAAATTACCAGATTTTGCAGAGATTACACTGTGGAATCGTTACACTATTTTATAAAATTAATAAATAAACAACCAAATTATTATCCATACCATAGAAATTCAAATTTGGCGGCTTCACAGCGAGAGAAGCTGATTTTTGGAATGAAGAGGCCTTGTCACCAATGTGAACCAAATCCACCAAAGACCACATATCCTACTTATTTATGGAGTTTATGATAGATTAAAACCTTACATTTAGAGGTGCACTGGTGCCATTTTAAAAGTCCGGATTTGGCTTTATCTCAGTGAGAGAAGCTGATTCAGGGAATATGGAGCCATTGTCATAGCAGTGAAGTGAATCCATAAAAAAACAACACTTTATCCTCCATATTTATGGTTCTGATTGATTCTGATGGTTTTCAAGCCTTACCTTTAAGAATCGATACAATCGCATTAGCATCGATCGATGTCGATTCCAACGTTGGTATCGATATTATCGATATTTGTATCGATCCGCCCACCGCTAATCTTTATATCTCAGCATATCTGAATTCCATACATAGGGAAGAGCATTAGAGCCACTGAAGGGGGAAAACTGAAATTCTGACGGGAAAAAAAAGTCTGAATTCTGACGTTTTTAAGAATCTGGGGGGAAAAAAAGATTTTTTTTTTTTTAATCTTCCGACTTTTTAAAAAATGTATATATATCTTCTGAGATTGTTCTCTGAATTCTGACTTTTTCTCAGAATTTTAACTTCTTTCAGAAACTGAAAAAAAAAAAAAAATCTCCCCCCAAAATTATTTTAATGTTCTGGGTAGAGATGTAACAATATGAAAATTTAATATCACGGTTATTGTGACCAAAATGATCACGGTTATCATTTTTATCGTGGTATAACAGAAATACCCCGCAGCATCTTTAATAGTATCCAAAATGGGTCTAAATGTCTACTTTGTCCTTTTTAAAGGGGAAAAAATCTCAAGTGTACTGTCTGTGTGGGAGCCTTCGTTGCCTTCCGCCATGTTTTCATAAATGAAACATTGCAAACTGGGACTGCTGCTGCTTTTCCAGCCAATGAACAGCATCAGTTGGAGTTTTTCAAAGTGCAGTAATCAGTCCCGGTTTTAACGATAATTAAAATTTGAAACTGTATCACTAATCGTTGGTAATTTTATCACGGTGCAGGCTTACTTTTTCCCCTACCTGATCTCTGTCTGTTGTTTTAGACTGTGGTGAAGGAAAAGTAGCAGCAGACACATCAGATTGTTATCTGAACTTCCACAAGCTTCGTCTTCACCTGCAGGGAGACAAACAGTAAGTGACGAAACTGGACCCTGAAGCTACGTGATGGCTGTTCTGGAGCCTGTTAACGTCTGTTTGCTTCTCACTGATCAGGCCGAACTGGCTGAAGAAGCTTTTCACCGACTTTGTCACCTTCACTGTCAAGCTCGTCATCAAAGGGCAGGTGAGAACGAAGGATCAGAGTTTGCTGTCTTCATTTCTGTCTATGATCAGGCTACAACGACAAATCCTTCCTTAAATGCAGATTTGTAAGGAGATCAATAAGCTGGCGGACATACTGGCTGACTTCATTCAAGACACAGCAGGTGCGTGCGTGTGTGTGAGAAGGTTGTACTTATGTCATATGTCATACGTTTTTATTTGATTTGACCAAAGTTTTATTAACAGGTACAAAATACTTTTACAATCTCATGTTTCCTTTTAATAATTAGAGGCTTGTTTCAGGTCATTATCGGTTGACAGCATGATCTGTGACTGAGAGGTTTTCCAACACTGAGTGGGGGTGTCTTTCTTTTTCTTCCATCCCAAACACTGTAGTAATTCTTCATTTTCACTTTGTCTTGTCCACAAATCAAAATAACTCATTACATAAGATACCACGCCGAAGAGGAATACTTTTGTATTTATTTATTTATGTAGTTCAAGTCATACCTGTCTGAGAGAACCTTCTCAGTGAAGTTGGGCCAGTCTGAATCCCCGGCTGCCCCTCTGTCCTGCGGTGTCCCCCAGGGTTTTATTCTTGGCCCTCTGCTTTTTAATCTTTATCTCCTTCCCCTTTTTCCCCCATTAAAATTACTATTTCTGTATATTGTCCAGAATCAATTAATCAATTAAAGTATTTTGTCCAGAATGGATGGTTTGATTTCAAACTACAAAAAAAAAAAAAAAAAAAAAAAAAAGCAGCCAAAATGCTTCATACACTTTAAAAACATTGTGAATATTGGAAGGAGACGAAATATACCCACTTATGCCATAAAAGTTCTCAGATAAGATAGGAGGTGTATCTATATATGCGCCCATATGCACCAATTCTCATTAAATAAGATAATGCAGTCACTATGTTAAATTAATTCATTAACTTTATTTTAATCAAAAACATAATAAAATAGCACAATATCACACCAAGATCCCCAATTAACCTGCTTTAATGTCAGCATCTTAACAGCCTGGTTTAATGAGAAAAAAAAAAGTCATCAAAACTTGTAAAACAAAAGACCAAAAGGAACATTTGGTTGTTTATGCAGCTGGTTTCAATAAACTTTTCAGTTGACTGCAGGCCCACAAAGTCTACTTTAGCACGGCAGAGCTCCCAAGTGCCACCTGGTGGTGGTCCGGGTACATTGCAGTTCTCCCTGAAATTAAAAATTCTGGCCTCAGGAAATACCTCGTGATTCTCATGTGATTCACGCGGGAGTCACGCAGGAAACCGTCCATTTCCAACCATTACCCACTGTAATTTAACTTTCCTCCCATTCCCACCAGTCAGCCATGAGCTTGAGTCTGTATACAACTACTGAATCCTCCTGCATCATGCTCTCCTTTAATCCTTTAGTTCCAAGGCTAGTAAGAAAGATAGAAGCCAAGTTTTTTTCTTTAGGATCAAATCCTGCCTTTCTTTTAATGCCCAAAACAGACTTTTTCTGCCACTTTTGTGTCTCTGCTTGTTTGATGGTTTTCTTTGTTCTTTCACGGACTAAAACATTGAAATGTTCTTATTTATAAATCTATTTTTGGTCTGTTGCCAAGTTATCTGTATTCCTATAGGCCTATCTGAAGATAAAGTAGCTACAGTAACTTCTGCTTTCTTTCCATTCATCTTCATTCATCCTGTTTTCCGTCCACAATGTCCAGACTGATCTTGGAGAGAAAGCATTCGGCGTACCATCTCTGATGCAAAAACAGCTGATTCTGAAGAAGCTGCTTTAAATAAATGAGTTTAAACAAACTGAACATATTCAAAGTTGACATGTCAGGTTGTAATTGATTTACCAATTCTATCTCCAGTTAGCTTTTTATGATTGTGATGTTAAACATGATGAGGTCTTGGTGTCCTAAACTTTTATTTTAGTTTACGTTGGTTTTATATGCTTACTTTTTTAACCTACATATGTATTTTGATTTGTATTAGTGGAGTTACTGCTTATCTTGGACACGAGTTTTGTTTCATGGTTGAATAACGGTTTAAAAAAACATTTCCAACCCATATCAAGAAATTTTTGCTGCCTGAACCAAGCAAAATGAAATTAAACGAGAGGTTTTTTCTCTCTAATCCATGTTCACAATGATGAAGACTTTCATTAATAGAAAAACCTAAAATCTTCATAGTAGCAGTAAATCAAAGACTAACAAGATATGTAAAAGGGAGTTTTTATCTCTGGCTTTTTCATTTATTTATCTCTTTTTTTATCTTATGTGGCTTATGTGTTTGAACAGCACATTTCCTCAGCGATGGAGGCATAAATGTGGATATCGGTGTAACTGCTGCTCCCGTCATCACTGCTAACTACATAGAATCATATCACAAGGTAAATTATTCTTGTACAGTCTACATAACACCTGCACTAATTCATGCTTGAGAGTTACCATAAAATTAAACCTTTATCTGTTTCAACAAATATGAATAATGTGGTTTTATATGAGAAAAACTCCAGTCATGAATGGGATTTTGTGTATTCATGTCATTCTGATGTCTCTAGAGATAAAATATGGCATCATATCTACTGTAACTCTGTATTTGTTTCAGGGTTTGACCAACTACAGAAACACTACTTCCGTCATCAGTAATTCAGTTTTCCATCCAAGGCAACTGACAGAAAACAGGATGCTTTACTTTTGGTTCTCAGGTCAGATGTTTGCCTTTTTCTTTTAACTCAACAGAAAACAAGTCTTACAAACAGCTTAGCACATGAACATTTTCTTTAACAGTCTATGACATGAACGCAGTATTCTAGCTGAGATATTATATTCATCATGACTTACATCTTGTCCAAACCTGCAAAAATGTGTCTCCCTGTGTCAGATTTTTTATGATACATAGAATTGATACTGGTGATGCACGATATGAAAAATTTCAACTGATACTGACAACCGATAATTTTCTGCTTCTCATGGCCGATACCAATACTGATATTAAAGCTGAAAATGATGTAATATTCATTCCTTGAGCAAAATTGAAAAAAAAAACAATTCTGCTGCAGATCCAATAGTTGGCGGAGACGTCAAAATGTTGCACAGTGGGCGTGGCCTAATGTTGTTCCCATTCCTTTTAGATCTGGCGAGGGACAACAGATGAAAACTAGTTTTTTGAGAGTAGCTTTTCTTTGTTTTTTGTCTCTATCAAATAAACAAATTAAATTAAAGATACCAGTAGATATCGGGCCAGTATCGATATTCAGCTTTAAAGGCACCATAGAAGATGTTTCGGCATTTCAGAAAGCAGAGACTGTTGGCGAGATTTTGAATAATGCGCATGCGCAAGACCGACCTGCTAGATTCACGTTCACAAGCCACTTCGGTGTTTTTTGCAGACAGCAGCTACAGATTCTCCATCATGTCATAAATGCAAGTAAAACAGATGTAGTTGTCTGAACGTTGCTAACTGCTAGCAGAATGATATTAGCTACCTGCTGTAAACATCAGACAAGAGCGCGCAACTTCCGGGTCGCAATATTACCCTCACCAGTCAGTCACTCTCATTGATCAGTCTCGCCTATTACCTGTTGAATTGACTGTCAATCACTCTTACTACGGTAGTAAAATGAGCCAATAGACAAATGAAAAAGTTAAGGAATGCAGAGATGATTGGAGGATGTTTTTTTAGCCCCATTACTTTCACAGCTGATATATAATAATATTTATATATTTAAAGTTTTTAATTAATCATAGCGTATGGAGTAGTGAACCCTATTTTATTGAACAATGCAAAAGAAACATTTTCTATAATGCCTTTAAAACCAATATCG
Source organism: Atherinomorus stipes (assembly GCA_023101725.1). Lineage (NCBI taxonomy): Eukaryota > Metazoa > Chordata > Actinopteri > Atheriniformes > Atherinidae > Atherinomorus > Atherinomorus stipes. Next base: position 214,811 of record JALJCO010007436.1, read on the forward strand.
GCCGATACTGATATCAGGCCAGTAATATTGTGCATCACTAACTGACACCTTGTGTTTTAACCACAGATGAGATCTTTAACCCCCTGATTGCTGCTGCGCACCAAGATGGCCGTTTCCAGCTCAACATCTCGTCGGAGGAGCTCAGTGTAAGAACTCCAGCACAGCCGACAGGAATGTAGCCGCTGGTCGAGACTAGGGATGGGGGATACCCAAATTTTTCATGTCGACACGATACCAGTAGTGTATGGCACTTTTTCAGTGATACCGATATCAATACCGATACTTTTTGTCCTTTAAAAGAAAATGTGGTTGTACATTTTGCATTAATATCTTGAATGCAAGGCCAATATTAGATATAGAAAAACCTGAGAACAGAAGTACTGGAAAGAAACACTTTTAAAACAATAATAAATTGTAGTGATGACAAAATTAAACAAAAATAGATTAAAAAACGTCTTTCAATTATCAAGTAACATAATATATACTCACTAAAATAATCAAATTTATTAGGTGGAAAATGTTAACATAGAAAATGTAATGGTAATATTACAAATTTACCAAAACATAATGTAAAATAACCTGCATTAAACCACTGAAAGACAACAAAATACTGTATCATCAGGCTCGTTCGACTTTGGCTATCTGCAGCGCAACTCGGCTGGAAGTGAGGGATTGTGGTCCTGGAATGTTGCATGCTGGTTAGAAACTTTGTCCGACTTCAGACTGCGCCTGCACGGCACCGGAAAACGTGACCAGACCACATGATCATCAAACATCGCGGGAGCCGTCCGACTGCAGTCGGAGCGTGCAGTTCCTCCTCAGCAACTGCAGCTTTTGGACCTGCCTCCACCGCCGCCGGAACCTGGTTCTGATTGGTTTCACCTCTCACTGACGCAAGCTCCGATTGTTGGACGGGACTGTCCCCCAGTAATAAATCCATTTAGGTGTTTTAAACAGGCTACAAAATCAGCCTTGGTGTTTCATACTGTAGTTAGGCTGATGTTCACAAACCTGGACAGACTGATTTATAAACAGGCTGATATCTGACTGCAGCAACAGAGGAACACAAACGTGTTGCAGCCACAAGTTATTCTACTCAGATAAATATAAAGCTTAACTAAGTTATACCAAAACTTTCACAAATCCTCTTCATAATTTGGATTTGATGGACTTATTGGTGTGTATCCACCTTTCCACTTGCTCCCCCTTATGTTATCCATGAGTAGGCTACCCAAATCCTTAATAAAAATAAAATAAAAAATATATAATATATAATATTTATTTCCAGCCCCATATAGAAAAATAAGTTTCTATTTCTTTATTTGTTTTAAATTTATTCTTCAAGGCAAAGCATTTATGGTTTTCATATTTGAGCCAGGACATTTACCAGATTATTGTCCTCTGTGTTTCACCTTAACAGGTAAACAACATTCTGTCTACTACAGTCCAGTACAAGTTCATGTAATCAGCGTCAACAACACGCTGTTTCAATACTCTGAAATCAGACTTGATCACATCTGCACAGCGTTCAGTAACTTTGAGCTCAATAAAGGCAAATGCCGCGAGATCCTCCGTTATTGCAGTCTTCACGTTGGCGAACTTGTCCAGCTGAGATGCGCTGCATTTATGATCCGCCCCCGAGACTCACGCAGCTCTCGTCTGACCATGAAGTCAGACGGTAGACAGACGCAGTCAATCCGAACGAGCCTATCATCACTGAAAGCAGCAGCATCCTCATGACATCTGATAGGCTACCACCATAATGTGACACAGAAGCTAGAATCTGATTGGGTACCACCATAATGTGACACAGAAGCTAGAATCTGATTGGGTACCACCATCATGTGACACAGAAGCTAGAATCTGATTGGGTACCACCATCATGTGATACGGAAGCTAGAATCTGATTGGGTACCACCATCATGTGATACGGAAGCTAGAATCTGATTGGGTACCACCATCATGTGACACAGAAGCTAGAATCTGATTGGGTACCACCATCATGTGACACAGAAGCTAGAATCTGATTGGGTACCACCATCATGTGATACGGAAGCTAGAATCTGATTGGGTACCACCATCATGTGATACAGAAGCTAGAATCTGATTGGGTACCACCATCATGTGATACGGAAGCTAGAATCTGGCTGCTTTCATCATTTCATTGCCTAAAACTCTCAGAGGTAGAAACAAATTGCATATTTTGTATCTGCACAGTGGTATCACAATGCTCACAAAAGTATTGATTCCGCTATTTTGTCTGGCTGGTATCGAAGTATCGGCTCCAAGGTATCGATATGCCCATCCCTAGTGGAGACGCTGATGTGACTTTTGTTGGCTCTTTTCCGATAAATGTGATTTCAGGAGCTTTTCAGGACAGATCTCTCCAGCGTCATGCCTGAATACGTCAGACAGGTGCGACTCGAATCACTTCGTCCCTGAATATTTTCCTTTTATCAAAATGGGATTCATGACTTTGCGTTTGTGTTCAGTGTCTGACGGGATCGGCCTCTCCGGAGCTGAGACTGTGGAGTTCTAACACTCCCTTTGTCAACACCTCCACCACGGGCACCAGAGTCCGGGCACAGGCCTCCGGAGAGCTCCACTGTGGCACGCCAACACTCTTCTTTGAGGCGGTAAAGAAAGCATTTAAGAAAACAAAACGTTATAAGCTTTGTTCTTGTGCCATGTAGGACATGGCTTCTCAGTTTGGTCTTATAAGGGCTGCAACCCAGCAGGTTTTCCACATCTCCCTCCTCCAACACAAGTTAACGAGTCATTGTTCAGAGCTGGATTGCTGTTGGATCTATTTCATTTGTGTGTGTTCGAGCAGGAGAAGGAAACCTGCTGGATTGCAGCCCTCGCAGGACTGAACTGAGTAGCCCTGATGTACGAGTTAATGAAAATTTAAAGGAAGCTTAAAATACCCCAACAGATTTGACAAAAAGAGAAATAATCAGTAGTAGGGGTGGAAATTTTTAGGCGCACCATGTTTAGATTGGTTTGTTATTCAGATGGCCACAATGTGATCACAAAACTACATCTGATGTGTTTGTTATTTTCCTGTACATCTGCTGTCTGAGTGGAAATGTAACATGGTTTTTCAGCTACATGTATTTGTTTACCATTGAATTACTTTAAACAACAGCAAAACAATTGCTGCTCTATTGGTTAATGGAGGACAACTTGTTTCCACCACATCGGAGCAAAGCATGGAGCTGCATCGGATCTGGGTTGGTCATGTTTCTGTCAGAACTTTTACCACGTTATTCCACAAATATTTCCGTTGTGTTCTTTGCGTTGCAAGCCCCCTTCCTGCATTTGACCTACAGTAGACCCAGGTTTGCAGGTAGACCAGGGTTCGCTTCTTTGATCCACATAAGAGTTCACACCTTCCCAAATGAACCAGACTTCCTGAGCAAATAAAGCCACCATAGAAGCTGAAGTACACACACACACACACACACACACTAGCTTTCAGCTCAGGTCCCATTTCACACTGTCATGTACACGACACACAGGATCTGAGCACTGCGCTTCCAACATTTTACAATCCTCAACATTGTTTTATTAATCAACAATTTAAAAAACAGATTTTTTTTTAACGTTGGCACAATTTTAAATCATGCACATGTGGCAGTTGACGGTCCTGTCACTATGCCTCCGAGTGATCATGCACCCTGGCTACTTGGCCAAGGGGATGTCCCTTTGGCTGTCTGGTTAGCGCGCATGACTCTCACCTGGGAGTCTGGGGATCGTATCCCACCCGGGCCCTCCTTCGTCCTGCCACACACATCTGCATCGCAATGCATCTAAAAACTACTTCTTCCCCCCCAGCACCATTCCCAGGGTTAAATGGATGGTAGAGCACCTAAAAGTGAAAGTAAATGATAAACAGCTCAGTTAAAACTTAAGTTTCTGATTGAAATGTTCAGTACAAAGTACCTACCTCATATTTTGCACTTTCCTTGTAGCTAAAGTCAGTAAGAAACTCTTGCTTTTGTTCTTTTTACACATTTAGGCAGATTGAAGATGTCTTTCAAGCTGATCCAAGAACTTTCTGAATTAATGATTGAAGAAAATATCTTCCTGTTTCTGTAAATGAGAGTTTCTGTTTGTCTGACTCGTGTATATGTTTGTTCCTGGTGTCTAGGAAGTAGCTGTAGATGTCACGGCCTCCTATGTGGACAAGAAACTCTTCCTGCACAGTCAATGGAAAGAGTAAGACTTTCTTGACTTCTCTTTTTCTTTTAAAGAAAAATGAATCATTTCTGGACAAATGTGACTGCAAAACCTGTTCCATTAAAGTGAATTATCACAAAACCAAAAATGTAACCTTTATGGTTGAGCTTTGCATTTGTTCCTACCTCCTCTATACGCTCACAACGATGGTATCAGAGTGCGACAGATGATGGTCCTGTCACTACGCCTCGGATTGATCATGCGCCCTGGCTACTTGGCCGTATTCCTTTGGTTGAATGATTGATGCGCATGACTCTCTGGAGTCTGGGGGTGGAGTCCCGCCTGGGCCTTCCTTCATCCTGCTACAAAAACAAACTAGTCAGGGGCGGAGCCGCGGCCACCCCTGGCCACCCCCACGCTTTAATCAGGCAACACTCAAGCAGCTACAGAGACCCCAAGCTGCTTCCAAACCACTTTTCCTTCTTATTTTAGACACTAGCTACCCCATACTTTTTTAAGATCGGACATGCAGAAGTTGAAAATCCCACTTTTAAGCGTTTCTCGGTGAGATATTGCGATTGGGGAAAGAAAGCTGCTGCTTCACATGGGAGACCCAAAACTGCTTCCAAACCACTTTCCCTTCTTATTTTACACACGAGCTACCCCATACAGTATATACATGCGCTCTGAGCAGCCGTGGCGTTATGGGTGGGCCTACTGGGCCTGGGCCCACCCACTTGCGCTATGGGCCCACTCTGTGAGACTGCCGATAGGTCAGCATTTTGTACTCAAAGCTGCAGAAAACAGCAAACGTGTTAACAAGGCAGTAAATGGATTCTTCCAGTTCAATTGTTTTCTTTTAAATACAGAAAAACCTCTAAATGAAATGGTCAGGTTTGTTTCTGTACCTGCTCATAATTAGTGGGCTGTTCATTTCTAAAGCTTGGCAAACAACATTACGTGATTGCAGCTGTCATACTTGCAGACACGGCAATGAAAGCAAGTATGAGAAACACTGAACAATCAGACAAGGAAACGTTATCTAGACTGAATTAAGAAGAATTGACCCATATGAGCATGCGGATGGTCCAGAAGAATTGAATGTGATGCGCAGCTCAGTAATTGCAGTAAAAGGCAGGGGAGACGCAATCGCGCCTGTCCGCACGCTGCTCCACCTTCCAGAGCCTCATTGTCAGCAAGACTCTGGAGCACTTTTTAATATCTCAGATGCAGCCGGCGATCAAGAAGGCTTCTTGTTTTCCCCCAACTTTCATATAATGGAGTTAGATTGTGCCCGACCCAACAAGGTCCATAAAACTCCACAAAAACTTGTCATATTCCTTCATACTGCTCGTCTAATGTAATCCAAGTGTCCTGAGTGGGTAGCGTCCAGAATTTACTTGAAACGACATCATTTAGTACATTTTTAGAGCCTAAACAGTAGTACATCTTACTTCCGCGAAGCGCTCATATGTGCGTTCAAGAAACTACGGAAGCCTCGGCGTTCAGAGCCTACTCTGCTGATAATACAAGCATAGAAGAAGAAATTTACTGTTTACATTGTGCTAAGAGCGACAGAGCTGCAGACAAACCGGGACAAACGCAAGAGGGGTTGGATGTTGATTTAAAACAAAGAAAGAAAGAAAAAGAGAACGCACGATCTCGTCTGCCGCGGCTTCCGTTGTTTCATGAACGCGAATCGGTGTGCTCGCAGGAGATGCGTTGTAGAAATGTTTAGGCTCTTAAAATATACTAAATGGTGTAGTTTCGAGTAAATTATGGACGCAACCCACTCAGGACACTTGAATTACATTGGACGAGCAGTATGGAGGAATATTGACAAGTTTTTGTGGACTTTTATGGATCTTTTTGGCTCTGGCACAATTGAACTCCATTATATGAAAGTAGGGGGAAAACAAGAAGCCTTCCTGACCTGGTAAGTGGAAAATAAAGTTACATCATTCTGTGGGTGAACTATTCCTTTAACGGTTTAACAATATAGGTTCACATGGTTATGAAACAGTGGCAGAAATTGTTTTCCCTTTTTCCCTCTGGCACCATGACTTAAATGTATATGTCACTCCTTTAAGTTCGACTGGAGTTTTGTGAACTGCATGAGCATAAAGCTAAAGAAAAAGATGCAGTGTATGTGGGTTGGTGAGGTCATGTTGATGTTAGTTTTTAGACCCCTCAACAATTGTTGCTGCCGGGATTGAACAGGTTTAGTATCATTTAAGGTAGTTTCAGCTCCAGGATCAGGTTTCTAGCGGATGAAAATAGTCATGCATCTACAAACCTACAGAAATTAGACTAAACAACACAACAAAATAAGCTTTTTATAACCTTTCCATGAACCCGCCGAGGCCAGCCTCTTACAAAACCTCTAAAAGCGTCTTCTAGTACCAAGGACCAACATATTCCCAGCAGATCCTGTAACACGAACTGGAACGGGTTCGTGTTCGAAGATCTGGTTGTTTCTCAGATCAATGTTCTTTGCATCTTTGCAGTTTCTAGACTTGTAGTTCTCAAGACCGCTTTTTCACGGTCTTGGTCTCGTCACGGTCTCGGCAGTCTCTGGTCTCGGTCTCGGGTCTCTCAGTCTCGCAATGTTTCAGATTGGCCAAGCGGTCTTAAAGGGTTTTGTAACCTATAATTTCCAGGCAGGTACTGTTTTTTTTGTTGTTTTTTTATTTACTCTTAGTGAGGCTTCATTGTTACTTTTATACTCCTCATTAACTGTTCCATATTTCTCATATTGTACTGAGGGGGGGGGCAATGTGTGCAGCAATGCAACTAAAAGATTGCACCTGCTTCAAAAGAAGGCTGTGAGGATTATACGCCAAAAAGACTCCACAGATCACAAATCATCTGATTCTGTTAAACATCGGATTGTATTGACCATGTGGAAAGTTAGGAATAATTTAGTACCAAAACACATTTTGCATAAATTGACCATAATCACAGATGATAAAAGCAGAAGAAAAGGTCATTTTTGTGTATCCTTCTCAAGTACCTCTTTAAGACAGAGGGGTTTTATGGAATGTCTTAGAAATGACATTAAAATTATCCACAATATATATCAGTTAAAAAATATGTTCAAGAAAGTTTTACTTCAAAATTATCAATGTTTGTCATTTGCAAATTGTGTAGATTCTGCAAATCAGTACAGGTTTAAAGTAATTGGGTAAAAGAAATTGTTTTTCTTTGTGGGGAAAACGATTAGAGTTGTTTATGGGCTGTGGAAAGACTGCTGCTTGGTTATCCACCAAAGTTGTCTTGTATTTCTGTAAGGAGCATGTAACATAAGACATTGTCTTCTCCACGCTCCCTTCATGTTGATATCAGTCAGTCAGTCATTTTCTGGACCGCTTATCCAATTCAGGGTCGCGGGGGTTGCTGGAGCCTATCCCAGCTATTATCAGGCGAGAGGCGGGTACACCCTGGACAGGTCGCCAGTCTGTCGCAGGGCCACACAGAGAGACAGACAACCATTCACACTCACATTCATTCCTAGGGGCAATCTAGAGTGATCAATTAACCTAACATGCATGTCTTTGGACGGTGGGAGGAAGCCGGAGTACCCGGAGAGAACCCACGCATACACGGGGAGAACATGCAAACTCCACACAGGAAGGCCACGGTTGGAATTGTTCAAACCCCCTCCCCAGCCGGGAATTGAACCAGTGACCTTCTTACCTTCTTACTGTGAGGCTGCGGTGCTAACCACCACGCCACCCTGCAGCCCTCATGTTGATATATTACGTAGTATTTTATGTATCATGGGGCTGACATGGATGAATAAATGAGAGAGAAGTGAGAGAGAGAGAATTTCATTATATACCCCTTCAAATAGCAAATAATAAAATCTCATTTTTATAACAAGCAGCTGAACCCAGTTTGGGTTTTTTGGTCTTGGTCTTGGTCTTGAGCTGAACTCGTCTTGGTCTTGGTCTTGACACTCTCTGGTCTTGGCAGTGTCTTGCTCTCGGTTTATAGGAAGTCTTGACTACAAGTCTAGCAGCTTCTCAGATGTTATGATCTTCCTGTTGAACTGGATTAAATGTAACACGAGTCCAAACCTGCAGCCACAACACACAGTTTCACTGTGTTGGGGCAGAAAAAGCAGCTGCTGCTTCTGTCTGGTCACCCATACCGACCCAACGGAGACGGCAGATCAGTTTACGCTCCAGTGAGGAAGTGTTCGCACATTCACTTTCAATCTGCAGCGTGGAAAAGGAAACCAAGGCTTCACCCATTTAGATGATTATTATCCATCTATGCCACATTCCCCCCTTTTTACTTAATCTTCAAGAATATTTTTTTTCTTTTTTTTCTTCTCCTTGACTGTATCACATTGCTTCTTTTATTGTTTGTAAATGTACACTTTACTATTAAAAAAAAGGTTTTTAACCTGAACCAGCTGTTCAAAGGGTAGAAATCACACATAGAATGATAATTATTGTTTTGAACTTGGTAGTTCATATAATCTTTCATTTAATATGAAATTCCCCCTGAAAGTCCTTTAGAAACAGAGAACCGAGTATAATTGGACAAATGCATAATCACTGCAGGTGAAGCTACTGTAATGCTGCGTTCCATTTGAACTCGGAAGTCGGAAAATTCCCAGTTCCGAGTAGGAAATTTCAACTGGAACGCCCCTCTGAAGTCGGATTTCCCACTCGGAAAGTCGGACAACTCTCACAGTTCCAAATTCAGATTAAAAGATGGCCACGCCCAGTGTTAGCAGTTTTAGAAGCTCCTGTAATGTTACATTTATTTGCACTTCTTACAAATATTTTGTTTCATAAATCAGCCGCACACGTAGTATCGGTTTATATAGATGTAGGGGGAAGCTGCTATTGTGTAATTCACATTTTTCATGTGGTAAATGTGAACTACAATGCAAGCTGTGCTAACAACGGCTAATAGCAATAGCCTTAGCAAACACGTTGTTTTGCTAGGCTGCTAACTGGTTTTCCGACCAGTGAGCCGGAACGCAAGTTGGTCGGGTGTGACGTCACCCCCAGTTCCCACTTCCCAGTTCCGAGGTAAATGGAACGCAGCATAAATCTCTGCACATCTTCCATTAGATGCACAGAGCCTCAGACTCAAAGACAAAAAGCTTCCCAAAAAATTAAAGGAGACATGAAATTGTCTTTAATGAAAACATGACTGTGTCCGTTTAACTGTTTGCACCATTAAACGTTGCAAAAGGAATAAACTATCTCCAGCTCCTCTTCATTATTTTCTGTTTCATTCTGGTAAAATACAAAGCTGGCATCCGAGGTTGCAAAGGTCAGTATTAACCTGATCACAGCAGATATGGTTTGATGAGCTTTGACATGTTGAGGAAACTTATTTTATCTCATTCAGTAAGAACAAGATATCTACAGTTTCATAAGATCATTATGTAAATAACCTGCAGCTCTGTGCCGTGTGTGCTAATATTTCCCCTACAAACCTGCAGGATCACAGTACTTCGTGCTGAGCTGCCTTCAGACAATAAGCTGGTACGTCTGCTGTTTTTCTCATTGACAGTTTTCTTCTCATATACTGTACGTAGATCCAAGTACACATGACAGGATCTCTCCCTCCGAGGCTTCTGAGCAGATGAGACTAGACAAAATCCCTCTTAACTCGCCTCACACCACAGGAAGATCGGACATGGACTGGCTTTGATCTGTAGGGGGGTCGGGACAAAAATTGGGCTAATTTTCCTAGGATAGTTCTGGTGTGTCTGAGCCCTGAGAAGTTCTCAGTAATGAGGCTGTTGAGGAAACAACAGGCCCCCCATGTACAGACTTCAAAATTATTGATACCCTCCAGTTAAAGAAAATGCTAAATTAACAATAGCAGTTCAAATAACAAGAAACAAAATAAACTAATAATACATTTTAAAAAAATATGAAATCGTAATTTAGTAAAATAAAATATTGCTTTTGAACTGTAGTTGAAAAGAATAATTTAAAAACAAACAAACAAAACTGTCCCGGACACATTAGAGCACCGTTTTCATGAACAGTGGACCAACATACCCGTCAACAGGTGCAGACGTCTGATTGGACGTTACAGAAAACACATGATTGCAATGATTATCTCAAAGTGTTGCTCAACAACATTTTAGCTTCAGAGCCCCATCATGCTTGTTTACTTGTTTTATTTTTTGTGTTCGTTTTTAATATTTCTGTTAAACCACAATTCAAAATCAATGTCATGATTTTGTCAAAATTTTTATTTTGTCAATCTTAAATTCTTTCACTGACAGCTGATTTTTTTCCCTTTTTTAAATTGAAGGGTAAGAATAATTTTGAGGACGACTATACCTCCGTCGTAGAAATTTAGGGAAATAAGGAGTCAAAGTTACTATATTTTTTAAAAAACTGAGAAAACATGACTTTTTTTCTGATAAATCTTTGTAAATTAAAATTTGCATTACTAAGGAAAATATTTATTAATTAAGCTACATTATACATGAACCCACTATCATGAAACAGTTATGTTTTTCCATTAACTTTTGAATATAAACAACATAATTTTGCTGCACTGCAAAAACTCAAATCTTACCAAGTATATTTTTGTAATTTCTAGTCAAAATATGTCATCACACTCAAAATAAGACAAAATGACCTAAAGAGAAACATTTCAGTGAGATAAAGGAACTTTTTTTTTAAGGCAATGCATCTTATTTCAACAAATCTTATCAAGAACAATTTGCTTGTTCTATCGGTCTCCGCCGAGTGACGTAACATTTGTTGCTTAACCAGCAGTAACCAGCGCTTGACGCCATTTCAGGCGTAAAACTGTCAGTGGTCAAACCGGCGTGGAAATGAGCGCACATCTGATCATAAAAATTATCTTATGACTGAATCTATGTGTGATTTATAAAATGTTCGTGTCTGACCAAACAACGGAATCTACGTCAGAAATGCACCGTCATCCAGCTGCTTCTCCTGAAGCAGCAGCAGCGATGACAGATGGAGGCTGGTCGGATCTGAGCCTGACCCGGACAGGAACATGAGAAATGATAACCTTTATTAGTTAAACTAAGAAACAGTCTACCGAATGAACACTTGTACAACGTTCATGTATAGATTAATTTATAGAAACGGATCTCCTCCACTCAACTCCGTGTCTCCTGGGAGCTGCAGTTACCAGCGCGTCTGCCCTTCTGGCTGCGCATAATGTTTATAAACTATTATTTCTGTTATTTAACTTGTCAATAAAGTCTTGACAAGTTACAGCATCGCTGTACAGCTCCACACAGGTCAGGGTTGTGTTGCAAACTTTCTCTGAGTCTAAAGCAGCGTTTGCCGCTGGTCCGATGCACCTGCGCCTTTCTGCAGCCCGACTGTCCGTCTTCTTACAAGCAGCCGAGTTTTATTTGTCTTTATTCAGACATCAACAGTGAGATATTAGGTTTGATTTATCTTGAAATTGTTGGCGATCAGTTATCGCCTTCATCAGAAGTTAAAACACTCTGCTGTTAAGATCATCTGGCTGGTATGACACCTGCAGCTCCCACTGAGACACGGAGGAGACCGGAGGCGATCCGTCGTTTCTATAAAGTAATCTGCACCCTAAAGTTATCGTCTCTAAGTGCTCAGTCAGCAGACTGTTTCTTAGCTTAGCTAATAAAAGTTATTTTTTCTTTTGTCTCTGTGGTCTCTCCGGGTCAGGCTCAGATCCGACAGTCCGGGTCAGGCTTGGACCAGCCTCCGCCTGTCTGTGCTGCTGCTTCAGGGTAGAAGCAGCTGGATGAGGAGCGATTTCTGACGCAGATTCTGTTGTTTGGTCAGACAGGAACATTTATGAATCACACATGGATACAATAATAAGATCATTTATATGATCAGATGTGCGCTCATTTCCACGCTTGTTTGATAAACGGGACCGCTGACTTTTATACACCTAATATGGCGTCTTAGCAACAAAAGTCACGTGTCTGGCAGAGACCGATTGTCAGAATATTTTGCTAATTACAAGCAAAAAAATCTTGGCCACTCTTAAAATAAGTAATTTTTTTTCTTTTTTTGCTTGTGATAAGCAAAAAATTCATTCTGCTAATAGAACAAGCAAAATATTTCTTGAAATAAGATGCATTGCCTTAAAACAAGATAATGTATCTCAGTGAAATGTTTCTCTTCAGGTCATTTTGTCTTATTTTGAGTGTGATAGGATATTTTGACTAGAAATGAGAAAAATCTACTTGGTAAGATTTGAGTTTTTGCAGTGTGTTTGGGTAAACTTCCTTTCTTGCTTTTAGGTGCGTGATGCAGCAGAACTAGAGTTCATCAGAGAAGCTGTGGAGAAAATCGGCCTTCCCAAAGTCCTTTCTGGTGAGACTCCACCCAAACCTCCACCCTGTCTCTGAGATACGCTCTGATACAGCCAGCGCGTGCTGACAAATGTGTGTGCCTTCCAGTTCTTGGAGTGGAGATAACCAGGCTGATGGACAAACAAGGGGCAAACCTATTTGACATCATCAACCCTGAAGTGCTTCATCGGGATGTAAGCGCTGCTTCTTCTCTTGTCTGATTCACATTGTGTGTCTGCTCACTCACGTCCGTCTGTCCGTGCTGCAGGGCTTCGTGTTAACTCAGATGGATTTCGGTTTCCCTCATCACCTCTTGGTTGACTTCCTCAAAAGGACACTGCAGTAACCAAGCAGCTGCTCGGCTTCTTTGGCAAGATCGAGACATTTGGGATTTGCAAATCATGGCTCTGTGTTTGTTTCCATTTCACACAGCGCCCAATCAGACGCAGGAAACACTGACCAGTCATACCAGTGAGCAGAAGTCTTCCAGTTGATGTGCTGAATACCTTAATCATGTCTGGAAAATTAGGTTTTTTAATCTGCTGAGATCTAAATGTTTATAAATTGATTTGGCAAAGACAAAGTTGTCTTATTTTTTGTCATGTAAGGAAACATTTAACTGAGACATTTTACAAGATTAAAGTTTCTTCAAAACTTGACTAATTCAGTCTTTATTATCATTAATCAATAATTAATCATTTACACCTGGAATTAAATAAGTTCCTCAGTGCTGCCAGCTCAGATGGTCATGTCACCCCCCACCGCACCCCCACTGTTCCCTCCAAGCTTACAAATAAAGGCCACCAGTGCCCTAAAAACAGACAGCTGGGATTACTTATTTAAATCAGCATTATGTTACTCTTTTTCTTGATATTATATTACATTACATTATATTATATTATATTATATTATATTATATTATGTTATGTTATATTATATTATATTATATTATATTATATTATATTATATTACATTGCATTATATGATATGATATGATATTATATTATATTATATTATATTATATTATATTATATTATATTATATTATATTATATTATATTATATTATATTATATTATATTATCAGGCAGTCAGTCAGTCATTTTCTGGACCGCTTATCCAGTTCAGGGTCACGGGGGTTACTGGAGCCTATCCCAGCTATCAACAGGCGAGAGGCGGGGTACACCCTGGAAAGGTCGCCAGTCTGTCGCAGGGCCAACACAGAGAGACAGAGAACCATTCATGCACACATGCACTCCTAAGGGCAATTTAGAGTGATCAATTAACCTAACATGCATGTCTTTGGACGATATTATATTATAGTATTATATTATATTATATTATATTATATTATATTATATTATATTATATTATATTATATTATATTATATTATATCATATTATATTAAATATTGATAATCATTCCATCAAACCACACATAACTTTTAAGTTTTCAAGTCGAAGTGATTGGTCATCATAAACCCCTTCATAATTCAAACCAGTGGGATCCATTTTAGACTTATTGTTTTTCAACATATCCTTCATTTACTGTGTACGGCACAGAAAATGTTTAGTAATTGTCTTACAAGTATTTGGTTCTGAACTTTTTCTATTTTTTGACATTTTAAAGGTGTCAAAATTTTTCTTTTTTTTAAATGTCTACGTGGGTGTTTGCAGTTTATTTCATTGTATATTAATATTTCCACATACATAAAATATGTATTTGCTTTTTTATTTATATGCAGACTTCACATATGAATTCAACATGAAGTATGCTTGTGAATATAAAATAGATGCAAAGCAGCAGGATCTATATAGAGTATAAATTTTCTTTATTGTGGGAATCTGTCTGCATTGTAAAGCCTTTTTGAGACGATCAAACACTGCTTGCATCTTGATGCTCCTGCTCATGTGGCTTTCACCATTTACATTTGAGCTAATATTGAATTTGGAATAACTGAAGACATATCGCCCCCTTCTGGTTATAATCACAGAAACTTTAAAGGAATAGTTCACCCTCAGAATGATTTAACTTTATTTTCCACTTACCCTGATGGTGAGCAAGACTCTGGACCACTTTTCTAATATGTCAAATGCAGCCGGAGATCAGGGCGACGTCTCGTTCCCCCCCAATGGAGTTCGCCAGGGTCCGAGCCAAAAAGGTCCATAAAAGTCCACGAAAAATTGTCAGTATTCCTCCATACTGCTCGTCCCATGTAATCCAAGTGTCCTGAGTGGGTAGTGTCCAGAATTTACTTGAAACTACGCCATTTACTATATTTTTAGAGTCTAAAAAGGAGTATTGTTTACGTCCATGAAGCGCGCACATGCGCGGTCACGAAACTACGGAAGCCTCGGCATTCAGAACCTACTCTGCCGATAATGCAAGCGTAGAGGAAGAAATTCACTGTTTACATTGTGGTAAGAGCGCAAGAGCTCTAGACAAACCGGGACAAACACAGGAGGGGTTGGATGTTGATTTAAAAGAAAGAAAGAAAGAAAAAGAGAACGCGCAATCTCGTCTGCCGTGGCTTCCGTAGTTTCCTGAATGCGCATCGGCGTGCTTGCTGGGCATGCGACGTAGTTCTGTTTAGACTAAAAATATACTAAATGGCGTAGTTTCAAGTAAATTCTGGACGCTACCCACTCAGGACACTTGGATTACATGGGACAAGCAGTATGGAGGAATATTGACAATTTTTCGTGGACTTTTATGGACCTTTTTGGCTCGGACCCTGGCGAACTCCATTGGGGGGGAACGAGAAGTCGTCCTGATCTCCGGCTGCATTTGACATATTAAAAAAGTGGTCCAGAGTCTTGCTCACCATCAGGGTGAGTGGAAAATAAAGTTAAATCATTCTGAGGCATTCAGTATTTTTATGAGCAGCTTTAAAATATATTCTTTCTTCAAACTTTTTTATTTGACAGGGACAGTACATATTAATGAACATTTAGCAACATGTTGGATTGTCATTAGCAAGCTAATTAGCATCAGCAGTCCCTTGGCAGGTAAAGAAAAGATACACAATATAATAAAACAACAAAATTAAACTTTCAGGTGCCACATGATTATAATACAAGACAACGCAACTGCACTCCCCTCACCATTAACTGCTGTCTTCACTTGCAATGGAACATAGTCTTTCTTTCTGTTTTCATATACAAACCTATATGCTCAAATGTAACCGGCAGCATGGTCTCCTTGTGGCCAGTTTTTCTTTTTTTTTTTTTAAATATAGCCTACCTGACTAAAACTAGACTAAAACGTTTTTGATTTTTCGTCGACTAAAACTAGACTAAAACTATCAGATACAGAAATGACTAAAATATGACTAAAACTAATAAGCATTTTCGTCAGAAAGACTAAGACTAAAACTCAGATAGCTGCCAAAAACAACCCTGCTGAGGGTGAACTATTCCTTTAATGTTCAATATTTAAACTGTACTTCTTACTTTTCTTCTAAATTTTCCTCACATTTCAAGGTTTGCTGTGATAACTGTGTTCACATTAGATCGACATGAGAAAGGAAACATCTTTACATTAATGACCTGGATCACCAAGTAGAAATACTGTACAAGTCCATAAAGGGCCATAGAAAGGTAAGTGATATGGGTCTACTGGTCCGTCCTTTTTGTGACGGTAAACTGCATCCCTGTGTCTGACTTAAAGCAGGGGGAAAAAAAAGTATTGAACACGTCAACTTTTTTTCTCCAAAAATACATTTCTAGTAGAGCTATTGACATGAATTTTTCACCAGATGTCGACAACAACCCAAGTAATGCACATATACAAAGAAATCCTAACCTTTATGTCCATAAATTAAGTTATGTGTAATATAGTGAAATGACACAGGGAGTAAGTATCGGATACGCTTCCTGAAAATTTGCTTGTTCTATTGGCAGAATAAAAAAAGGTCTTTAAAAAAAAATTTTTTTTAAACTTATTTTAAGAGTGGCCAATAGAACAAGCAAAATTTTCCTGATAAGATTTCCTGAAAAAAGATGTATTGCCTTAAAACAACTTCCTATATCTCTCTGAATTGTTTCTCTTTAGGTTATTTTGTCTTGTTTTGAGCGTGATGAGATATTTTGACAAGAAATTAGAGAAATATACTTGGTAAGATTGGAGATTTTGCAGTGTACCTGCAGGATGCGGGTCCTCCAGGACCAGGGTTGCCTACCTCTGACAGGTACCCAAACTGAGAACCAAACCTATACAGTTTATAGTTTTTCCTACAAAATAAAAGATCAGACCAAAGACAAAAAATTTCATGATAATTCCTCTTGATTGTAGATTTCAAACGTCAGTTGTGCTTTTGTGGAAATAAAGTTAATGAAGATTAGTCACCACCAGGTGGCACTATTGGACTAATGTGGCAGAGATCTTACATTTTAGTTTCTTTTCTAGTGTTATATAAGCTTATAAAATGAAGGACATTTACTATTTACCAAGCAACACAATGTCTGTTTTTTTTATCATATATATGTGATATTGAACACAACATTCAAAATATTATTGATCTGCTCCCTGACATGAAAGCAGCAGTCCAGAATTTAGTTTTAATTGTTACATAATATAAAGTTTTTCCTTACCTGCTGTTACGGGTTGCATGTTGAAGATTCTGGACACGAATAAAGAGATTCAATAAACTTGGATTTTGATAAAGAATGTCCCTAAGCACTTATTACATCATTAGTGTTGGTTGAAAATGAGGTTTACTGTGCCATTTAAGTACTTTATTGAGTAATTTTTCTGTTTCATAAAATTGAGTTCAAGATCAGGACTTTGGCTTTTTTACTTTAGAATAAATAAAAATGGTAAATTGACATAAATTAGTGTATTTATTCTGCTGATATATTCCATTTCCTTTTCTTTATTTCTGAATTTCATCACTAACTTAGAAATGAATGAATGAAGTAAGATGTCCAAGCATTCGGCCACTCAGAGCATGAGGGTTTCCACTGTGGGTTTAATCACCATTATTTGCCTGTTCTTCCGTCTGCATAGTCGGCCAGCATCAGGCTGAGGTTAGATCTGCTGAAAGAGACTCTCAGAAGTACAAAAATAAAAATTAAGAAGATGCTGGACTCAAATAAAGGTTGGCGTTTGGAAATATGAACTCCATCGATCAGATTTTTATGAACACTGTCCTGATCTGATCAGAACATCACGTCTTATAGATCCATACCAGTGAATCTGTTCTCCGAGACACACCCATGGTCAGTTTAGCTGTCACAGTTATGTAAACAAACAACTTGCCTGGACAGAATTTCCCAGCTGACCATGCCAAACTTAGTCTCTCACTACTCTTTGTGTGGACATTCCTCTCCACTGCATTCTTGTCGTGCTGTCGGCCCCTGTGTCAGCAGTGGGAACCAAGGTCTCTGAATGACGGCAAAGCCAGCGAATCAAACACAGATAATATTAAGATAACCAAGCGATAACAAGAACATCTTTGTGTCTTTAATGTCCATATCAAGCCTACTTTCCTGCATGTCGGGGTCATGCAGTGGACGTTCCACTGGTGTTTCCTGCATCTTTGAAAGAGAAAGCCCACTGAGCAGTGATCATTGATCCTTGTCCCCTCCCCCGTCTGCGCTTGCTGCTTGCCACATTCCTTTCCAAACACAACCATAAACACACACACGTGCATTCACACCCCTTTTCTCCTCACTTTTCCCTTCTACCTTTCCTTCATCTGTTTTTACCTCCTACCGATGACTTTTAGGCCTTCTACAAACACCCACCAGAAGCTTTTGAGTGGGAAGAAGACTGGACATTGATTTAAATGAAAAAAAAAATCAAAATATGATTTTTTTGTTGTTGTTGTTTAGGTCAGAGAGGATATAGTAAAGTGCCACAACAGCTGGTAATGAAACTGGTGTAACATAAATAGCTTTTCAATCACAGCAATGTGAAAATCCAACGAAAAATCCCAGGAATTCCAGTGAACCAGCTTTGGCTTAACAGCATGTGCAGTGTTTGTCATGTTAGATAACAAATCATTTAATATTTTCGGGTAAATTTGCTCAAATTCTGACTTTTGGAAGGCTTGAACTAAATTAAAAAGGATCCAGGACCTAAAAAATCTGGAGATTTGGGTTTGGGATCAGACTTATAACGTAAATTAGGTAACGTAAATCATGTGACATTTTCAGTCCCTGTTTGCTTGGTTTTAGTCAAAACTATACTTGATAATTGTTGTAAAAATATAAAGATCTAAGTTAAAATGCATTTTTTTCCAATGTATCAACACCATGTTGGGGAAACGCTGTTAACTACGTTGTTAGGTGTCCAGATTTCACAAGCACTTACTAACAGAAGCAGCTGAGGTCACACGTCTTTGAAAAGTCAGTTCAGGTCGTGTTGGTAGCATCCACAAAAGATTTATGATTCCCCTATTTTCTGAGGGAAGATAGTCCCAGACTACAGCATGCAGGAGTTCACATGACAGGAATTGAGGATGTACATGATATTGCCAAAAGTATTCGTTCACCTGCCTTGACTCACATATGAGCTTCAGTGACATCCCATTCCTGATCCACAGGGTTCAGTATGACGTTGGTCCACCTTTGCAGCTAGAACAGCTTCAGCTCTTCCGGGAAGGCTGTCCACAAGGTTTAGGAGTGTTTATGGGAATTTTTGACCATTCTTCCAGAAGCACATTTGTGAGGTCACACTGATGTTGGACTAGAAGGCCTGGCTCTCAGTCTCCACTATAATTGATCCCAAAGGTGTTCTATGGGGTTGAGGTCAGGACTCTGTGTAGGCCAGTCAAGTTCCTCCACACCAGACTCTGCATCCAGGTCTTCATGGACCTGCTTTGTGCGCTGGTGCACAGTCATGTTGGAAGAGGAAGGGGCCAGCTCCAAACTGTTCCCACAAAGTTGGGAGCATGGAATTGTCCAGAATGTCTTGGTATGCTGAAGCATTCAGAGTTCCTTTCACTGGAACTAAGGGGCCAAGCTCAGCTCCTGAAAAACAACCCCACACCATAATCCCTCCTCCACCAAACTTTACACTTGGCACAATGCAGTCAGACAAGTACCGTTGTCCTGGCAACTGCCAAACCCAGACTCTTCCATCAGATTCCAAGATGGAAAAGCATGATTCATCACTCCAGAGGACACCTCCACTGCTCTAGAGTCCAGCTGCTTTCCAGCATCCCACGCTTTGCATTCCACTTGGTGATGTATGGATGGATGCAGCTGATCGCCATGGAAACCCATTCCATGAAGCTCTCTGTGCGCTGTTCTTGTGCTGATCTGAAGGCCACATGAAGTTTGGAGGTCTGTAGTGATCGACTCGGCAGAAAGTTGGCGACCTCCTTATCCACTGACCCCTCTCCATCAGTTTACGTGGCTGTCCACTTCATGGCTGAGTTGCTGTCGTTCCCAAACACTGTAATTTTCTTATAAGACAACTGACAGCTGACCGTGGAATATTTAACAGCGAGGAAATTCCACCACTGGATTTGTTGCACAGGTGGCATCCTATCACAGTTCCACGCTGGGATTCACTGAGCTCCTGAGAGCGACTCATTCTTTCACAAATGGTTGTAAAAACAGTCGGCATGCCGAGCTGCTTCATTTAGGCTATACACCTGTGGCCATGGAAGTGATTGCAACACCTGATTCCAATCATTTGGATGGGTGAGCAAATAGTTTTGGCAATGTAGTGCATCTCAGCAGATAACAAGAACTGTCTTTCAAAATCTCAAGACTGAAGCCGTTTTCACCGAAGATCTCTGAACATCATCTACAACAGGGTTGCCCAAGTCCGATCCTTAAGAGCTACTATCCTGCAATCTTTAGAGCCTTCCCCTTTCCAAAACACCTTAATCAAATGGCTGATTCCCTCATGTGCATGTCATTGGAGTGTGTTGGAGAAGGAATGCAACCAAAGTGTGCAGGATACTAGCTCTCGAGGACTGGACTTGGGCACCTGTGGTCTACAACTTGCCTGTTTACTGCACATGTGATGCAGAGTTTGAGAAAATGTCACGAGTACACTCACCTGATGTCAGTCCTCTAAAATAGACCTGCTTAACCCACATGAGCTCATCCGGACATCACCTGCACTTTGTACCAGGACTGCCAGCCTGGTTAAGGTCCAGTCCAGTTGTCCCAGTTCCTACAGATAATATCCAGATAATTTCAGGGCTACAGTGCAAGAGCATAAATTTCTTTTGTTTCACTTCTATAATCTGTCATGAGTGTTTGCTAAGTAGGACGAGACAGGAGACAGACTTGCCTTTAACGTAGCTCCTGGCAAACTGTGGTGAGACATAAACTCCAGCTTCGAACTCTATGGTCAGTCAGGAGTGACGGCCAAAGATGATTAACTGAACTTTTCCCACAAGCAGTGAATCATGTTCAGCTGTGGCTGGAGATTAAACATTATTTTATTAAATTCTAGTATGTGATGCTGATTCTTCTGTTTCATAACAGGGCAAAGTGCAAAGCCAAGAACTGATAAATGCACTTGGGATTGTGGTCTGGTTTTCATCAGTACAACACTACAAACCGTTAAAGCACCACTAACGGTAAAGCAGCACAACTGGAGAAAAGTTAGCTGAAACAAAAACCTCCAATGACAGCGTTTCTGTCACAGTTATGATGAGCCATGTCTAAACTCCACCTCTGCAGAGCTGCTGTTATTGGCGACGGCGCGACATTGCCTCAGGTGATGTTGCATGAATAGTGCATTTGGCTGCAGATTCACTCCTGCAGGCCAAGTGTGACTCATCGCTGCAGCATTCCACCGTCTCACTTGTTTCAAAGTCCATTATCTAAATGAATGTTCCATCCAAATCCGTCCAGACTACGTCCAACAATCTCCTGCATTTCAACAAGAAAGATGTTGCAGATGAATTAGCTTTACAAAGTCATGGCATCTCGCCACACTTTCAGTTTTACTTTGTTTTTATAACAGTTTTACAAAAAATGGTGTTGTGGCATGGTGGGCTTCACTGCTGAGTTTCATAATCACAGTCCTCAGGGTCGCTGCCCTGCAGGTTTTAGATGTGTCACTGCTTTAACTTACCTGGTTTGAATTAAAAGCAGGTTGGTGGTTGTGATGGAGGGCTTTTTTTATCCTCCTGCCTTTGCCAAGTTTTTAATTAAATGGAATTGTTGACTCCAAATTGCACGCCATGTTGATAAAATTGATTGGAATTTAATTCAGACGAGACGCAATTTGTCTCAGCCAAAACTGTGAGCTCGTACAATACCTCCAAGTCTCCCAAAACATTGACTATATGGAACAAGTAGATCTTTTTTTTTCAAACTGCAGGGTTAAAAAGGGACCAATTAATTTTGGGGGTTATTTCAACCCAGACATTTGGGTTGTTGGGTTTGTGACACGACTTCTGGGTCAAATATTCAGCCATTCAAAGTTGGGTCAAAGAAATAACCCAATTTTCTGGGTTGAAGTAACCCAGAAATTAGTTGGTCCCTTTTTAACCCCGCAGTGGAGTTTTTAGTGTTTACTCCCACCATTCCTTTCCACACTGTACACCACAAACTTCCAATAAAAAGTCCTGTAATCTGCAGGAATACTCTGATGACTCTGCAGGTTTAGGATGTATCAGTGATGGACAAGAAGCTGAGTACGGAGCATTGGTCAGTCAGTGTGTGAGATGGTGCAGAAACATTCACCTCATCCTGAAAACCAGCAAAACTAAATGGATGGATGTTGACTTCAGGAGGAACAGAAGTAAATAAAGCATTGTTTACATCAGAGAAGCTGAACAAGCTAATCAGAAAGCTGGTTCTGTGCTGGGGAAAACCCTGGAGCTGATTGTCCAGGAAAAAAATGCTGTACAAGCTGCTGAAAATACACATTCATATCCTCTACTCAGTGGTTCCCAACCCAGGGTCCCAGGGGACCCCCAAAGAGGAGGTCCCTGAGGCTTTGACCATTGTGAATTAAATCAATGCCACATCCACACAGAGACAAACTGAGCTTTATTTGCTCAAGATTTTTTGTTTGCTTGTTTGTTATTTTCTTTTTGGTGTTTCTTTCACATAGAACCTGAGTTTTGAGAGGCCAAAAACTCTAACTTTAAAGTTGTACTTCCATGGTCATTTCATTAATATTTCTGTGTTCTCCATTATTATTGAATGCATTCTGCATCGTTTCTGTTTAAAAAAAACCTTCTGGTTGCTTAGTATCCAGCTGTATTTGAATACTAGAAGAGAGGCTTGTGGTCCAACGGCAGGCTCTTCCGGGTCCTTCTCATGAATTTCCGTCTGATTGGCTGGCTCCCACGAGTGTATGAAGGAAGCTCCGCCCTCCGCTCTTATTTCGTTACAGACAGGAAATAGAGCCGACAGACAAGTTTGTTCCATCATGCTAACAAACAGTTAGCTAATTAGCTTCTCAACTCCGAAGCTACAGTCTTTACTTCTAGTGTGTAGTGGAGGGTTACCTGCCTTCCAATGGACAGATAGAAACCCCACGTGGGATACGCTATTTGCAATGTGACGTAGAAGTGCGAGGCTGTTCCCGATTCGCTCTTTTCTTCGTATTGTTTCTCTAAAGAGAAAGCACAGCCGACTGGGGGGAACGCAACGCTAGCAAGTCAGCATGTGTAAGTAAACAAGGGGAAACCCTCCGTATTTCAGAAGGAGCAAGTTAAACGGGTTTTCAGTGGAAGGAGGCCTTTAAATCATTTCATTATTGAGTCACATCTGAGAAATGCCACAGTCCAGATGATTCATCCTTATTCTGAGAGAGAAAAGGATGGCTTTACGTTGGTAATTACCTTTGGTTTTCTCAAAGTAAGGGAGTCGGCCAGAATGCAGCTTTTACAGTGAGAAGCAGCTGATGAAAGCATAAAACCAAGATCTTTCAACCCAGGCTGGGCAGCAGTATCTTATTTTTCCAATCCAATCCACTGTATTTATACTGTATAGCCCATTTTATGACCAACGTTTCCAAAGTGCTGCACAGTAAGGCCTCCAGGATCTAAGGTATCAAACTTACCCAAAACTTTTTTTTTTCTTTTCCTGTGTATGCCCCACATGTGTCCATATGTCTGGAATATGGGGTTACAAAAAGTTTCTTAAAGGCCTCCTTCCACTGAAAACCCGTTTAACTTGCTCCTTCTGAAATACGGAGGGTTTCCCCTTGTTTACTTACACATGCTTACTTGCTAGCGTTGCGTTGCCCCCAGTCGGCTGTGCTTTCTCATCAGAGAAACAATACGAAGAGAAGAGTGAATCGTGAACAGCCTCGCACTTCTACGTAACATTGCAAATAGCGTATCCCACGTGGGGTTTCTATCTGTCCATTGGAAGGCAGGTAACCCTCCACTACACACTAGAAGTAAAGACGGCACGACTGTAGCTTCGGAGTTGAGAAGCTAATTAGCTAACTGTTTGTTAGCATGGCGGAACAAACTTGTTTGTCGGCTCTATTTCCTGTCTGTAACGAAATAAGAGCGGAGGGCGGAGCTTCCTTCATACACTGATGGCAGGCAGCCAATCAGACGGAAATTCATGAGAAGGACCCGGAAAAGCTGCTGTTGGACCACAAGCCTCTCTTCTAGTATACAAATACAGCTGGATACTAAGCAACCAGAAGGTTTTTTTTAAACAGAAACGATGCAGAATGCATTCAATAATAATGGAGAACACAGAAATATTAATGAAATGACCACGGAAGTACAACTTTAAGAGCAAACAAGTCCAGAATAGGTTTGTTTCTTTTTGGGTCTTCAGAAGTATGCCCCCAGCCTGGCATTCAAATCAGATCAAGCTTTATTTATACAGCACCTTTCATACAAAGGATGCAACACAAACTGCTGAACAAAAATGGAAATAATAAAAACATGAACCCCGTTCCTCCTACCCTCACATGAGCCCACACACACATACACATACACGCACACACACAGCATAAAAAGTCATGTAACATGGCAAGACTCCAGGTGTTAACACATTATAATAACACATAACATTATGTGTTATTTAATCATTTATTTTGTTTCTATTGATTTGATTTGGTTAGATGTTTATTTATTTATATAAATCTGTTGTCTTGTTAGGGTAGGCCAGAATCTGTTTGCTTTATTGTAATATGGTCTTCATGTACAACTCCACTACATCCTAACTTAAGCCTCCTGTCCTTCATTACTGGACAGACTGAATAATCCAGGTGTGTCTGGCCATTGTCCTTGTGGTTACTGAGGTCAGGCACACCTGGAGTAATCAAATAGTCCAATAATGAAAGACAGGAGACAAACGAGCTGAGTTAAGTAAGAATGGGAGGTGTGCATAAAGCCCATTGTGTCTGGGTAATCCCATGTGGGATGGGTCCTTGTATCACAGACACAAAAATAAAAGATTTGATTAATTCATTGATTCATTGATTCATTGATTCATTTATTAATTTATTCATTCATTCATTCATTCATCCATCCATCCATCCATCCATCCATCCATCCATCCATCCTTC
The DNA here is from genome assembly GCA_023101725.1 of Atherinomorus stipes. Lineage (NCBI taxonomy): Eukaryota > Metazoa > Chordata > Actinopteri > Atheriniformes > Atherinidae > Atherinomorus > Atherinomorus stipes. The sequence continues at coordinate 239,768 of JALJCO010007436.1, forward strand.
CTTCCTTCCTTCCTTCCTTCCTTCCTTTCTTTCTTTCTTTCTTTCTTTCTTTCTTTCTTTCTTTCTTTCTTTCTTTCTTTCTTTCTTTCTTTCTTTCTTTCTTTCTGTCTCTCTTTCTTTCTTTCTTTCTTTCTTTCTTTCTTTCTTTCTTTCTTTCTTTCTTTCTTTCTTTCTTTCTGTCTCTCTCTCTTTCTTTCTTTTTCTTTTTTTCTCTCTCTCTCTTTCTTTTTCTTTTTTTCTCTCTCTCTTTCTTTCTTTTTTCTTTCTTTCTGTCTTTCATATTAAAATATTAAAATGTCTATTTTCAAAAAATATTTATTTTGTTTTTGAATAATTTTTTTCAAATTTTCAAATATTTTCATTTATTTATTTTTAAAAAGTAAATAACACTTATACAGTAATATGACAGCGATGAGACTGAAACTAAAATATTTTAATTGCAGTTCTGTTAATTATAATAAATTGTAGCACAGCGAATGTTGTGTGTCTGTGAAACTCTTCCCTGAATGTTCCACACTCAGCAACCTTCTAAAACTGGTGGCTTGTTTTAAAAAAAGACTGTGCTGGGACCTTTGAGGTGGACCCCCATGGTGGAAGGGGTTAATATAAAGCTAACAGCTGGGCCTCCTGTCCTCTGATTCTGTTAATAGTTCTGGATGTCGGATTTGGAATTCCTTTGATAAGTTTGAAGTTGTGGTTCCAACTGGTTCCAGGTCTGTCCTGGTAACCTTGATTTTTTCTGCATAATTTCATTCATGAAACATGTCAGAGAAACACCACAGTACTACGGCAGAGTATAAGGGCCACGTTAAGAAAAAAAAAACATTTTTGCAGACTTTGAGAATTGTCGTAATACTAAGAGAAAAAAGTTGCAATTTTACAAGAAAAAAGTCGTAATTTTATGAGAATAAAGTTGTAATTGCACTACAGAAAAGAAGAGTGCAGCGCAGGTAAGTTAATGTCATGCATGTTTAAAATTCTCGGATCGTAAAGAAGGAGCACAAAACCTCTCTGAATCTTATGGATAACCCTGCGGTCGACCGGTTAGCCAGTTCCCCTAAATAAGCAGCTGTTTCCTAAATCATGCTTTTTGTGGAATAGATTAATTTTCTTGCAGATTCTTTTCAAATCTTTTTAAAAACAATATATTAATTGTTTTTTGTATGATGATATAATACATCACACATGTATTGAACTTAACATCCCCTCCCCCCCTCAACATCCCACATTAGGGTAAAAAAAAAAGGATAAATAAAAAATATAATAAAAATAAAATAAATAAAAAAAAGGACAAATAAACATTCATATACTGGCTCGATAAATAAACAGGAAGAAAAAAACAAAGAAAAAAAGTAATAGCGTATACCATATATATACATTCACAAGCAACTCTCTACATGTATCTGCACACACCGGCCACTTTATCAGGTACACCTGTCCCACTGCTCATCAATGCAAATTTCTAATCAGCCAATCAATGGCAGCAACTCAATGTATTTAGGCATGAAGACATGGTCAAGATGATCTGCTGCAGTTCAAACAGCATCAGAATGAGGAAGAAAGGTGATTTAAGTGACTTTGACCGTGGCATGGTTGTTGGTCTGAGTATTTCAGAAACTGCTGATCTACTGGGATTTTCATGCACAACCATCTCTAAGGGTTTACAGAGAATGGTCCGAAAAAGAGAAAATATCCAGAGCAGCAGTTTGTGGGCGAAATGTTTGTTGATACCAGAGGTCAGAGGAGAATGGCCAGACTGGTTCAGCTGATAGAAAGGCAAAGTAATTAAATGCCATTGTCTCTGAGTGAGAGGCTCTCGGCACCACGTCACGGGCATGGGCCGCGCAGGAGACCACACAGGTGCCCTCCTGTGCTAAGAAAGAAACTGAGGCCACCACAAGATCACATGAATAGGATGGAGAATGTGCCTTGTCTGATGGTCTCTTTCTGCTCGAAATTTGCTAGAATTTGGTGCCAACAACTTGGCATGGTCCTCTGCCTTGTTATGGTTAGGTTGGTGGTGGTGGTATATGGTGTGGGAGAGATTTTTTGGCTTTGGGCCCTTAGTGCCAGTGGCGGTTTACCCCCAGCCTACGGTTTGTTGCTGCCTGTCCATCCCTTTATGCCAAGTGGCATCCTCGTGCTGCTTCAGCAGGATAACGCACCATGTATGAGCGGGAATCTTAGTGTTTTTGAACATGACAATGAGTTCATTGTACTAAATGCCCTCCACAGTCACCAGATCTCAATCCAAAGAGCAGCTTTGGGATGTGGTGGAACGGGAGGTTCTCATCATGGATGTGCAGCCGACAAATCTGCAGCAGCTGTGTGATGCTGTCATGTCAATATGGAGCAAAATCTCTGAGGAATGTTTCAAGTACCTTGTTGAATCTATGCTACGAAGGATTAAGGCAGTTCTGAAGGCAAAAGGGGTCCAACCCGGTACTAGCAAGGTGTACCTAATAAAGTAGCCAGTGAGTCTACATTCATATACTGGCTCAATAAATAAAAGGAAGAAAAAACCACACACACACCAAAAAAAGAGTATATGTCAGTATTTTTGTCCGTTTTCCAGTTAGGGTGGGGGGTTGCTGGAGCCTATCCGTATTATCAGGTGAGAGGTGGGGTACACCCTGGACAGGTCACCAGTCTGTCACAGGGCCAAAGCAGAGAGACAGAGAACCACTCCACTCACTTTTTCCTAGGGGCAATTTAGAGTGTCCAATTAACCTAAATGATGTCTTTGGAAGTGGGAGGAAGCCGGAGTACCGGAGAGAACCCACAATACAGGTTTCTTAGCGAAGTCCTAAAGCAAATCAAAAAATAGCTTGAAATATATTGATTGCATATTTTTGTTATAAATATGTATTGCTTTGTTGAATTAGAAATAATCAAAATATCTTTTTTGGGGTAGTTCTGTATATGTATATTTATATATATATATATATATATATATATTGTGTGTGTGTGTGTGTGTGTGTGTGTGTGTGTATGAAACCCACGTTTATGCATATAGAAAGTATTTTGTGAGTGTTGGTGTTTATTGGTTTGGTGAAACTAAATAATTGAAATGGGTATATCTGTTATTGGTAGTTGCTAATAATTTGTTTGCTATCATGATAAGGGTGTTGTGTCATTGACCCCCCCTCATTAAGAGTGCATCCGTTGTTATTGGTAGTGGCTTTGGTATAAGCTTGGAGTAAGGCAACATGCATAAAGAGGATGATGTGGTCAAAATACTTATTTGCCTAATAATTCTCTTATCTTTACACCATCTGGTCGCATTCTTATTGCTTTTAATTTGTTCCTTTTTCCTTGCCTTTCTTTGCTTTTGTGTTTTATTGTTGCTTTTAAGGGGTGTCATGGGTGCCATGAAAGCACTATGAAATATATATATATATATATATATATATATATATATATATATATATATATATATTACAGCCCTTCAAGTACCAAATAATAAAATCAAATTTTTATACTCAGCAGCTGAACCCAGTATGGTGTTTAGGTTCTACAACTCATGAAAAATGGCAAATAAAGATGTTTTTTCTCGGTCTCGGTCTCAAGCTGAAATAGTCTTGCTCTTGAGTTGGTCTCTCTTGGTCTTGGTCTTGGTCTTGACACTCTCTGGTCTTGGTAGTGTCTTGGTCTCGGTTTAGTCTTTACTACAAGTCTTTACTACAAGTCTACCTGATACTGACAACGTGGTGCTGATGTGCCAAGAGATTGAGGATCTCCAAAACCTAAGCTGAAGTACATCTTCGCCAAATGCTCCACCACCCTCATTTTTCTAAACTTTCCTCTTCTAAATTTAAGATACAAAGACTTTATTTTCATAAATTTACAACTATGCTAATAATTTTAACTTTTTTCTTGTAATATTACGACTTCATCCTCGAGTCTGTAAAAGAACTGTTCTTAATGTGGCCCTAATACTCCGTCGTACAGATGTTTCATTCCCCTAAAAGAAAGACAGAGAAATTTTGGTAATTGCATGACGGGTTCATCGTGGAAAATAGTTTGGAAACCACTGATGTTTAACTTACTTTGTATTTGTTGATGTTTTTTCTCCCCATATGCAGCTGCAGCTGTAGTTTTTTGCAATTCCACATATTTCTGGTGCTATGCTATATCTCATTATCTGAAATTTAAGTCTCATTTTCAGATTTTGAGTTGATTTATTGCTGTGAAGCTCCGAGCGAGCCTGTACTTTTCCATGTTAGCATGCTAGCACACAAAACTCATTAAATAGAGCTTTCTTCTCCAGCTTCCAAAACACGCTGGCACATCATGCATGAAATTTTGTTGTCAAGTTTAGATGGTTAGAACACAAGTTAATCCAAAATTAGACCTTTAGTTTGTATCTGTGACTTGAGGATATAGTTTCCAATATCATTCTTATCACTGAAATTTTGTGCAACAATCAATCTAATATCCTCATTTCTTTTAACGTCAGAATGAATAAAAAGTTAATGATCACCAAGGGAAAAAAATGAATTTCAGCACTCATTAGGACACCTAAAAACATGTAGTCCCAATTTAAGAAACCTTTATATAAATGGACAATCACACATGTACTGAAACGCATCTAAAATTTTAGAAAAAAAAAAGAATAATTATGTCCCTAAAGAATTTGATATAATCTAATTTACATGCAGATCTAGACATATATCCATATTTAATCCAGCACTACACCCAGAATAGTTTCAGGATTAAAAGTTAAAATTTAAGACTATCAGCTTGAAATGCCCTTAGTCACCGTGGTTTTATTTATTTTATGTGTGAATACGGTCCAAACAAACCTGACACCCACAGTGCGTTGCTTCTTTTAAACTTTATTTGTGCAAAGCAGTAAATTTACAGCCAAGGTCATTTCTGTGCTACAGCAGTTCACTCAAAACCTTTTTAGATTACAAAGAGTACATATGCATTCAGTATAGCTGCATAGATAGCAGAGGTGATTACTGGAAATAACATCATAGTGCAGTTGTGGCAGCTCAACACAGAACGTAGTACTTTATTACCCCCAAAGTATATTAATGTATGCAGTGATAATAATTGTAAAGAAAAGTTACAACACAGATTATTCAGAAATAAAATATTTTTCTGCATAATTATAAGTGAAAATGGTGAAAAAAGAAAAAGTAGTGGGCTGTATGTTTGTTCTCTACTGGAACTAATTATAGTTGTACTGAGGGAACCAATCAGAGCCATGTTTTTAGGCCTCTTGGTCCAAAGGGCGTGATTCTGCAGGTGAGTAGTATGGAATGTAGTACGATGACACGTCAAGAGGTCGACTGTTTTACAACAAAGTAAAAAGAGAATGGTCAGGGCAAGTAATACATAAAATAATACATTTACAAAAATAATCTGAGAAAAGTTCACCAAAAGAAAAACATCAGGTTAGGAAGAAGAAAGCTTCACTGGATGGGATTTTTTTTTTTTTTTTTTTTTTTTAAAGACAGGTGATAAACCAATAATACTTTACATATCAATATCTGTCCAGTACAACCCACTGCACATTCTGCAGATAGACCTCAAGTCCAGTATATCAAAATAAAAATTAAATCTAAACATAAAACACATTCAAAAGTAAATATAAATAGGTTACACTAGCATGTAAAGTAAAACTACCATTTCAACATCTTAATAGTCACAGTTTTGCAACATTATTTTCACTTTGATTTTTTTCCGTACTCGAAAGTGCCCCTGCGGACATTCAAATGCCTCAGATTGGTTCCAGTATCAGAATCCATATGTAGTGACCAGTTCAGTAATATTATAATGTAGTAATAAATGCAGCGTTCAGCCGTCACCATCATATATTCATATGATGCTAATCTCACAGATTCACACAGGAAATATATCTGGATGTAAAAAAATCACCATGGCTTCACCGGAATGGCTCTAGATGCCTCTCGGCCTTTGTGGAGGTTGCACAGCTTTCATTTGTAGCAGCACAGTGTCATGGTTGTGTATTTTCTAACAAAATGAAGGGCATGTTGGCAGATGTTAAGCAATATTATGACTACTGTGATCTTTTGCTAATCGCCTTCATCCTAATGGCAATGGTTAAATCTTAACTTAGCAAGTTACTCATTTACTGACATTCAGCTGATAAGTGGTCTTTCGTTGACAATAATCAAAAATTACTGTCTAACTAAGCCGTACATTACAAAGTGACCCCATTATTTGTCAGGTAACATTAAGCAAACATTTCTTAGTAGTTTTTCTACTGTGTATGAGCTCATTTGGAGGTTGGGCTAACGGGAACAACTGTTAGCATGTCCTAATAAATGCAGGATAAAGTGGACTTGCAAAGCTAGGCAACAGAAGGAAAAGACATTTGTACCACAAGTGTTTGAAGCTTGAGAGCTGCTCACACTGTAAAAACTGCATGTTGAATAGCTTTCATGTAAACATCTGTGCTACGTTAATTAGCTTGTTATTCTTATCCTGCAATATGATGAGCTTTAGCTGCAGTCTTACGTGGTTTAATGTTACATCCAATTGAAGCTGTAAGCTGCAAATTCATTAAGGTGACAGCTACAAGTTTAATTCCTCCGCGCCACTATATCGCAGTCAAACTCACTTACTCGGTTAGCATTAGCAACGTTAACCTGTAATTTGCATTAGCAAATGTTTAACTTACATGTCCAGAAGGAAAGTGAAAACCTCCACGGAGCTTTTAAGCCCCTTTGCTACTTTCACCCTCATCCTGCTTCGTGGAAAAAAGTGGACGCCTGGAAGTTAATAAATTTAGTTCTTTCTTCATCCACTAGGGGCTCCAAGACAGCAAATCCCCATTGACTCCCATGTTAAAAAGGCCAACTTCACAACAGAAATAAACATGTTTACAGCCTGGTTCAAAACATTATTTTAGGTTTGATAGGTCAAGTTTACCTTCATGTCAACTGTGAGGGGGGGGCAATTTTTTTTATAATTCATCCATTTAGATGTTATTTAATCTTGAAATTACACATAATTAGGGGTGTGTCCATTTGATTGACAGGTGGCAGACCGAGCGCTAATAGCTAGCTCCCTGCTAGCTCCCAGGAAGGCCTCAGCCTGTAGCAGAGTTGCACAACAGCAGTTTTTAGCTGTCTGAGCGTGTCTTACCTTTAACCCGTCTATCTTCGTTCGTTCCTGTTCACTCCGGATTAGCTCGGCCAGCATTAGCTTGATCGTCAATTATTTGCCCCGCGGCTCAGAGCGGCCCTGTCTTTGCCCATATTTGTACTCAAACCTAACCGGATACTACATCAATCTTTTCTTTACAGTTTTTGATTTATACAAGGCAACTCCTGAGCTAATGCTAATGGCGCAGAATCCTTTCATGTGGACACCGGCATGATAATCAAAAACGTTTATTTATATGTTCTGAAAAAATTTAACGCTTTTATTCTGCGCCCCTCCAGATGTTCGACAGATGTATTATTTTTTGAAAAATTAACTGTTTTGATTAAAAAGTTACAGCTACCATCTTTAATATTAATAGTCTGACACAGGTCAGAATGAGTTAGCATTAGCTAAAGCTAGCTCAGCAATTAGCCTCAGCTGTGTTTCTCAACTAACCCTATGTTCACTGTACAACAGGACAGATATACACATATGCTAAACACATATTTATATACAGTTTATTTTGTATAGATAACTTAGCAACTGTGGCTTAGCTGATATTCAGTTCAGTCAACGTTTGATACCCTGGCAAAGCAGAAAATGCATAATTATAAGTGAAAATGTTGGGTTAAAAATATTACGTCAGTTGTAATTGTAGTTTGCATGTAAGAAAAACACTTTTTTAAAGGCAAATTGAAGGCTGTCTTAGCAGTAGGTGATAAATACTTAGGTGTTTCATGTAAAAATATTTGATGGGGTAAATTTTTCAGTTTCTCTCACAAGCCATTTTAAAAACTAACTCTGCATTAGACGATACCTGAAATTAGAACTGTTAGAGTTGGCACGCTCCTTCTTCCTCTGCACTGCTTCATTTCTTGTTAAATGTGCTTAAAGTCCGAATTTTACCACATGCAAGTACACATCACACAGCAGTCATAATATTAGCTTAGATTTGGGGACAAGTATGGTAGCAGAATAACTGCATAGCAGTTCGTTTACACCTTTCTAATGCAAAAATCGTCTGTGCTGCAGGATGCGACCACTGGATCACTATTCCGGATTACGTGTGCAATGATGAGGCAACTTGGTAGCAGGCACCAGTGACCGATCATCAAATCCATCACCATTCGTATATGCGCTGTGAAGCTCTGCTCTCTTATGATTGCCAAAACAAAACTTAGCAGCCATGTCCATCAGACAACGCAGACCTACTCTAAATCATACAGATGTGAAGATGTGAATCTACCTCTCACAGTGCACAGAAACAATAATTTAAAACCCTCCATGCCCCACTCTTTGTTGGAGGATAATTTAGAAAGTCACAAACAATCAGGCATGCTGAGGACGCCTGAAGTTTGATGACTTGGTTTTGATTTGGTGGAGCCACCCAGGAAAACAGTCACCTCCTTAAAAATACAAAACAAATGTATGAACCCTGGCCAAAAATAATGTCAAACATCCATAAAAAAAAGGAAATCAAACAAACAGCAAGTACACAGAAAATCAAACCAATAGATCAAGTCATGATTCACCAGCCTGTTCAGCCCCCCCAGTACCAGGTAGGGCCAGGCTACTGGCACAATCAAATCTATATATAGTTATCTATATATAATGTAATATTACATCGTTAGCAACTGGCTGCCTCAGTGAGCAAAACTACCCAGAGAAGGTTGCGTTTCGGTTCTCTCCCATAGAGCATTTCCAGTAGGGAATGATCTATACATACACATTGATGCAATGTTAACATTTCCGATCTAGCTGTAACTGAAATCCACCGCTCTCCTACTCAGAATCATCGTGTTAGCAATATGGTTTGAACAAGACAGAAGCAGAGCACCTCTGTCTGATAATGAAAGATAGTAAGAATCTGATGTCTCCTCTTTCCGTTTGGTTGTTGTTGGTGATCAGGTAGTAGCGCAGCGTCAACTTTGAGCTACGATGGATTGTGGGGTTTACTTTAAGCACCAAGCCATGAAATTAAGCTTCGGCTTTGGTCGACACAACACCAACAGTAGGCTGCGAATCCCTTTAAGGCAGGGAGTGTGAGTAAAGCGTAGATCGTGGATTCTATATCAGCCCGTATGTCCTCCTCCTGACATTTTGGCTGTCAAATCTTCTGGTCGTCTTGCTCCATTAAGCGGCCCAGATCTTTTTCTGCTGGAAGTAGGCGTCAAATCTGGCCTGGGCATACTCCTACAACACACACACACAAACAATCATGAGTAATTCCAAGCAATGACAAATCTCATTTTGAATCCTGCAACACAGAAAATATTCAGATAATCTGTAATAGCTTTTCATAAAAAAGAAGGGCAGCTATTTTTTTTAGCCTGAGTATCATATGAGGACAAAAACTTGTTATAATATTGAAGTAGTGTGCACATTCATTTTGCCACCACTACTCCGAGAATCTTCTAGTGAAACGTAATGTTTCTTAAAGACCCACTCCAATGAAAATCACCTTTTTCATGTTTTTCACATGATCATGTGGCATATCTGTCATGCTAGAGGACAAATGTTGAGAAAGCTAAACTCTAAATTGCATTTCTGAGTATTTCTGCATTTAAATCATCACGAGCCGATGGCAGGCCCTGAAAGGCAGCTCATGGTGCGTTCCAGTTGTTCCAAGCAGACGTGAGTTGCCTATTTGTGAGCTAGAACAGCTAGAAATAAACAAAGTTCTAGCTAGAATAATAACACAGAAGTTATAACAATGTTACCATGACAACAACAGCCAATTTCAGTGTGTGTTAAATAAACACATATTCACGCTGCATTGAAAAGGAAAAAAGACCGCCATGAGGCCGTAAAATTCAATAACAACAACTCGGTGCTGTTTGTATTTGACACTTATGAACAGAAAATATATTACATAGAAGTTTAAAAAACACAACAATGGTACTGGACGCAGCCATCTTTAACTCTACAATCTCGGGGTCCTCGGCAAATTACGAGCTCGTATCTCGGAAAAACAAGTTCATGACATCACTTCCTCAGAAAATAAAACGAGTTCCGAGACAACTGGAACACACGATCAGACAGACTGGCTTTTCCGCGTCGAACCCAGCGGCCAATCACAAACGTCTGCCCTGCCCCCCCCCCCTCCAACCGTTCATGCTGCATATGGGGTTAAGGGGCATTTGCTGATGAGCTACTGGCACTCTGCAGAAGCAGAACCCTGGAAAATGGCATGGTCTGTGATCTTGGCTTAAAACTTAAAGGCAGGGTGGATGATGTTCTCCAGGAGCATTTTTTTACTACATTGCTTAAAGTTTACTTCACACCCTGATTGCAGCCAATTAAATAAATGTTCTGACACAAAAATAAAAAAAAATAAACACCTGTGGAACGTACAGGACTGAACAAAACGCCATCAAATGAAATTATAACGGCCTGTGCTTAATGATTGAATGATTATATGTCCATCAAACTCGACTGCTGTTTGTCCCCCACCCACCCTCCCTGTGCGCACACTCACGTGCGTGCTCACGACGCACCGTGGAGAGAGAGAGAGAGAGATAAGGATTTCTTTTTTAAATAATACATGAAAAAGCAGCCTGACCAACGCCATGTATGAGACGACTTGCCGTGTGTCTCTCACATGGCGTTGGTCACGCTGGTGTATCAGGCTATAAAATCACTGTATGCATGTGGGTGTGTGTCTAAGTATGTGTATATGTAAATGAAATGATCTATGTTTTGTCATAAACGTCTGATATTTATAATAAACCAAACGGCTTGAAAATGGGTTGAAAATTTAATTAGTTATGGAGTATTTAATCGGGGATAGATTTCTGCCTACACTGATTAATGCAATGAGGAGACGCGGCTTCCCCCTGCCTAAGATGGTGGCCGAGCTGACGCATCGCTCCAATGGGGGGGGGGGGGGGGGGGGGGGGGGGGGGGGGGGGGGGGGGGGGGGGGGGGGGGGGGGGGGGGGGGGGGGGGGGGGGGGGGGGGACAGCAGCGTCGGAGGCGGCATCTAGTGATATCTTTGAAACCAACTGCTCCCTGGGCAGAAAATGGGCCCTTTAAAGTAAATAAAAGAAGGATTGGGTGGTGTGTGGGGGGGGTCTTTAAGCTAGCCAACAAGTTTAACTGAATGCTGTAAGCAAAAATTGTTAATTTATCAATGTTAATATCATCAGTGTTGGGAAAAGCTCCTCCTGGCTCAGGTCATGACAACCTTTCAGGCCATCATGACAGTCTGCACTGTGTCAACGCCACATGTTGTTGACACTGCATCCTCCAGGAGGTAAACAAACAAACGTGGCAGGCACAATGACGAAAAGAAAAGTGAGAAACACTCAAAGCTTACCAGGTACCCAAACTCAATCGTGGACAGTCGGGCCTGGATGATGGACCATAAGCCCCAAAAGAAGTGAGATGCGAGGGAGAACCTGCACCCAGAGACACAAAAACATTTGCTTTGTTCTGCGCTTTCACATGTAAACTCTCACCGAGGTCGTGTCAGGTTGGACTCACCTGTTGACCTCCACATACATGTCCTCCTTCAGCTTCATCTGGTCCTCTGCACTCAGGTTGTCAAACCCTCGGTTGGACTCGCGCAGGTAGCTTTCAATGAAGTGGAGCTGAAAACAAACATCTCCCAGCAGTTAGCGGTCCAATCAGAGAACAGCAGACAAATACACATTAAAAGCATTAAACACAAACCTGCTGGGCTTTGGAGGGATAGTTCTGGGCGTCCACTTTGAAGAAGGGAAACTCCTCACTGTTGTAGTCGTACATCCATTCACAGAAATGGTTGCCGATGTCGAATCCCCTACCACACAAACAGAGGAGCAAAGCTCGTTAGGTTTCATGCGTATGTGCTCTGTTCCCACTTTTTAAGCTCAGTGAAGACGTTTCTGAGGAAAACAATATTTTTTTTGGTTGTATTTTTTTCATTTTCTTTTTCCATCATGTATCTAATCTTATTATCTAACTGAATCAGCTGGAATCCTGCGAAGACTTCGGCTCATGCTTCAGATTTTCTGTGCGTTTGTGTGACAGCTGCAAGGATTTAGGGTTTTGAAAGCTTCTTTGAGACAAAGCCAAACTTCCTCATGTTTTTTATGTTCAGAAAACCTTTTTTCGATCACTCGCTGCCTGTGCTTCCTGTCCCTCGGGGGCTGTTTTGTGTTCTGCGTTCGCATAAACACAGCTGATCCTGATTTGATCCCGTACCACCTGATCTCCTGCATATGAAGGAAATGACCACTGACATGTGGCTTTGGCTGATTTGTGACATGTTATGTAACAACATGCGCCGCATATGCAGAGCAGATTAGCTAAAACAAGATAGAAATTAGACTAATAAATGCTAATAAATGCTTTCATTGCTTAAATTGTGTTTCAGAGAAACAGGTCTGATTTAGTTCTCTGCTGCTGATCTAAGCCCGTACAGACGCAGTAGACCGTGTTTGTATGAGGTCATGTCCTAATGTAGCTGCTTCCCACACTGTTATCAGGGGGTCTGGGACTGTTTTCAACATACCCCTCCCCCCGCCCCCTGCTCTGTGGGAGGCTACTCTGGGCACGTCCCCCCGTTTGTTTCTTCTTGTAGCCAATGAAGAGAGAAAAATCCTTGAACACCCACAGTTTGTGCCGGGAAGTGAGCAGAGGGGGCGTGTCCTTTCTGTACATACATGATCACTTATGCAGCGTCATCTGTGGGTCACACGTTTGCTATGTAACATTTGGAGAAACTTGCTGAGAGGAGTTTCTAAAAATTAGCTGCAGGAATTAACGTGAAAATAAGTTTTCCTTTAGATTCACAGTCACATTCCAGCTCTTGTCTGTGTCTGTATCTTAGTGTGCAGCTGCAGTGGAAATCCTCCGCACCGTCTTCTCCATAAGTCACAATGACGGGTTTTCCCACCCCCTTCATCCTGGGTGCCCTCACCAGCCTGCCAAACTGTAGTTACATAACAGCTGCAATCAATGTATCACTGACTTATGACAGAGTCAGCAAATACTGAAGAAACAAATCAGGCTGACTTTGCTCTTTTCTCCGTTTTCAATGATTTTGGTATCTGTTTGCATCTGGATTTGGGTCATTCAATCACTCTTGCAGATTATCAACCACCTTATCTAATTGGAGGGACCTAAAGCTTTGATGGGAGGAGGATTACTGGAAGGAGGATGAGTAATTGTGATGCAACAGCAGCACACACTAAGAAAACAGGGTTCAGAAAGGGTCTCAAATGGACACCGGGTACAAACCTTCTAGCTTAAAAATCTGTGCATGTTTGTACCTTTTAGTCTGTACATTTAATATAATGATTCTGCACCATGGTTACAAAACTGTACGTTCATTATTTGGTGCAAAAACCTACTCTCAACAAATCAAACACTAAGTATAAAGCACAGATGGGAGACAGAAACTAACTGGTTATCTTCTGGATACGTGGAAAGACGTTCTAAACACATTTGGCCACCATCTCAAACACACTACTAAAAACAGCTACGCAATGCGTCTCACGGTTGATAAATCGCTTTGCAAGTGCTAAATTAATATATTTACATTCTCTCCTCTCAACACACGCGCAAATGCGTGTAAACGCCCCATATTGCATATTCATTGCAGCTATTAATAGGTCAGTTTGTACATTTTTTTTGTGTGTAATGAGATAGCTCACGATTTCATACACGCAAACCTTTAGGCGCATTCGGACAGAGAGGTTCTAAGAACCCAGTTCCTATAACTCCTATAACCCGAGTTTAGTTATAAGAACTACCCTTCGCCTTCAGTGTGCGTTCGCACATTAGGGAGGACGTCATTAAGAACCATGTGAGACACAATCGTTGCAACAGTGACAAATTTATGCCCCAGCAGATCTGATACGAAACAGGTTTCTCATCTCTTTTATTCAAAGCTATTATAAAAGCTAACTTACCAGCTTTCCCTCATCACAGTCATATATATCATGTAACGGAACAGCAGATTTTACAACCACACTTTGCAGCTGTGTTTGGTCATTAATTTAGTATGAAAATAATTGCTTTTGGACATTTAAAAATAGTTATCGATTCAGGACGTGCACCATTGTGATAAGATTGTCATAAGATTATTTCCTTTTCTTTTGAGCCTCTCTTTTCCTTTTTGGTGAATATTGAAAATGGGACAAGGAACAGAATTATTTTGCTTCCTATTCAGCACCACCAGAGGAACAGGCCTACAAAACAAAGACAGTGTCAGTGTTGTGGCAGGTAATGACTGTACCTCATCTGAATGTGACACAAAAACAGAAGAGAACGCCTCATTTTTCATTTAGATTGACGAGCCTAAATATAGCTGAGCACTTGGACTGTAAACGGTCAGACTAGATTTCAACATTGAAGACATTTGATTTCCATGAAGGAAGCTGCATGTGTTTCTCTATGGAAATGCTGGAGGACAAAGATCCAGAAGATCAAAGTCATTTCTAGTTGCAAGCAGGAAAATACCCACATTTCTACAAACTATCTGGCAACTTGCTGAAAGTCACAACACGCAGGTTCTCTGTTAAAAAAAAAACCCCAAAAAACAACAAAAAAAAAAAACATAGCTTTGGCTGGAGCTCAAGGACAAAATGACCAAAATAGAATTTCCTTCCTTTTGTCTTCAAGTTTCATTTCCTTTTATCAGGAAAATGTCAACTTCAAAAATATAAACTATTCAGGGAATTTTACAGAGCAATGTTACTTTATGTATTTTCCAAAATCTTCCACCACTTCCACTGTCTACTAGTGCTTTCTTGTGTTTGTGGCTCTTTGCTCATAATAGAAATATATTTCTAATGTGCCTGACAAGCTAAAAAAGGACATAAAGGAAAGGTATATCTAATTAATTTACTGGTAATTACTTTTCTATTACTAAAGAAATATCAGTTTACAGGTGAGCATTTACAGCAGCAGCATGTGTCACTGAATCCAAATAAAAACACACACTCTGACGATAATTTTTCATTACTTCCTATTCTAAAAGTGATTTTTTTAAAGAATCAACCAGTTTGAAAATGGGAAACATACTCCCATGTAGTTCCACATCGTTCCCATGTAGTTCCACATAGTTCCAATGTAGTTTTCATATCATTTTCATGTAATTCCCATATGGTTCCCATGTATTTCCCAAGGAGATCCCATATCATTTCCATGTTACTCCCATGTAGTCCCTATACAGTTTCCATGTAGTTCCCACATAATAGTTACCATGTAGTTCCCACATAGTTACCTTGTCGTTCCCACATAGTTCTCATATAGTTCCCATGTAGTTCCCATGTAGTTCCCATATAAGGCGCATTCGGACAGAGAGGTTCTAAGAACGCAGTTCCTATAACTACGCCTCCCGAGTTTAGTTATAAGAACTACCCTTCGCCTTCAGTGTGCGTTCGCACATGAGGGAGGACCTCGTTAGGGACCATGTGTGACGCAATCGTTGCGCCCAGACACTTTAGTGGACGGACCGGGGTTTGTTTACTAAAGTGGTGCAGATTGTACTGACACAATTTGCAACTGTATTTGGGTTTTCCATCTCTATTTTTCGAAGCTATTATAAAAGCCAACTTACTGGCTTTCCCTCGCTTTCCCTTGTTTACCTTTTGTTGAAGTGCGCCCGGAACTTTAGAGGCCGGTCCGTCCACTAAAGTATCCGGGCGGCAGCTGCAGATTCTACTGCTGTACTTTACAGCTGTGTTTGGTCATTAAATTAGTATGAAAATAATTGCTTTTGGACATTTCAAAATAGTTATCGATTCGGGACGTGTACCATTGTGATCTATTTAATAATGAATTAGTACACTCCTATTGTAATAGTTCTTGTCGTTATTACGATCTCGGTAAACAGGTGAGACTTTTTAAGCTTTTTTAGCTGTGAGACTTTTTAAATATGGTGGGGCTGGAAGAAGCGGAGGTCACGCAAGGGGCAGCTTGCCAGTTCTACCAATCACCAAACACCTACGTATTTCAGTTTCCATAGAACCTGAAATACGTAGGTGTTTCCCGAAAAGACCCTGCCTCGGAGTAGGAGCTAAAGGTTATAGGAACTGAGGTCCGAGGTCCCTAGTTCCTATATGTCCGAATGCACAAAAAAACGGCCTGGTTCTCAAAAAGGTTCAAGGAACTCCAAAATGTTCCTACAGTCCGAAAGCGCCTATAGTTCCCATGTAGTTCTCATATAGTTCCCACATATTCCCATGTTGTTCCAATATAGTTATGTAGTTCCCACAAAGTTGTGTGTAGCTACCATAGAGTTCCCACAGTTTCCATGGAGTTCCCATATAGTTCCCATAGTTCCCATGTAGCTCCTATATAGTTCCTATAGTTTCAAAGTAGTTCCCATATAGTTCCCATAGCTTCCATGTGGTTCCCATATAGTTCACATGTAGTTCCCACATAGTTCCCATATAGTTCCCATATTCCAATGTGACCACTTCCAAATATCATCTAGTCAGAGTCCAAAATTCAAAGAAACTTTTAAGAAAAAAAGGCAAATAATTGTATTTGGTAATGAAAAATATATAAAACAGTAAACAACAATAGTTACTGATGCTGTTATGTTGAAATTTATGCTGTGGTTGTTTCTAAAGTACCTGTAGTTGTAACTGCTGTACTCAAAGTCAATAAGCATCAGTTTCTGTTTGTCTGAGGTCTGGCGGCCCTTCAGCAGCAGGATGTTCCCTGAAAGCAGCACAAACACAAAAATTAGGTCCTCTATAACAGACAGAAGCAAATATAAGGAAGTCCAGAGAGCGCTTGTGTTGGTATGTGGTACCTTCTTGACAGTCGTTGTGGCAGAAGACCACAGGAGAATGGGTGGACTCCAGCAGCGACCTAAGCAAACACGAGAAAATGTCAGAGATCTGGGTGGCATCTCCTTCATCCAGTTACCTGGCAGTTTAATGACGTCTGCCTTTCTGCAGTGTGTGTGCATGTGAAAGGCTTGCAGTGCTATAAAGGCAAAAGTCAATGCTCAAAGGAGTTTCTCTCCTACAGAAGACAGAGGCCCTGAGATGCCTCTAACATGCAGCTTTTCTTCATGGATTTAATTAGACAACAGGGAAAGAAACTTATTTAATGGCTGCATTGTGTTTGACCAGTGAGAGTCAGATGGATCTTTCAGGAGGGAAGGCTTAAACAAACAGGAGCTGTAAATGCTGCACTTCAAACACTGACAAAACTAAGTCTGCAAAAAACCTTCAAGTTTACAGACTTAATCTCAGATACTCTCTGATAGGAACTTCCAAATCCAAACCTTCACTGTTCCATTTCATTCTTTCTATTAAAAAATTGCATTTACGGTATAATGCTTTGTGGAAACTCATGGCCTGAACACCAACACGTTGAGTTTGCTGCTTTATAAAGTTCGTCTAAAGAAGAAAAACATCAAACTCATCTCAGTTCTCCTCAGTAACATATTATGAGCCAAATAATAATAACGCCGCTTGCGTTTAAGTCAGACTCTGGTCTAATTTAACACTGTTATGCAATCTATAAATGTGCTCTGCAAGGCCCTGCTTGCTTTCTTGGAAAGGACTCAGGAAACGGCATTCCAGTGTGATGTGTCACCATCACAGAAACTACACATTCTACACCTCCTTTTCTCCTTTTACATAACTCCATGTGAGGAAGCACACCATGCCACATGTGTGTTCTGCAGTGGTGTGTGAACGGGAACATACTTCAGCATTTCCATCTCCTGCGGCAGGTTGTAGGCCAGCAAGCGGTTGAAGCGACGCAGGTGCGACTCTCTGGTGAAGTTCAGCCTCATGACCTGGCTCAGGTACCTGGTGAGACAGAGACGTGCTCAGTTACTCCCCCTCTCATCCAATACAGAACCAGAACTTTACACAACCAGGCTGCAGACACACTTAAGGGCTGCCACAAACGATTATTTGGATAATTGAATAGTCACTGATTATTTTGGCGATTAGTCGGCTAATCAGATCATATGTGAATTGTAGCATATTTACAGTGCCAGTCAAAAGTTTGGACACTTTCTCATTGAATCTAATCGAAAAACATGTCCAAACTTTTGACTGGCAGTGTGTGTGTTAATTTATGTCAATATAGAATTCAAGAAAAGCTGACCAGACAGAAAGACAGACAAGGCAGAGAAAGGTACAGTGGCAATTTTGAGAGGAAAAACAAAGCTTAAAGCCAGAGCTGGTAATCCTGCTCAGAAACACTTTTGTTCTACTGGGTAAAATGGTCCTTATTTTACATCATGTATTCATAAAAAAAGGAAAAAAGTCAGACCTCTGTGAGAGCTGCAGGTCTGTAAAAACTCTGACCAACCCCTGCCATTCGCAACGTATAGAAAGAGCGAATCGATGCCTTTATGTTTTGTCTCTGTCCCTCCCCTCTTACCGTCCCCCGTGAACCGCTCTGTGCACAGCTCACTGTAAACAAATATAGCTAACGGACTGCTAGCTGCTGCTGCGCCAAAAAAACAAAAGAACAGATAAGGATTAAGTCTCGGAGGTGTTGACGTTTGCAGTGTGGACTTTTTACACCGCAGAGGGAGTTGGAGGTGAGTGGATTAAAGTTTTTAGAAGCGTGGTTTGTCAGCTGTTTACTGGCAAGCTAACAAGCTATCCACTCGTCTGTTATCGTTTACCTGCTCGTAAAACATCGGCGCACACGTTCCTGTGCTTTGAAGGCGTGATTTCGGGTGGTGTGTTTATTTTTTTTAATGTCGCCTGCTCAAACCAATTTTCCAACATTGCCAACCCTAGCTTCAAAGACAATAAACGATTAGTCGATTATGAAATTAGCTGCAACGATTAGTCAATTAATCCTGTAATTGTGGCAGCACTAACATACTTACAGCTGAATTAATCTATTTCTAGTATTTAGCTGCTTCCAGAATGAAATTAAATTCTGCTCAAGTTGTCTTTAGCCACATCTTAATCTGAGTGTATGTGTGTGTGTGTGTACGTGTGGAGATGGGGTGTGGGGTGCATGAAGGGATGGGGAAGTTGATGGGTTATTCTTTCAATGTTGCTTAAAATCTCCAAAGAACTTTGTGCTGTGAAAGGTACATTTAAACCAAGCAGACAAGAAGTCGCTCTGGAGTATAAGTCGGATCAGTCAAAAAATGCATCAGGAAGAGGAAAAGACCATATTTGAGTTGCACTGGACTGCAAGTCCTATTTATTTATATATAATAAGGATTTTTAGATTTTTCATATTCTGTTTGCTACTTTGAAAAATTTTCCAATGCCTGTAAATGTTCATAAACATCATGATTAAGAAGGGTCCTGTCAGTCAGTGTGAATGAACACTTTGTTAAATTGTATATATTCTGATATATAAGTCGCAGGAGCAGCCAAACTATGAAAATAAGTGTGACTTATAGTCCGGAAAATACGGTAATAAGTTCCTGTTTTCACAACCCTCCAATTAATAACTGACCTTCCAAAGCATGTTCCTGTGTAATTTCATTAGGAGTCTTTTTATTGTTGCTGTAAGTTCTTTTTAATATCTCTTGGGTCTGTTTTTGCTTACATAACGTGTGTGTGTGTGTGTGTGTGTGTGAATCTATGCAGATGGTTGGATGCTTGCCTATGTTTATGCATGAATGTATGATATGAATTTATCATTCTTTACTTGTTTTGTTGATACTTTTGTCTTTTGTGTTCATCTGGGTTTAGATGTATAGAAATGTGCTCTCTAAATAAAACTGCCATCAGCAATTACACACAGCTCTCTGATAAGCATAGAACAGATGCAACATGATTGTGATCAACTTGTTTTGCAACAAAATTTGGAGGGTTAAATAATATCAGTGCTGCTTGCTTTGCGATAAAGCTCTTGTTTACTCTCTGGGTTGTTTGTCTTTGTTTCGTACCGTATCGTACCGTCTTCTTCCGCTTATCCGGGGTCGGGTCGCGGGGGCAGCTGCCTAAGCAGGGAAGCCGAGACTTCCCTCACCTCGGCCACAGCCGCCAGCTCATCCGGGGGGATCCCGAGGCGTTCCCAGGCCAGCCGGGAGACGTAGTCCCTCCAGCGTGTCCTGGGTCTCTCCCGGGGTCTGGTCCCGGTGGGACATGCCTGGAATACCTCACCAGGGAGGCGTCCAGGAGGCATCCTGATCAGATGCCCGAGCCACCTCATCTGGCTCCTCTCTATACGGAGGAGCAGCAGCTCTACTTTGAGTCCCTCCCGGATGACCGAGCTCCTCACCCTATCTCTAAGGGAGAGCCCGGCTACCCTGCGGAGGAAACTCATTTCGGCCGCTTGTACTCGCGATCTCGTTCTTTCGGTCATGACACACAGCTCATGGCCATAGGTGAGGGTAGGAACGTAGATGGACCGGTAAATCGAGAGCTTCGCCTTCTGGCTCAGCTCCTTCTTCACCACGACGGACCGATGCAGCGTCCGCATCACTGCAGACGCCCCACCGATCCGTCTGTCCATCTCCCGCTCCACTTTTCCCTCACTCGTGAACAAGACCCCGAGATACTTAAACTCCTCCACCTGGGGCAGGACCTCACTCCCGACCCGGAGAGGACACTCCACCCTTTTCCGGTCGAGGACCATGGTCTCGAATGTGGAGGTGCTGATTCTCATCCCGGCCGCTTCACACTCGGCTGCAAAGCGCTCCAGCAAGAGCTGGAGATCACGGCCCGATGACGCCAACAGAACCACGTCATCTGCAAACAGCAGAGACCCGATCCTGAGGCCACCAAACCGGATCCCCTCAACACCTCGGCTACGCCTAGAAATCCTGTCCATAAAGGTTATGAACAGGATCGGCGATAAAGGGCAGCCTTGGCGGAGTCCAACTCTCACCGGGAATGGATTCGACCTACAGCCGGAAATGCGGACCAAGCTCTGGCACCGGTCGTACAGGGACCGGACAGCTCGAACAAGGGGGTCCGACACCCCGTACTCCCGGAGCACCCCCCACAGGAATCCCCAGGGGACACGATCGAACGCCTTCTCCAAGTCCACAAAGCACATGTAGATTGGTTGGGCGAACTCCCATGCCCCCTCCAGGATCCTGAAGAGGGTGTAGAGCTGGTCCACTGTTCCATGACCAGGACGAAAACCACACTGCTCCTCCTCAATCCGAGGTTCGACTATCCGACGGACCCTCCTCTCCAGTACCCCTGAATAGACTTTACCAGGGAGGCTGAGAAGTGTGATCCCCCTGAAGTTGGAACACACCCTCCGATCCCCCTTTTTGAAGAGGGGGACCACCACCCCAGTCTGCCAGTCCAGAGGTACTGCCCCCGATGTCCACGCGATGCTGCAGAGGCGTGTCAGCCAAGACAGCCCCACAGCATCCAGAGCCTTAAGAAACTCCGGGCGAATCTCATCTACCCCCGGGGCCCGGCCACCGAGGAGCTTTTTGACTACCTCGGCGACCTCAGCCCCAGTGACAGAAGAGTCCACCCCTGAATCCCCAAACTCTGCTTCCTCCTCGAAAGACGTGTTGGTGGGATTGAGGAGGTCTTCGAAGTATTCCCTCCACCGGCCCACGACGTCCCGAGTCGAGGTCAGCAGCCCACCATCCCCACTGTACACAGTGTGGACGGTGCACTGCTTCCCCCTCCTGAGCCGCTGGATGGTGGACCAGAAACGCCTTGAAGCCGTCCGAAAGTCGTTCTCCATGGCCTCACCGAACTCCTCCCATGTCCGAGTTTTTGCCTCAGCGACCGCCAGAGCCGCGCTCCGCTTGGCCCGCCGATACCTGTCAGCTGCCTCAGGAGTCCCGCAGGCCAGGAAGGCCCGGTAGGACTCCTTCTTCAGCTTGACGGCATCCCTCACCGCTGGTGTCCACCAGCGAGTTCGGGGATTACCGCCACGACAGGCACCGACAACCTTACGGCCACAGCTCCGACTAGCAGCCTCAGCAATAGAGGTGCGGAACATAGCCCATTCCGACTCGATGTCCCCCACCTCCCTCGGAACATGGGTGAAGCTCTCCCGGAGGTGGGAGTTAAAGCTCTCCCTGACAGGGGACTCCGCCAGACGTTCCCAGCAGACCCTCACGACACGTTTGGGCCTGCCAGGTCTGAACGGCAACCTCCCCCACTATCTGAGCCCACTCACCACCAGGTGGTGATCAGTGGACAGCTCCGCCCCTCTCTTCACCCGAGTGTCCAGGATAAGGGGCCGCAAGTCCGATGACACGACTACTAAGTCGATCATGGAGCTGCGGCCTAAGGTGTCCTGATGCCAGGTGTAAATGTGGACACTCTTATGCCTGAACATGGTGTTTGTTATTGACAATCCATGACGAGCACAGAAATCCAACAACAAAACACCACTCGGGTTCAGATCAGGGGGGCCGTTCCTCCCAATCACGCCTCTCCAGGTCTCACTGTCGTTGCCCACGTGAGCATTGAAGTCCCCCAGCAGAACAATGGAGTCCCCGGAGGGCGCGCTTTCCAACACGCCGTCCAGGGACTCCAGAAAGGGGGGGTACTCTGAACTGCCGTTTGGTGCATAGGCACAAACAACAGTCAGGACCCGTCACCCCACCCGAAGGCGGAGGGAAGCTACCCTTTCGTTCACTGGGGTGAACCCCAACGCACAGGAGGCGAGCCGGGGGGCAATGAGTATGCCCACACCCGCTCGCCGCCTCTCGCCGGGAGCCACTCCAGAGTGGAACAAGGTCCAGCCCCTCTCGAGGATGGTGTTCCCAGAGCCCGAGCTGTGCGTGGAGGTGAGTCCAACTATATCTAGTCGGAACCGCTCAACCTCACACACCAGCTCAGGCTCCTTGCCAACCAGAGAGGTGACATTCCACGTCCCTAGAGCTAGCTTCTGCAGCCGGGGGTCAGACCGCCAGGGTCTCCTCCACCCTCGGCCGCCGCCCAGCCCAACTCACATTGCACCCGACCCCTATGGCCCCTCTCGCGGATGGTGGGTCCACAAGACGGGTCTTTGTTTCGTTTATTCCAAATATTAGCATGGTCAAGGCTTTTTAGCTAGGCTACAAAAATAGTTGAAATGAGCACGAACAACCTGCCACTCATTTACGTGTCCCTGACACGTAACTGCATCAAATTATGTGCTGCTGACAGATAAAATTTTTACGCCCGTATGTTAAAGCAATAAGCCCCGAGAAGCTGTGGGTTACAGCGGTTTTACAACGGCAGGGCATGACGCAAAGCTTATTGCTTTAATTTAAGTATTCACATTCTCCATCCTTTCTAAACCTGAGGTTATAACAAGTTAAAATGAGAGGAAATTAATGTATTTCTGTCATTTCTGTTTGAACAGCAGTTGATTAAGTGAGAATTGTTGGTGTTCTTCTATAACAATAATATAATAATGGATTAGATTTATATTGCGCTTTTCAAGGCACTCAAAGCGCTCACAGTAGACCCATTATTCCTTCACTCCTCATTCATACGTGGTGATGGTAAGCTACATTTGTAGCCACAGCTGCCCTGGGGCAGACTGACGGAAGCGTGGCAGCCATTTCGCGCCTACAGCCCCTCCGACCACCACCGGAACATTCGCACACATTCATACAGGAGGGTTATGTGTCTTGCCCAAGGACACAATGACAGATGGCTGGGGGATTGGGATTCAAACTGCCAATTCTTCGATCATTGGCTGACCCGCTCTACCACCTGAGCCACTGCCGCCTCATACCTTCATCCTGGCAGCAGTGAGCGGTGACGGCTTCTCAACCAGACAGTGTAAATATGGCTGAATGCAGGTGCGGCAACGAAAAGAATCTATCTGCGTCTTGCAACCAAGAGGTGTGTTGTATCGTAGATCGTCGGCGTGTCGTATAGTGGGTGGGTCGTGGTTAGGGGTAGGGGAAGGGTTAGGTTTAGATTTTACCGTACTGTCATTGGTGTGGTGGGCGTGTCGTGCAGGGGTGTGGTTGTAGCAGCTCCGGCTGCAGCTCGGTGCTGCTCTGTTTAACAGCTTATATACGGCAGTCGCTTCTCTATACGGGTCACAAGTGTCCAACACTTCCATCTTGTTTCTGTATCTGTCCTTCTCGGCGACTGACAGGTTATTTGGACAACTATTCTGTCATCTGTCAGCAGAGTCGCCGTCATCTTGGATCGTTCTTTTGCCTGCCCGGACTCCGTGACTGAAAACTATCTATAGACTAATCCGACGGGCGTTTTGTGTGTTGCGCCATTTTGCGGCGCTTGCTGGGGGAACGAGTCCCAATGACCTCCTATCTGACAACATGGAAAGCAGCGTGAATATCTGGATTTACAATGTTGGACAGTCGTCTAAGGTCATGATAACCTATAGGTATGTTATCCAGAGATCACTACAGTAATCTGACTTTTTTTTTTAAAATCGGATCATTAATTTAAACTATAATTCATCACCAGAAACTGGCTTTAATGACAAGCCACACTGGAGTAACACGCACATCTTGTGATTACTTATCAAAGTTTAAAAAACTAAACTCTTTCAAAGGTCGTTACTTTTCTATTTTTTCATATATTTGGCTTTTGTCCTGCAAATGAAACTAAAGGCTGCAGGACACCGCCTTCATGATCCGTTTGTGTTTGCAGCTGAACTGTTTTTATTTTCTGGTCCTAAAGTTGCCCTGATCAGAGTAAATAATGTTATATTTCACAATATCTCCCAGATTAGTCATTAACTGGCAGCAACACCACAGCTGTCTCTGTTAGCATTAGCTAGCATAATTACGTTATGCGGTTCGTCATTTTCAGCAAAATGGATACATGAAATAAAGTGTCAAATTAATGAGCGTTCATCAAAATTTGACGTGTTTTTGTTGTTGGGGATTAAATCCAGTGTTTTCTCCGCTGTGGCAGCAAGTTATTCCTCCTCTGCTCTGTGTGTCCGATTTTCCTCCTGATACGAACACACTGACATCAGTGGACTGAGCAGCATCGTCCACTTTTATCAGAGACAGCAGAAATCTTCATGAAATAAATGTCTGTGATCTTATTCACTTGTTACCACAATTAAAGTTTTCCAATGATGTTCCAACAACCAGGAATGTGACAGCACATATTCATATCCTTCCAGATGTCTTCCATGTTTTTAAGAAAAATGTCTGATTCTCATCTGTTCTAATTACACATGTATAGAAAGGTTCTCCAGTCAATGGCGGACGGTCTAGTTGTGGCGATTGGCCGGATTGGGTCTTTCTGCAAACCCAAAAATATGGACTATGTTTATGTTTCTGATATCCACTCAGTTTATGTATACGATTCATAGTTTTCTCGTTTGGATGTAGCCTGCATTCTTTTAGGTTTTTTGGTTGTTGCTACGGTGGTTTCAGCATGTTGCCTGGAGAAACCTGGACTCAATCTACTGACCTTCTGGATAATGGACAACTGCTCTGTGATCAAGTCCAGTCCTGCAACAGTTAGATGCATTCCTTCCCCAACGTCACCTGAATTACCTCATTCACTTGTCATCAGCTCTGCAGAGGCCTGGTAACGAGCCAAGCTGCACGATAGTGACATTATGCAACAAATGTCGCTATCGAGGGGTTGAGATTGGAAAGACTGATTCCTAAACAGGTTAACAAACTTGACTCATAGAGCCAGAAGACCTCACTTTACTAAGCAACAACTGTCAGTCACCCTGCAAACCAAATCACGAGGAATTCAACACATTCATTAAATTTCAGCCACTTTCTGGGAAGATTTCAGGTTTCAGTCCCTCCGTTTGAATTCAGCCACATTTCAGCGTACGATCCACAGTTATCATTTTCTCCAGGCGACGCAAAAAATCCAAAGTAAATATTCATTTTCAGAATGATCTGTTACTTTTTCTCTTTCTCATTGGCTTTGCAGAGCAGAAGTCTGTGGTTGATGGATCTGAGATCCTCTGAGCTGTCAGCTCTGCAGCGTGGAAGTTTACATAGCCAGTCACATGACAGGTCAAATTCCCACCAGAAGCCGATAAATCTCCTTCGGTATCTTCACAAATGGTCAATGGGTTGCAACAACGGACTTTATCACTACACACTGGCAAACATTGTGCAACATCAACCTTGCAAACAGCCAATAAATTTACTTGAAAGTCCTTCAAACGGAAGCGCATCCTGACAAGCCCACAACTGACATGTTTGTCAACAGGTTATCGGTGGTGTCACGCCTTATCTTGTGTACGGAAAATTAAGGTTACTAACAGGAAACTTTCCAAATCCTAGTGGCTAGATGGTGACGTAAGGAGATGAATGACTCACTTGTCCATGGTTCCAAACAGCCACTTCGGCTCCTTGTTGAAGGGCATCCGCATCCCATGAAACTTGGCCATCTTCTCTGCAACCTCAGCCGAG
Source organism: Atherinomorus stipes (assembly GCA_023101725.1). Classification (NCBI taxonomy): domain Eukaryota; kingdom Metazoa; phylum Chordata; class Actinopteri; order Atheriniformes; family Atherinidae; genus Atherinomorus; species Atherinomorus stipes. The sequence goes on from JALJCO010007436.1 coordinate 266,127, forward strand.
ACGCTGGACTCACTTAACTCGCAGGTGTCCAGTTTACGGCTCTGCCAAGGAGATGACACATCTGCTTATCAACAGCCGTGGTTTTATATAAGCTGTTACAGAAATCAGCAGCAGATACTGAAACATGAGCTGCTGATATATAATATGTGCATGCTCTGGTTCCATTTAGCTTCACTGCTCCTCACAACCATGTTGTCTGGAGAAGTTTACATTTATGTGTGCTTTTACTATCTTAAAGTCAATGTTTAACCAAGATAAATATAAATATGTCTGCATGGCGCCTCCTTTAGTCACAGTTCAATGATTCCTCTAATGAGTTAAGATCATCGTGTTTCAGCACACAGATCAGTGATGCATCACAGAAACTTCCACACACACATTCACATACACATGTATCATTCATTAAGAATAAAAGAAACTTTTCCTTTACTGTATGTGCTCATCTCAAACTACTAAAAATAACCATAAACTATTATAGTCACATTTATTTCATATGAATATTTTACAGAATAACAACTTGTGTTTTGTGATCTTATTAAAATCAAATCTGAAAAAGTGGATTTATGAACTATGTTGTTTATGACGACGGCGTAACAGGACATTATTATTTTTCTTCTTTCTGTCACTTTAAAAAAAGGCCAAAATATGTCCATTTATTTCTGTTGACAGAATGAAAACAGCTGAACATAAAATCAGGCTGAACAAACGTATTCTGATGCATCTTTCAGCATCAAATTGAAAATAATAATTGACATATCTTGCAAAACACTGAGATTATTGAAGCTGATAAAAACTTGTCTAGAGCAAATAAAAGAATCAGACTTCTCTAAACTTAACATCTCAACATCAGCGATGTTCAGTGTTGTGCAGAATCAGGAATGGTAAATGTGACTGCAATGAGAACAACAAACCCACATCTGAAGCAACTAGTCCATTAATCCAATGATAATCTAATTTTACTTAATGATAACCTGAATTATTTCATGTATTTTTGATGCAAAATCTTGCTTTTTTAAACTTGAACTCAATATTTTTGGAAACTGAAAGGGATTTCTCAGACATATAAGAAAACAAATAAATTAAAATGTTTTCAAGAAAACCACATACTGTATGTTTCTGGATTTTGCTGTTTGGTCAGAATTTAAGAAGCTAGAAATCAGATTACATCATTGCAAAAACTCAAATCTTACCAAGTATATTTTTTCTCATTTCTAGTCAAATATATCTCATCACACACACAAAGTAAGACAAAAAATACCTAGAGAAACATTTCAGTGAGATATAGGAACTTGTTTTAAGGCTATGCATCTTATTTCAAGAAATCTTATCAAGAAAATTTTGCTTGTTCTATTGGCAGAATTATTTTGCTCATTACAAAAACAATCTTGGCCATTCTTAAAATTAAAAAAAAATTATGCCAATAGAACAAGCTAAATTTTCTTGATAAGATTTCTTGAAATAATTGTCTTAAAGGCATATGCCAACTCAGTCCCCTGAGTTGGACAAGTGGGCAGCATCCGGTGGCAATCCTGTTAACGGAAGGTGGGGATGCTGCGCATGCATGCTGCCATTGCTACTATCTGCGGTGCTTCGCTTGTGATTGGCCTGTACTTCTGCAGCATATAGTTCCCCTATTGAATGCCGCCTAGTCAGTCCTTTGATGTGAAATTGGCTTCTCGTTTGTACTCAATCAGAATGTGCGGGTCACGAAACGTAATTGGAAAAAATCTCAAGTTAATTAATTCACTTTTGCCAAGTGGTGCTAGTTGGATCCACCAGATTACAGCAATTATGCTAAGCTAAGCTAAAGTCAGTGCTGCCAGATTCAGAGAATGACTGGGTCGGTGAGAAAACATGCAACTTTTTGTCAACATGGCTGATTTAGAGCATGTTTAACGTCAGGAAATCTGACATCTCTTTAGTTTTTTCTGCTGTGCTAAAAACAAACGATCTGTCTGGTGTGACGAACTAAATTATCAGAGCTTCATGTTTAGTGCATTCTTGTCATTTATTCGACCCCCCTTCTTATATTTTAACAATCCAAAAAGTTGTACACGTAAACAACCTCATTAGCATATGATAAACAGCTTGTTGACTTACAGGGACGTACTGCTCCAGGCGGCCCTGAGGGAAAATGCCATAGAGTTTAGGCCCCAGCTCCCTCTCTGCCAAGATAGCGAACATCACGCTCTCCAGCACCATGGCCTCGGCCCCCTGCAAACACACAGACGGTCAGAAACTACAGCAACCTCCATCTATCAATGCTGCAGAGGGAAGCAAGAACAGGATGAGAAATGACACCAACACCTTTTCTGGTCATCGCACCTAAAAACATTCAGGTTAGAGATCAGCCTCTTCCAGAGCATCGTTATCTAACGGAGGAGTAAATATCTGCAGGTCTGTTTTAATGAGCTCAGAGCCGACAGCACAACAGCAACAGCAGCAGAACTGAGTCTCTGACCTACATTTGCTTCATTTCATTATTTATATCTTATATGTTACATACTCTATCTTCACATAAAGCCAGCGTTTTGACCTGGATTTTCTTTTGCTCTACTTAATATTGATAAGATTTCTGGTCACTGAGATGCTTGTTTCACTTGTTAACATATATGATGTCAGATTTCATTTAAAGGGAAAATCTCTCTTTGGACATGGATCAGAATGATGACTAAGCTTTGATCTGCTTCCACAAACTGCAAAGGGAAGCTGACAAACGTGTGCACGTTGCAGAGGTTGGATGACTTCAGAGCAAATCAACTGGTTTGTGGTCATACAGCCCATAATTACATGTACATCCGTTATTTAGACATCATTAATCGCTTGTTTTTCATTTAACTTATCATATTTTACTACTTAAATGTATTTTGACCTTTTATTTTATCTTGTGTATCTTTATTGTAAGGTGAAATACAATGTATGATAACTCTGTTATCTGTAGGTTGTTTAGAAAGTATCAGACCCTGTAACGTCTGTATTTTCTACAAAAGAACTTAAATCATTTATTGCCAATCTATAATCTTTAACATATAATGACATAAGCAAAAACATTGTATTAATTCTTACATTTTAATAGCTGACTCTTGGTTTTTTACTTTGTTGTTAAGCTCCTTTGGCAACTGTTGCAGCTTTAAGGCTTCTCAAGAGTTTTTGCTTTTCTTTAGGAAAGCCTCCTTAAGGCTCTCAGACTGGGAAAGGTCCAGAAGTCCATCTCTTAAGAACCTCCCACACGTGCTCTGTGGGAGTTAAGTCTGGGCTGTAGTTAAACAACTCAAACAAAGCCAGAGGCTTCTGGTGAAAGCACCTCAGTGCCGTCTTGGCTGGTGGTTTCAGGCCAGTGTCTTGTTTCAGTCTAGTATTTTCAAGGGTGTGTCTAGATTTTCATCTCTGCTTGCTTCCGGCTCCTTTCCTTAGTTCGCCCCTGCGACAGCAAAGCTCTTCCACTGCATGATACTGCGACCATCACATTCACTGTGACCAGCTGTCACCAAGTCTCGGGTCGTAACTGAAAACAACCTGAGAGATGCAAATAATTGGAAACGATTCGGACTTAATGTTGCTAAAATTTCTAAATGATCAACTAATAAATGATTATACTGAGAGCAGATTTTTGGTGGTTTTTACAATTCAATTCTGTTGAACCTGTGCTAACTTAAAAATATTTTCACTTTAACACAATTCAGGTTTTCCTCCAGTGCTTTTGGGTATCTATTATCTTGAAGTTTTGTGTCTAAAATAACCTTTTAAAATCTAAGGTCCCCCAACTGGGAGACTAAAGGCGCTTTCGGACTGTAGGAACCTTTCGGAGATCCTATAACCTTTTCGGGAACAGGGCCGTTTTTTGGCGCATTCAGACATATAGGAACTAGGGACCTCGGCCCTCAGTTCCTATAACCTTTCTAGCTCCTATTCCGAGGGAGGGTCTTTTCTGGGTTCCATAGGAACTGAAATACTTAGATCTTTGTTGATTGGTAGAACTGGCAAGCCGTGCCCCTTGCATGATCTCCGCTTCTTCCGCCCCACCATATTTAAAAAGTCCCACAGCTGTTACAACTGTTTACCAAGATCGTACTAACAACAAGAACTATAACAATAGGAGTGTACCAATTCATTATTAAATTGATCACAATAGTACACGTTAAATGTCCAAAAGCAATTATTTTCATATTAATTTAATGACCCAAATACAGCTGTATTTGGGTCATTAAATTGGGTGGAGGAAAAAGAAAAAAAAGGGGTAAGCCGGGAGGAGCGGGGGTAAGGGGGGGGGGGGGGGGGGGGGGTACCGTGCTCTCATTGGCCTGGTGGGCGTGTCGTCGAGTAACGTCACACTACGACACGCCCACTCTATGACACGCCCCTGTCTTGCGAGCCGCAGATAGACCCTTCTCGTTACATATGACCGTGATGATGAAAAGATGGAAAGCTAGCCTTTATAATGGCTTTGAATAACAGACATGAGAAACCTCAGTTTCGTATCAGATCTGCTGGGGCATAAATTTCTCTCTGTCGCAGACGTTTGCATCAAACGTGGTCCCTGTCAAGGTCCTCCCTCATTTGCGAATGCAAACTGATGGGGAAGGGTAGTTCTAATAACTAAACTCGAGACGGGTAGTTATAGGAACTGCGTTCCTAGAACCTCTCAGTCTGAATGCGCCTTAGCACTTAGCATGTATTTAGTGTTTGTATGTAATCTACAGCTGCTGTATTCCAGAAGGAAGTTTTAAATTCATCCTGAAAGTTTGTGCTTGTTTTTTTTGTTTTCTTTTGTTTTTAAGGTAAGCCTAAAAGTTTTTTTTGTGTGTGTGTGTGTGTGTGCTTTGTGCCATCTCCACTTCTTTCTTTACCAGTAGCACAGAGACTGCTATTCACCGATCATAAATCTGGCTAATGTTCCCTTTACTATGACTCAAACTGACCTTGTGGTTACACAGACGTACTTATTCTATTATGAGAATGCAATTTTCAAGCAGAGGCCTAAAAATAGGCATTTAAGGGGTTAAACTGCTGTTCTATATTAGCTGTTATTGCATGGTTAGACTGTTACATCTACTGTTACATAGATAAACTGATAATATATTTAAACCACTACACTGTAAAAGGATGGAAATTCCAGTGTTTCTAAGCTGGAAACGGCCAAAGCTGCTTTAAAAGAAAAATATCCAAATGTTAGCAGGGTGAGGTGGATGTCTGAAAGGGCTTATGAGAAAGTTAGGGGGTGGAGGAGAAAGATGGATGAGCCTGAATGAGAGAGAAATGCTGCTGTTAGGGTTAGTTAGGTTTGCCTGTCAGAGCGGTGAAGAGAACACAAGAGGTAGATTAAAACTTCCAGGGAAACTTGGCCGTCGTTCAGCAGCAGTCACTGTTGAAGCTGCTGAAGCAGAGAAAACGGCCTTGTCTGTCTCACTTTATCTCCGAGACACACAAAAGTCCCACGCCGACACATGCAGCCTGGAGGACAACGGGGGCTCAAGGCTAACGAGGAAGCCTTCTCTCATACCAACACAAACATGTGACCCACTAAGGCTGAGAGCAAGTTTCTCACCAACCGAGTCACCTCCAGCCTATTGTTGAAGAAGATAGAAAGCCGGGCTTCTCACCAAATAGGCAGGAGGTCAGCGGCAGAGAAGAAGGATCACTTGCTAATTAACAGTAAAGCAAACAGAGTGAACAGGTTCAGGGCTCATTCTGCCGCTGTGGGAAAGTTAGATTCAGATTTGTGATTATGGATGACCAACTCAGCTCCCAGTTTCATCAGAAATATCATCATTTCACAAAGTTTTTCATATTTTCCTCTCTTGTCCTTGTGAGTTCAGGATTCACCCTCCGTTAGTTAATGGGAGGTTTCCTCCACACTTTACAGGCAGTTGACAGACAGTACAGCTGAGAGAGCAGCTCGCTACCCAGACACCACCAAACTGAAAACTTTGAACCTCTGAACTCACAGGACAAAAGCACTCGTTCCTTTATTCATTCTACTTAAAGTAAAGGTGAAATGAAGGAGTTTTGCTGCAGATAATGCCTTATATAGTGGCTGCCACGTCTCTCCCATTATATGGATGTACGCCAAAGGGCGACTCAATGTAATATCTTCCAGAGGTCAAAGTGATACAGAAATATTACCGGTAAGTAAATGCCAGCAGGTCCAGGTTGAACAAAAGAGAGTTACCCTTTAAACGACTAAAGTTTCAAACTGAAGCTTGAAAGATCCTGATTTAATACACGATTATGGGACTAGCAGAGCAGAAACATGAGGTTGCACTTAGTGAAACATTATTTCTAAACCCATTTAATGTCCACAAAAAAGCTGGAGTGCATATTTAATATGAGTGTCCGCAACCATCTGATCCAATCTGCTGAATTTAAATTAAAGTCAGAGGTCACAGTAAAAGCAGGGGATATATTACTATCTCAACCCCCCCCCCCTGAGTGATTCACCATCAGACAAATTACTGCGGAGACAGAGACTTGGACCTCAACGCTGAGGTTGCTGTCTCATAGCCAGAGGAATGTGTTTCATACTGACGGTCCAGCGGGAAACCAGCTCAAGTAAAACAAGACCGCCCACTTTGTGGTCTTTGTGAGATGATAGGCATTATTTTGACCCGTGCTGCAACCAAACCTCTGAAAACAGAGCTGAGCTGAAGCACCTGTGGAGAGGCTCAGCACTGAGATCACTTTCGGTAAAACTAGATAAATAACTGCCAGAAAAAGGTGGATATTAAATAACAGTCTGTTGTGAAAAGATGATGTGAAAGGTAGGACCATTGTTACAGAGTTCAGCAAGGTTTTATCAGGCGAGGTCTCCATTTGTTCTGGGGACAAAGACTGGAACATTTATAGAGACTTCTGATGAGCAGGAAAACTATCTGCACTGTAAACATTTTTTGTAAAAACAACAATATTTTAGTACTGTTTTAACTGTTATTATTGTTGAAAAAATTCCGTAAATAAGTAACACTAGTGTACTGCAAAATTCACAGTTGCCAAAATGGCATACCGTAATATTCTCTAACTTTTATTATTGCAGGAAAATACCGTAAATAAATAACAGCTGTGCACCGCAAAATTCACAGTTGCCAAAATGGCATACCGTATATATTCTCTAACTCTTATTATTGCAGGAAAATACCGTAAATAAATAACAGCTGTGCACCGCAAAATTCACAGTTGCCAAAATGGCATACCGTAATATTCTCTAACTTTTATTATTGCAGGAAAATACCGTAAATAAATAACAGCTGTGCACCGCAAAATTCATGTTTGCCAAAATGGCATACCGTAATATTCCCTACATTCTAACTGTAAATTTTACAGTGAAAAAATGGCAACTACTGGTGCCAGTTTTTCACTGTAAATTATACAGATTGTTTTTTTGGTTTTTTTTACAGCGTGGTTAAGTCCAAAACAATCGTTATTTATTATCTTAATTTCTGCATTGGCAAGTATGGCAAGTAAGAAAAAGCAGTAATCTCTGCTTAAAGATGCTGGATGTGTCATTTTAACTGAATTCGTGTGATATGAAATGAAATGTGAAACTCATAATCATTCTGCTGAAGATGTAGCACCAGATGTTTGAGGTATGGAAGGACAAAAGCTGGAGTAAAGAAACTATTCAGATGATAAATACTTTCATCTCCAGTTTAATGAATATGTGTGTAGCTCATTAAAAGGTGCTGTATGTATGCAAACTCTGCAAACTCTCATCTTTCTAAAGAATTTAAAAGACCATAAGCAGCTCTGCAGTTTGCCATGCAGGGACGATGCATTTGTGCAACAAAGGCTGCAGCTAACTGGATGTGAAATTGATGGCTAGATTGTATGTTTAGTGAGTTTAAGGTTAAAGTACTGCAGTTTTAATAATGTCTTAATAATAGGAACAGATTTAACAGAAGTTTTTCTCCAACATGTTACAAAATCAGGCTCTCCGAAAACAAAAAGACGAATTGTATATGTATCCTTCTGCAGAGCTCTTTTAGACTGAATGATTCTGAGTCATTTTTGACAGAAATGGACACACCAGCAGTCTTCCAGAGAAGTCAGTGCTGATGGGTTGTTCTACAACGAGCTGATTCTAAGAGCCAATCAAATCTTCGGATAGGGCGGGACTTCATTTTGATAGGCTGACCATGCAGCCAATGACATGCGAGGAAAGATTAGGATCATACAATGATATGAAAGAAGGGAGTAGCCAGGTACACAGAGGCAGCTTTAAATACAGCTGCATCCAGAGAGAGTGGGCAGAAGTTCATCTAACGAGTCATAATGTCAAGACTTGTAAACTTTGTTTGATTTGACTGTTGTGTTGCTGTGCCCAATCGTTCATTTAAAGGTTTGACTAAGACATTAGTGACTTTCTTATTTAAAGAAAATAAGGATTTTATGAAAATGCTGAATAGAAAATAGCTTACCAACATTAAAACCATTTATAGTTGCTAAATAAGGCTGAAAGTGAAGGTCTGACTCGTACTAAACGATGAGCAATTACGAAACCTGCTGAAGGAGACGAGCCAAAAGACACGAATCGATGAAAAGAGCCGGACTTCCCATCACCAGCCCTTAGAGCTGATGCTTCACATTGGTCCAACGCTACTTGGCTGAAAGTAAGCTCGAGCTGGGAAGGTCACACAACATCCGAATTCATAATAAACAGGATAAAGCACCAGAAATGTCGCTCTCATAAGCACATAAACATGGTCTGCAGCGTTTTGTGTTCTTTCTTGTGTCAGAGAAATAAACAAAACCAGAAATACAAAAACTAAGAGGCCCCCATAAACCTGTTCCACAATTTCAGTACTGCCCCCATGTGACAGTGTTGGGTGAGAACAGGTAGTATTTCATATGTTTAAACTCCGACTCCACAACAACAACGTGTATAAATGTTATCTTGTGTGTGTAGAGGATGACTGATGTTAGAGGAGCAGAGGGGAAGGAGCAGGGGGATGTAGAGTTCTGCAGACTTCAGAAGTCGTCCTGCAGAGGTCTATGAGGGGCCGTATAGGCCATAATTTATTCTCTCATTCACATACATACATTTTTGCACTCGCATACATACATTCTTCTTCTCACTTACATATATTCTTCTTTTCACATACATATATTCTCTGCTCACTTACATATATTCTTCCTTTCACATACATATATTCTTTTCTCACTTACATATATTCTTCCTTTCACTTACATATATTCTTCCTTTCACTTACATATATTCCTCCTTTCACATACATATATTCTTCTTCTCACATACATATATTCTTCTTCTCACTTACATATATTCTTCCTCACACACACACATATATTCTCTGAAAGAATATATGTGTGTGTGAGGAAGAATATGTGTGTGTGAGGAAGAATATATGTGTGTGTGAAGAGAATATATGTGTGTGTGAGCAAAAGTATAGTGGAAACGGAAGGAGTTTGATTGAAACGGAAGGCAGGAAATTTATCGGACTGTGATTGGCTGAGAAGCAGTAGACGGTGTCACACACAAGCACAAACACGTTTTTCGTAATGTTGATTGATCCCAATCGAGAGAATACACAGTTTTTTTGTGTGTGTGATATCATAAATTTATGTTAAGTATAAATACATTTGTTGTCTCCTCAAGTTTGATCATATATTTTTGAAAACCTGCGTTTTAATCGCCACTCCACTGAGGCAAATGCTGAACAACTCTATCTGATGAACCAATCAGATTGCAATGTTGAGACGATTAGCCAATGGTAGAGGGCCGTGGTGGGACCCTCCCCCTCCCCTCCCCTCAACTTCAATTTGTGTCAAATTTAACGCCAAAGAAGAACATTTGGTGTGGAATTATCAGAGAATACGTTGTATTGTTTGTGTAAAACGATCGTGAAACCTCGAATCCCCCCCAGATAGGAGTGGACTCCGCGGCTGATCCGCCTTCAAGTCCACAGATCCGCCTGACAGTCAGAGCGCTAACTGACTTCCGCCCAGCACTCAGCTGAACGTGGGGAAGGCGGACTGTCAAACCACAGACCCGCGGCGGATGTGCCTTGCGGAGTCATATCGAGTCCACTTGCACAGCGGGACGGATCCGCGTAGCCTACCTCAAACTGTAGCTGCACATTCACGGATCCACGGCGGATCCGTTCATGATCCTGTGATTCAGCCGCGGGTCCAGTACGGACCCGTTATATGGCTGGATCTTTAACCCCTGCTCTTCAGCTTCAGGCAACAATATTATGCTAAAGAAGCTACATCAAATGAGGCTGTGCTCATAAAGCTCCCCTTTCATTCTGCTTGCTATGATGCTGGACAGGTCAAGTAAAAAGAAAAAAAGAATTAGAAAGAAAAAAATGAGACTGTGGAACAATGTATAGTTTTAAAACTTTATATTCATAAAGAGTGAAATGAAAGGGGGAGCTTTATGAGCACAGCCTCATTTGATGTAGCTTCTTTAGCATAATATTGTTGCCTGAAGCTGAAGAGCAGGGGTTAAAGATCCAGCCATATAACGGGTCCGTACTGGACCCGCGGCTGAATCACAGGATCATGAACGGATCCGCCGTGGATCCGTGAATGTGCAGCTACAGTTTGAGGTAGGCTACGCGGATCCGTCCTGCTGTGCAAGTGGACTCGGTATGACTCCGCAAGGCACATCCGCCGCGGGTCTGTGGTTTGACAGTCCGCCTTCCCCACGTTCAGCTGAGTGTTGGGCGGAAGTCAGTTAGCGCTCTGACTGTCAGGCGGATCTGTGGACTTGAAGGCGGATCAGCCGCGGAGTCCACTCCTATCTGGGGGGGATTCGAGGTTTCACGATCGTTTTACACAAACAATACAACGTATTCTCTGATAATTCCACACCAAATGTTCTTCTTTGGCGTTAAATTTGACACAAATTGAAGTTGAGGGGAGGGGAGGGGGGAGGGTCCCACCATGGCCCTCTACCATTGGCTAATCGTCTCAACATTGCAATCTGATTGGTTCATCAGATAGAGTTGTTCAGCATTTGCCTCAGTGGAGTGGCGATTAAAACGCAGGTTTTCAAAAATATATGATCAAACTTGAGGAGACAACAAATGTATTTATACTGAACATAAATTTATGATATCACACACACAAAAAAACTGTGAATTCTCTCGATTGGGATCAATCAACATTACGAAAAACGTGTTTGTGCTTGTGTGTGACACCAGGCTCGTTCGGATTGACTGCGTCTGTCTACCGTCTGACTTCATGGTCAGACGAGAGCTGCGTGAGTCTCGGGGGCGGATCATAAACGCAGCGCATCTCAGCTGGACAAGTTCGCCAACGTGAAGACTGCAATAACGGAGGATCTCGCGGCATTTGCCTTTACTGAGCTCAAAGTTACTGAACGCTGTGCAGATGTGATCAAGTCTAATTTCAGAGTATTGAAACAGCGTGTTGTTGACGCTGATTGCATGAACTTGTACTGGACTGTAGTAGACAGAATGTTGTTTACCTGTTAAGGTGAAACACAGAGGACAGTAATCTGGTAAATGTCCTGGCTCAAATATGAAAACCATAAATGCTTTGCCTTGAAGAATAAATTTAAAACAAATAAAGACATAGAAACTTATTTTTTCTAGATGGGGCTGGAAATGAATATTATATATTATATTTTTTTAATTTTATTTTTATTAAGGATTTGGGTAGCATACTCATGGATAACATAAGGGGGAGCAAGTGGAAAGGTGGATACACACCAATAAGTCCATCAAATCCAAATTCTGAAGAGGATTTGTGAAAGTTTTGGTATAACTTATTAAGCTTTATATTTATCTGAGTAGAATAACTTGTGGCTGCAACACGTTTGTGTTCCTCTGTTGCAGCAGTCAGATATCAGCCTGTCCAGATATCAGTCTGTCCAGATATCAGCTTGTCCAGATATCAGTCTGTTCATAAATCAGTCTGTCCAGGTTTGTGAACATCAGCCTAACTACAATATGAAACACCAAGGCTGATTTTGTAGCCTGTTTAAAACACCTAAATGGATTTATTACTGGGGGACAGTCCCGTCCAACAATCGGAGCTTGCGTCAGTGAGAGGTGAAACCAATCAGGACCAGGTTCCGGCGGCGGCGGAGGCAGGTCCAAAAGCTGCAGTTGCTGAGGAGGAACTGCACGCTCCGACTGCAGACGGACGGCTCCCGCGATGTTTGATGATCATGTGGTCTGGTCACGTTTTCCGGTGCAGTTCAGGCGCAGTCTGAAGTCGGACAAAGTTTCTAACCAGCATGCAACATTCCAGGACCACAATCCCTCACTTCCAGCCGAGTTGCACTGCAGATAGCCAAAGTCGAACGAGCCTACCGTCTACTGCTTCTCAGCCAATCACAGTCCGATAAATTTCCTGCCTTCCGTTTCAATCAAACTCCTTCCGTTTCCACTATACTTTTGCTCACACACACATATATTCTCTTCACACACACATATATTCTTCCTCACACACACATATATTCTTTCAGAGAATATATGTGTGTGTGTGTGAGGAAGAATATATGTAAGTGAGAAGAAGAATATATGTATGTGAGAAGAAGAATATATGTATGTGAAAGGAGGAATATATGTAAGTGAAAGGAGGAATATATGTATGTGAGAAGAAGAATATATGTATGTGAAAGGAAGAATATATGTAAGTGAGAAGAAGAATGTATGTATGCGAGTGCAAAAATGTATGTATGTGAATGAGAGAATAAATTATGGCCTATACGGCCCCTCATAGAGGTCAGTTAGTAGTGCAGGGATATGTGCCATTTTACAGATTATAGCTGACCGAAAGCATCATGCTATGAGAATGCAAGCTGCAGTCTATGCAGTCAATGGTCCAGAAAGTCAGTAAAAGGAAACAGAACGCTGTTCAAAGTAAATATTTCATATCTGCATGTTTGAATCAGCATTTCCTCCGTAGCACAGGGACACGGTGAGCACTCTGGAAATGACTGAACATTTTGAACAAAGAATAACTCCTGGAACAGCATGCAGCTCACTGTTTCACTGTTTCACTCGCTCATACTGCACTCCCTCTGGTTACATAATGCCTTATCTGCAAAATGCTGATCACATGCAGTTCCAAATCTCCAGCGTGAATTATCCACATTACCATAATCATCTTGACACACATACAGACAGACAAACCAGTTGGCAGGCAGCCTGTGCATAAAGCACTGGGAAAAACTGTTGGGCGCGGGGGGGGGGCTTTTTGATGCATCACTACTTCAAAAATATTCCAATAACTCAGCAAGTACATCATCTCAGGCAGCAAAACCTGACAAGACTTACCATTGGTTTGTTATTTTCTTTTAAAGCAAGGAAGTGTCTTGTTTTGGTTTTTCTTAACATCACTTTGTGCTAAAAGTTTCACCAACAGACGATAAGACCAGTATACTTCAGTATATGATGTATCAACAAGACCTGCTGCAGAACCTGCACAACAGCAGAACTTCTCACTAAAATGAACATTTCTAATACATCTGATGTAAAGAGTCACGTAGCAGAGCTGCGAAATAACCTCTGAACCTATGCTGACATGCCGCTGTTCCTTCATACCTACAGCCATGCACAGCTGGGCTAGAGATAAGAGCTGGCTACTGAAAGCTAATCTGAAACGGGTTCCCACGATGGCGGTAGAGGGCATGGACACCTCAGGGGACGCAGTGACCCTCATTTTTAACTCAGTGCTCCAGTTTGCAAAGACTTTAGTTTCCTCCTCTGTTCAAGAGCTCTTACAGATTTTATTCCATATAAATAAATAAAAACAGAACCATTTTCTCCGTCTTAAGATCAGAAAGTTCAGAAAGCTTCACTTAAAACTGGAGCTCAGGTGAGAACGAGGCTGTTTCTGTTTACATCCAGTTACACTGTCATGAGTCGGAGCCTCATGACATGACTAAGCACATTTCCTCTGTGCTGTGATGCAGCTGACGTTCCGAGTTCAGCAGAAGGGAATTAATCACCGCTAGCTTCAGATACTAATCACATTTGCTAAAACTGTCTGTGGCAGTAACAAATAACAACGTTGATGCTTCTAATTCAGTTTGCACACAGTTCTGCTTTGTGTATTTGTGAAAACAACACGGAGCCTGGAATACACCAACCTACACTCAGCCTGTATGACAGCTTCCTCTGAAGAGAGATGTTGAGCTGAAGCACAGCAGAGAGGAAGGGGGAGGAGCCTCCACATAGTATTCAAATTTAATCGTGACTTTTAAGGTTGAATATGGAATACGGACAGAACAGCGACATCACGTGTGTCTAGGTTGCAGTCAAGTCAAGGTTGTGTCAAGTAATGCAGAGGAGTTATAACTGACAGCTAATGTTAGCCACATTAGCAAGCAAGTTAGCTCACCGATCCAGGAGGAAAGTCACCATTTCTGTGTTTTGATGCCGTGGAAAATGTTTATGTCCCATAAGAAAGATGTGCTGCTCATTTGTTGCTGAATCTCATCTCTGAGACCAGCTTGAGCTTCTCATCATTCTGTGATCATTTGTTTCTGAATTATTTCTCCTAAGGGTTCCTTAGGAGCAAGAGGTGAGCTAAAATAAAGAAAAGGCATCACTGAGACAAAGGAGATTGAGGTGAGAAAACTATTTGTCTGCCCCTGATCTCAACTATCTTTTAGTTGAGATATAATTGAGATCAGGGGCAGACAATTATAAGAAATTGCACTTGAACACCCACTCATGTCAGAATTTCCACTGGGAAGCTGGAAAAAATTTTCATGATACCCGAGTTGCCAAGATGAGGTAAACTTTCACCTTTCAACATGGCAGACAGCAACAAAAATATTCTGAATACGATGCGTTACATTATGTTTTAAGTTCTCTGCTGATGCTATTTGGTTAGTTTGAGGTCTACATAATTCTGTGACATACAGAACTTTAATTCCATCACCATTAAAGTTTTGTGTTTTAAAATATGGTTATTGTTTGGTTTACCTCCTCAGAGCAGATGCTAGCTAGCAGCTAGCTGGCTAGTCAGTAAAGATAGCCTCCAGTTATTCACTTCATTACGACAACAAATCACTTGAACACAACAAACTGGTAATTTCCACTTAAAGGGGGGATAACATGCAAAATTGACTTTTTTGAGCTTTTTATTATGTCATCATGTCATTCCCTCCCCAGAAAACCTGCCCTGGGGGTTGGTTTGACTCATTCACGCATTTTTGAGAAATTGCTGACTCTCCTGTGGAAACCAACATGGCTGCCAGAACAGCTGCTACCACAAAGCACCTCCAATACCACAAAGCTCCTCCCCCCTTCCTTGCTGAGCTCCGCCCCCTCAGAGCATGAGCGTGTTGTCATGTGTGGAGTGGGCATGTCAGAAATAGCAGGAGGCATCTTAAAGGGACAGCAGTGAATTTTTAAGGTGTCAGATGCAGACATGGATGATGTCACATTTTTTTTAGGTTGTTTTTTATGAATATTGTATTTTCAAAACTACTGAAGGTAACACAGTTATTTGGTTGTTCCAGAGAAGGGAATTATTTGCCTTATAATGACATGAAACCCCCTATTTAACAAGTGGAAAGGATCATCTTTCCTATCCCACATGAAGGCAGCATTATGAGTTCATGCAAAGTCCTTTTCTCCGTCCTGTGGATGCTCCGCTCGGCCGTTCTTGTTGGCCTTGCTGTTTAGAGACTGCAGCGTCAGCCCACACACTCAACCACGCTACAGTATTGATTATGTGACAGGCCTTCGTTAACCTCACTTTCATCTCCCCTGTCCTATTTTAAATGCCAGAATTCCTTTTAATGGTTTATTTGATTGATTCCCTCTCGCTGGCAAGTTTTCCATCCGTTGAAAAGTTCATTACCAACAACTGAAAGATTCATGGAGGCGGTTGGCTCTTCAGGAACAGCAGAACTGAAGCACCTATGTCCCGCTGTTTCCTGGAGTCGGAGCGGAAACAGAGACTTCCTGTTGTAAAGCTGTTATCTTTTGCTTCCATTCCTGTCATTCTAACCTCCATATCGCATTCGCTCTATTCCACATTCTGCTCCTGTTCTGTGTTTGACTACAACTGTGACTCTGGTCACAGTATCAGTGCTGGTTTCTGCTCTGGGAGTTTTAGTGGCTGGCCTTGGAGAGATGCAGCAGGTGCACCGTGAGCCGCAGGCAGCTGCCGCTTTGACCTCAGCACTTATCTCCCCTGTATGTGTGTCAATAAGCCACTAAGGGGGGGGGGATTAATGACGTTCAGACCAGTCCAATCCGTCTGAACGAAGCAAAACTACAGTGCCACATTTATTCCACCCATCTGTCTGCAGCAGTGACGTGGACAGTGATAAGAGCGGGAATAATTTCATATTTGATTACGCAACCTGCAGCAATAAACCGCAGTCATGGTTTGGTAATTGTTCACATTATCTGTGAATTATTTAATTGTTTGAGCTTTTAAATGTTATAAAATGCTCAGAAATACAGAAAAAACTCTGATTTTTTAATTCAAGGTGCTCCCTGACATTTTTCCTCTCGTTGGTAATCAGAATTGACCCATGGCTAAACCACGCCCCCAAACACGATGAGCCAATCACAGTGCGCACAGCTATCCAATACGCTCGGACATTCTCTGCTTAAACGTCCATTGAAATGCATTGAAGTTAGTCCATTTTTGTTCGTTTTTATGTGTTTTTTTTTTTGTTTGTTTAAAATGGTCAAACGGTGTGCATGGGGTACATGCAGCTCCGACACTAGGTATTAGGGCTGGACAACATAGAAAAAAAACGATTATTGATAATAAAAAAATCTCTATCGATCGAAATCGATATTTATAAAAAAAAAAAAAGTCATTGTCAGACTTGCATTGTGGAACATGAGTGGCAAAGTCTATCCACTCTTCAAACGGACTCGTCTTTTCAAACATGACGCTTCCTTGTGGACTTATTGCATCCTGGGCGCTTTCAGACTTCAGGAAATGTTGCGGAAAAGTCAGCACAGCCCCGCTCTCCCTTCAAATCTGTCCAGAACATTTTCTTGTTCATTTAGCCAAAACAATGTGCCGCAACATTTCCGCTCTTGTGACATGTAGACCAGCCAGTAGCTACATGTCCGCTACATCTCTGAGGTAAAAGACCGGTACGCATGTCTGAATGCAGCGTTATAAAGGACAGAGTTCGCAATATTACCGCTTTCCAGTGCAAGTCTGAAAGAGGCGTAACACTGAATTCCAATTCAGCCTTGTGGTTGGTTTGTGATTGGTTTGGGGGAAGGGGGGAGAGTATATGTACTGATAGGTACAAGGAAAAGGGTTCTAAATTGAACTTTTATTACCTCTTTTTTTTATAAAAAAATATATGATAATATAATAAATAACAAATATGGGGGGGGGGGGGGGGGGGGTTTTCTAAAAACAAAAGAAGGGAGAAAAACAAAGAAAAGGAAAAAAAAAAGAAGAATCATAGGAGAGAAAGAATAAAAAAAAGGGAGGAAAAAAAACACAAAAGAAAAAAGAAAAAAAAAGATAATTTACCAAATAAAAGAAAAAAATTGCCTATCGGGGTTTTATTATTTATCTTTTTAGGGGGGTCCTTTGTCTTTCTTTTCTTTTTTTTTTAGCAGGAAATGCTTGAATTAAATTTAACTTAACTTTCTCTGTCAATGTGTTTCCTTAAAAATCCTCCAGAAACTACAAAGCCACAATCTCTTCAGCACTTTTGTGACTTTTAAGTAGAAATTTCTGAATTGGCAGAGAAACGTGGAGGAAATATTACACTTAAAAACTGATTATTTCACTGAATTACTGCAATTAAATGGTTCATACAGTATTTAATGTATGTGTATATATCTGCAGATCTTTGTGGGTATGAGCTTTTAGACTCTTATGTTCATTATTACATCACTCTGCCTTCATCATCTGAACGTTGAGTCTGACATGGAGCCTGAATGCTGCTGTGACGTCTGAAACATCCCACATGAGATCCATTCTGTGTCATTCTGCCTAATCCAAATAGGATCTACTTTGACCAGACAGCATTGTTTGGGAAGCTGGATGTCAGTCCCTAGGTACTGCCTCGAGGTCAGCTCTCCCTAAGCCCCACCGCTAAGCGAATGCTGGATTAGAGGGGAGGGAAGCTGGCGAGGAGGAGCAGTAATCTTGAAGGAGGGAGATGCCAGCGTGGAGACAAAAGCTAACTGGCTGGTGACATCACCTCGGTCATGTGAGGAGGAGTCTTTATTCAGCTTCATAGCATGCGGGTCAAGGGTCACCGTCACATGACGAGCTGGAGGGTGAAGGAATTTCTAGGTCAGTGGGTTTGAGGGTTGGCAGGCTGCACGCATGAGCATCCTGGTGTAATGTTGCCTTCGCTTTGCTTTCGGAGAGGCTGTTGTGAGTTGCTCAGCTGGACCACGAGGATCTATTTTTACCAAACAGGAGTCTTTAAATGACATTTGTTTAATTTGTAAACTGCATTCATTTAATGAAAAACCCATAAAAGCTGAGTGTGTGTGTTTCAGCATTTTAGCTTCCTGTCAGTAATGATTACCACACACTCCATCGGTCAGGAACACGTTGATGAGTGCACTGATCCTGTCACAACATGGTCTCGTATTTGCTATAATGAACACTAGTTTATTAAATACAGGCTTCCTAAACATTTTAGCAAGTTAAATTTAAGACTTTTTAAGACCTTTTTAAGACCACTTGGAACTAGGGATGTAACAATAATCGATAAAAAGATCAATCGGGATGTAATTCCCTCACAATTAGTATTAGCGTTTCAGATTTTAACTATCGTGAAACCATGATTATCGTACTTTGAAAAACTCTCAGTGATGCTGTTCCGTCAGACACAGTTTGCATGTTTGGCCTATGAAAACATGGCAGAAGAAGCCGCATGGAAGCTCTGGAGATTTTTTCCATTCTAAAAGGACAAAGTCTAAAGTCTGGATGTATTTTGGATTTTTTTTTTTTTTTTAAGGACACTGGTAGGAAACTTTTTTATTCATTTATTTATGGTATTATTTCAATGTTTCTGCCACATTTAATATGGTAGTGTTGCTGTTATATGAACACATGATTTCTACTAAATCAGTTTCTTCTGAAATCTGAAAGAAAAGTACTCTTGGTTCTTATCTAGAAAATTGCATAAAGCAAGGAACCATCTTATGGTCATAAGATGCATCTTTAATGCACATTCATATGTTTGATGTCTACATGTTATGCCAACAGAAAGTCCATTGTGCTTGTTACGATTTTTTTTAATTGAAACTTAGTGAAAAGATTTCAGAGTGTGTATAAGAACCTTTTAAACATTTTGAGCAGATTTAACCAATACTGTAACCAATATTGTATCGATAACCGTGATAATTAACATGAAATTTTTATATTGTTACACACCTACTTGGAACAGAATTTAATGCCCATTTCATGGCCACACTGGCAGAAACACACATCCTTCTACATTTACAAAGATAATGTCAATAAAGATAGATTGCACAACGTTTGGCCATCATTACCTACGACTATCATTGGTGTCTGGTTTGAAATTTTCTTCCAAAAAAGGTAAACAAGATGTTTACTCAAACACGCAAACCTCAGGCTGACAGGTGACGGCTATGCAAGACCCGCCCTGATCTCTTCCTGATTGGCTAATTTAAAGGGTCTGTTTGGAAAACCACGTGGATCTGTTGGGGGTTTTTTATTGTTTTTTTCGCTGTCATTTTTCTAAGTGATGGAAATCTGTCAGAGCGTAAGATAATCTAAGACCTACCATATGAAATTTAAGACCACGCCGGTCAAATTTAAAGCCAGAGTTGGTAATCCTGCTTAAAAACACGTTTTGTTATACTGTGTGAAATGGTCCTTCCATCCTGACAGTATTAATACATCATGTATTCACAACAAGGAAGGAAAACAGTCAGACCTCTGTGAGAGCTGCAGGTCTGTAAAAACTCCTGCCATTCGCACTTAAAGGCAGGAATTGGTAATTCGGAACGTATAGAAAGAACGAATCGATGGCTTTATGTCTTGCCTCTGTCCCTCCCTTCTCTCCGTCCCCCACGTGACCCCCCTGTGCTCTGCTCACTGTAAAAAAATATAGCTAACGGGCTGCTAACTGCTGCTGCAACCAAAAAAACAAACCAAAACATAACAACAGATAAGGATTAAGTCTTGGAGGCGTTGGCGTTTGCAGTGTGGACTCTTTACACCGCAGAAGGAGGTGAGTGGATTAAAGCTTTTAAAAACGTGGTTTGTCAGCTGTTTACTATCAAGCTAACGAGCTATCCACTCGTCTGTTATGGTTACCCTGCTCGTAAAACATCGGCGTACACGTCCCTGCGCTCTGAAGGTGTAGTTTCTAGCGTTTTTTTAAACTGTCGCTTGCTCAAACCATTTTTCCAACATTGCCAATCCTAGTTTTAAGGACTTTTTAAGGTATTAAATGCAAATTTGTAAATTTAAGAGTTTTAAGACTTTTTAAGACCCCATGTTAAAAACACAGAGCGCAAACCAGGACAAGGGTTAAATCCTGTCAAAGTTAAGATGTTGAGTTTTTATAAAGGGTTTACTATGAGCTTATCATGGAGGCTGCACCTTCTCCTATCAACTGAGGTGAGGTTTCTCTCTCCAAAAGCTGCCATACACGACACCATAATGAGAACGTGGTTGACTGACGTCATGTTTAACAGCAAAAAGAAAACGCCTGCTTTGTTGCAGCTGCTGAGCTGCAGGACATCATGCTTCTGAGCTATCTGTAACTTTCCACCAATCTTGCTTTTAAAATATTATATGAAATATTACATCACTCCAAAGGGTATAAATCACAACAGGCTTTTGCATCTGTAACAAGGCTGTTAGATCTTCTCTCCATGATCATGGCTACGATTCAGAATAATATCTTTGTGTTGTTTTAAATTTTGCCTCCTTTTCTTTTTGGGAAATTGAATTACTCAAGGCAGCGAGTGAGGAAGAGGAAAACTGCAAAAATCAGCCAATAATCTTTCAATATTATCAACTGAGATGAAATGAAGATATAAATGTATCATCAACAAACAGAAGGCCTGGATCTATTAAGATCCAAATTTGTGTGTAGTAATTTTCCCGTGCAATCTAGAAGTTTGTGTGAGGGGCTGAACTGCGGTTTGTGGGTGATTTACAAAGAATGATCATGCAAATGACAGCGGGTCAAACGTGTTGGAAACGCCTTAAATAAATAAGGTTTTGTGTGTTTCGAGGTTTGCAGCGCGGAACATTGTGAGCGATGACAGCGCCAAGGTTAGAATAGTTTTGGATTTTTCATTAGTTTCTGTTTTTATTTAGTTTTGACTTTTTGTTTTTCAATTCAGTTACTTTCAGTTAGTTTTTGAGCAGATTTGCTAGCTTTTATTAGTTTTTTATGGTGGGGGGGGGGGGTAGTTTAGTTTTTATTAGTTTCAGTGTTAGTTTTAGGTTGTTGTTTTTGGGGAAGAGGGGGGTTGTAAATTATAGGTATTGGTCTGGTGTGACATTCAAAATCATCAGAAAGTAACTCAGAGTAAAACCAGTAGAGCAAAGTAAATAGATTAAATAAAAGTAGATTTCATATCAACCCAAAATGCTTATGTATTAGATAAATTTACAAAGACTAAAACTAAGGATGTCTTTGCAATAATTTTAGTCAGTTTAGTAAAGACACGATACAGTTTCAGTTGGTTTTTGTTTTTGAAAAAACTGTCATTTTTATTTCTATTTCAGTTAATGAAAATGTTTTTTTCAGTTTTAGTTTTCTTTCTTTTGTTAGTTTTAGTTAACCTTGGACAGCACAAAAGGAAATATGGCGTGATGGTTAGCAACGCAGCCTCATAGTAAGAAAGTTGCTAGTTTGAGTCCCGGCTGGGGAGGGGGGT
The DNA here is from genome assembly GCA_023101725.1 of Atherinomorus stipes. Lineage (NCBI taxonomy): Eukaryota > Metazoa > Chordata > Actinopteri > Atheriniformes > Atherinidae > Atherinomorus > Atherinomorus stipes. Next base: position 287,945 of record JALJCO010007436.1, read on the forward strand.
TCGAACAATTCAAACAGTGGCCTTCCTGTCTGGAGTTTCCATCTTCTCACCGTGTAGCGTGGGTTCTCTACTGGTACTAAAATATACGCAAAAAAAACCCAGCAATGCATCTCACGGTCAATAAATCGCTAATAAATAGTAATGAATAATAAAGAAATAATAATTAATATTTTTACATTTTCTCCTCCCATCAAACGCACAAGTGCATGTAAATGCTGCAATAGAAGTACTGTTTGGGTAAGATGTGCTATTAAGCACCTTTGAAAGACCGAACCCTTTTTGCACGCTGTTAGTAGATCAGTTTGTACATTTGTTTGCGTGTGCAATAAGATAGCTCATGTTTTTATACACGCAAACCTTTGATAGATCCGGCCCCAAGTCTCCCCTGACTGACTCGTCTGTGTTGAACTGCAGCAGGACAGGGTTCTTGCGGGTTTTAGCAAGTTAAATTTAAGACCTTTTTAAGACCTTTTAAAAATTTTATGAATCAAATTTAAGACTAACACGATGCATCAGAAAAATCCAAAACCTTTCACTTTCAATTTAGCTTAGTTTATTGTCAACTTATTTATTGAACAAGATAAAATCTCCTTGCATTAAAGACGGGGCTCTAATATGCTATTTTGCATGAAACAATATGTTACATGGGGGACGCTACAAACATTTATTCACCACCTGAATTACTAACATTCGTAACTATCCAAGCCTCAGAAAAATGGACAGAACTATTCTTAATCACAGCGTTTTATTGAGCGGATTTTATGTGACCAACGCTTTTCAGGAATGAATAAAAGTCAAAATTAAGACTTGCCCAAATCAAATTTAAGACCTTGAATGAAAAGCTGTCTGTTTTTAAGACTTTTTAAGTCCTTAAATTTAAATTTTAGAATTAAAGACATTTTTAGACTCTTAAAGACCCTGCGGGAACCTTGCAGGACTCAGCTCTCAGTCAGACTCAGTAAACATCTTCTGCCTTTGCAACAACCTGCTGATCATCAAACAAGCTAAACTCATATCTGCTGTCTCCTCAGCAAGTCTGAATCCGTCTCTCGGGACTGGACAATGAAAAGATGTTCAGCGGAGACGCTGACTGGACAGAAGTTGGCGATCTCACCTCTATTACCAACATCTAGCTCGCCTGCATCTGATAAAATGTAATGTTATGCATATAACAACTCTTCCCTGAGGGAGAGCAATCAGATCCAGCACAAAAGGAACTAATCGGAAAAACTGAGAGTGTATCTGAAGCGCAAAAAGTGAGCTTCTTTAAATGCACACCTTGCAGGAAACATTATCAGGAAAAGAAAATGTTCCAGTCTTTAAATCAAAACTTAGAAATGAAAACTTTTAAGCACAAGTTTGCAAAACTGTGGATCAAAATCCAAAGCTGCTTGTTTCTAAATGATTCTGAACCTGGTTTTGAGGCCGTACACCTGCTGCTCATCTCATCTGCTTTATCTTGCAACTACAGATTAAACTATTAGCATCCTCTCAATTTCAGATTTAATGTCTTGGAGGCGCTTGGTTAGTTGGACTCTATGTCTCTACCGATGGCAGAGAAGATAAAATAATGTAGTTTTTTTTTCTACGTATTATTCTTTAAAATGAAAGAACAAGATGTTAGTGTCAGTCATAAGAATTTGTTCTTTCAGATGAAGAATAAAACTAATATTTGGGGGTTAACATGTTAAACAGAAAAGGGGAACAAACAAAAGGGGCGGGATCAAAACATTTCCCAACTTCAGTTTTTAAAGTCATGCAGTGTCAGGAGGTTAGAGAGGTGAGACATGGGTGAACTCAAGCTAAAAAAAAAACCACAGGGTTGCAGAGGTGCAGCTTTCTCTACGGATTCCCCTGAACGCCCCGCTCCACGTATTCAGAGGAACGACGGGAGTTAGAGGAGGATTTAAGGATGCAACAGAAGAGTTTCACACATGAATGGGGGTCCAACATGTCATGGCGTGAGGCAGGTGTTTGCAGACGGAGTCTCTGAGCAGAGAAACATACTGTATGGCAGCACCATCATCAGTTACTTACTTGGAAGTGATTTTCTTTGTTTGACTGTCGAGAATCTCCTTTATTACAGGACATCTATCAACAAGAGAGAAAGGAAAGAACTATCCATGAATAAATGCGAAGCCATCCATGTGCGTCAACCCCACAGCCTGACCGCGCCCCGCAGTGCAAGACAGTACAGTATGAGTTCAAACACACACCAAGTCTTTTGGACATGAACGTGCAGAATGGCGCTACCAGCTCAGCTACACCGGCAGGAGGCCAGGAAACCTGCTTTACAGTCACCACATATCTCCACTGCTAAGAAACGCCGTCTCCGACGCAGACAGTCCGTTTAATCATTAGTAGCTGCGCACTCCCAGTCCTTAATCATATTAGCTTTTTGATTAGACACCCCTAATTCCACCCGAGAGGCGGCTGTGTCACGGCAGACATGGCTGCAGTTACCTTGGTGAAGGACACAGCGCTTCTGCTCACTCAGACATTCGGAGCAATAAAGGCTGTTTACACACCCATTAGCAATTACTCCGACTTCAGTTAATACTTAATGCAGGCCTGCACTTACAGGGATACAACACCCACAGAATGATGCTCCTTCATTTTCTACTCACCCTCATGCTGAGTAAGACTCTGGAGCACGTTTTTAATATCTCAAATGCAGCCAGTTTTGGGGGGGGTTTCGTTATCCGCCGATGTTCATATAAAGGAGTTCACCAGCTCTCAACACAAAAAAGGTCCATAAAAGTCCACGAAAACTTGTCAATATTCCTCCATACTGCTCGTCCAATGTAATCCAAGTGTGCTGCGTGGGTAGCGTCCAGAATTTACTCAAAACGACATCATTTAGTAGATTTTTATAGCTTAAACCAGGGGTGTCCAACAAGTCACTCACAAGCTACCCGTAGCTCACAAGGCACTTTCCACTGGCTCTGCAATGATGTTAATACAACACAAATCCAACTGTCACTTAGGAAAAAAAATGTTTAAAAAAACTCATCCGATCAAAATGACAGATGCTCCTTTTTGAGATTAAACGAATTGTCAGTCAGCTGCCAATCAAACATTTGCACTACTTTGCTCCAGTTTGTCACTTGACTGGGACGGGAAGGGTACACAGGTGGACTGGGCCGGGTAAATGTTGCTGTACGAGTCGCTCTGTGGTGCTCTGACTGGTAAAAGTAGCTCACAGAAGATAAAAGGTTGGAGACCCTGGTCTAAACAGTCGTACATCATACTTCTGCGATGCACGTCCATGCGAGTTCATGACGAGCGAACGAGCTGCAGACAAACGCAAGAGGGATTGGATATCGATTTAAAAGAAAGAAAGAAAGAAAGAAAGAAAGAAAGAACACACGATCTTGTCTGGTTTAGTCTGCCGCAGCTTCCGTAGTGTCGTGAACTTGCATGTGCGCGCATCGCAGAAGTGCAATGTTCAACTGTTTAAGCTCTAAAAATCTACTAAATGATGTCGTTTCTAGTAAATTCTGGACGCTACCCACTCAGGACACTTGGATTACATTGGACGAGCAGTATGGAGGAATATTGACAAGTTTTTGCGGACTTTTATGGACCTTTTTGGGTCTGGCGCCGGTGAACTCCTTTATATGAAAGTTGGGGGAAAACGGAAACCTGTCAGATCTCCGGCGGCATTTGAGATACTAAAAAAGTGCTCCAGAGTCTTGCTCAGCATGAGGGTGAGGAGAAGATGAAGGACCATCATTCTGTGGGTGTTGTATCCCTTTAATCAAAATAATCACTCTACAGCTGAAATTTGAGGATTGGGAGGAAATCTGTCTTTGTTTTGTCTCCAGTTTTTATTCATCTCAGCAGATCACAGTCGGCTGTGTGTGCTCGGGAAGATTAGAGCGTCTCCGTCCTTGAGTTTCTGTGGTGATGCCGCTAAACTTATCTTTGGAGAGTTCTGTTAAAAGTGGCGATACGAGTAGGACGAGTCTGGAAAAGATGAACTCTGGACTCATCTGCCACATCATGCCAGGAGATAAGGATGTATTAAAGATGTGGAGCACCAAGCTAACCTGCTAACAAACTCACGACTCTTCTGAGCTGAGCGAGCTGCAGATGTGCTCAGTCATCACCAGGATGGTTTTTTTCCACTACTCTACGAAGAAAACTGAAGCGTACTTCTTAATGATTAGCGATCACAAGGCAGGGATTTAGAGAAGGAAAGAGACAGACAGGAGAGGCGATTCAGCACCGTGTTTGCCCTCCGTGCTGTGTCTTCCTGGCGCTGCGCTACATGAGTGTTTGTTACATCTTTGCATTAGGCTGAGATTTCAGAGATCTCATACTGTACCGTGCTTTTTGGTGGGTTCACCTGGGAACAAGAGTGCCCAAGGCATGCTCCTTTGGGAAGCCTACGGCAAAGAACACATGCATGTACAGCCATGGGGGTACATCACCATGTACAACAATGGCTAAAACACCCGCGCGCACACACACACACACACACACACATGTGAAAACATAACTATACATGCATGCATACTCTAACATAAGCATATGGGCTAAAAGCACACACACAACAACAACCGTTGAGGGTGGAGCCGACACACACACTGACCCGTTTCATAAAGGCCAAACAGTCTTACAGTTTTCAATGAGGGAATCAGTTAACTATTTAAATGTGTGTGTCATAAGGAAGCACATAAAGCAGTAATTACACAGTCACACTAAACACTATTGAGAGTGGGGGGGGGCTACACTTTCTCAAATACACATCCTTCTGAAGTCTGGCCTACTTGTGTTTTTATTCTTGTAGAGGGAAACAACTCCCACCTGCAGGATGGCCCCATAGAGGCGCAGCAGGATGCTCCTCGGCTCGTCCCCGACAGAGTCCAGGCTGTCAGGGAGGCTGCACAGGAAGAGCTTGTTGCTCAAACCACCCCTGGAGAACACAAGAGCAGATATACACTCAATATTATCGCTGCTAGGATTTCAGTTTTGCTGCAAACGCTGCTTGCTGTGGCCCTAAAGCAGCTTCTAGGGGGCTCACATCACCATACATGAGACGCTGAACATCCCAAACTATACCGACTACATATAAAACCCAGATTAGAAACTCCCAGTTTCAGTACAAGACAGAAGCAGAACTTTCTTGTACTTTAAATCAGGAAGTATTTAAGATATTTGCTTGTCAAGACAGTATTTCAGTCTAAACATGTATCTGTAACTCAGCATGTGAAGGACACTTTGGAGATGTAGCCAAAATAGGAAAGACTGCCACATGTGACATTTACTGTCTCAAAATGTGCAACGTTATTGTTTTTTTTTTATTAAAAAACTGTATTTTTTTATTTGTGCACTATCCAAATTGGCACAATAGAATAAAAGTTTACATATGAAACAGTTCAAAATGATTTGTCATTTTTTCATCATGTTCTAAAATTCTGTACAAGACTGCAACGATTGTCGCTTAATTGATTAATCGTTGACTATCAAAATAGTCTAAGACTTATTTCATAATCGACTAATTTTTCATTGTTTATAAGCTTTGTTTTTCCTCTACAGGGTGCCCCTGTACCTTCCACTGCCTCTGTCTTTCTGTCTGGTCAGCTTTTCTTGAATAGTTTCCGACATAAATAAACACACACACTACCAGTCAAAAGTTTGGACATGTTTTCCGTTCGATTTAATGAGAAAGTGTCCAAACTTTGGAATTTTCACATGATCCGATTAGTCGACAAAATAATTGGTGACTAATAGATTATGAAAAATAATCATTTATGACCAAGTATGAATCACGACAGTCAGCTGAAATGGGTGCTGACCTCACCAGTCAATCATCACATGGAAATGTTAGAAAAATGGAAAGAAAAAAAAAATCGCTTGAAATATGTTTTATGGTCAACAAAATGCTTCAATGTTATTTTATGGGTCATTTAGTTGAGTAAAAGCATTTGGCACAATTTGGCACATTTGGAGAGGTTTGAAATTTCTTGCAGTTGTGATTGACATGATGTAGAATAAATGTAATGTAAAGACACATGCCTGCTATCAAGCATGCCCCTGTTACTATTATTCAAAAAGAAATTATCTTCGAGAAGGAAAAAAACAACTATGAGCCATGTTTGAACGGATGCAGTTCAGGCTGTGCTTTAGTCACACTGTTCTCATTTATTTTTTCAGAAACTAGAAGATTTAAGCATTCAAATTATGTCTCACACAAGTGTTTTGGCCTTACAGTTCCTCTGTTAATTGCTTTTCTATTTGGATATGCAAAATAGGCGAGGGTTTATTTAAAAAGGTGGGTGTAAGGATGTTAAAACACAAACAAAAGCACTTAAATAAATGACATTTCTACAAATCATCTGGCTGGCTGGACAGCACAAGGCCCATTTCTGGGGCCCAGTTCTCGCTACATCACTCTTAAGTTTACGTTAAAAACGGAGATTACTCCGATTGCATCGCACGTAACAACCAAGTCTCCTGCGTCACATCCAGACACATGAACTGAACGCTGCTTGCATTTTCTGCTTATTTAATGAGAATAACATCATCTGGTCACATGGTTCTTCTGACTCAGTGTTTGAGTGATCTCATCCCAGTCCACCTAACAGAGATAACGGTTCTCTGTTTACTGCAAAAGCAAAATGATCACGTTGTACCTGATGATGGTGATGTGGAAGTCGTCCTCGGCCAGCCGCTTCCAGGCTCCGTGCAGGAACTCCCTGCACCACAGATACGCCTTGCGGCGGGTTTCCAGGTCGGGCTGGTCGGCGCGGACCAGCTCCTTGCGCTCCTCCTGGGTGTTGGGCTGGACCTGCAGGGCGTTTTCGGTCACCAGGAGACCGAGCGACATGGAGGGGGAAGAGGAAACCCCATTGATGAATTTCGTTTTCATTTTTTTAAAGAAAATGTTAAAACAAAGAAGGAAGAAAAAACGCAACCCTCGCGCCTGAGATGTGTCGCAGTTGAATTTATTTTTCTCTCATTAAATTATACAGAACAAGGCGGTGCAGGTTGGCTCTTTTTCTTTATTATTGGGTAAATATTTGTTTTAGTCTCGTAGCAGACGCAAATAACGGCGATTAACTCCGAAAAGCTCCGTTTACTGGCAGGGAATGAATCAAGGCTGAGAGATGCGCAGAGTATCAGGAAAGTGGGCAGGACGCAGGGGGCGGGGCAGCCGCGCCCCTCCTCGTCGCTGATTGGCTGACTGGAACACAATGCCGTAGCTGGACCACAACAAACGTAATGGCGCCTTCGTCACTTATGGGAGTTTGGATCTTTATCTACGCGCTCTCCACAAGAAAACATAAACCCTGCACCACCGCTGCAGCTTTATGACTTTGCGGTATTGTTTCTTGTTTGGAAATTATTTTATAAGCTAAATTGATCCAAAACTACACAAAAAATACCGTTAAACTTATTTGGATAAACCCTTAAAGATCCGAAAAAAGTGCAAATGAAAACAGAGATACAAAAGTAGTATAAAGACACATAAACTCCAAGTTATCCATATAGAGATATAGTAAAGCCACCAAGCGAAGACAAACTTCTGAAAAAGCCTATTTGGCTTCATTAAAAAAACGCTTTGATTATTATTTGACTGGCATGTTATTAACTTCCAAATTTTCCTACTTTCAGCGTAGTCCCTGAATGCAGCTTAAACATCTGCCCTATTTCTGTTTCCCTCGTCGGTCACGTAGCAGAATATTTCTTCTGTTTTGATCTAACTTTATCAGAGCTATTGTTAATAAAAACCTAGAGGAACATTACATTTAAAATTTCATCTTATATTTATTTTCTGAGTGCTCGAAGAAAAGCGTGATGTTAAAACCAAAGGAGCAGCTAGGATGCAGGCTGGGATTATTTTCTGTCAGGTTCAGCTCTGTACTTCTGCAGCATGAGGGACTATAATAACAAAAATATTTATTATGCAGGTCAGTAACATCAGTTTAGCCTTATTTTGTCTTGGAAACCTGATCTGGACGCGCATACTTTTGGTTCCTTTCTTCCAGCCGAGCCCACATGGGCGTTTTTGACTGAGATGAGAGGTTTCTGTTTCTGTAGGCTATCAAAAGATTTTTTTTTTTTTCCCCAATATGACTGAAAATAACCTTTCACAAAACTATAATCTGGAATATTGTATAAGATATAATAATAAACTAACACTGATTTACAAATTATTTAAATTTTAGGTTAAATCTGATCAAACTCAGCAAGACAAACATTGAAACTGAGACATTTTATTGGTTTTTCAAGAGAACAGCAACAAAACAAAAAAAAAAAAAACCCGAAAAAAACGAATACCAGCTGTAGAAATGTCTGAGTGGGCTGAGGATGTCCTCTGAAAACCATCATCAGTAGATACAGTGGGCTTTATGCACAGCTCCACTACTTCCTGAACTTAGTACTGCACCTTTGTTTCCTGTCTTTCAAGATTGGATGAGCTGATTAATCCAGGTGTGTCTGACCATTTGCTTTGATCAGACACAGCTGGATTAATCAGTTCATCCAATCATGAAAGACAGGAAACAAAGGTGCAGTACTAAGTTCAGGAAGTAGTGGAGCTGTGCATAAAGCCCGTTTCCTCCTGCAGCTACAGAAGAAGAAAAGGGGCGTTAACGTGTCAGAGATGTGGGGAAAAACCTTGAGCAAAGATGCTCAAATCAACATTTGTTGATGCAGGTTTTTTGTTTGTTTGCTTTTATATTATTGTTATTATTATTATATATTATTTTATATTTTCATATATTTATTATATACTTTATTTTTCATATTATTTTATATCATTATATTATGTTTTTTTTATCTTAAAGACATTTTTTCTGCCATCTGTAGAGCCTTCTTGTCAGTAGCGGAGCCATTTTGGTGCATTCCTGTAACGCAGGAATTAAGGACCACCTGGACCGCTGCTCACCTCTGAAGCCATAGCATGTCAGCATCCTCAGGAAACTGCACCAGCACTTCAGCTTTTCCACTTCCAGCCAGACTCATCTTTGTCAGAGATAAAAACTCACCACAACTGTGTCATCTGTAAGCGTCATGACATGACTGCTCAGGAGTTGTGCTGACCAGAAATGATAATGTAGTGGCAGATATCCGGAGGATGCCTGTGTTAGAAGAGGAGAGGCCGTGATTTAGCAGAAAATCCAGGATTGGGGCATGAAGTCCTGTAAGGTCGCTCCAATGAGAAATTCCTTTCTTTCTGAGTTACATGGACAAAATGTGAAACATCATACGCAGATTTATTCTCTTTCACACTGATACTGTTCAAAGTATCAAAAATATCTGGGTGAGAGTTGTCTGACAATTTCTGCAATCCTGCAGTTCAGTACGTGAGATGTTGACTTTGTTACCTTGTGGTCTTTCAGACATAAAAGGTCTGTATTTCTGTTATTTTGTTATGATGAGCTGGCATATGGTGCAAGCCTGCTGGAAGCAAAGTTAGAATCAATTTCACTCTATGTAAAGCTTGTGTTTTTAAAAGAGCTTGAAGAAATACGATGTTCAAAGATGTTTACAGTGTTTACAGTGAAGGATGTGTGTGTTTGGGAACGGAAACTTTTTTTCTCTGTAATATATTTTAGAAAATGTTGAGAGGTCCAGAAATAGGATGCTTCTGAAAAATAAGACAAACAAACACAAAATTATTCCAGTTAAAGGAAAGGCTAAATTCACAATAGTGATTTAGATAGCAATAAACTAAAAATAAATGAATAAATAATAATGATAATCATAAATAAAAATTTACAAAAATTATAATTTTGTGAAATAAAATATTGCTTTTGAATAATTGTACAATTCAAAGTGCTTTAAATGAAACATTAAAAGCTTTACAGCGGAGGTGCAGGAGAAAACATTAACAAGTAGAAGAATAAAAAGCATGACTTGAAAACAAAAATATGAAAACACAGAAATGTGAAAAATCAAGTTTAAGGAAAACAGTGCAGATTTAAAACTATTTAAATGCAGCTGAGAACAGACAGACAGACGGTGTTTCAGCTGATCTGAGGCTTTCTGGGAGTTTGTTCCAGACACACGGAGCATAGAGGCTGAACGCAGCTTCTCCAGGTCTGTTTGTGAATTATTTCTAAATGTTTGTTTTTTATTTTAAATCGTGCTTTTAAGTATTTTAATTTTTAAGGTTTTTTTTTTTCCTGTTTTGTGCTTTCTTTTCTTTCTGCACCCCATTGTAATGTTTTTAATGTTTTATGTAAAGCAGTTTGAATTGTTTTGTACATTAAATGTGCAACATAAATAAACTTACCTTGCCTTGACTCTGGGAACTGATAAAAGACCGGCTCCAGATGACCTGACAGGTCGGGTAGGTGCGTACTGGATGAAGTGGGCCTACAAAGTCAAGGATACAAGAACATTCACGTTGCTGTTACTCTATAAAAACAACAACAAAAAAAACTATATTTCTGGAACATTTTGACAAATATTCATGAAGAAATGCAGAATCAATTTTATGAAAATTGTAACAAGTTTATGAATAGGTGGCCACCTCTTATGAACTACTTTCCCAAATGTTGGATGAAAAATCTCTGAGTACAGTTAACTGTCATCCAAAAAAGTAGTACATAAGCACATAAATGAATAAACAACTATAGATCTGCCTTTTGTTTTGTTTGATTGTCACTCTTAATATTTTATTTCTCAGACTTGACAGCAAAAAATCAAAATTAAAAATTAGAAGTGAATGTCAGTTATCCCTTTTATAGCCACAGAGCTACTTATATATGTGTATATAATATATTTTAGGGGTGTAACAATACATGTATTCGTATCGAACCGTTCAATACAGGTGTGTACCTAACCGAAAACACAATGTATCGAATATAGAATTTTAAATTCATTTAATCAACTTGTCTTCTGACGAATGACGATCTACATTCATCCACTCGCTTGACTAGTGTTGGAACAACTTTGGTGTTCATGTTTAGCATGACATTGGCTGTGGTGGACAAGAGCAGAACAATAAAAAAAAAAAAGGCATGAAAGTTTCTTTTTTGTATCGACAAAATATCAAACCATGACCCAAAAGTATCGAACTGAACTGAACTGTGAATTTTTGGTATCGTTGCACCCCTAATATATATATATATATAATATACACATATATATATATATATATATATATATATATATATATATATATATAGATATAGATAGATAGATGATAGATAGATAGATAGATAGATAGATAGATAGATAGATAGATAGATAGATAGATAGATAGATAGATAGATAGATAGATAGATAGATAGATAGATAGATAGATAGATAGATGCGTATATTAGGGCTGCAACATAACATGTATTCGTATCAAACCGTGAGCACTGTGTGTCAAATATCGAACAATACAGAGTTTTTTTTATTTATTTTATCAGCTTGTTTTCTGACGATGAGCTTTTTTGTTGAAAACTCTGTATCTGTCATTTGCAACTTTTTGTTTTTCACATTGAGTACGATCCTGATGGTAAGCTGTTGTGGACAAAAGGACGTTGGGTTAAAAAAGCCAAGAAAATGCATATTTTTGTATCAAAAAAATATTGAACCTTGACACTAAAGCATCAAACCAAACCGTATATATACATGTATATGTGTGTGTGTGTGTCTGTGTGTGTGTACGGTATGTCTTAAAGTACCCACAAACCGTTTATGTGGTGAAAAAAAAAGAGACATCTAAGACAAGAAAATCTGGCTTTTCTCTATATCTGAAATGCATCAGGAATATGTCGGGATTGATGTAATATAGATCAACCTCTGTCGCTGCTGAAAATATTTAAATTAATATGACTGATCTGATCTGATTGGAATTGATATATAAATTATTTTACATGCTTTTTACTCGGTTTGGCAAATTAAATGAGCTTAAACCATTTTTTTCAGTCATTGCTGCAGCAAAAGTCTAAATATTGTCCTTTGACAGTTTAAATTTTATGTTATTGTTGGCATAGATTTTTCAAATAAGTAAATACATAAATAATAAGCATTATAGCAAGATGTCAAATGAGGACAACCTGGATCGCTTCACTAAAAACATTTGTATATATGTATTTGTAGATATAGTGCCATCTAGTGGTAAAAATCAATTACCTGAAATTGTCCAAATTAACTGACATATTTGAATAATTGTGAGAATAAATTGTACTTTTAAGACACACATGGCGTTGATATGACACAATTAAAATGGCTTTATATGATTATGCGCAGAAGATACAAGAAAGAAGCGGATTCAACCCCCCTGCATCCACCAGAGGGCGCTTATTCTACTCAACAGCGCCTTCACGCGCTTCAAACATTTACATCATCTGTCATATTCATACCTTTATCACTTATTACATATTTGACACCGTATTGTTTGTTTAAAAACCAGATGAACGCTGCTCTTTCCGACAGCTCCACCCGGTAGTTTAAAATGTTAAGTATTACACGGCGCACGTTGATGACATCATCATCACGGACAAGCCACAACAAAAACAACAACAGAGCTCAGCTGTTTTAAAGCTAACTAGCTGGCCTAGTTAGTCGGCGCTCCTCTCTACTCTTTCTTTTACTTTCCGACCCAGTTGCGGGGTTACATTTTCCAGCTGATCCAGATGTGAAGTTTGCCTGTAAAACGTGAAACTCTGCGCTTCAGCGGAACTTTGGTGTTCTGGGTCCCTTTGTCTGCTAGCAGCTTAGCTGGTAACACTGGGGATCAGACGGAGCCCCTTCGGACTAGAGGTAAGGGTCGATTTGTTCCTCCGCCATGGCGCAGAATCAACCGCATAAACCGCACAGAGGATTTTAATCAGGAGAAGGGTAAACTGTCTAAATATCGGCTGCTTATCCTGATGGAAGCTGGGGGGGGGGATAACGGAGCTGTCAAACAGCTGCGAGCTGCTGCAGCCTCAGGCTGCTAGCTTAACTGCAATTTAACGGCTTATGTGAACGTGTGAACATCACGTTACACTGGTTTAACTGCAGTAGTGACGCCTGTGTGAACGCTGCTTCGTTGTTAAGGTAGATATCTGATTTATTCTTTATGAAAGACACTTTTCAAAAAGAGGTCCATAGCTCCTAAAAAAGATTGAACAATAACACAAACAACATTGATAAAAAAAAAGAAATATAATAATGATAACAATAAAAGATGAATAGATTAAAAGTTAGATGGCTTTCAACAGTAAATTCACTTAGAACTAGGGATGGGTGATGCCAAAATTTTTCATGTCGATATAATACCAGTAGTTTATGGTACATTTTTTTATCGATACAGATACTTTTGATCCCTTTAAAGAAAACCATACACACTCAAAAATAGAGGTACCAATTTGTACTTAAAAGCTTGTCGCTAGGGGTGTTACTGTTTGAAAGACATTTCTGTACCTTTCGGTCTTGGTTCATTTTTGTACCATATCAAGCTGTATGAGTTCATAAAGTACAATTAAACCAATTAAAAATGATGAATAAAAGTCATTAAAATGGAGATTATGACATCAAAGATGCTAATAATAAATTAATAATTATATAAATATTAGGGCAAACATTTATAATTATTACTGTGATTACTATGATTATTATGAAAATCATAATATAATAACTATAATTATACTACTGTTTAGAAGTACTGCTATTTATAGTTATTGTACAAGCTACGCACATTTTTCAATGCTGCAGGTACCCTTAGGGTTGAAATGGTACAAATTTGTACTTTATATGACTTTGGACCCTTTTTCATAGTATATAGGTACACGTTTGGCCTCATAAAGACCAATATTGTACTTTTGAGAGAACATTTTTAAAAAATATACCTACAGGTACAGAAATGTTCCTGTCTCGTACCTCTATTTTTGAGTGTGCATGATTGCACAGTATGCATTAATATGTTGAATGCAAGTGCAATATTAAATATAAGTAAAACTTGAGAACAGAAGTACTGGAAAAAATGCTTTTATAACAATAATAGATGAAGAAATTCAACAACAACAAAAAAAACAAAAAAAACAAAAATAAGATTAGAAACTTCTTTTAATTATCAAACAACTTAAGTACAGGATAAGATTATTTGAATTTATTCAGTGAAAAATGTTCAAATATAAAATGTACAAGTAATATTATCAATTTACTAAAACATAATGTGCAGTAACCTGCATTAAACCACTAAAAAATACCAAAACACATCATCGTCATCACTAACAGTAGCAGCAGTATCATGTCCTCTGATAGACTACCACCATCATGTGATACAGAAGCTAGAATCTGGCTGCTTTCACATCATTTCATCGCCTAAAACTCTCAGAAGTGGAAACAAATAGCATGTTTTGTATCTGTACAGTGGTGTTGGGATACTTAAAAAAGTATTGATTCCAATATTTTGTCTGGCTGGTATCAAAGTATCAACTCCAGGGTGTCAATATGCCCATCCCTACATATAACTAAAACCACTAATGCTACATTTGCATCTGTGGCCAGTCTTTTTTCTGCACCCAACGAAAAGAAATTAAAATAGATACTAAGTGCATTTAAGGATTAAATGCATCATTATTAATTGTTGGATTCAAAGTGATGTTATCCTGTGATACCCAGGATGCTTTGCAGTCTTATGTTTGAATCATTTTAAGAGGTTAGAAATTTCCTCTTCTGACTAATTAGAAAAACTACACAAAGATAACCCAGACTGTGTAATTAATGTGTCATGTTTAAGATAGCTGCTGTAATAAATGCTTCCTGTGCCAACAGCACCACCCCTACCCAAAGTGAGGCCCCAAGCGAAGGGTCCCAGATGAGGCCCCCGCACCCCGAGCCATAACATCCAGGTCACCGTCCGGAATCCATAAAAATGTATGAGCATAGTCTAGGTTTGGGCGATATGTAAAAAATTGATTCAGGCCTCTGACTTGCCACTGAAGAGTTCGCTCCAGTTTCTAATAACTTAAGAGAAACATGTAGTTTCTCTTAAGCAGAAATACGTTCTGTTGCAAGTGTACTGTAGGTTACAGACCAGTTAAAACTTTTCAGTTGCAAGATATGGCCATTGATCAGTTCTTCGCAAGGAAAAATAGACCATTTTGATGCCTAATTCTGCCTTAGAAAAGTGTGGGGGAGGGGATGAAAGAGATTAGTTTACCAGAAATCTGTTTAATTTTTCCCCAAGATAAACTGGAGCCATTTAAGTTTTTTTTTTCTTTTCTTTTAAGTGACATCTACAGGAGTATTTCATTTTATGGCAACAAAATACCACTATTCTGAAGCCTATTTGACCTTTATCCACTTCAAAGTAATGAAATAAAATTTTACTGGCGATTGAATATTTTAATCATATTAATTGGACGACAAAAGGCAAACATGTTGCCAGAACTGTAAAGCAGCAACATCTCTGAAAATCGTTACAACTCATCTCGTCGTGTGCATTTGTAATTATTCAGTTTAAGCACTAACATGTTAGGAGAACACAGTTTTGTGTCAGCGTGGCTATAATGTCACGTGAAATTGGTTGGTTTGATGTTGAGATGAGCATCTGCAGACTGGTGACACCGAGGGAAACTGCGTGCGCTCCCGTGGCTGTTTCATCAGTTTCTGGCAGACAATCACTTTTGGGCACAACACCTGTCCTGCTGTGACTTTTAAATAGTAGGGATGCACGATATAATCAGCCCCCTATCGGTATCGGCCTATATTAGTCTTAAAACTGAGTATCAGACATTGGCCACCCCACCGATATTTAACCGATCAGCCTGCTGTTTCTAAAGTCTAAAAAAAAACCAAAACTTATTTTTACAGACTTTAAAACTTCTAAAGATTAGGGGTGGGAGAAAATATCGATACACTAAGATATCGCAATATTTTTATATCCTGATATCATATTAACATTTAAAAACGCGGTATCGATCTATTTTACTAACGAAATCTCACGATATTTTATCGTTCTGTTACAAAATCTCGCAAGAATTCACCAAAATTTCAAGATGTTTTCATATGCTGATATCATTTTGACATTTATAAACTTGGTATCAATCTATTTTACTCACAAAATCTTGCAATATTTTATTGTTCTCTTACGAAATCTCACGAGAATTCACCAAAAATTTTGCGATATTTTCATATGCTAATATCATAACATTTAAAAATGCGGTGTCGGTCTATTTTACTAACAAAATCTCACAATATTTTATCGTTCTTTTACGAAATCTTTGAGAATTCACAAAATATTGTGAGATTTTGTAACAGAACGATGAAATCTCGTGAGGTTTTGTAAGTAAAATAGATCAATACCACGTTTTTAAATATCGATTTGATATTGGCATATGAAAATATCGCTATATCCCAGAGTATCAATATTTTTTCCCACCCCTATTTTTCAAAGTGTCGGAAACCAATAAAAAAAACTGCTATTTGCAATGACTGCTTATTTTTTTCAGCTTTAATATTGGTATTGATATCGGTTATCAGCCACATGAATTTTAAAATCGGATATCGGCCAAAATTGCAATATCGTGCATTCCTATTGAATGGTAGTAAGCCTAGTAAACTGCTTGTTTTAGGGGGGCCATTAGAGCATTAGAGCAGGCTGACTTCTCAACCAATATTAAATATTTTCCTGCAGAACAATTCTCTGTTTTATTTCTGTATCTTCAAGGTGTCACTGAGGGGACAAATTTATGGCAAAGCCAGACCACAAGACAACCCGGTGGAGATTCTGACCCCCACCCATGACAACAAATATTTCCACATCCCTCAGCATGTCACCTCGGAAAAGACCTCTGGTCCCAGTTAGCAGCCGGCGGAAAGTGACTGACGACTACTTCCCCTTCAACTTCCTGCCTGTGGAGTGCCAGCTGCACGTCCTGTCCTTCCTGGGGGAGGTGGATAAATGCAACTGCGCTCTGGTCTGCCTGAGCTGGAGCTGCCTTGTCCGCTCATGGAAGCTGTGGCGAGTAGCGGACTATTCCCGTCGCGGCGTCTTCCATCTCGGTCAGGAGGGGCTGCTGGTTTCCAACCGCGAGTTTGAGAGGTGGAAGTCGTGGGTGCACCACTACACCCACCACCTCATCTCCCGCCGCGCCAGCCTGCTCACCCTGAAGGCCAGCTTCGACCTGGGCGACCGCTGCAACAAGTGGAGCGAGCTGCTGAGACACCTGCTGGACAACGTCCACTGCAGAGACCTCAGTCATCTGGACCTCAACTGGACTTTTACTCTCCTTGAGCCGCTGGACCTCAGAGTCCACTCCAGTTCCAGTTCACACCAGGACAGCATTACCAAAATGGACCAGGTAATGAAATGTAGAATCAACCACGTAGAAATCTCTCAGAAGTCAGCAGTAAAGATGTAGTCAGTTTCTGTATCTGATAGTTTTAGTCGGCAAAATTCAAAAAGGTTTTAGCGTGCATTCACAGCAGGATGGTCCAGGACTCGGTTTGATTGGGCGCGGATTTCTGAAAGATTTCGCACCCTTTTTTGCTTCATTTTACGTTCAAACTGCAGTAACTGAAGCAGACCAAACCGCCTGGTTAAACCACCGTAGTTAAACAACCGCCCACTAGGGGGGGGAACGGAGAACAAAGTTAAAACCTGTTTATAGCTGATGGAAGTTGTGAGCTGTATCCACATAACTCAGCTGGGGAAGATGAAACATTTCTGCTTCAGCCAGGAAACATTTGGCAGTCAGGAAGCGTGAACAGGTCACAAGGCACAAACACATTCTAAGAAAAACCCGTATCATTGTCTGAAAGATCACCTGGAGGCCAGTTCAGGGTTTCCACATCATTTCAGCTTAAATTATTTCACCTAAGCCGCTTCCAGACTTGCTCTGGAAAGCAGTACTAGTGCGGATTTTGTCATTTATACAGTTTGCGTTCAGACAAGCGTTCGCTCTTTTACCTCCGAGCTGTAGCCGACGTGTATCTGCTAACCAGAGATGCTGAGCCACGTTGTTTTGGCTGGACAAAAAAAGGACGTAGCATCCTGTTACGTTTGAAGTGGGAAAAGTGAAGTCAGTTGGGCAGTTGGGTGATTCCAACTGTTTTTGTTTTTTGTTTTTTTCCTCAAAAAACTTTATTAAAGTTTAAGATTTTGCATCTAGCAAGAACAGAGACAAAACACAGAAATATCGCCATCTTGCCGTGTCGTGTGTCGTCACTCCTGGAAAATACTAAACTGGGCAAAGACGGGGGCCGCTCCGCGCCGCTGGGCAAACGATTGACAGCCAAGCTAATGCTAACCGAGCTAATCCAAAGTGAACAGGAACAAACGAAGATAGACAGTTTAAAGGTAAGACACGCTCAGACTTGCTGCTAACCAGCTAAAAACCAGCGTTGTGCAACTCTGCTCAAAATTTTATTATTTTTTTTAACGTATTTTAAGAGTGCTCAAGATTTTTTTACTTGTATTAAGCAGAAAAACTCTGCCAACAGAACAAGCTAAATTGCCTTAAAACAAGTTCCTTTATCTCGCAGAAATGTTTCTTTTTAGGTAATTTTGTCTTATTTTGAGTTTGGCGAGATATTTTGACTGGAAATTAGAAAAACATACTTGTTAAGATTTGAGTTTTTCCAGTGTTTCCCAAACAGTCTGTAACTCCCATTAAACAAAGCTGGTACAGCAGTTTTAAAGTTCAGAGGGTTCTCACTTCACACATTGTTTTGTCCATTCAGGGACACCGTATTAAAGATGGAAGAACAAATATGTCAGCCTCCATGTATGAGCACCAGCAGCAAGTAGACATAAAGGACTCATTCTAAGAAAACACATAACAGTTATTGTAGTGAAGCGATTACACATCAATAGAAACACAGTTTTGTATTCTATATGAAATTTTTCTGCCATTGACCTTCATTTTTTTACACACTGCACCTTTAACATGTCATTGCTTTACCTTCATTCTCCAGGTGACCAGTTTTCAGGAGCTGCTGAGCAAACTCACCCACAGCTGCCCGCGGATCTCCAAGATGCGTTTACATTTTGATTGGTCGGATTTGTCGGTGTCGCTGCTCACCCAGTTCCAGCAGCTGCGAGTCCTCGAGCTCAAGTACTTCTGGGTCTTCAAAGGGGTGACTCCTTCCACGCTGCAGACCTTAACCAAATCCCTGCCTAACCTGAAGTCTCTCACGCTGCACATCCTGGTGCCGCTGAGGAACCTGGGCATCTCCTACACCCTGGAGTCCCAGTCTCTGGAGTTCCTGGACGTGTCGCCCAGCCGAGGCTTGGTCTTCTCCTGCCTGAAGCTGCCGGCTCTGCGAGAACTTCGGGCTAAGAAGATTGTGCGGGGCATCACGTTGGACCGGAGGACCAGGCTGCGGATCCAGAGTCGCTGGCCCTGCCTGTACGCCGTCCTTCGGGAGGGGACCCCGAAGCTTCAGGCTCTAAACAACGAGAGGCTCCTTCCCACATGGAGAGAGGAGAGCTACAGGGAACTCACCACCATCCTGGAGCAGTCGTGCTACTGCGTCCACCATCTAGACAGCTGGCTTTGGTAGCTGAGAAACCGTCAGAATCCCTCCAAGCATCAGTGGAACATTCCAGGAAAAAAGTAAAATATTGCTTTTGCACTCCACAGATTTGTGCTGATTTTCAATGAATGGAAGCTCAGAGGGGAAAACGTAGCTGCTCCTTGTAGGAGTTCAAAACTGAGACAACTGCTTCCCTCGTCTCCGGAAATGACGTGTGTGCAGAAAGCAAAGGTGCTTCATGCCCACTCCAGTCTGCCAGTCTGGCCTGGATTCATTAGTAACAAAGGGCTGCAGCTGGAGCCCCACACTGCAAAACTCACAACTTACCAAGTATATTCTTCTAATTCTAGTCACAATATCTCATCACGCTCAAAATAAGACAAAGTTACCTAAAGAGAAACATTTCAGGGAGATATAAGAGCTGATTTTAAAGGGATAGTACACCCACAGAATGATGGTCCTGCATTTTATACTCCCCCTTCATGCTGAGCAAGACTGGAGAAGTTTTTCAATATCTCAGATGCAGCTGGAGATCCAAAGGGGGGGGGTATCTACCAACTTTCATATAATGGGGGTGACCAGCAACTGAAACAAAAAGGTTCATAAAAGTCCACAAAAACTTGTCAATATTCCTGCATACTGCTCGTCCAATGTAATCCAAGTGTCCTGAGTGGGTAGCGTCCAGTAGAACAAGCAAAATTTTCTTCATAAGATTTCTTGAAATACGATGCATTGCCGTAGAGGCAGGGTAGGGGATCTTGGAAAAAACGGTTCGAACAAGCTACATTTGAAAAAATATACACCCCCTGAAACCACGCCTCCAGGGCACAGGAACACGTGCTTTAATGACTGTCGCCGAACATAACCGAGAACAGCCGAGTGGCTAGCTTGTTAGCTTTCCAGTAAACAACAGAGGAACCTCGTTTCCTAAAAGTGATAATTATCTCAGCTCCAACTTCTTCTGCGGCGTAAAACATCCTCACTGCAAACACCAACACCTCCATGACTCCATCCACATCCGTTTTTTCTTTATAAGAGCAAACAGCGGCGTAGTTAGGAGCAGCGAGCAGCCATGTTGTCTCGGTTCTCTGCACTGAGATGCTCACGGCGAGGTTGGCGCGCGACAGAGGGCAGTCGAATTTGATGGACATAATCATCATTCAGTCAATCAGTACAGGCTGTTCAAAACCCCATCCAATGAAATTCATTTCATTGGATGGGGTTTTTCCAGTGCTGTACGTTCCACAGGTGATTTATTTTTATTAATATTTGTGTCAGAACATTTGATTAATTGGCTGCAATCGGGGAGAAGACTTAAAGCGATATAGTAAAAAATGCTCCTGGAAAACATCATCCACCCTGCCTTTAAAAAAAACTTCCTATATCAGACTGAAATGTCTCTCTTCAGGTAATTTGTCTTATTTTGAGTGTGATGGGATACTTTGACTAGAAATTAGAAAGATATACTTCCTAAGATTGGAGTTTTTGCAGTGCATGTACACGGACCAAGACCATGACGGCCTCTAAGTTGTTTCAAACCTCTTAACAAAGGTCTGCTGTTGTCAGGTAATAAAACTGATGTGAATAGAGGCAAAATATTTTCAGAAAACATAATAAAAGATAAAGAAGTCAGAATTCTGACTTTAATCTCAGAATTCTTACTTTTTCCGCTCCAGAACGTAGAAAAAAAACAATTGTTTTTCAATTTCTGAAAAAGTCGTAATTTCTGACTTTTCTCTCAGAAATTAAAGAAATAAACCCCAATATGTATATATATATATATACAGTATATATATATATATATATATATATATATATATATATATATATATGTATATATACAGTATATATATATATACATATATATGTATGTGTGTGTGGGTATGTGTGTGTGCGTGTGTGTACAGTATGTCTCAGAAATTAAAGAAATAAATATGTATATAAATATATATTATTATTCATATTATTATATATTTTTTTATGTTCTGGAAAAAAAGTTGGAATTCTGACATGGAAAAAAAACATTTTCAGGGGATTTTTTTTTTCCATTTTCTGAAAAAGTCAATTTCTCTTTTCTTCAGTGGCCCTAATCCTCTTCCGTAGAAGACAAAAATCCCAGTATTTAAATTATTTTCATATCTGTTTCTTCTTAAAGTGCAGAGAAACAGAATTTAAATAAAAAATTGGTTTAAAAGTTGCGAAATGTTGAATGTTTTAATTGTTTCTTCCCCATTTCTTAAATTAAATTTTTTGATTGCTTTTTAATTCCCAAAATATTGCTTTTAAATTATTATTTTTTAAGATATTACAACTTCAACCTCAAAACATTAAGTTTTTATTCTAAAAGGAATATTGTGACCCTTCTCTTAATTCTTTATGTCTTCATTTTTTAAACTTTAAACTTAATTTTGAAAATACTGCTTTTTAATTTCAAAATTTTGCCTCTTCTCCAAAAGTTTATATTTTGCCTTCTTTGTAGGACAAAAGGTATCTCCACTGTGGAAAATAACATGTACTGTACTGTAAGTTGAACTAATGTTCTTAGTGTAGTTTTTGTTTGAATTGAGTGGTATTAATCCTCAGACACAGCTGACTGCTGTTTGGAGCCGACGGCAGAGCTGTAAACAACCTGAGCCCTTTGCACAAATGAGACATGAGATCCGAGGAAAATATGCAGTAAATATTTAAAAGTGATTAATTGTGACAGATTCGTTTGAACTAAATGTTATTAATACACAAAACGGAGCAGCGATGGGTGCAAAGGTAAGGTGTGGAGCAGGACCAAAGCAGCAAAACTAAAGCTGAAACCTGAGGCCGGTTTTGCATCAGCTGCTGTTAAGCTGGTGTAATTCCAATCACAGCCTGCCAGGAATGCAACATAAGTGCTAATTCCAGCACTTGACCACGTTTTCTTACGAAACCTCCAGAGCCTGTTTTTGTGCTGATGTTGAATAACAATCGTGTGCTTCTCCTTAAACTAAAAGAGCTGGTGGAGTTGTGAAAAATGTGACTTTAAAAAGAGAAAATCTGTTAATGTTTTGGAAACTTTTTGCACATTCCCGTTGCTGTGTCAGTGTTTGTCGCTCATGTCAGCGCAGAGAGCGACCGACCAAATTCCAGCTGTGTTTCTGATGCTTTATGTCACCGTGAAGTTCAGCTGTTTGCTGCTGTCTGCAGAAACATCCAATCAGTGCGTTTGCAGTTTCCTCCTGACCAGCAGAGGTCCTTGTTCTCAAAGGTTTGGCCTTGAGCATTTTTCTCTGAAACACAAGCGTGGTTGTGTTTACAGCTGCATAGTGGAACCAGGACACTGACTGATGTGCTTTGTGGTATTTATACATGCGTGCTTGACATTTCACAGGACTTTTTTATAAGGAATTCTCCTCGATTGTTATGAAGTTTCCATCGTTTCTATCCGTGCAGGCATCAGTTCAAATGTACTGAATGATTTAACTTATGACCCTGATTCTGCTGTCTAAGGAATAATTCCTCCCACACGTGAGCGGGAGGCTCTCACATTTCAGCAGATGTTTGAACATCTGGTCACTTTTTTCACATAATAAAAAGATTGAGCTTTATGGGTGCGTCTTGTTTTATGTAAACAGCAGAGAGGCGTGTTTCTGGTGTTTTTATTCACAAAAAAACCTTTCAAAACTCCCGTAAACATGACATGTATAAGAAGTCATTTATCAAGCACTTCATTTAAATTCTGATGCAATACAGAAATGCCGCCTCCACCTGCCTCTGAGTTCAGCCCTGAGATGCTGTTTAGTTTGTTTTTTCCCTCTCCAGCAGGAACAGCTGTTCTTGATGTGATTTACACTGCAGAAACTCAAATTTGACCAAGTATATTGTTCTAATCTCATTTTTCATTTCTAGTCAAAATATCTCATCACACTCAAAATAAGACCAAATTACTCAAAGAGAAACATTTCAGTGAGATATTAGATCTTGTTTTAAGGCAATGCATCTTATTTCAAGAAAATTTTGCTTGTCCCATTGGCAGAATTTTTGCTTATTACAAGCAAAGAACATCTTGGCCACACTTAAAGTTGGTAAACAAGATTTTTTTGCTTAAGAATTCTGCCAATGAGACAAGCAAAAAAAAAAATTGACAAGATTTCTTGAAATGAGATGCATTGCCTTAAAGCAAGATCTGAAGTCTTACCGAAATGTTTCTCTTTAAGCAATTTTGTCTTATTTTGAGTGTGATGAGATATTTTGATGAGAAACATATACTTGCTAAGATTTGATTTTTTGCAGGGTAAGGTGGCTCCATATCCCACAAAAACTAAGCTGGCTACAATTGACTTCCATGCAAAAAAAAAAAAAAAAAATCTTTACTCCAAATATTTTTTACACAAGGACATTTTAATGCAAATAAACTCACATAAAGGTTTGTGAAAAAAATATATGTAGGGTGTCTACAGGTACTACCCAAAACATTAGAGTATCCTGAAAAAGTTCATGTATTTCCAGAATTCAACTTAAAAGGTGCAATTTACATATTGTATAGACAAATAATATGTGAATCAATATATTTCAAGCTTTTATTTGTTTGGATGTTGCTGATTAGAAGTTGCAGCTTAAGAAAACCTCAAATTCAAAAACTCAAAAAATTAGAATACTGTATAAAATCAATCAGAGAAGGGTTTTAAATACAAAAATATCAGGCCTCCTAAAATAAAATCTTGCATCTGTACTTAGTACTTGGTGGAACTCCTTTAATGACTGCCATAACCCGGCATGGCATGGATGCTACCAGCTTGTGGCATATCTCAGGTGTTATGGAAGACCAACATGCTTCCATCACAGCCCTGAGCTCTTCTTTATTGTTTGGTCTCTTCCCGTTTAGCTTTTTCTTGACAATGCCCCACATGTTTTCGATGGGGTTCAGGTCAGGTGAGTTTGTGGGCCAATCAAGCATGGTGATCCATGGTTGTTGAACCAGGATTTTGTAGTTTTTGCAGTGTGGGCAGGTGCCAAGTCCTGCTGGAAGATGAAGTCTGCATCCTCATACAGCTGGTCTGCTGAAGCATGAAGTGCTCCAAAATGTCCTGGTAGACGGCTGCGTTTATGTGTTTAACCAAGACAGAGACTTTTTAAAGGCTCTGGGCACTTATGGAGGTGTTCTGGATTACTTACCTGATTAGAATGAGACACTCTGAGCTACAATACTGGAGCTTTTCACAGTATTCTAATTTTTTTGAGTTTTTGAATTTGAGGTTTTCTAAAGCTGCAACTTCTAATCAGCAACAGCCAAAGAAACAAAAGCTTGAAATATATTGATTCACATATTTGTCTATACAATATGTAAATTGCACATTTTAAGATGAATTTCGGAAATACGTGAATTTTTTTCAGGATATTCTCATTTTGGGGGTAGTACCTGTATATATCATCTACTATAGGATTTTTTTTTTTAATGCAGGAAAAATGCAGAAGTCCACTGAGAATATGAGTAGAATAAAGCTGAGCTACAGTCCATCAGTGTAAATTTCAGTTAATGTTTTGGAACTCAGTTTCTGGACGACCCTTTCAGCCCACAGGTACGTTCACATGAATAAAGCGTTCTGGGCATCAGACTCCCATGATGCACACACATGAAATGTGAAGGCAGCATGTACTATGTGGACATAAAAATGAATGGCTCACAACTGAGATCCAAGTCTCATCATTCATAGGGACTTGAGGCAAGATTAAGAAATGAGACTGGCGCTGCCGGTAACTGCAGCCACGAGCCAAGCCGTCACGGGAGCACAAACTGAAGCTATAACGTTATTTACTTCACTGATAAAGTCTTTTTCTTCGTAGTTCCACTTTTTAGTGTCTTTCAGTTGATCTGGATCGTTTGCTGACGGCAGAAGAATCCATAACTATCCCATAACTGTCAGGGACGCGGATGCAGCGTCATTTGACGTCACATCCGCAGGACAAGGGGGGAAATTCACCACCGAATCGCAGCGCATTATGCAGCACACAACCTGTTCAAGGCAACGGAGAGAAACGTGGGTGGGGTCGTTCTTTTTGTTTTTTAGCGCTTCATCACCCATTAGCATTAAAAAACTGGACATGCTTGTTTATTCTTTCAATTCCTGCCACCTGTCCCTTTAAAAGAGCCGTTCAAAAGAATCAATTCACTCATGATGTCACATCTCTACAACTAGTAAGACTTTACAGTGTTGCCTTAAAACAAGTTCCTTTATTTCACTGAAAGTTTCTCTTTAGGTCATTTTGTCTTATTTTGAGTGTGGTGAGATATTTTAACTAGAAATTAGAAAAACATATTTGGTATTTCAGTTTTTGAAGTGCGCGTCTCCTCCATCTGCCTCCCCATGCTTGCAGGGTTCCTGCAAGGTCTTTATAAGTCCTAAAACTCTTGAATTTCAAATCTGCATTTAATACCTTAAAAAGTCCTTAAATTTCACAGTTGGGGTCTTAAATTTCATCTGGTAGGTCTTAAATTCTTATATGCTCCAACAGATTTCCTTCATTTCGAAAAGTGACTGTTTTTTTCAGTTGTTTTTTACTTACAGATCCACGTGTTTTTCCCAACCAACAAATCTTGACAGAGCCTTTATGCTGCGTTCCATTTTCATCGGAACTGGGAAGTGGGAACTGGGGGGGTGACGTCACACCGGACCAACTTGCGTTCCAGCTCACTGGTCGGAAAACCAGTTAGCAACCTAGCAAAACAACGTGTTTGCTAAGGCTATTGTTATTAGCCGTTGTTGGCACAGCAGGCATTGTAGTTCACATATACGACATGAAAAATGTGAATTTCACTACAGCAGCTTCCCACTACATCTGTATAAACCAATACTACGTGTACGATTGATTTATGCAACAAAATATTAGTAAGAAGTGTAAATAAATGTAACATTATAGAAGCTTCTAAAACTGCTAACACAGGGCGCGGCCATCTTTAAATCTGAACCCGGAGCTGCGAGAGTTGTCCGACTTTCCGAGTTGGAAATCCGACTTCAGGGGGGTGTTCCAGTTGAAACTTCCTACTCGGAACTGGGAATTTCCGACTTCCGAGTTGAAACGGAACGCAGCATTATATTAGCCAATCAGGAAGAGATCAGGGTGGGTCTTTTCACAGCCGTCACCTGTCAGCCTGAGGTTCATTTCACTTCATTTATTTATTAATTTCAGGCAATAAGTTTTCATATTTCATAGAACACAAGAAGATGACCACTTGCATAGCCGATCATCTAATCACAAGAAAACAACAAAACAACAGTTATGGCCATCGCTATGTAACAAAACAATTATATTCAACATGCCTGAAAGGGATTGGGAAGAAGTGAACTTATTAAATCCCTCCCCCATTTCTCCGTATAAATCACAGAAATCATGCTTCCTTCAAAACCAACAGGAAAAAAATAAACTATTGACTTTTTATGAAATTAGCTGTGCAGATGCTGCAAATCCCTTACTGTCAGTTAATTTAAGAGAAAAGCGTTTCCAGTGGAACTGGGCTGCATATCCTGAGCAGAACCATGTACAGCAGAGCTGGAGAACCTTAACCCTCGTCCTGCATTTATTCCATGTTTCCTTGTTCTGGCACATCTTATTCAAAATAATGAGTCTCTGAGCAGAACGTGATCATGTTAATGAGCAGAGCGTTCATCTCACGCGGCTATGAGAAGTATTGAGCGATCACACTGACATTTGAGGCGGGCGGGGTTAACTCAGACAAGCTGGACGTGGAAAACAATGCACTGATGCGAAGTTAAACAGGTAGCTTTAATAAACAACTGATCGAAGGGGTGAATAAGTACGAAGTATGTACAGCATGTGGCATTTAGGTACACGGACGCCACCACGTGCGTAACCCTGCCTGCCTGCGACGTTTTTCACAGTCATACCCCTGCATTAATAACCACCCTGCCGCAGAAGAAGCTTTACGTGGTTGAAATGACCAAAACTAACCTTTTTCTTGCTCTGGCGGCTTTGAGAACAAGAAGAAAGTTTTCGCTTCTCATGGAGGATGAAGCAAGCTTTAAGTCAATGCGCTGCTTTGACTTTACTGCTCCTCGTCGCTGCAGACTGGCTGCAGTCTGGCAGCATGTGCATGTGCATGTGCATGTGCGTTTGACAGTATCAAAACAACAGCAGTGTGATATTTAGTTTTCTTATCATTCCCTAACGTTACACCGGTATTACGGTGAACGATATGATACGACCCGGCCCTAATAGTTACAATAATTGAATAGGAGACAATAATTCACAATGGTAACAGACAATATACCAGCAATGGTAATGAAACAAATGAGTACATCAACACTAGAACTGATAGAGATTCAAGACCCACTCTCTCTTTATAGTGACCAAACCATATGCTTATATAACAGTTATTATTTATGAACATTTTGACATTGCTTGTGTTGTATTTCCAGATGGTTCCAAAGTTTAGCCCCACATACAGACAGACAAAAACTTTTACGAGTAGTTCGAACTTTAGGTCTGATGATATCCTCTCAAATTATGAGCTCTTTCTTTTATTTTGAAGAGCTTCTGTGGGTTAGTTGGCAATAAGTTGTTAAGTCATTAACTTTTATTGAATAAACAAATTATGAGTATGTTCAAGAAATCCAACCTTATGAATGATCCACACTGCTCATTTTTGGAATGTGACTAATGGATTTATTATACACTGGTACTGTAGGAGTTCCCCCATACTACGACACAATCCATAAGGTATGGGAGGACTAACGTGCGATATAAAGTACGGAGTGCATTCTCATCAAGGTTTTGTTTCATTTTGTTTATAATTGAGAGGCTTTTGGAGATTTTAGTTTTTATGTGTCTTAGGTTTGCGTGTTTGTGTAAAAATCTTCAAACCATCCTCAAAGAAAATTTCAAAGCGGGTACTAATGATAGACGTAGGTAATGATGGCCAAAAGTTGTTGTTCAATCTATCTTTTTTGACAATATGTTTGAAAATGTAGAGGGATGTGTGTTTTTGCCAGTGTGGCCGTGAAATAGGCATTAGATTATGTTCCAGGTGGTCTTAAAAAGGTCTTAAAAAGTTTTAAGTTTAACTTGTGAAAACGTGTAGGAACCCCGCCCCTAAGGTGAGGTATGTGCGCTGTGATCAAGGTTGGTCACAACTTCCTGAGGATGAAGCTTCCCTGCACATTCAATGGTTTCCCAAATCCACTGTGTCTTCTATTCCCCTCCTCCCTCTTGTTTTTTGTGGTTTTAGTCCACCTTTTTTCATCCAGCCCCTCAGAAGTCCTCCCTCTTATGCTTCCAGCTTGCTGGGAGTTTGTCGATCTGGCAGTATCTGTGTAGACACAAATGTCTGAGCCCTGCTGCAGTGAGGACTTGCTTACCTACCTGTGGATGGCGACAGGTGCGGGGGACAAGGCTGCAGCTGAAACTCTGGAGTTTTTTCGGCATGTGAGACATTTGATTGTAATTGTTTGAGCAGTGTGATCATAGACGGGGGGAGCGTGATGGATCGGAGAGAGCAGTGTAAGGACTAAGAGCTCCCTCAGGTTTACCTGACCCCTGCATTAGTGGAAAACCCCAGTAACCACCTCCAGATGTTTGAGAGCAGCCGGAGTGATTATCTACGATGGACATTGCCCTCTTCACACAGCAATGCTTACTCCTTCCTTCTTTGGTGGCCGAGTTAATGCTTAATCTACAGATTCTTAATTGCTGAGGCCAAGCCCTGTTTATGAGCGAAAGGTGCAGATCAGCCAGTGCAGACCAGAACCTGACAGGCTCAGAGACTCATCTCCAGCTGGAAAGAACCCTCAGGACTGACCAAAGGCGGCAGCCACGATGCCGGCGTACTCCGGCGTATCCAAGATCATCGCCGGCGCTTTCGCCGTTCTGTCAGCCTCCTCCATCGCCGGCCTCATCACCATGGTCATCATATACAAGATTGAGATCGGTCCCATGAATGCGACAGCCCGTCCACCCCTGACCACCACCACCACGGCCCCACCACCAGTCATGCGACTGCCCAAGAGCCTTAGGCCTGACAGCTACGAGATCATCATCCAGCCTCAGCTCTACACCAGAATCATTGAGGAGGTGAACGTCACCAGCCCCAACCAGACGTTGCTCTTCACCGGAAACTCCACCGTCAACTTCCACTGTGTCCAGAGAACAGGTGTGATCTACCTGCACAGCAAGGACCTGGCTATTTCTGCTCCACGCGTGACGGACAAAGTCACCAACAGGCAAATCGCCGCTTCCAAGCCGATCCAGCATCAGGACGGAAGCGACTTCTTAGAGATCCAGTTGGATGATTTCCTGGACGCAGGAGGGAACTACAGTCTGTTTCTGGCTTTTGAGGGAGCAATATCAGATAATCTGGAGGGGCTCTATGTAAGCACTTATATAGAAGGTAACCCGGCTCATGAGGATGACACAAATGCAGAGAGGTAAGGAACAAAGATCTTCCGTCTATCAGACAAACCTTCACTTCCTGTCTGTAGCAGAAACACTGGAAGTGGAAAAAGTAAACTTTCTTTGTCGGGTTAAAAAATATTAAGTGTTACAGTGTGTTCAGACCAAGCGCGATTTGGGCGTCAAAAACGCGCTCGACGCCCAAAGTTGGACGCCGTGTCATTAAAAGTTCGACGCCTGTTTCCCGGCGTCTTGACGCTCTGACGAGCGGCGAGAGATGTCCAGCCAAGCCGCGCTCGCCGCGCTGTGGGAGGAGCCTCGCCTTTCTCTTTTTCCTTTTACCGTCTCTCTGCACCATGGCAGGTGCAGGAGAGAGAGCGGCTCGGCTTAATGTGATAAATAAAGCAGGGAACGTCGTCGTCGGACATCTCTGCTCTGTGTCCGGTTCACAAAATGATTCCAGGTGTTCTGACTGTGATGAGTTTCATCATTTACTTCAGGAGCTGCTGGCGAGCGGCACTTTCAGCCGTCTGATCCGGCCCCGTTTAACGTCCCGCTGTCCCGATGCGGGGCAGCATTATCAGCCCAGTACATCCCATCAGGACAGCAGGTCATCAAACCACCGTTCAGAAACCGGGACCGGACACAGATCACAGTTTATCCTCCTCTGTGTTCAGAGAGAGAGGAGATTCCCCTGGTTTTTCTGTGTGTTTCCTCTCCTGTCAGAAAAAGTGTGTCTGTGTCATGACTCGCTCTGATTGGTCGACGCCCCCGCGTCAAGACGCCAAAGTTCAGATTTTCCAACTCCGGCGTCTGACGCCCTTGACGCGCAAACGCTGAACATCTCAAAACTCGACGCGCTAACGCCCTAGACGCGCCGCGCCCGACGCGCGAAACGCGCCGCAAGAAAGGCCGACGCTCCTTGACGCGCGTCGGCCATTGACTTTGCATGTAAACCTGACGCCCTTGACGCCGAAATCGCGCTTGGTCTGAACACACTGTTAGATTTAATAAACAGTCGTCCTCAAAATTATTCATACCCTCCAACTGAAGAAAATTCACAATAGTAATTCATATAACAAGAAACTAAAGAAATCAATATCAAACAAAATTTAGTGAAATTAGATATTGTTTTAAGTTGTGGTTGGAAGTAATATTTTTTTAAAAAAGAAACAAAACTGTCCCAGACACATTGGAGCGCCTTTCCCAAGAACAGTGGACCAACATTCAGTCGTCCTCAAAATTATTCATACCTTCAAATTAAAGAACAGGGTAAGTTCACAACAGTAATTCAAACAACAAGAAACTATAGAAACTAATAATAACTAAAAATTCACAAAATTATAATTTAGTGAAAAAAAATATTGCTTTGAATTATGGTTTGAAATAATAATTTAAAAACAAACAAACAAACAAAACTGTCTCAGAGACATTAGAGCACCATTCCCATGAACAGTGGACCAGCAAACCTGTCAACAGGTGGAGACGTCCTTTCGAACATTAAAGAAAACACCTGATTGCAGTGATTGACTCAAAGTGTTACTCAATAAAATGTTAGCTTTAGAGCCCCATCATGCTTGTTTGCTTGTTTTATTTTTTGTGTGTTTGTTTGTAATATTTATTTCAAACCACAATTCAAAATCAGTGTCATGATTTTCATAGAATTTTTATTCATATTACTTTTGTCAGTGTCATCTTATTTCACTGACAGCTGATTATTTTCCTTCTTCAATTGGAGGCTATGAATAATTTTGAGAATGACTGTAACTTTAAAGAAATAACTTCAGTTTCACTTTGGTTTAAGTGGTTCTATTCAGGGAAAGAGTTATTAGAAATGATATAATAATGTGAAAGTTTACTTAAAGCTATTTCTGAAACCTTTTGTCAGTTTCTGAGGAAACTAAAAACATAAAACTGAAACCACGCAAGACATTACACTTCCAGGTTTTTAGTGGATTTAAACTTTACAATGCTAATATTAAAAGGGGAAATGATAATTGTGTGTCTAAAATGTTGATGTAACATTCACATCACATCCAAAGTTTGCGTTTGCTGCATCAGGTTTTTGCTAAGTTGTTTTATTCTTTTACCACTTTAAATTTCAATATCAGTTTTAAGTTTTTGCTATATTCCAATTGTTTATAATTGCTGTTTTTAAATGGTTTTTTTAAAAATATCATCTGCTTGTCATGTTGAAATTAGTTCATCCATCATTCATACATGTGCTATCCTAATAAACTGGAACTTGAAGGTCTGAAAGGGTTAAGTAACAGTGTTGAAAAACAAAAAACAAAGTTAGAATTATGAAATATAATTTTGGGGGATGAAGAGGATTATTTTTCAGATTGTCATAGATGAGAGAAATTCAGCATAAGAAGCAAAACTGGATAAAACAAGACAAAATCATTATAACTTTTCAGTAATGTTGAATTACTTTGAAGACATTTCAAATCATAATGGTATACAGTATTTAGAATATTTTTTCTGAAAACCAAATAAAGCATTTATGTCTTTATTTGTGTGAAGTCATCCCCGTCGTTTAGTAGCTCAGCCAGGTCAGTTTTGGTTTGACTGAGTCATTTTCATCATCATGTTATCAAGATTAAAATAAGGGGTGGCTTAAACAAAGGGCAGCGAAATCAGAAATAAATGTGGGATTATAAAATGTCCAAAGCCTAAAATAAAGATAAAGACAAACATTTAAAAGCAGTGAAATTTTTTATTTTTATTGTGCTGTTTTGAAATAGATGCTTCTTAGAATAAAAGTTTGAAAAGTTTTTTTTTTTTTTTACATATATACTCGTCCTCAAAATTACTCACACCCTCCAATTAAAGGAGAAAAATAATCAGCTGTCAGTGTAATAAGTTGAAATTGACAAAAGTAATAAAAGGTAAAAATTCTATGAAAATCATTACATTGATTTTAAATTGTGGTTCAAAAGAAATTTAAAAACAAACACAAAAATAAAACAAGTAAACAAGCATGATGGGGCTCCAAAGCTAAAATGTTGTTGAGCAACACTTTGAGACAATCACTGCAATCAGGTGTTTTCTGTAATGTTCAAAAAGACGTCTGCACCTGTAAACAGGTATTTTGGTCCACTGTTCATGGGAAAGGTGCTCTAATGTTTGTGGGCCACTTTTGTTTGTTTGTTTGTTTATATTATTTCCAACCACAATTCAAAATCAATATTTTATTTCACTAAATTATAATTTAGTAAATTTTTATGAATTATTCTTTTTTTAGTCTCTTGTATTTCAAATTCCTATTGTGAAATTAGCCTTTTCTTTAATTGGAAGGTATGAATAATTTTGAGGATGAATTTATATAAAAAGTATTACTTGGAGTGTATAAACTCATCTTAATAGCTAAATATTTTTTTCATAATCCCATTTTATCCATATTATGAGTTTATATAAGCTTTTGATAATTGTTTGTTTCAAATTCAAAAAGCATTTTTCTTTTTAAAATAGCATAAAATCAAGAATAAATGGTCCTGAAAGTAAATGAAGTTGACCCAAATGTGTCGGTCAGCTCTGCGTGAAACAGAAGGAATCTGGATGCTCATTTCATTTCATTCCTTGTTTTTATCCCGTTAATCGTTAAACTCATGATGTTGTATCTTGTCGACACAAAAATGCCAACTTTGAATTATCCCAGACACACAGCAGCGCATGATGTGCTGACAGTTAACTCCTCTCTGGACCCTGCAGCCGTATAACAACAATACTGCTTTGAGACTGAATTTATGTTCTTGTTCTTTTAGTGATAACTGAAGGAACATAACTACTTCATTTATATGATATATCAATGATATTGTCTATCATAAGAGCTAAGAGCAGGTCACATATGGACCTTATGTATGTTAGACAAGGGTGACCAGTGAAATTGCCTCATCACATTATTAGATAATCATGTCTGCCCTTATTTTGAAACACCAAACCAAGTCTTTATAATCTTCTGTCACACTTTTCGTAATAATAAAAGATTGACTCTGTATTCAGATTCCTTGCCGCCACAAACTTGGAGCCAACAGATGCAAGGAGATTGTTTCCATGTTTCGATGAGCCAGAGATGAAAGCTGTGTTTCATGTGACGATCGTCCACAAACGAAAGACAGAAGCTCTGAGCAACAGCTTGGAATCAGGTAGGAAAGGACGAGGTTATTCCTGCTGTAGCGGTGGCTGTGACTAGAATTCA
Organism: Atherinomorus stipes; assembly: GCA_023101725.1. Classification (NCBI taxonomy): domain Eukaryota; kingdom Metazoa; phylum Chordata; class Actinopteri; order Atheriniformes; family Atherinidae; genus Atherinomorus; species Atherinomorus stipes. The sequence continues at coordinate 321,939 of JALJCO010007436.1, forward strand.
GTTGAAATCCTCACTTATTTATATCCTGCTTTATTTCCTCTCTTCCAGTCTCCAATATTATAGATGATGATTGGAAATACACACGTTTTTTCCCAACACCAAAGATGTCGACCTACTTGCTTGCCTTCACGGTTTCAGAGTTTGAGAAATCAGTCGAATCCAAGTCAAATCGCGTGAAAATAAAAGTAAGTGGACCCTTGCAGATGCAAGAGGAGTTCAGAAGTACTGATTTCATTAAATGACATCATCATTTAGGACCATAAACCTTAGATTGTCTTTATGAATTGCATTAAAAGTGATGTCAAACTAGCCAACACAATAAACCATAAATGGGCTTCTAAATTTCAGTTTCTGATGTCTTCTTCCTTTGAACCATCATTGATCCCGTTTGTTCAGGCTAAAATCAGCCGATTTTATCAGTAAGCCTCTGCGTTCTGCTCGTACAGACTTACGCCCGTCCTGAAGCCATTGAAGCAGGACACGCACAGTATGCCGCCAACGTCACCGGAAAGATCCTCACATTCTACGAGAACCATCTTGAAATTGAGTATGGAATGAACAAGCTTGGTAAGACTTCATGTGCAAATATTTCTGTGGGTTTCAGGGAAGCATTGCATGACTGAGAGGTCGATTCCAGAGTATTTCCCCGTTTCTGTTCGTAAACACTATCCAAACTGAGAGCCCCTCCCCTCTTCCTCAGCAACCAAATGCATAATGTTGCCACATAATTTTCTTATTGGTTGATGTGTTGCTTTTTTGTACGAACAGTAAAGAGGTTCTGAGGTTTTTGTGACACTTTTTGTCTGACTAGCAAGCACTTTCCATAGAATCGGCCATTTTTTCCTTCACCAAACGTGCATTAAACATGCATGTAATATAAATTGCAAAACTAGGTTGTACATTTTATATCATAACTCCGGTTATATTTGGTCTATTGACACGATTTAAAAACTCGTTCATAATTTAAAATCGGCCCTATCCACAGAAGTTGGAATGGAGTCTACGTCGCTGTGTTTAGCTGCTACACCATCTTAAAACGGACGTTCAATCTGGATGCACCGGTGCATTCAAGGCTCCGGTCGATATTTAAAAAAGAGTTTTCTCCAATCGAGGACCTTATCCCAACGGAACATTACGCCCATAGCTCTGTTATTGGCTGGAGACAATATGAAAATCTCCACCCAGAAACGTCCCAAACACGCCAAAACAAAGGGAAAAGGCGAAATTTAGTCAGGGGAGGGGCAGTTGCAAACAAAACTCACCGCCACATGAAAGCAGAGTTTATTTTCAGGGGAAAAAATCTGGACTCTACCTTTAAAGGCAATTTCAAGAGATGCTGGATTCTTGATTTTTAGACACCTAGACCTTCTGGGACATGCAGAAAAGGTCTTTGTTCACGACTGGAGGCATCCCATTGACAATTTACATGACTTTTTATAGAGTGGAGATCTATGATTTGTTGTAATGGGCTTTATGCACAACTCCACTACTTCCTGAACTTAAGGCAGCTCCTTTGGCTCCTGTCTTTCATTACTGGACAAACTGATTACTCCAGGTGTGTCTGGCCATTGTTCTTGTGATTACTGAGGTAAGGCGCACCTGGAGTAATCAACTCATCCAGTAATGAAAGACAGGAGACAAAGGAGCTGGCTTAGTGAAGTTGTGCATAAAGCCCATTACTAAAAATTGGCAGCTGACAAAAGTGTGAATTGCGGCCTGATGATGCGATCTGATCAAGATTAGCCTGTAAATCCTTTAACTTCACATACATTAATGATTCCTCTAGATGCATTTCAGAGTATTGCATTCTCTGCTTTTTCTATCAGTAATACAACTGAGACTTGGACTCATTGATCGACCTTGATCGAATCTTGATCAGCGTTCAGATTCACACTGATGTACAGATGCAGGCATGAAAAAGTTTCCTTTTCTGCCAACTGCCGGCCACTTACCAGCGACTTGTCTGCTACAGATGGGGGCATGAAAAAGTTCCGCCTTTTTCTGCCAGAAGTGGTGCAGTAATAGTGCACTATTACTGCACTATCACTGAGTGAACGATTTGTCCCGCGCATATGTCGTCACACACGGTGTCCAAACGTGGCGTGTAGAAACATCCTTGTTCCGGGCATTCATTTATGCTCTGAAATTGTTTCCCCTGGCCCTGGGCACACAGGCGTTTCTCTGTGCGATTGAATTAGCAGGCAAGTCGCTGGTAAGTGGCTGGCAGTCGGCTGAAAGGGGAACTTTTTCATGCCCCGCATCTGTAATTCAATTGCACAGAGAAACGCCTGTGTGCCCAGGGGAAACGATTTCAGAGCATAAATGAATGCCCGGAACAAGGATGTTTCTACACACCAAGTTTGGACACCATGCGTGATGACGTATTCGCGGGACAAATCGTTCAGCCCTTTTTCTGCCAGAAGTGGTGCAGTATTCGTGCACTTTTACTGCACCACTTCTGGCAGCAAAAGGCGGAACTTTTTAATGCTCGCATCTGTAGTGCTTGTCCCAACGAAACTTTGTTGCTTCGACTTCAGAGGGTTAACAAAAAGCAGTTAGATCAGTCATAACTCCCTCCTTAGGTGTCCTGATCACAGTCATGTTGATGCAGTTTCGTGAGCATCATGTTGCATCTTGTGGCTAAATGTGAAATTTCTGGAGGCCAGCTCAGCTGTACCTTCACATTCAGTGGCATCGACTGGCTGGAATTAGAACATCTAAAAAGTCCAAAACATTTGCAAGAGATTTTAAACTTTTCAATTTCTGGGACAGTGTAGGATTGACAACAGCAGATGTTAGACAATATCCTGCAGGTCACCTTCAAGCTGACCACTTCTAATTAATGACAGCTTGTTTGGCCCAGACACATCTCTTGATGATTTTTATTATTTATCCTTTAAAAAAGGTCAGGATTCAAATAAAAAACATCAACACATTATTTCTGCATTTCTTTGAATCCCATGAATGATGAATGAAGCTTAAAGGATAACTTTCTTTTTTTCAACCTGGGCCTTATTTCTAGGAGTTTTTATGTGCATTAATTTACTCACCAGTAAAATTTCTGCATCACTTTGACTCCCTCAGAAGATATTACATTGAGTTGCCCTTCAGTGTACATCCATGTAAGGGGATAGAGGGGGCAGCCTCTCTATAAGGCATTATCTGCAGCAAAACTCCTTCATTTCACCAATACTTTAAGTAAAGTGGACGAACGAACGAGCAATATTGTCCTGTGAGTTCAGAGTTAACTCTCCATTAGTTATTGGAAGGGTTTCTCTGCACTCTACAGGCCGCGCTCATTCCCAATGTGCGCCGCTGGAGTACAGCTGAGAAGAGCAGCTCGCTATCATGACATCAACAAACTGCAATCCACGAAACTCTGACCTCACAGGACAATAGTACTTGTTCGTTCATTCATGCTACTAAAAGCACTGATGAAATGAAGGTGTTTTGCTGCAGATAATGCCTTACAGAGAGGCTGCCCTGTCTCGCCCGCTATATGGATGTACGCTGAAGGGCGACTCAACGTAATATCTTCAAAGGAGTCAAATTGAAACAGAAATTTAACCAGTGAGTAAATGCACATATAAACCCCTGGGGATAAGGTTCAGGTTAAAATATATATATATATATCCTGTAAACATTCAGGATACAGACAGAAGGAAATGAAAATGTTTTATCGTTTCTTATAACAACAGTGTAAAACTGTAAAAGTCAATCATTTCTTCACATCTGTGTCATTCCTTTAGACCAAATTGCACTGCCGGACTTAGTTTCTGCAGCAATGGAAAACTGGGGACTGGTCACATACCAGGAAGGAGTTTTGCTCTACGAGGAAGGAGTATCCTCACTGTTGCACAAGGAAATGATCACCAACATTATCGCTCATGAGCTGGCACACCAGGTAGGAGGAAATAAATGTTTGTGAGTTCTTGCAATGAGAAGTTGTTAAAGTTATATCGCTCGCACGAAATAATAAAAAGAAGCATGAGGCTGGAGCATCTTTGTGCTGATGATTTCTTCTCTTATTTCGTCAACAGTGGTTTGGAAATTTGGTGACAATGAAATGGTGGAATGAACTTTGGCTGAATGAGGGCTTTGCGACCTACATGTCATACTTTGCTGTGGACAACGTTGAACCTTCATTTAAAATAGTAAGTTCCGTGAACATGTCATTGAGGTGGTAACATGCTCACAGCAGCACCAGTGACTTTTCGACCAATCAGTTTTTCATCTGGAAAAGCTTCAGATTTGACAAACACAATACTTTAACAATTTAAAATATGAGGCGATCTTACTGTTGGAGAGGACAGAGGCATTATAGAACCACCAGCTGAGACCTGCTCAGTCTGTGCTTACATTTTTTAAGATTTAAAAAAAAAATTAAGGTTTGCAGCTTTGTTATTACAGTAAAGGCTCCTTTTTCATGGCAGCATTGAACACAGTTGAATAATATTATTACTCTGACACTGATGCAACCTGCCACCATCTATGGCTTAAATGAAGTTTGTTTGCAATGCACATAATAAATCATGTCTGTGTGGAGTCCCAGTCTTTCTGGTAAGGTCTTTTGAGAAGAAAGAAACTAAACTTTCCTCTTTCATCTGTGTAACATCCTTGGCTCTGACTGATTAATAATGACTCCTAAGTAGTAAACCCCTTGTAGAGGTCACTGAGTATCTTTGACCTCTTACTGGTTAGCTAGAACTGAAGAATTCCTTTTCTTAAGGTCTTAGGAAACACAGATAACGATATCTGTGTAAGCATAGGTCACAGTGAATAAAAAAAAAATGTGTCTCATGTCTGGATTCAAATCTAGCTAATTCTATGTTTTGGCATGTAACGCACCTACATGCATATACCTGTTCATTTCACATGATATACGACATCATCAGAGGCTAACACGAGAAGGGTGGTTATGTTGAGATCCAGTCTAATAAGGTGACTAAAGGTAGAGCACATTCTGTGAAACCTCATAAAAAAAGGTGCTACAAAGCCAAAAACCTGAAAACCTTTTGATAGAAAGCTTTATCAAAAGTAATTATATTTGGGTCTAAGATGGGGGACAGAATCCTTCTTGCACAATGCTGATCTTGGCAGTGTTTTACAGAAAATTCAAAGAGAACAAATCCCATGGAACCTTGAAGAAACTATCCTGTAGTAGTCTAAACATAACATCTGAGAAAGGGTCAGTGGTTTAACAACGTCCTCAACAAGGAGGTGAATTAATGACCAAAGAACAAACGATACTTTTATCTAATAAATATTGTAGGGCCAAGGATGGGACCCAGAGGTACCCCCTCAATGGCACAAAGACACTGAGGGTGCATTCAGAAAGCATAGTCCACGAGTCTCGGTCCGTTTGGGGACCCGGTTTGGTTGGGGGCAGGGGTGGTCTTCCGGACCGAGATCGCGTTCACGTTGCACTATTGCCAAACGAGCCAAACAGGCCAAAAATGAGAATGCCAGGTGGCGCTGCTTTGGGATTCCCCGTAGGCGAGGACAAGATGTCCCACACGTGTGTTTGTTGTCATAGCGTTTACCCACGTTGTCCATTGTTTGACCCACAATGCCAATTCAGTTTGTAGTCCACTTCCTGTCTTTGGTTCACTTGAATCGGACCGAGACCTACATTTGCAGGCGGACCGAGTCCGCTTGTTTGTTCCGGATCAGAGTCCGTTTGCGCATTCACAGCTCCCCTAAACGAATCAGACTTTCTGAGCAAACAGACTCTGATTCGAATCAGAAAAGATTTGTGAATGCACCCTGAGAGATGATATGTGGGAGTGGGTAACCTAATGATCAATGTTGTGGGCTTTGGTGTGACAGATCTGGTTTGAGTCCCTAACAAGGCACTCTTGTGAACCATTCTATGGCCCCATTTCCACCTGTAGGTCTGGGCTGGGTCAGTCCATGTTTTTTTGCATCTCCACAGATAAAAACTGGGACGGGTATATCCGACCCGACCCGTCCTACTTTTTTGGTACCCTTCTGTAGGGGTACTGATCTAACTGATCTGGACCAAGGAGGTGGAGCTTCACACACTGAAATCCATTGATTGTTTGAAAAAAAAAAAAAGTGTAATTTCCTGTGTGACCCAGCATAAAAACAAAGCAGGGATGGCCCCTTTGTTTCTGTCTCATGTGGTGCGGTGCTTTGGTTAAAAGGCGTCGCATTGCAATGATGCCACGTGATCATGTTGCAGCGCTATCCGGTTAATACTCCGCCTGCAGGGTGGGTACAGTTTGCTGTGGGGACGCAACGTAAAATCAACATATCTGTACCAAAACCCACCCAACCCGGCCCAGACCCGCAGGTGGAAACGGGGCTATAAGTATGGCCCCTTGAGCAAGGTCCTTAAGCCCCACTAACCGCTACCTGGGCGCTGTAATTGGCTGACCACTGAATGAATTTCCTAATTGGGATTAATATAGTATAAATTATTATCATTAATTTATTATCATATGTTGTAATTGAACATGCTGCTACTATTAGGTACTTTTGAAAAAAACATCTTAGTGAGTGATCTGAAGCACCCCCCGCCCCCAATGAGAACATATACTGATTAACAATGACAACAGTCATTGTTAATCAACGGTTTAAAAATGGTGACAAAGTTTTCTTGTAGTACATCTGAAAACATAAACAGCCTCAAAATGTAGGCAACTTTCAGTTTATGGCAGTCTTAAATAAATGGATGAATGGATGAATAAAAACCATGCAAATACAGTGAACATGGTCAGATCTTCCAGTGCTTTTTCATTCAACTGTTTTTCTCTGTTTTCTCCAGAAAGATGCATTAATCATGTACGACCTCCACATGGCATTCGAGGAGGATGCTCTGGCTTCCTCTCATCCTCTCAGTCCTCCACCACAAGACGTTGAGACAACTTCAGAGGTCATTGGGATGTTTGACGCTATCAGCTACAGTAAGGTAAAGTTTCAAAGACATGCTTTTGATACATAAATCACTGCTAAATCTGCAACTGCAAGCTGTACAGTCTCTGAAGCAGCCAAGCAACCCTTAAACGCATCATTTCATCATTGCACTTTGGATAGAGGTTCTTTACCTGAAAAGATTCCTCAGACTCCACCTAGCATGTCTACTTTTATTGGATTTAGTTAATCTGTCCTGAGTTGATGATTTCAAAAATGGCTTGCTCTTTGCTTCTATGTTTACTGGCAAACGGCTTCTTTGCAGTGATGTTTTATTTTTGGACAGGAAAGCTTTCTAAATACCCCAGCTTCCATGAAGGTCAAAAATATGACATCTTTTTTGGAATCTAGACAAAACCTCAGAACAAATAGGTGCAGAGTAACCAGCTGATCCTGAGCAAAAGGCGAAAGTTAACAGATTTAGTTGTGCTTTTGGCCTGAATTTAGTTGAGCAGTACATCGATATTTCTTTTTGTCTTTTCACAAGAGTTATTTACTCTAAATGTTCTGGATAGTCTTTTAAATCCATCAGCAGACTCGGAGGCACCAAGAACTTTTTTTCTCTCTATAAAAGCTTTAGGAAGCTTCTCAGATCTTCAACAACAAAAACAGCAGGAAAAGATGGCAGAGGAACCAGACATGCTCCACCAGTTTTGTTTAAACTTTTTACTTTGATTATTTTTGCACTTTTTGCTATTCTAAGTTTGTTAAAGAAGCTCTCATTGGATACTTGTTTTAAATTGTTTATTTATCCAATCATGTGCTTTGTGTTTACATCACAGGGAGCGATGGTGCTGAGAATGCTGGCGGACTTTGTGGGAGAAAGAGTTTTCACCAACGGGATCAGAGTAAGCAGCTGTTTATAACACACCATACGTAGAGTGATTGAAATTCAGCTGGAATCCTAACAAATGCCTCAGGCAGGGTTTGCCTGGCAGTCTCTTTGAAACTAAAGGTGACCTCTGACCCCGACTTCATTACACTGACTGATTAGTTAAGACTGAAGCTCTTTTCAATCTAGAAAGATGAAGTGTCATAACATGACTTGCTTGGGTGGAACGGAGACCACAACAAGGACATAATATCCTAGACTCTTTTTGTTTGTGCATGTCTGTTTTACTCTTTATGGTGTAAGTATACAAAAATATGCTGATAAATGCTATTTTCAACACATCTGGAAAAACAACTCTACTAAAAATGAGACCTTTGCTTACTCTTATCTATGCAAAAGATGACAGAACAATAGTTTTAAAGGTGATAGCTGCAAGTTTAATTCCTTCCTGCCAGTACGTGTTGCACTCGCACTTGCTTACTCAATTAGCAATAGCGACATTACAGAAGTGGCTAATCATTAATTAGCATTAGCAAACGTTTAGCTTACGTGTCCAGGAGAAAAGCGGCTTTTGAGCCCCTTTGCTGCCTTCTCCCTCATCCTGCTTTGTTTTTTGTCCGCTTGTATTTGAGAAATGTAACGCAAAGAAGATGCTATTTCCACAGGGCAATCGAGCTAGCAACTCCTGAGCTAATGCTAATTTTGCACAATCTTTTAGTGTAGACTTTGGCATTGTAATTGGATGTAAATATTGATATATTTTGGACCCGTCAAAATTGATAAAACAATTATTTATATGCTACAACATTTTTTTAGTAAAATTTATAGTATTTTTCTGCACCCTTATAAACGTTCTGTGGATGTATTATTTTTTTAAAAAATTGATTGTTTTGATTAAAAAGTTGTAGCTATCACCTTTAAGGTAAATATTTTCTCTGTGCATTTATCCGTTTCTTTAGCTCTAAGCCTTCTGAAAATAAATACTGTGAGCTTAGGATCTCTGTTTTTGTACATTTTAGATGTACCTCCATACCTTCAAAGGAGGAAACACGGAGCAAAACGACCTCTGGGAATCCATACAACTGGTAAGATGTTGGGCTCTTACAGTGACGAGACAGCTTCAGTATCTCAAAATATTTGTGATTGTATTAGATAAAGTGAAATTTGAATTCAATTATATTAATATTGACAGGTGAGAAATGATGAAAATCACCTGAGCATTTCCAGGATGATGGAACCTTGGACCACACAAACCGGCTACCCCGTTATCAACATCAACACTGTCGACGGGAAAATCTACCAGAAGCGGTTCCTGTTCAATAACTCTGCTGAATCTGAGTATGTGCACGTTTCTGAAACAACTCCTCCTTTTTTGGAAAACATAAATCACCACAGTTTTGTCTCAAGAAAGTGATGGTTTTGGAAACTTTAGACCTGCTGTTGAGACATCTGTTGCACATGGATTATATGATTATTTATAGATCTACAGTCGTCCTCAAAATTATTCATACCCTCCAATTAAAGAAGGAAAAAAAATCAGCTGTCAGTGAAATAAGTTGAAATTAACAATAGTAATAACAAATAAAAATTCTATGAAAATTATGACATTGATTTTGAATTCTGGTTTGAAATAAATATTTTAAAAAACACAAAAAATAAGTACACAAAACAAGTAAACAAGCGTGATGGAGCTCAGAGGCTACAATGTTATTGAGCAACACATTGAGGCAATCACTGCAATAGGGGGTTATCACGCTTACCGGAAGTTGCGGGCTTTTGACACTTCCTCTTCGGGGGGATAATAACAACCGTTCATTCTGTTATATTATATTAATATAAGAAAGACTAAAAAAAAATATAAATATTTTTTTATAGGGTAGAGAAAAATGGGAAGAAGAGGGGGAAAAGAGGGATCAATGCGGCGGTGGGGAGGGGGGGGAGATAAAATAAAAAAAAATAATAATAGTTCCGGGGGGGGGGGGCAGGTGGGGCATTTAAGGAATCAGAAAATGGCAGGAAAAGGTTACTAACGGTGTAAAATTGCGTAACATAAAACATAAAAAATAAAAAAGGTGTGAATCTCCCGTGTTTCAGTAAACTAGGGGGCAAAAGGGAGGGGCAAGAGGGGGAGGTTGTGTGATGCCAGAAGAGAAGGAGGCAAGGTAGGGGGCTGGATCAAGCTAGCTAACACAAACGGCGGGCAGGCGGGAGAGAATCAAGGGTGGGAAGAAATATATGTCGGTCGGTCAAAAGGGGGGCGGGTCGGTGGAAAAAATCACTTCTTAATACACTTCATTCAGGGAGGGATGAGAATAAGGGGAAAACGTGTAAACGAAGTATAAAAAGAAGTAGTAGAGAGGGTGGAAGTGGGGGAGAGTAGGAGGGGAGAGTGGGAGGTGGTGAGGTGGGAACAAAAGAAGAAGCGAAGCATTTCATAGCGGGCCCTACTAGTCAATCGATGGGGGGGGGGAGAGAGGGGGGGAAAGACAGATGTTGGGTGAATGGGGGGAGGGGAGGAAGGTAGGGGTAGAGGGGGAAGGGGCTAATGGTGAGAGGGGGGGTGTGGCCCGGGGGGGGGAGAAAAGAATGTTAATATAAAAGTGGTCGTCCCCCGGGGGGGCAGATCATACTAAATTAATATGAATCACTATATAGAGAGAAAAAAAAAAATTGGGGGTAATAAAAAAGAAAAAGGGAGGCTGGCGTAAGGGGAGGGGAGGGCCGGGGGATCCGGGAAGGGGGGGGATTGTGTTTTCTCTAATTTGGGTGGAAAAAAAATATTGATACACTGAAATATTACAATGTTTTCATATGCAGATATCATATTGATATTTAAAAATGCTGTATTGATCCATCTTACTAATGAAATCCTGCAAGATTTCATCGTTTTATTATGAAATATTTCAAAGTTTCATGAAATCTCGTGAGATTTCGTCAGTAAAATAGATCAATACAGCGTTTTTAAATAGCAATATGATATTGGTATATGAAAATATCGCAATAAGTGTATCAATAATTTTTCCCACCCCTGTTCTCTAATGTTTGAAAGGACTCTGTACCTGTTGACAGGTACTTTGGTCCACTGTTCATGGAAAAGGTGCTCTAATGTGTCTGGGACAGTTTTAGCTATTTGCTTTAAAAAAAAAAAAAAAAAAAAAAAAAAAGATTATTTCAAACCACAACTCAAAAGCAATATCTTAGTTCACTAAATTATAATTTTGTAAATTTTTATTTATTTTTAGTTTCTTTAGTTTCTTGTTATATGAATTACTATTGTGAATTTAGGCTTTTCTTCAGTTGGAAGGAATGAATCATTTTGAGGACGACTGCTTGTGCCACACCACTATGCTGCAGATGATGTAATGAAATAAGCCTGGTAGAGTGTTGTTTAGTTATGGATACAGGCCTTGCAAGGCTAACGGTGGCAAACTGGAACAAGCAATAGAAAATTATTCCAAAAAGGGGATCTTCATTTTTTCTTTCCACTTGGAGACGTCAAGTCAAGATTTCCAGGCAGCTAATCATGCAGTTTTCTTCAGAAGTGATGCTGCTCCCGAGAACTCATCATTTCTAAAGTTAGCACAGAAATAAAATGCAGAGATCCACAATTTGCATCATAACCAAAATTTAAATATGATGTTGGTTTATGATGAATTGGTGTTATTACAGAAGTTATACTTTATGTTATCGGTCACATTGCTCCTCCCCACCCCTAAAATCCACATTTTTTCTTCCTCTTTGACTGAATGTCGACAGATTTTTATAAACAGGAGAAAAAGTTCTGCACTTTCAAATTGAAGCCTTCCACTTGAAAGGCATGATGCATCGGGTGAAACAACGAGCAGTGACTATGCCAACAACTTGCGTCTCCATGCTAACGTCAAGCATTCCTGGTCCCAGCATCTCTTAAAGGGATAACGTGTAACTTTTGGCCACTAGGGGTGCTAAAATTGTAACTTCCCACAGGCCACACAACTGTCACAGTGAAACAGTCTCTATCTGTGTTTTGGAATCGTCTTTACAGACCAGGTCACATGATCCAATGAGAGACGGATCCGCTCCTGCAAAGATACAATGTCTGGTTTTTCATCAAGTATCAAGTGCTGTATATTGACCCAGAAATCATCTATACTTACGTTGGGTCAAAAGTTACATGTTATCCCTTAAAGCTATTCGTACTCCTATAAAGGAGGATTTGCTCATCGTGTTAAGAAAGATCCTCCCAAAATCCCATTTATACCCCACTGCTGTCAGCGCCGTACAGTTTCGTCCTTGTGGCAAGCAATGCTCTCATCAAACGAGAAGTACATATATCATCTAAAAACTATTTCAAAAGCCTGATACGGTGAATACGATTAAAACAGAGAAGTAAAACTGTCTCAGAGGGGAACAAATATTGGACTTTATCCCCTACTGTAGCTTGGAAGTAACATGACCGCTGTGTTTTCGTCTCTAGTTGATGGTTTCTTAACTGTTTAAACTAATTTCATTAGATGATGTCATTTTTGTCTTTAATAGATTTAATAAAGGTTTTTTTTTTTTTTTAAAGCAGCATAGCATGACAGGACGCAGGATTTCGGTGTTTGAACAGGTTATGGTTGACCGTGTGGGGAGGTTCACCCTTTTGTTTACCTGCACTATCTCCCATCATAAATCCGTCTTCCAGTAACTTCAGCACATTTGTGACTCCCTTAGAAAAAACAACTGTCAAAATGTCAAACAAATTACTGAAAAGGCAATTTCTTGAGTCTGTTCCAGCTGCCAAAACAAGGCGAGTTATTCCCTGAAGTCAAACTTATTTGCATTTTCCTGCCTGGCCTGCATGAGATCAGTGCCGGTCATTACAGCGGATTATACGTTTGGCTCTGCAGAGCGTTTTGAGGCAGCGTTTTATAACTATGTATGACATAGTGCTGTTGTGGTAAGTTGCATGATGATTTAACCATCAGTGGCCTGGTTTCAAGTTGCGTCCACCACATCCAGACCAAAGATCTGAACTCAAGAAACTCTGACACCAAAGCTGTTGAAAATAATCTGGTCATTGTGAGGCTCTGCACCTTTGTTATGTTTTACACCAGAACTGCTCTCCTTAGTGATTACTTCATTTCTGGAGCATCATGTTCTCATTACACTCCGTTCTTCTCTCTTTAGTCTCTGGTGGCCCATCCCAATCAGGTACATGAAGGAGGACTCTGAGGTGTCATTTCTCTGGCTGGACGAAAGAGGCCCAGGTAACATGCAGTAACACACAGAGCCTTGCTGTTTACGCACAGTTTCATTTTAATGATTTATTTTCATATTTAAGAATATTTCTGTTTTATTACGAGCACAGTGACCTAGAAAAGATTTGTAGACGTCCAAACGTCCAAAAATAACCATGAGCTTGAATGGGATGCAAGTCAGCAAGTGTAATAAGCCCAAAAGAGGCACATGGGAAGCTTACTGGAAGAGCCCATTGGACATGTTTGGGCTGCAAACATAAATTAGATTGTTGAACTTTCTACAGAGACGGACAAAAAGTTCCCAAAGACAACCAAAATCACTGCAAATGTAACCGGTGAGCTTCTGCATTGTGCTGGTTAGTGAGCCGCCGTGACCCAGCTTTGTCTTTTGGAGGAAAAGTCTCTGTTTCAGAGAAAAAAAAATATCCAGTTTCCCTCCTACAAGGAATTATGAGAAAGGGGCGACAGAAGTTTGCTAATTAAAGAAATGTGTTTTACATCGTATACAATTCTACATACCTGACACGAATAAGGGAAAAAAAAAGAAAAACACCTACAATCATCACATATTGAGTTAGAAACAAATCTTGTTTGGAGGAGGGAAATAAAAATTCACGCACAAAGTTCAAGAATTCACAGGATGGATTGGGATAAAGAAATGAATAAAGGCTACGGTATACTTGTCTGACTGTGTAATGCGCCATCCAACTGCGTAACCACGGAGACCCCTTGAGCCTCTAAAGTTCTCCGTCATGGTGCCAGATATGCAGTGCAATATCCCGCCCGATCGGTAGGGGTCGCTACGCAAACCTGGCCTAATTTTATGATGCCAATGGTCGGTAACCTCGGGGGTTATTTTGCTCCCGGTTACACCGAGAGAGATAAGCAGTTAAAGGGAGAAGGGTATATCTGCGGCTCGCAAGACAGGGGCGTGTCGTAGAGTGGGCGTGTCGTAGAGTGACGTTTCCCGACGACACGCCCACCAGGCCAATGAGAGCACGGTAAAATCTAGCCCTACCCCTGACCCTTCCCCTAAACCTAACCAGACCCACCCACTATGAAACACACCCAGGATAGGACACGCCCACTATGCGACACGCCCACTGTATGACACGCCCACTGGGTTGCAAGCCGCAGTTAGACACACTTGGTTAAAGGCTACATAAAGGCTATATGGCTTACGCGGGCTGTTAACCAATGGAGAGCGAGGTAGCTACACGGCGGCCATCTTCCTTCAGACAGGCCATACCTTGAACAACATTAATGTCAATGTGCATGTACTATTTAAATAACCACATCTGGCTCAATTTTCAACCGATTTTCAAACGGTTTGATTTGTTATGAACATCAGGGATGTAGCGATGTTCCTGTATACTTAGATGTGGTATATTACATGAGATATTTTGTAATATACCTAGATTAGCTGCTCTAGCCTACAAAAGTGTTTTAAAGATGGCGCTGCCGTTGTTTACGTAGTGGTAGACCAATCACAGCCCTTGCCGTCTCCATTGTCCGTTGACGGAGTGACGGACACTTAAAACATATTTTGTGCAGCCAGAGAAGTCTGACAGGCTCTCTGTCGATGTAGAGGACGATTATAAATTAGCCTTTATTAACAGCACGCACCTCTCCTACAAGCAAGTATGCAAAAGGGGAGGGGGAGCCAAAAGAACTTAAAAGGGTTTCCCAAGAAGAAGAAATCAGGAGGGGCTTTAATTTAAAGGGAAATGCTGTGATTTTAGCAGCATGTCAAGTATGTGAACTCTTACATATTTTGTGTAATTTAAAACAGTTAAAGTTTTCCAGGTTACACAAATAAACATTTAACAACTACATTTAGATGAAAGAATCACATACAAGTGATGACAAGCACGTGGAGGAAGTACAACCACAGAGAGACTTGAACTGTATACTAATGGCTTTAAAAAGATAGTAAATAATCACAAATGAAAACAGGCGTCATACAAAAACAACTGTGGAAAATAAAACTTAATTGAAACAGTTACAGAGACGCAGTGAGCACAATGAGAATAGATTGCAAAATTTGGCATCACAAAGAGTGTTAAAAGACACAAAACAGAGAGATCAGTGACAATAATCAACCTCTACGAGACACCAAGCGACTGCACACAATGCATCTGCTTTAGGTTTACTTATCTTACTCAGATTAGAAAAACAGCAGGTATTTTATATCATCCTACCCTGAGGTCTGTAATCTTTATTTGTCCAGGGACACACTAGATTTTCCTTTTTATTTTCTTTCTTTCATTTAATTGTGACTCTAACTTTAATTCAATGATTTTTGTCTTTGGAACAGTCCAGAAAGAGGAATTTATTTCCAAGGATAAATGGATCCTGGCGAACATCAACTGTGCTGGATACTACAGAGTTAATTACAACCTGGAGAACTGGCAGCGCCTCCTGGTTCAGCTGCAAAACGACCCAGATGTGAGTACCAGGGCCAGATAAGGAGTGAGCAGATAACAGAGCTTAACGAAAAACAAACCTCTTAGAAATGCTCTTCATTAGAAAAAATGTTGTTTTTTAACAGGAACAATTACAGGTTGCTATTTGAAAGTTTAAACTTGAAGTTTTTAGAATGCAGTGAGCTGAAAATCCGCAAAAAAAAACATAAATACGAGACTCAGACATGAATGTCGTGAGTTCATCGGCACAGTCTGGGTTCTTTTATGAGGAACATAAACTATTGAAGCAAATTCAGATTGGATAATCTCTGTAAGTGATGGAGAAAGAAAGCTGAATGATGTTCCTGATGTTTTAACAGGTGAGAAGGTGCAGGTAATATTTTTGGCCTGGAGATCTTCTGATTCCCAAAGCCGGGCCGACAGTTCTTCAAATTCACTCTTTCCAAATGCCGATAATCCTGAACAGATGCTGTAAAAGACGATGCTTAGACACACACCGAAGCGCACACGCACACACACAAAGCAGAACAAGTCAGACTTCTCGCTTATGATTATTGAAGTGTTTTGTCGGCCACTGTTGGCTGGATTTCTGAGGAAGAACTTGGTTCTCTTGAAGATGACAGCGTGTTAATCTTAAATCTTTCCATTTTGTGGATTCAGCAGATCCACGATCTTTGTCGCATCTCTCCTGCCAGCAGCGAAAGCAGACAGCAGCTATGTTAAAGCTCACAGGCAGCTGTCCAAACAGTAGTAATCTGAATTTTAGGATTTGACAGAAATGCGACGGTTCTTGTTCAGATGTAGCCAAAAGTTGTACAAACTCTGGTAGTTCAAGTCTGTGACAGGAGCGCAAAGATCAGGAGTACACTTCATTTGACTCCTCGTTTCCTGCCTACACATTTCTCCCTTTGAGATCACAAAATCCTCTCCAGACTGCAGATAAAACCGCTGATGACGTGAGTCATGAGAAGACTTTTGGCTTATAAATCCATAAAGCAGAGTGTTGCTGTCCTCTATGAAATGTTTCCTCTTTTTTGTTCCTTGGCAACGCAGGATATCCAGGACTTAATCATCCCAGGTGTTGACAGAGGGAGAAAGTTTTCACTTTTCCATCTTTAAAGGCAGAGTAGGGGATCCTGGAAAAACGGTTTGAGCAGCTACATTTTGAAAAAACAGACAGTAAAACTCCCGGCCGAAGCCATGCCTCCAGCGGACGGGAACGTGTGCCACGATTTGGGGGCAAACTCCGCAGGAAAATGGTGAAGTACACCTACAGAATGACATGCATTCATTTTCTACTCACCCTCATGCTGAGCAAGACTCTGAAACACTTTTTTAATATCTGAAATGCAGCCGGAGATCGGGCAGGTTTTCGTTTTCCCCTAACTTAACTCATATAATGGAGCTCACCAGCGCCTGAACCAAAAAGGTCCATAAAAGTCCACAAAAACTTGTAAATATTCCTCCATACTGCTCGTCCAATGCAATCTGAGTGTCCTGAGTGGGTAGCGTCCAGAATTTACTCCAAACGTCATCATTTAGTAGATTCTATAGCTTAAACAGTATATAGCCGCCGCAAAGCCATGAGAGTTCACGACACTACGGAAGCTGCAGCAGTCGAGATCGCGCGTTCTCTTTTTCTTTATTTCTTTCATTGTTTTAAATCAATATCCAACCCTCTTGTCTTTGTCCGGTTTGTCTGCAGCTCTGTCGCTCTTAGCACAATGTAAACAGCGAATTTCTTCTTCTACGCTTGCATTATCTGCAGAGTAGGCAATAATGGCTTCGGCTTCCATTGTGTCGTGAACTCTGATGGAAGCACTTTCCGGCAGCTATGTGTACTACTGTTTAAGCTATAAAAATATACTAAATGATGTCGTTTGGAGTGAATTATGGACGCTACCCACTACCCACTTGGATTACATTGGACGAGCAGTATGGAGGAATATTGACAAGTTTTTGTGGACTTTTATGGACTTCTTTGGTTCGGGCGCTGGTGAACTCCATTATATGAAAGTTGGGGGAAAACGAAAACCTGTCCGATTTCTGGCTGCATTTCAGATATTAAAAAAGTGCTCCAGTCTTGCTCAGCATGAGGGTGAGTAGAAAATGAACACACATCATTCTGTGGGTGTACTATTCCTTTAAGTTTAATAACTATAGTTCTTTCTTGATCCACTAGTAAGTAAGTAAGTAAGTTTTATTTCTATAGCGCCTTTCACAGACAAGGGAACGTCACAAGGTGCTGCACAGAGGGAACAATTAAAATACAAGAAAAAAAAAAAAATACAGCAAATATAAAATACAAAAAAAACCTAGGGGCTCCAAAACAGAATAAACCCCCATAGACTCCCATGTTAAAAGGGAATTTTGCTTTTTTTGAACCTAGGGTCTGTTTTCATCTCTCCTTTCATATGTGAGTGATGGAGAAAGGAATTTTCAAGATAGCTCCAGTATTTAGCCTCGCAGCAGCACAGCTAATGATACGTACGGTGCAACTGGCCCCCACATCTAAGTTCGCTCTAAAAATGTGCTTTTTTTCCACACTGGGGTGCGGATAGTCTCAACAATTGTCTGACAACATACTAGAGGGGAGAAATGAACGAAAGTATCTACATTATCTGGCGATTGCTATTTGTTTTGGTGTCTGTGTTTTAACGCGAGTTATCACATGATTTCGGAACGAGATTTGATTTCCAGCGTCCCAAAATTTGGACACAAACACCAAAACAAGTAGCGATCGCCAGGTAATGTAGATACTTTCATTCATGAAGTTATTTTGTCAAAGTCCTCCTGTTTGGGATCTTTCTTACATTAATTGATCATTACATAATTACATTCATCTTTCATTAATTGTCTTTTCTCTTCTTTGCAGAAAATCCCACTGATGAATAGAGGGCAGCTTATTGATGATGCCTTTAACTTGGCAAGGTACTGGCTTTGACCCAAACTATATAAAAAAAAAGTACATATTTGGACCATGATTTTGTTTTTTACAACAAAGCTGAGTCTAGGACTGCTACAAACGATTATTTTGATATTTGAATAGTCACCGATTATTTTTGCGATTAGTCGACTAATCTGATCATATGAAAATTGTAGCACGTTTACAGTACCAGTCAAAAGTTTGAACACTTTCTTATTTAAACTTGCTGAAAAATGTGTCCAAACCTTTGACTGGTAGTTTGTGTGTTTATTTATGTACAAATATATAATTCAAGAAAAGCTGATCAGAGAGAAAGGCAGACATGGCACAGTGGCAATTTTGAGAGAAAAAACAAATCTTATAAACGATAAACGATTAGTCAGTTATGACATTAGTCACTGACTATTTTGACAGTCGATGATTAGTTGATTAATCGGTGGCTATTTGATTAATTGACTAATTGTGGCAGCCCTAGCTGAGTTCCTGACATTTATAAACTCACCTGATGTTGCGTCTTTGTCATGAAAATCTCAGAATATTTAACAGGAAGTAAATTTTGCTCTTAGTTTTTGTTCCGTAAAGTACATCACCACCTTAATGTATGAAGCATTTGTTTTCTTGACTTTGTGCTGTGAATTGTGTTCCTTTATGGTTGTTTAGGTTTTTAAGGATAATGTTTATTCCGAGGGATGTCCGATATTATTGTATGTAATTATTATCGGCCGATGTTGGCATTAAAATGTGATATTGGAAAATATCAGTTTATTCTGACCGATATTTATACTGATGAAATCTCGCGAGATCTTGTTGTTCCACTATGTAAAAAAGTCCCTGTTATCCTGGGAGAACTTCATATCCCAGCATTCCTTTCAGAGTCATGTGACTACAGTGCAGCTGCTGCTGCTACAGACTGACTTGCTTTGAAGCTGCTGATAATATAACTGGTTTTTAGTTGTTGGGTAAGTTACCAAGTTGTCAGAAACATAATTAGCTACATTTTGGCGAATACCTGCTAGTATGTGATATATGGCAGCCAGATGTCCCAAATGAACACTGCAAAAACTCAAAATCTTACCAAGTATACAGTATTTTTCTAATTTTTAGTCAAAATATCTCACCACATTCAGTATAATACATAGTCACCTGAAGAGAAACAATTCAGTGGGATATAAGAACTCATTTTAGGACAACGCATCTTATTTCAAGAAATCTTATCAAGAAAATTTCATTTGTTTTATGACAGATTAGTTTTTGCTTATTACAAGCAAAAACAAAAAAGAATTTTTCTTTTTTAAAACTTGTCATAAGAGTGGCAAGATTTTTTTGCTTGTAATAACCAAAAATATTCTGCCAAATATAAAAAAATATCATTGGTAAAATTTGAGTTTTTGTAGTGAACTCCTCTGGCTGAGCTAAGGCTATTTTGGTTTCTTTGCTCTTGGAACAGAATATAATTTTATCTCTCAAAATATGACAGATACAACCCCGCAGTTGTCTGCATATATCGATATCAGTTGATATCGTATATTAAAAGTTGGACAATATCAGATATTGGTAGAAAGGCCAATATTGAACATCCCTCTTTATTTCAGTCTGTTTATTTGATATTTAAAAGTTTTATGAAATCAACTCTGATTGTGATTTGTCCACTAAACAAGAACAGCAGCTTTATAAGCAGATCTGGTTTTCATGTATTGTTGGATTCTGGTGTTTGCTCTTTGTTTGATCAATCAATGTTGACCTACATTATGTTTGGGATACGTTCATTAAGTCACCTTTTATCTGCACTGTAGCCATGGTGGTTTCAGAAGCAGGCTGCCAATCATACCAAAGAATAATCCTTTTTTAAAATGTTGTCCTCAGGGCCAAACTGGTGGATGTGACTCTGGCTCTGAACTCAACTCGCTTCCTCAGTGCAGAGAGGGCGTTCCTTCCCTGGGAGTCAGCAGAAAGGAATCTGAAGTACTTCATCCTCATGTTTGACCGTTCGGAGGTGTATGGACCCATGCAGGCATGTGGCACTCCACATTTGCAACCTGTTATAAAAAAAACTCTTATCTTGCTTTATTATGTTAGTCATTACAATGACTTGTATGAGAGTTGTAGAGGATGTGTTTATCCGACTGAATGTTATTTGCTTATGTTCCAGTTCATCTATCATGAGAATGCTTTAAACAAACGTTGCGGGAACATTTTATGAAGTTACACAAATTGTGTGAAACTGTGTCCCTGCAGGTGTACCTCCAGGCACAGATCAGAGGGCTCTATGACTTCTTCAAGAATCACACCGACAACTCAACAGTCCCAAGCGATCACTCTTCACAGTAAGGAAGGATTTATTTGACTCGCCCTGGAGTTTGTTGCCCTTTTTATTGTTTAGACAGAATTCATCCCAGAATAATTATTAACAGACTCGAGCTTGGAGCTTCATAATTTATAGATGATCAAAACGGATTGTTTTAAACCACTAGCTCTTTATTAAATCAATAATGATCAAGAATGGTCCACAGCGCCGGATGATGCAGATCTAAAGGTCATTCAATTGTACCAGGAATATGTTTGCCACTCGTTCTTATTTGTCTTTTCAAGCACACTAACCCTTGAAAAAGGCTTGTTGAATCTTGGCTTCAACAGTGGACACACACATGGAACACACATGTGGAACACACACATGGAAGCACCATTGAGTACAGATGCACGGGAATGAAGCGCCGCCAGCTGGCACATGGCGCCCTGCGGAGCGGGTGGTTGTGATTTGGCTGCCCGGGACTCAGCACAGGAAAGCAGATAAAGAGGCTGACTCACGATGCCCAACACTTAGCACTGCTGCGTGAACCTTTGCCCCCCCACTGCGCCTTGTAGCTGAGTCAAAGCCACACCCTGTCGATACTACACCGATACCATTCGTCTTCTAACTTATCTTCCTCACAGTTGCTGTGAATTCTCATAGACGTAAATCAAACAGCGACAACTCATCAGCCAGTTACAGCAGCTGGAGCTGAGCTGCTGGACGGTAGCAGGCGTGAACATGCGTTTATGTGCACTTCCTCAGATAAAGGAGTTTTAAAGGAATAGTACACCCACAGAATGATGCGCCTTCATTTTCTACTCACCCTCGGAAAACCTGTCCGATCTCCGGCTGCATTTCAGATATTAAAAAAGTGCTCCAGAGTCTTGCTCACCATGAGGGTGAGTAGAAATAAAGGACCATCATTCAACTATTCCTTTAAGAAGCACCAGGTAGTTCTTCAAAGCTGTGGCTCCACTTTTCTTTTTCCACTGAAGGTCAATGTTTGCCAGAATCCTCTGGCTTCACAGGGTTGAAGTTTGTCCTGGAAAACTGCTGATATGTTTACAGCAGCAGGACGAAGGCAGCTGATTCCTCCAATAGACAGTTCTTATCTTGAAACAGTCATTTTGACTGTTGTGTTGCATCATCTGATTCTGTTTTTCACAGCAATGCAATGAAAAACTAGAAAAGACCTCCGCCAAGCAGATCATGTCCCCCCATAGCTCCGTTGATATTGAAGATGCGTTAGTTTCGTTGACATACTCCCGATTCAGCGGAGGCTTCGCTACAATTTGGTGTTAGTTGCACGTTTGTATCTTCATTAGTTTTTTTTTTTTTTTTTTTCTGTTATACTATCGAGATCCCCGAGGGGAAATTAGGGCTCTGCATTTTACCCATCTCTGTACAGTAAGTATCAGAGAGCAGTGGGCTGCTACTTAAAGCGCCCGGGGAGCAGTTGGTGGGGGTTAAGGACCTTGCTCAGGGGTCCACAGTGGTTCACCTAGGAGTCGTATTGGGGACTCGAACCCGGGTCAAAGCCCACGACGCTACCACTAGGCTACCTTACCTTACCTTACCCCTTACTGAAAGTTACCTTTCAGCATTGAAAATTCCAGCGACTCCCTTATTTTGTGTGTTCTGGATCATAGTATCCAGAATCGTTTTCTGGATCCGGATCAACTTTCAGAATATTACAGAACTTATTGAGATCAGTCAGTCATTTTCTGTACCGCTTATCCAGTTCAGGGTCGTGGGGGTTGCTGGAGCGTATCCCAGTTATTATCAGGCGAGAGGCGGGGTACACCTGGACAGGTCACCAGTCTGTCACAGGGCCAACACAGAGAGACAGACAACCATTCATGCACACTTTCATTCCTAGGAGCAATTTAGAGCGATCATTTAACCTAACATCATGTCTCTGGACGGGGGGAGGAAGCCGGAGTACCAGGAGAGAACCCACGCATACACGGGGAGAACATGCAAACTCCACACAGGAAAACCACTGTTGGAATCATTCGAACCCCTCCCCAGCTGGGACTTGAACTAGTGACCTTCTTACTGTGACGCTGTGGTGCTAACCACCACACCACTGTGCAGCCCCCATTGGGATCCTTTCTTGTAATTTTTTACCAAACACTCAGGCCATTTGTTTGGAGTTATATGCAAAAATTCCTAAATTTGCCGATTTCACAATGGTAGAGAATCCTTCAAAATATTCCTGGATCCAGAAGGTGATCCGGATCACCACCAAAATTTAATGGGTTTGTCCTTGGGCTGAGGCACACAGCTGGTGAAGATTTCAGGTCAATCCGTCCAGAACTTTTTCCGTAAAGGTGCTGACAGACAAACCGATGCTACCACAAACAAAACCTCCTTAGTGGAGGTAAAAAAAAATGTCCTAAATGCAGTTGGATTACTTGATGAAATGTAAAATACTTCATTAATTGATTGACTTTGGAAACCATTTGAAAACTATTTTAGTCCCTTTAGCAGCCCCCCACCCTCCACATGCATGCCATTGCTAACCATCATATACAGTCGTCCTCAAAATTAGTCATACCCTCCAATTAAAGAAAAGCCTGAATTCACAATAGTAATTTAAATAACAGGACACTAATCATAAATAAATAAATAAAAATACAAAATTATACCTTAGTGAAATAAAATATTGCTTTTGAATTATGGTCAAAAAATAATAATTAAAAAAATAAATCAATACATAAATAAACCTGTCCCAGACACATTAGAGCATCTTTCCCATGAACAGTGGACCAGCACACCTGTCAGCAGGTGTAAAAGTCTCTTTGAACATTAGAGAAAACACCTGATTGCAGTGATTGCCTTAAAGTGTTGCCCAACAACATTTTAGCTTCGGAGCCTCATCATGCTTGTTTATTTGTTTTTTCCTAAGGCACAACCAGATCATCGCCGTAGAGGTGGCTTGCTCCAGCGGACTCCCACAATGCATTGAAATGGCTCAAGATAAGTTTGCAGCCTGGATGGACCCCACCAACGCCACCAACAGGTATGAACTTGGATAAGTATCATTTCTACACCTGGTTTTCTGAAACACTCCTTTAAAAACGCTCCTTGTGTAATAGCTTTCCTTATGTTCTGTAGCTTTGCTCACAGGCAGTGATTTAGTGAAGGTAGGTGGAACCTGCTTGTATCAGTCTGAGTTGTATCAGTTGTTGGTGGCTGTTTGAGCGTTGTAGTTGCCTTTAAAGCGGCACCTGTTGGGATATTTAAGACCATTTGAGCTGCAGCTCATGATCTTATTCCTTCTAAAGGTGAACATTTTTTCCAAAGTAAACAACTTGGATACTTTTCAATCTTTAATATGCATCATTTCCAGGTGCATCTTTAAAATAAAAACACTGACTTTTCAGTAAACATGTTTACTGCATGTGCCGTATGTGCATGCATGAAGGTGTTACAGGGTCGTTACTTGGCCACATTTGCATGTGCATGCATGGTGCACAGCTCAAACCGCAGAGCTTTGGTAAAACTGTGTTTTCCTCCTCCTTTTTCACATTTTGTTAGTTTGCAAGCCAGTTTTAGAAAATGTATGTTATCACGGGGCAGCAGATTTTTGTGGGAGTAATCCTGTTCAGTGATGGGAAAAACACTGCAAAAACTCAAATCTTAGCAAGTATATTTTTTTAATTTCTAGTCAAAATATTACACTCAAAATAAGACAAAAATACCTAAAAAAAAATATTTCAGTGAGATTACTTGTTTGAAGGCAATGCATCTTATTTCAAGAAATCTTATCAAGAAAATTTTGCTAGTTCAATTCGCAGATTTTCTTTTGCTAATTACAAGCAAATTTTTATTTTTTTTACTTATTTTAAGAGTGGCCAAGATTGTTTTGCTTGTAATAACAAAAAAATTCTTTCAATAGAATAAGCAAATTGTTCTTGATGAGATTTCTTCAAATAAGATGAAATGCCTTAAAACAAGTTCTTATATCTCACTGAAATGTTTCTCTTTAAGTAATTTTGTCTTATTTTGAGTGTGATGAGATATTTTGACAAGAAATTAGAAAACTATACTTGGTAAGATTTGAGTTTTTGCAGTGGAAAGTAGTAGTGTTGGAGAAGGTTTTCCATCTCTGGATCTGATATGCTGATCGGCAGTAAAAGGTCAAATCAACAGTCAAGCAAAACCATGAAAATGTGAAAATGAGCCATTTTCCCAGCAGGAAAAATCAATCGTGTGTTGATTTTGTGCTTCAGTATCCATCCCAACCTGCGGTCTGTAATCTACTGCCAAGCTCTGGCTGCTGGGGGGAAGAAGGAATGGGAGTTTGCCTGGGAGAGGTTTCTGAACTCCAGTGACACCTCAGAGAAAGAGCAGCTGCGACATGCTCTGTCCTGCACCAAGAAGACCTGGCTGCTCAACAGGTGACGGGCATCCCAACTCCTGCAATGCACACACCCAAGATGAGGCGGATCCCAAACATCCAGGTGTTATAGCGGACAGTTCGTATCCTCTTTATCTTGCAGATATCTGGATTACACTTTGGACCCCGAGAAGATACGTCTGATGGATGTTGCCTCCACGATCAATTTCATCGCTGAAAATGCTGCAGGACAGGCGCTGGCCTGGAACTTCATCAGAGCGCACTGGGAGTACGTCAGTCAGGGGTACGTTGCTGTTTGGACTGTTTTCTGTCTCACATTCATTTACTGCCTTTGAGACATGAATACGTATTTAAGATAGTAGGTACAGGTTGTGGGTTTGACTCAAGGGGCAAACTACACTGGGAAAGTGTGAAGCCCGGAAGTAAAGTTAAATGATTGTAATTCGTTCTGAATCCACTAGGGGCTCCCCATAGATCCCATGTTAAAAAAAAAAAAACTTCACAGCAGAAACAAACGTGTTTACAGGAAAAAAATAAACATGTTTACAGCCTGGTTCAAACATCAGTGTAGTTTTAATAGGTCAAGTTTACCTTCACTGTGAGGGAAAAAAGTGGACGTAGTATCCGGTCACGTCTGAAGAGCTAAAAGTGAAGCCAGTTGGGTGTGATCCACCATCTTGCCATGTTGCATGTGTTGTCACTCCCAGAAAATACTAAAATGGGCAAAGGCAAGGCCGCTCCGAGGCGCAGGGCAAATGAGTGACAGCAAAGCTAATGCTAACTAAGCTAATCCAAAGTGAACAGGAACGAACGAAGATAGACGGTTTAACGGTAAGACATGCTCAGACTTGCTGTTAACCTGATAAAAACCACCGTTGTGCAACTCTGCTACAGGCTGAGGCCTTCCTGGGAGCTAGCAGGGAGCTAACTATTAGCCTCCACGGCTAAAACCGGCACCTGGTCTGCCTCCTGTCAATCAAAAGGACACACCCCTAATTATGTGTAATTACAAGATTAAAAAACATCTAAATGGATGAGTTATAAAAAAGTAAACCCCCGTCACAGTTGACATGAAGGTAAACTTGACCTATTAAACCTAAAATAATGTTTTGAACCAGGCTGTAAACATTTTAATTTCTGCTGTAAACATGTTTATTTCTGCTGTGAAGTTGGCCTTTTTAACATGGAAGTCTTTGGGGATTTGCTCTGTCTTGGAGCCTCTAGTGGATGAAGAAAGGACTACATTTTTGGGCAACCAGGAAGTAGCTTCACTTTTCTCCAGCAGTTTGCCCCTTGGCTATAAAGATCAGAATCAAATATCCACATTTAACTTTCAGAGACAGATGTAAGTGCACAAATGGATAAATATCCCAATGGAAATTAATCTTGATTAAATTTGCATCACATGTCTATAATTTTCATCAATCTGTGTTGCCAGATTTCTTAAATATTCAGCTGCAGATTCACAGATGGGTCTAAATGAATATTGTCTTGATTGTCAAAAAGAAATTAAACTTTCAGAAGATGTGGAAAATTGGTCCAATATTTCCCGCTCAGCACAATAAATTTCATGCAAAGTCTTTCATTTGAATGAATCAACTTTAGTCTCCCAAACAGATGGCGGGTTGCTGATGATGGATGCAGGAAACTGCTCCTCTCATTTCTTTGAATTGACATTAACATGTCAAAGCAGAGATTACACAAATCTGTCCAGAGGAGATTGAATTGTTTATTCCAAGTCAGGAAATTATTAACAATCTGATGGTTTCCTGATTAACCAAAAATACTCTTTTCATTGCAAAGATGAAGCATTTTGATCTCTGCTGTTTGGTTTGTTTGTGTTATAAAATGACGGTGAAACAGGATCTGTAAAGCTGAAACAAATAATTCAGCAATTAAATGTATTCAGTAATGCTGAGTTTATGCTTGAGAGATATTCAGAAGGAGAATACGGACAAGATCGTAACAGCATTATTTACAAAGTAAATGGTAAATAACACAATTAAATAGTTGCAGACACTAAAATGAGCTATTTAACCATGAACTTGGGTTCCTGAAGCAGTAATATACGGGAACGCTGGGCGACCATCAGCACTGTAACGGATGGACCCACTGACGTTTATCTTGGCTCTAATTCTGTCTCATGACCTGCTCTGAGTCTCACAAGAAGACACCCGTGTTAGCGTTTTCTCTCGGTTGTTTACAGAAGCCGAAGGGAGCCGCAGCAGAGCAGAAGCAGCCATAATAAACTGTAGCTTATAAAAGAGAAGAAAAAAGCTGCTCTGTGTCACTGAGTACAAAGTTCTGGCTGTTTAATCAGTGCTTATCATTAAGTCTCCATCATAAAGTCTCCACTGTTTGTTCTGTTACCAGGAAGCTAAAATGAATGGTATCAAAGTATAAATGTCCCAAGAGACAAGCTTTCATTTCACGAACCCTCACCTGAGTTTATCTTAAGTAAATAAACTAATAAAGACTCGATAGCTCTTCTGGATTTATTGATTCTGTCGTTAACAGTTTGTACAGAAGACAGATTTTTTTAATTCATCTGATTAAATACGAATGATTTAATGATGTATTTGATTTTATTTGTGTACAGCTCTTGCAGTGGTTGTTTAAAGTGCTCTATAAATGACGTTAGTTTGGTTTGTGTCCGGAGTGCTGTTACTGACTCTGATTTTCCAGGGATCCAGCGATGCTGATTGAGGGAGTGACCAGAAGATTCTCCACTAAATTTGAGCTGGAGGAGGTAATTTACCTTTTTCTTGCTGATGCAATAACAGCGTCGTCAGATGGATTACTTTTAATCCAAATGAGTAACTGGAAACACCCTGATACCTTATCATAAATCTCTGTCATCGTGACGTCTGTTGGTGCTGAGACACGAGGCTTACCTGTTTTCTTTTAATTCACCTTTGATCTGGGACCAAAACTGAAACTCTAATGCTTTAAAATGTGATTTCTGTCAGCCAGATGTTCCCTGATAGCCACGTCTGCCTCTCATCAAGGTTTTAATGTTCATTCATACAGTCATCCTCATAATTAGTCATACCCTCCAATTAAAGAAAAACCTAAATTCACAATAGTAATTTAAATTACAAGAAACTAAAGAAACTAATAATAAATAAAAATTTACAAAATTATAATTTAGTGACTTACAATATTGCTTTTTAATTGTGATTAAAAAATATTTATAAAAAACCCCCCAAAACAAATAAAACTGTCCCAGACACAGTAGAGCAACTTTCCCATGAAGAGTGGACCAACATACCTGTCAAAAGGTGTAAAAGTCTTTTTGAACAGTAGAAAAAACACCTGATTGCAGTGATTGCCTCAAAGTGTTGCTCAACAAAAATTTGATGGGGCTCCGAAGCTAAAATGTTGTTGAGCAACACTTTGAGACAATCACTGCAATCAGGTGTTTTCTCTAATGTTTGTTTTTTTATTATTATTATTATTTCCAACCACAATTCAAAAGCAGAAATTTAATTCACTAAATTATTATTTTGTAAATTGTTTTTTATTATTAGTTTGTTATTTGAATTACTATTGTGAATTTGGCCTTTTCTTTAATTGTAAGGTATGAATAATTTTGAGGATGACTGTATCCACAAATGTTTCATTCATCCGTAACTCCACTTTTTGGTCCTAATTAGCTGTGGTTAAGTAACTGATCTAAATAACAAGATTCTTTCAAATATATATATATATATATATATATGACATTATAAATATATTGTTAGCAGTTCCACTATTTGCTTTGTCAACCTTTACCTGCTTTCTACGAAGTATGTTAGTCTATTATCAGCATTATTTTGGGGGGCATTTTAACATGCTGTTATTATGTGAATTTTAAACCATGTACCCACAAGTTGACCTTTTTTAAATTCATAAACAGGTTTTAGCTTAACATTTGACTTTTGGAAAAAATTTTCATATGTTTTAGAATTTCAGCTTTTATTTTTACATATATTTTATCCATTTTCTTGAGGTAATGTTTTTTTTTTTTTTTTTTTTGTTTTTAAGATAATATATCTACAGATCCCAGTTTCAGGAAATAATTTTCTTATAGTACAAAGTAACTAACTTGCAGGGTCTTCACAGACCAACTTTATTGTATTTTGAAAACAAATTCTGATGCCAATAATACACTGAAAGTTGGGAAACAAGCAATATTTATAGAGCACAAAATAACAGCAGGTGCCAGGATTCAGTACAAAAGGAACATCCACCAAAGGTTTAGTATTTCAAAATCAGAATGAATCATGGCTGAACCCTTCATGCCAAAATCTGTTATCATTGATTTATTATCGATAAATAAAACACCCCCCCCCCCCCCCCAAAAAAAAAAAAAAGTATTTCTCAGCACAAGATTGTAAGGATCCGTCATGCAACCATGATTAATAGTACCACATGGGTTCACAACTAGCTTTGAAAGCCAATTTCCTTTCCAGACAGTCACCATTGCATCCAGAAATGTAATCTGAAACTGAATTGCACAAAGAAGAAGTCGTATATCAAACCTGCAGAAAAACGGCTGAGCTATTCAGACACCAGCTCATCTCAGATGGACCGAAAGAACAGCAGATGGATCTGTGATGGGGGGCACGTCCAGCGTGCTTCATACACAACCTACCACGGTCCACTTCCGTCTCCTACTGAAAATGTACAGAGAAACAAACAAACTACACTGTTGAGCAATGAAATTTGTTTATAGCAAAAACATACAGAGATTCCTCCAACCTGCTAGTTTCAAATGATTGTTTAAGAAGATTGATGTCCCTATGACAGGGGGAGCCGCAAGTGGCTCTTTGGGCCTACCAAATAACTTGGACTAAAAATAACAAAGAACCAACTCATATTTTTAAAATACCGGTATATACACAATAACAGATGTACGTTTTAGCAGTTTGTTCATGGAGTAATTGTGAATTTACACAGCATAATAACACTAAAAGTACAAAGGCAATAATATATTTTCTTTAAATCTGTTTCTTTTGTCATCATTGGAAATTGGGGCTTCTTTTTCCACATAATTTACCACAAATACCTACATTTTAATTTGAACCTTTTTCTTACAGTTAAATCACAAAGAAGATGAGGTATCCTCTTTTTGCATTTTTTTTTTTTTTATAAATTTCAAAACCTAAAAGCAGAAATGAGACTGATTCCTTTAAAAGGACAGAAAATTTTCGATAGTATTTTTAAAAAATGATCTTTTTCTTTTTTTTAAAGGCCATGGAACATCTGCAGCTCTAAACAACTTTTATTTCGCTGGCTGAGGCGAAAAATGGCTGTTTGGATTGTAAAGGTTGCAGACCCTGCTCTATCCCGTTTACTTGTGTGCTGCTTGTTTTATATTCTTAAACACAACGAAGTTTGTCAGAGAAGACACAAATTATTCAAGGATGTTTTTCTTTTTCGTTTCTTGGAAATCTCCCATCATAATTTTTATTACAGGTATAAACTTTTGACATTCTTGTCTCAGTGCAGCTAAAATTTGACATAAATCTTCGGACTTTTTGTGTCTTTGTCTGACAACACAGTAAAGACACAGAACTCGCCCTCCATAAAATGTTTTTTGGTCTAACATTGTTTGTAATGTGTCTGTGTGCAGCTGGAGCGTTTTTCTGTGGATTACGAGGTGCATGGTGCGTTCAGGGCCGTCCAGCAGGCCATCGAGCAAACCCAAGTCAACATCCAGTGGGTCAAAGAGAACAAGGACGTTGTCCTGGAGTGGTTTGAAAAAGAAACGGCACATTTAGAGTAGCGGTGGACGTAGAAAGCCTCTGGGATCAGCTCTGCTGCCAGTCTTCAGACCAGCAAACCAAACCATGACTGTGCAACTTCTTTACGTCGCACAGACAAGGACAGAAGTGTGGTAGTCAGTGTTTATGTAAATACTAATGCAAATTATTTATATAGTATATTTTCAATGCAGACAGTGAGAATATAAGATTTTAGCTCCTGTCTGTGAACTTCGCACAAACTGCTCACACAGGATCGGTCCATTATAAAGTTGTATCTTTGAAAGATGAACTTTTCAACAACCTTTTTTTTTTTTTCTTGTTGCTGCTTTCTTTTTCTAAAGATGATTTCATAAAGAAAGAAGGGACAGAGTCCAGGAGTTGTGCAGCTGTGATTCAGCTCAAATATGCAGAAAATGCAACAGCTAAACTTGATCAGCATCCTCATGCTGCCAATCCCGACGCCTCTCTTACATTTGCACAAGTGTGTGTTATATTTGTAATAATCAAAGGACAAAATAATTATGTTGTTGAAATTATTTTTAATAATAAAACTATATTGTGCTAAAACCCAGCCTCTTCATTCAGTGTGTTATTTTTCAGAATAATTTAACACAATTATTTGTGTCTATTGCAAGTCATCCAATCAGTTTCTTCCTTATTCTAATCAGCTGTTTGTTTTCTAAGCATGTGTTTATTTTCGTGTTCTGTTGCAAACCAGTACATATAGATCATGGAAAATAATGAGATTCGATGTGGATTTACAGGACTTTTCTTCTCAGGATTATTAACTAGATGAGACAGAAAGATCTTTGGCTAAGTTAGTTTTTATTATAACAAGAATTTATCTGTCGTTTAAAAGAAAACAACAAAAAAAACTACCCTGAAAGCATTGTGCACCAGTCAGTTTATAAAGCTTTGAGATGTTTCCTTCATCGTCGTCTCCTGGAAAACCTCGGGTCAGTGATGCATTTACAGTTGTCCTCAAAATTATTCATACCCTCCAAGGCTAAATTCACAATAACAATTCAAAGAAACAAATAAAAATTTACAAAATGATAAGTTAGTGAAATAAAATATTGCTTTGAATTGTTGACAAATTATGAGTGATGAATATGAATAATTTTGAGGACGACTGTACATAAATTCACCAGATATAAACTACAAAAATGGCCCATTGTGACTGGTCAGTTTTCCCAGAATAATACATTTTCATTTATATTAAATGTGCATAAAAACAGGTAACAGCCAAGAAAGTATAAATGATCAGTTTTCAGGATAGATTCATGTGTAAAAGAGAACGAATCCAAGCCCCCCCCACACCACACCACCCCCCATGGCTGCTGAAAACATGCAGACATGCAGACAGGCTACAGAAGCCGGGGTGGCTGCAGGTCGGGAGAGAACTTTGTGTCCGAGATGATGATGATGATGATGCTTTATAACAGGAAACAGCTGTTTGTGAGTTTTAAACACAACATGTCCCCAACGCAGGAATGAATAACAGTCTGCTTGAAAATTTAAAGCAGGTGTGTTTGTGAGTGTGGGGGGGTTCTCCCAGTCGTGTAGATGAAGGGATCCAAGCTAAACAATACATGAAAAGAGGAGCGCCGTTTCCAGAACATAGCAGGTCCGGTCCTGCACTGCAGAGGTGATGCGAGTCCCCCCCCCCCCCAGGGCCATGCATGTCAGACTCTTAGACGTATTTAATGTTCACCCTGGAGACTGGATCAGGGCCAAGGCTGAGGAGGAGAGATGGTTTCCTCAGTCTTCCTGAGGGAGAAAAAGAAGAAGAGAGGTTTATACTCGGACCAACAGATGGATTCTGCTTCCTGTTTGTGCAAATCAGTTTGTTCTTCTCAGGACTGACGGCTGGACGGAAAACGTACAGATCAGGGCTCGTATTCATCAAGCGTCTTAGAGTCATTTTAGTCCTAAGTGCTGAGAATTTGTGGAATTTACAACGACTCTCAAACTTAAGAATAAAAGCTATTAATCGACTTTCTCCTGTCTAAGAATCACTCCTCCTCCTCCTCCACATATTTAAAGCACAACTCAGTAACTTTTTCACCTCAATAAATGCTTTTCAGAATCCCTGTGGGGCTAAATAAAGTGTTTATGGAGTGATTTGATGTCTCCTTCCCTCCCCCCGGTGTCTCTGGCCTGTAAGCGGCACTTGCAAGTCTGCCTGAGCAGACCCGACACAGATCTTGCAATGACAGAAACCGCCGTACGACACTCACGTCCCCTATCCACCGAGCTGCTACCAGCGCTGGTTTGCGCCAGAATCAGACTAAAAAATGGTTCTTTACCTTCCCACCACCTAAACACCAACTCCTGGCTCTCAAAACCAACTCTTTGCTGGACCAGAGTGAAGATCCGGTTCACGTAGTTTGCGCTGCCTGGGCGCCGGGTGAAGCAGCATCGAGCCTCACGCCTACTCAGGCGTGAGGCTCGGTGCTGCTCGGAAGTACTCGGAAGTACTACTACTTCCAGCAGGATAACACACCATGTCGCGGGAATCATCTCAGACTGGTTTCTTGAAAAATGACGATGAGTTCACTGTCCTCCAACGGCCTCCACAGTCACCAGATCTCAATCCAACAGAGCAGCTTTGGGATGCGGTGGAACGGGAGGTTCTCATCATGGATGTGCAGCCGACAAATCTGCAGCAACTGCGTGATGCTGTCATGTCAATATGGAGCAAAATCTCTGAAGAATGTTTCCAGTACCTTGTTGAATCTTTGCCATGAAGGATTAAGACAGTTCTGAAGGCAAACGGGGGCCAACTCGGTACTAGCAAGGTGTACCTAATAAAGTGGCAGCTGAGTATATACATATATAATATATATATTCCATAAATCAGTCCATTTCACTCAGATGTACCAGGCAAGTTCTCTGATGCTGCTTACAACTTCTTTTTCCTACGTTGTACTGAATATTATTATACGCTTAATATCAGTGAATTTAAGGAATTTGGGAGGAAATTGGCTGGAAATTACATTACTGTACGATCAGAGTGTTTGTGTTCCTGCTTGGGGCCCTCATAGTTTAGGTGCAGGGAATCTGTCAAATATCAGATTTCTGAACTTACAGAACAAGTTATCCAGTTTGTCTCCCTCATTTATTGGATTATTCATCTCATTTTCCAACTTTTCAGTTTTTATTTTGCCAGTGGATGCAAACATGAAGACCATCACAAACTCTTTAGTCCTGTAACCTAAGATGATATCATCTAGAGGAGTCTAAAATTGTTCTATACTTTTAGCTGTTCAAACATTAAAAACCGGTTCGGGATCCTGCAACGGCTTTAACGCAGGTCTGCAATGATCTTGCTGGAAGATACCCACCTTGGCTGACAAAACAAAAAAAAACTGCCAACTACATCTTTGATTCATTTAACAGCCAATCCATGATTAGTATCTCTCATACTTCTTTTCTTCCTGACACTATAGGAAACTCTCAAACAGAACAGCTGCCACTCTTCAGTCAGTACAGACTTAATCAGAGGCTGTATTCTTAGAATTGGTCCCAAGATCGCTCTTAACAGTGGACTTATGAGCAAAAACATTTGAAGTTAAAAGCTGCACTTAAAAGTTATTTATCAAGTCTCTCACTCACACTTTCAGTGAAATGTAGGACTGAATCTTAAAGGCAGGGTAGGGGATCCTGGAAAAACAGTTCAAGCAAGCGACATTTTAAAAAAAATACTCCCACTCAAAACCACGCCTCCAGAGCACAGGAACGTGTGCGCTGATGGTTGCTGGCGAAGATAACTGAGAACAGCCGAGTGGCTAGCTTGTTAGCCTGCTAGTAAACAGTAGAGGAACCACGTTGCTAAAACTGATACTTCCCTCACCTCCAGCTGCTTCTGCGGTATAAAACATCCTCACTGCAAACACCAACACCTCCATGACTTCATCCACATCCGTTGTTTTTCTTTTCGGTGGATTTTAAGAGCAAAAGCATGGATAGCAGCGAGCAGCCAATTCGCGTACACTGTGAGACGCTCACAGCGAGTTGCGAGCATGCGCATGCACGCGGGGAGAGGGTGGGAGGGGGACAAACGGCAGTCGAGTTTGATGACTCAATAAGCACGGGCGTTACACTTTCATTGGATGGGGATTTTTCAGTTCCTCAGGTGATTTTTTTTTTTTTTTTTTTTGTGTAAGAACATTTAATTAATTGGCTGCAATCGTGGTGTGAAGACGTTAAGCAATATAGTAAAAAATGCTCCTGGAAAACATCATCCACCCTGCCTTTAAGTGTCTCAGAGCGGTTACATCGGTACCAGGTGCTGTAAATGGAATTTTAGATGATGTCATTTCTAAGTCCAATGAAATAACCAATCGCTGAATGGAACTGTTTGTTGATGGCTGTGATGGCCCGGCCTAAATCATCAGTGTAATCACCAGAAAAACACAACCTAAACACTGCAATAAATACTGGTAGGCACCTAAAAGGCACCTGATAACACTGAAATTAAAAAGAAAATCTCACAGTGTTGCTAAAAAGTTCTTATTCTGTTATGAGGAGTTTTTTCAGACGTGTTGATGGAGAAGTACATCGCCAAAATGTACTGAATTTTTTTTTTTTTTTTGTGTGTGTGTGTGTGTGGGGGGGGCATTTACACAGTGGGGGGAACAGATACGTTTATCCTTCTTAAAGGGACTAGAGGCAGGATTAAGAAATGAGACTCGCGACTGCTGCAACTAGTACTGCGGGTAACTGCAGCCACCAGCCAAGATGGCCCGGGAGCACAAACTAAAGCTACCTGTATAACATTGTTTACTACGTTGATAAAGTCTTTTTCTTCGTAGTTCCACTTTTTAGTGTCTTTCAGTTGATCTGGATCGTTTGCTGACGGCAGAAGAATCCATAACTATCATTTACAGTGTTTGAATCCACCGCAACCGTCTTTTTGCTGTATCAAAACTGTCGGGGACGCGGATGCAGCATCAGTTGACGTCACATCCGCAGGACAGCGCAGGAAATCCGGCCACCGAATCGCCACGCATTATGTAGCACACAGCCTGTTCAAGGCAACGGAGAGAAACATTGGTGGGCTTGTTCTTTTTGGTTTTTAACGCTTCGTCACCCATTAGCGTTAACAAACTGAACATGCATGTTTATTCTTTAATAATTCCTGCCTCTAGTCCCTTTAATTATGATGTTTAGGCTCTTTATGAGCGTTAACTTTATGAGCATTAACCTTAAAGAAATCAATTGTGATGTCTCACTGATACTTGATCTGAATGTGTACTCTAGAACTCCTCTAACACTGTTTTCTATTGAAAAGGTGGAGGCTTTAAAACAAGCCTTTTTGGCTTTTCTGCCTCTTCCCCCGGGTGAGGGGGAACCAAAAGAGGAGCTTCCTGCGGGGGGGTCCCCTTTTCGCTTCCCCCCCTGCGCCCCTGCACTTTTTTTGTCTTTTTTTTTTATCTGTTGTTCTTATTTTTGTGTTTTGTGTGCAAAATAAAAAAAAAATAAAATAAAATAAAAAACTTTAAAATCAAAGCAAACAGAGAAGTTTTACCAGTCACATATAGGACTATATAAAAAATAATCTAAAAATGGACCCATAGTGGACAACATGTGAACATGCTGTAAGTTCATGCATTAGTAACGACTGGCCACCAGTTGTTTATGTTGTTTCCAGCATTTGTAACACACGGCCACGACTTGGTTATCGTGTCCATGATTTAATGAAGCGTTGCCGCGCTTTAGTGGTGCGTGGCCACTAAAGTTTTTTCTGAAAAACTACAATAGAAATGCAGTTGGTGTTCTATTTCCTATTATGAGATATAAAACGTAACATCTTTTAATCCCAGCATGAAGCTCTGCTGTGCGTGGCTACTGGTGAGATCACGTCCCTTATTAAACCCGTAACATAAGTTATATCCGCTCTGTCCAACGATACTTTTTGATCAGCTACGTGTCGTCAAAGCCAAAACGTCCTTCAGCTCCCGGAACATCCGAACACGTCTCTCTGGCCTCAGTGCCATCGTCTAGCAACTCCTACCCACTTAG
This sequence comes from Atherinomorus stipes, assembly GCA_023101725.1. Classification (NCBI taxonomy): domain Eukaryota; kingdom Metazoa; phylum Chordata; class Actinopteri; order Atheriniformes; family Atherinidae; genus Atherinomorus; species Atherinomorus stipes. The sequence continues at coordinate 358,714 of JALJCO010007436.1, forward strand.
GACACCTCTTGAGTTGTCTTAAAGCAGAACTCAGTAACTTCAGCTCAAGGCTCCCCCTAGTGGCGTCCTTTCACTGTTGTATATTTCGTACTTATTTTTTTTTGTGTAAAGAAAAAATAAAATACCGCAAAGATTTTTGATAATTTCAGGATTTACTTGAAGCTGCTTTGTGAACTACTCCTCTCGCCGCAAGTGATGACGTCACTCCCTGCGATGGGCGTGAACGAGAGTGGACCGTTCCATCGGCGTGATGGAAAGACTCAACATTTCCTGACTTAAAACAGTTTTCACCTCTGTTCATGCTCTTTTTCCTGTTCTTGAAAAAAAATTAAGTAAAAAGCGGTGACGTGCCGGAGTAAAATCACAACGGTAGCGTACTCAGCATGGTGATGCATGTTGCTTGTGACGAGAACTGCAGTCCACACAGAGGCTTTGAGTAAATCCTGAAATAATCTAAGATCTTCGTGGTATTTTATTTTTTCTTTGCACGAAAAATTTTCATTTAAATCCATAACCAACATATCTGGAATCCAGGACAGAGAACGACCGGGACCAGAAGATAATTATTTTCTTATTTTCTCCTCATTGACTTCCATTCATATATTTTCGTCTCTTAGGTCCCATGGTGCGGAGGCATCAGAGGATGCTACACCGTGGTCGTAAAGGGACGGACATGGTCAGCAACAATACTCGGGTAGGCTGTGGTGGTTAAAGAAAGGTGGGCCAAGAAAATCTCCCCCACACCATTACACCACCACCACCAACCTGAACTGTTGATACAAGGCAGGTTGGATCCATGCTTTCATGTTGTTGACACCAAATTCTGAGCCCACCATCCGAATTTCGTATCAGAAATGGAGACTCATCAGACAAGGCAACATTTCTCCATCTTCTATTGTCCAATGTTGGTGAGTCTGTGTGAATTGTAGCCTCAGTTTCCTGTTCTTAGCTAACAGGAGTGGCACCCGGTGTGGTTTTCTGCTGCTGTGGCCCAACTGCTTCCAGGTTGGACGTGTTGTGCATTCAGAGATGCTCTTCAGCATACTTCAGCTGTAACAAGTGGTCATTTGAATTACTGTTGCCTTTAGCCCCGTTTCCACCTGCTGATCTGGGTCGGGCCAGATCGGCCGGGTTTTGGTACGGATGTGATGATTTTACGTTGTGTCCCCACAGCAAACCGTCCCCTTACCCTGGAGGCGGAGTTTTAACCGGAACACTGACAAAGATGACAACTTATTCAATTATGATTTTATTGTCTTTTTGTGAGCATACACAAAGGTAAAGCTCAGGTACCGAAGTGAACATGCATCAGCATTGATGCAGCAGCATCTCACCAACTGGTTACTTGGGTGACCATATTTGTTCAAACTGTTTATATCTTATGAAGAGAGTACATTTCCATGTAAACACAAAGGAGGATAAATTCTTTCTGAATTATCTAATTCAGAATAACTGGCCATTTCCACGGCAGCAGTGTGTGTACAGCACTGTCTCACTACAATGTGGCATTAACACTTTGTTTACTCTCCATAGTACAACACAGCAAAATGTGTTGGTTTTATTTAGTATATATTTGTCTCTTACCCACTCATCTTCCTCTGCTCCTTCTCCTCCTCCTCCTCCGGACTTCTGAGAGCTGGTGACGTCCGCCTTGTTGGCCATAATCTTGTCCGTCCATGAGGCTCCGGCTTTTTCATCTCCAGCAAAGTTACACCTGGTCACCGTCCCACTGTCCACTTTGGCCAAAGAAACTAGGACGTGAAGAAAAGGACACATTATTCATGAAGCATGAAACACAGAGGAGCTCAAAGATCTCCTAGTTGGTAAAATCATCATTTTTAATCATAATTGTTTCTCTTTAGGTTTAAATATCAATTTAAAGGTAGAGTCCGAAGCCCCTCCAGCGTTTCTGTTTGCAAACAACAGTATTCAAACTTAGCGCTCCTCCCTCTCAGGATAATGGCCGCCTCGTTCTAGCTAGCCTATTCAACTTCAAGCTTCTCCTTCAGAGCTCAGAAGCAGGTACAAGCTATGATTAATCCTGGTTTTCCAAACTGCATTATCTGAAGCTCTTACCTTTTTTTTGGTGCATACACAGTGTTTTCTTTCTATCTTTTTTCCTTCAAGAGTTCGAGTGACTGGCGTCTGCTCCAATCATGAGCTTATTTCCACAAAGCGTCATGCTCTTAGCTCTGTCATTCGCTGCCGATATAAACAGAAATCTCCACCCAGGAACGTCCCGACCAGACCAGAACAATACAAAAGAGCGAATTACAGGCAGGGGGAGAGAGAGTTACGTTCAAACGCACCACGGCACGGGAGTAGCAGCCCAAAGGCGCGGTTTGAGACGGATTTCACTTGCTCAAGTCTAAAGTTTATTTTTTACGGGGGGAACTTCGGCTTCTACCTTTAAGGAAGCATGTGTAAGCCACCCGTCATGGAGCCAGGATGCAGCTCACAGCTGTGGGTGGTTGGTGATTAGTACACCAACTGATACCACTATAAAAGACTGGTTCACTTCTTTGTCTGGGCCGATGAGAGTGACCAGGGTGGTGAGTTGATAGACTAGTAATGTATTAACAGAGATTAAAAGGTGTACACAACTGAATTTTACTGTTAAAGCTGGACGACAGATTTCTGATGCATTTTAAGAAGCTAATGTGCTGCAGGTTCAGTCGCTCACCCTGATTCCTGTTGGAAAAGTTCCAATGTGTGCATGTTTTTATTATTAAACGCTTTCATTTCACCAATGCTTTAAAGGAGTGATCTCACATGTCTGATGAACTGATCCTAAATCGAGTTTTCTGATTAGAACGTGATGCAGACTCACATATGAAAGGACCGTTTCCTCTGGTCTTCAGCCTTACTTCCTGTCCGGTTTCCAGCTCAGTTTTGTCCATCTCTGACTCAGGGTACCAGAAGGCCCACGTCCCCGCAGGTCGATGTTTGTCAGTGATCTTAACCAGATCGGCTTTGTTCACTATTTCTGAAAGCTGCTCCTCAGATAGACGGTCCGACTCTCCTTTAGCTTCCACCTCTGTGAAGACAGAAGATACACATTCAAAGAAAAGAAAGCAGAGAGCTCTCAAGTCCTAAATAATAATCAAACACAAAGAACCAGATGTGATTTTGTAACACCAGGCAACTTCACGTGGCGCCCTACAAAGCCTTGATTTTGCATGTTTTTGTGATTGTTACTTCCTAGGACTTAATCGTTGAGGGTTATCCACAGGGGTGACCCCGAGTAGTCGACAATTCGACTCGAAGGACTGTGATTCGATGGCAGTCTCTCAGTCGAATTGTCGCAAAATGTGGTTATGAAACAAAGAGCATTCCATTCTGGCAACGGGGGGGGGGGGGTGCTAAACTTCTTTTTAAAAATTGTATTTCTTTGTTTTTTGAATAATTCCTGTCACAGGTAGGGATGTGTACTTGTCTTGGCTGTTCCAAACTCTTTTAACAGTCACAATGAGCTACAAGAATGAAGGTTTCTCACACTAAAAACCACTAGAATCTAAGGGGCCGGTCACACTTGGCACGGTCGGAGTAAATCCCAAGTACAAACAGCGGTTGAGCAACGCGCTTCACGTTTAATCTTCAGTGTGACCGATGGCCGCGGCACGGTGCCCAGGCCCACCTCCGGAGGTGGTCTGCAACAGTTGCTGGCACGGAATAATTGCGTTATTCACCCACGTGACGAAGATGTAATGACGCCGCTTACGTAGAAGGCCTGTCCCTGCTTGAAAACATGAAGAAGAGGAGAAACATGTTTTCAAAAGCATGATAAGCAGCTCTTGTTGAGCACAGCAGCTACACAAGCTCACCATCAGGCACTTGCTGGAAAACTGTGAAGGTACAAAGCTTTTTCAGCATGTTTGGGTGGATGTCAAACAACACAAATGACTATTAGCACCACCCGCTGGACTGGAGTGAAGCAGGCGCTGTCACCTACACAAATGTGGTCACTTAACGTGGAGGCACACTAGCACGTTTCCAAATTTGCAAGTGTCACCAGAGGCCGTTTGTACTGGACTTTTGACATCCAAGGAGTTGAAACTGGACAATCATGCCAAGTGTGACCCTGCCCTAATCCATTTTAAGTCCATCCATAGACCATACATTGTCTTCTTTGTAAGCTTCCAACCAGTCCGTAGTCTAATTCAGTCATTAATGTAGTTCAGTTTTGGTTTATAACAAGTCTCCACATCCGCAAGCCTCTCCTCGGGACATGACAGATGACAGATGACAGATTTCATTGGTGATGTCTGTGAATTTACGTATCACATTTGGCCGCATGATTTCCTCCACTCGGACAACATTACCAATGTCATCCAAAAAAGAATTAAATATATAAAAAACCCAGGGGAAAAAATAAAAAATATAAAAAAAAAAGGAATATACCAAGGGAAAGGGGAGAGGGGGAGAGAGATAAGCAACGAAGTCAGACGGCGGCCAACGCCCTTAACACTTCTATTTCTTTTTTCTTATGATATAACCCAAAACACCTCTCCTTGAGTTCATCAGTCTGTGTAGCTTTTCCTCCAAAGCCTTTTCGGCTTGTTTACTCACATCTGTTGACTCCGTACCCTCATGGCCAGCCTGAAGATTCATGGTCATGGTCTTTCCATCCTTCTGTCCATCTGTGTCGGGTTCTCCTGTCCCTCCCACTTTCCCATTCTTAGCAGCCATTGTACCAGGAAAAGCAATCTGTGCGCAAATTGTGCGAATTCACCTTGTTAAACACACAACTTCATCCAAACGCAGTCTTGGACTTGAACCGTAAAGTTACAGGAAAAGTCCTGTGAGTATTTGCAATCCATCAAGAGTTCACTCAGTCGTGATCCATTCGTATTTTTGCACCCGAGTCGAAAGATGAAAGGCTTATTTCCAGTGTAGTGTAGCCTTTTGCTGCTTTGTCCTTTTGCAGCATGGGTGGCCCACAAGCTTCAGGCCTTTCCTCGTCTGGAGCAGATCCAAACTGTTTTAATGGCCACAAGAGTGAAAGGTTTCTCACACTGAAAACCACGAAAGTCTAATCCGTTTTAAGTTAAAGTTCAAGAGTTCAAGAGTAAACAATAAAGACATTACAAGATGTTAAAAGATCCCGTGGTGGCGAACACTTGTTTGGACAGCGTTAAAGAGGCCTGGATGTAAAAGTAGGTGAAGGACAGCTGTGAGAATAAGGGAAGTGGGATACTTTAAGGCAGGGATCATCAACTCCGGACCTGCTGGACCAGTGTCCGGAAGGTTTTCAATGCCACCCTGTGCCAACACACCTGACCCAAATCAATGAGTCACTGTGCAGAACTTCATAGGCTGTTGGACCCATTTAATGCGAGTCAGGTGTGTTGGAGCACAGAAGTGTTGAAAACCTTACGGACACCGGCCCAAGAGGTACGGAGTTGATGATCCCTGCTTTAAGGGATCCTCTTAAAGTATGCAGATGGTATGGCTCTGGTGGCAGACATCACAGACTCACAGGCATTGGCACCGTAGCAACAGGAGGTCCACTCTGGTCTGTGGGATCAGTCAGAGCTCACTGAAGCTCAATATCGCCAAGACGAAGGAGCTGTGCTGTGAAGTCACGGGGAAAGACACAGTCCCTCCTCATCAATGGTCAGCAGGTGGAGCAGATAGTTTTGAATGCATGGGGATGTCCTTCAACATCACGTAAACTCTGCTTTTAAAAAGTCACGACAACGCCTCCACCTCCAGAGGAAACTGAAGTCTTTTAATGTTCACAAAAACATTTTATCTCTTGTATAAACTTAAGTTGAAGAGTCCATCCTCAAACAATGTTTCCTCCTGGTACATTTTTCTCACACTCAAACACAAAACAATGCTCAACAGAATAAGAAAAAACAACTCAAACACCCCAGACCCCCCTCTGTGAACTGTACAGGCAATCAGTGCTAAGAACTGCAACCCGTCTCCCTGAGGATGCTACTCACCCTCTCCATCACTCATTCTCTCTCCGGCCATTAGGCAGGACATACAGAGCCCCAACTGCCTGGATAAACATCAACAAGAAATCATTCATTCCAAATGAATGATTTCTACTGTCCTTAACAACGCCGGTAGCACGGTTGTTGTTGTTGATCATGTTTGCGGTTTGTTTTGATGACTTTACTTTGGGATTTTATTATTTTCCTCTTTTTCTAGGTGATTTTACTAAGTGATTTGAGTCTTTTAATTTGCCGTGTTACAAGAAGAATTTCTGTTTTATCCAACAGACAATAAAGTTCGATTCTATTCTAAGTGTGTCTGTCTTACTCCTCCACCGTGATTACATGACAGTGTCATGATTACGCAATGGTTCGGTAGACATTCAAGAAGTATTGTTTGTCCAGAATCTTAGCGGTACCCTGGTATCATTAAGATTAGGAACTGGTACCAAATGATACCGGTACTCAGCATAGTTACAGTTACAGGCATATTAGCAGACCTGAAAAACTGCAGTCACCTGTTACGCAGCTCTGAGTAGTTTTACTGGGTATAAAGTCCATCTGACCTGAGGAAATCACCAACATTGCTGCTTTTAAGTACCACTGCAGCCATTCAAGTTTTAATGAAATAAGTTTTAATAAGTTTTGATAACTTGTGAGTTTGTGACAGACAACTCAAAGCTACTGATATTAATCTTTAAAAGTTTAGTGGTAGAATGGTGACTTGTTACAGAGGAGGATAAACATGTTTTCATGTCCAGTGCCGCTGAACCAGCTCAGGCAGAACATGGTAAACATCCCATCTAATGACTCAGCATGACTGAGCAGTTGGTTCAGTTGGGGGTTACAACATTCAGCTGGTCTGAGTTCAGTTTCACTCTGCTCATTCTAAAACCAGCAAGACCAAACAACAGAGGATTCGAACCATTACGGCTGGTATGAATGCACCCTTAACAAGTCCACCTTGACAGACTGATGCTGTAAATCAGTGGAAGAAGCTACAACGATGATGATAATGTGACAGTTGAGGGTCCTGTCATCATGTCTGGCTACTTGGTCATAGAGACGTCTCTTTGGCTGAATGGTCAGCGTGCGACTCACCGGCAGACTGCGGTTTAACCCCGCCTGCCCAGTCCATCCTGCCTTATGCCATTTGTATAGTAACAGAATTATTCGGCTGCTAACAGACCTGTAACATGAATTATTTAAAGCACAAATGAATATTGTGTAAAAATCAAACGTTCAGCACCCCCCTACTCCCAGGATGGTCTGATCTTTGCTTGGTAACCAAATGCTGCGACTATTCCACTTAGAGACTGACAGTCAAAGCACAGCCCTGGAAACGAATCGTCGACTATTCGGGGACACCCCTACAGCCTAGACATATTAATACGTCATAAATTCCCGCTTTGTATGTTTTAGGTCCTACTTGATAAAAGTAGCCTACATAGGAAGTGTAAAAAGAAAATATATTATTAATTTATCATTCAGATGTTTTTCGGTGCATTGTGATGAGAAATATTATACTGCAGGGGAAATGGAAAATCCTGGGAATTCTAGTGAATGTACATGCATTTTTTTTTTAAATAAATGCATTTGAAAGTAAATCTTACCTTTAGTTTTCATCCTTGATAAAGGGAAATCCCTTTTATTGTTTTGATGGAATAATAGAATTTTCTGTCATGTTTTTAACCGTTACTGTACATAATAAATATTCCACTGAAGCTTGATTTGAAGAAAATCATGAATTAAAATCACAATATCTGCCATAAAAATCACAATTAGATTTTTTTCCTGAAATGGTTCATCCCTACACTGCACCTCGCTTTGGCTTGGTTTGCTTTTACTCTGCATTTACTGAAGCGCCTGGACAACATCACAGTTATAATGGCTGCTCGCTTGGCACATTATTCCCTGAAACAACCGGCGACCAAGAAGAAAGACGAGAAAAATCCGGCTCCTTAATTTCGCTAAATGAGCCAAATTTGGCTTGTTTACCAGTAAACTATGGATCAACAATGAATTTACTCAGAGGCAGCGAGGTATCCAACATGCACTAGGATGGCCTCTATCACTTTCTCTTTGATTCTTTAGATGATTTTTTGAGATGGTTCATGTGTGGCCCTTTGGAGGATGGATGAAGCAGTCAACAAAGAATATGATAAACATGAACTCCTGAAAACCAACAACTAATGTTTAAGAGAATAATTATCACTGGAGGCTTTGGGCCGGATCTATCAAAGGTTTGCTTGTATAAAAACGTGCACTCTCTCACTCGACACGCAAAAAAATGTACAAACTGATCTATTAACAGAGCCCAAAAAGGGTTTGGTCTTTAAAACGTGCTAAATAGCGCCTCTTATCCATTTAGTACTTTTTCTGCAATGAATATGCAATATGGGGTGTTTACACGCAAAAGTCCATGGAATGTAAATATATTAATTTAGCACTTGCAAGGTGATTTATCAACTGTGAGATGCATTGCCTTGCTGTTTTTTTGTGTCTATTTTAGTACATCTAAAAAGCAGGTGCAAACTTGCAGCTTTGTGCACAAAAGGCTACAACTTCTGAGAGGGACAATCCTGGATACGCACACATCTGATTCAAAATCATTTTTCATGAGCAGTGAGGGCAACGCATTTAGTTCTCATTGTTGAATGAAATAAAAATCCATACAGCAAACCACTATTTAACACGGGTGTAAAATATTCTGGATAAATTAAAGTTTGCAGCCACTGTGCAGCTTAATGAGAACTAAAGCTGCAATAATTGTGTCTTGTTATTTCCCCTTTTTGCCAACATCACGCTTTAACTTGGATTTTAGCAGCTGGACAGGATCACATCACCTGGCAGTGCAAGCTCTGAAGCTGTTGGCATTGTGCCAAAGTGCGCACCTCCTGCGTAATAGAGACCATGTTGAAGCTGCAGACACTTTCATTTGTTCAGCGACTTCTGATCCATGTCCTCATAAACACTTCTGACTGTGCGTTCAGACCAAGAGCGACTAAAGCTGTAAAATAGCTTTTGTTGCTCATAAAAATAGCTGCTACAAAAAATCTGTTCGCTTTTGTCGCTCAAGTCGCTGATGACATCACGTTCAATTTTGCATATCCTTTTAAAACGACCGTATGCTTTTTACCATTAGCAGAGCTTTTGCAGTGATGCTTTTCGTGATTGCTGCCTTGTGCTTTGACAAGTTGTAGCCTGTGATTAACCAGAAATCCGTCTCCTACTCAAAAACAAAGGTCTGGACATAACTGATTAAATTACACCGCAAAACAAAATAATGTTGTAGCTTAGTTTAGTACATCATCTTCACTGATCTGCATCTGCAGATCTTCACTCATTCATCTCTCACTCTCAAACTAAATGTCAAGACGAGGGACAAAAGGGAAATACGTATTTTATCCCTGTCAGTTATTATTATTATAACATAGTACTTTCCATATTTATAAATGATACCGTCCCATTCACATAGCATGCTAGGCGCTCGATTAGCAGGCAAGTTTCGCGTTTGGGGCTCAGACACTAAGAAACCTGCAAAAAGTTGGGCCTCTGTTGCTTATTGCAACACTAGGAGTGTGACTTGCAACACTCAGGCCGATTATGAGCACCCTTAAAGCGGACAAGTTTCTGCGCGAGAGCCGGTGAAAAAGCAGAGCTCATAACTTTCTTTCTGAACATCCGACCTTGAAAATTCCAAATGAAGTGGGTAGCTAGTGTCCAAAATAAGAAGGGCAAAAAGGTTGGAAGCAGCTCCGGGTCGTTCCTGGGAAGCAGGAGCGAAAATTCCCCAAACGCAATATCTTGGCAAGAAACGCTTAACCAGGCATTTTCAACACATGAGCGTGGTAACCGTGCCTTTGTGCCTGAATTCATGTTTGGGGCTCAGACACTATTAGAAACCTGCAAAAAGTTGGGCCTCTGTTGCTTTTTGCAACACTAGGAGACGCGGTGTGACTTGCAACACTCAGGCCAAACATTCCGATTGGTTGTCAGGGTTTTACAGCCGAAACGTGTCATAGCCAATTTGCATGAAGTTAAACTATTTTTAACTTTGTTTAGTCGCTCTAATCGCTCAACTTTTGTAGCTCGTCGCTTCTGTCGCTTTATTCGCTCTTGTCGCTCCTGTCCATTGAAAGTGAATGACTTCCGGCGATTTTACAGCTTTAGTTGCTCTTGGTCTGAACGCACAGTAAGGCTTTGCACAGATACCTGTTGAATTATTTTTTATATTGATCATACTTATTTTAAATAATTTTAGTTTATTCCATCCTCCTAATATCTCCATCCTCATCTTGCATCATATTTTCTTTTGCACTGTCGTCTCTCCCAGTTTGCCACGCTGCAAACCTCGAAACACGCAAAACCTAATTGAATTTCTTTTTATTTGCCCCTTCATTCTTTGTAAATTACTCGCAAACCGTGGTTCAGCCCCTTGCGCAAAATTCCAGATTGCGTGGGCAAATTACTTCACGCAAATTTGGATCTTGATAAATCCGGCCCTCTGTGTGTTGCCCTGAAAGGATAAGTTTCAACCTGGACCTTATTTCTAGGAGTTTATACTGTACATGCATTTACTCACCAGTAAAGTTTCTGCATCACTTTGAGTCCTTCAGAAGATATTACGTTGAGTCGCCCTTCGGTGTTCCTCCAGTAAAATGGGAGATACAGGGCAGCCACTATATAAGACATTATCTGCAGCAAAACTCCCTCATTTCACCAATACTTTAAGTAGAATGAACGGACAAACAAGTACTATTGTCCCGTGAGTTCAGATTTAGCTCTTCGTTAGTTATCAGGGTGTTCTACACACTTTTGTGAGCCGTGCGTTCATGATGTGCGCTTCCGTAGTACAGCTGAGAAAAGCAGCTCGCTACCCAGACAACAACAAAAACACAATTTGCCAAACTCTGAACTCACAGGACAATAGCACTCGTTTGTTTGTTACTGGATGTTCACTGAAGGGCGACTCAGCGTAATATCTTCCCAACGACTCAAAGTGATGCAGAAACTTTACCGGTCAGTAAATGCACGAATAAACTCCTAGAAATAAGGTCCAGGTTGAGAAAAAACTAAACTTATCCTTCAAGTTCAGTGGGGTTAGCACAGCAGCCAACATACTTTGAACTCATAAACTCTTTTTGGTCCACAGATTCATTACAAGATTTAACCCACATTGGTATGAAGTAATGTTCTCTTTACTCAGTGTTTTTTCTTATATTTTGTTTCTCTTTCAATTGAATGTCCTCATTTTCAAACATTTTTCCTCAAGTTCGACTTCCCACGCTGCTGAAGTCAACATTAGGATTGTTCCGACCAGTCTGCTATGATGCCACAAAGCAGAAAAACACTCAGAGGAGAGGAAATATGCAAACACAAACGCAAATGTTTGTTGTTGTTTACTCACTGAAGGAGGACATGAGGAAGCCGGTGTTGACTTTCTTGGTGTCACTGAAGTTTGGTTCGACCTCCTTCCCGCTGGCATCGAACCTCCTCTGATGGATGCGGCCGGGTCTGACGTACAGCACGTAGAAGCGGACCTGCCAGCGACAGAATCGAAGAAAAACAAAGATAGCTTCCAGTTTCTGTCTCTGCTTATGTTTAGTCTTGCATGTTCACAGTGATATCTTCCTTTAAGCAGCCTTTCTGCTGTCAGACATTAACACGGTCCAACAATGTCTTCAATACAGTAGCTACACAACAACGCTTACATCCCTTTGGATTGGATTTGTACAGCTCAGGGGGAAAACCTAAATGTTCCAGAGTATTTTCTATCGTTATCAGAAATAAACACTTCCCAACTATCCATTATTTCATTTTTTTTTTCTTTTACCAGCAACCAGCAGTTTCAGTTGCACTGATTAATTAAGCATAAACTCTGATACGTTTTACTAAATTTCCTGAGAACATTTCAAGTCTTCTCTATTTTATGGGCACTTTAAAGGGACACTGTGTAATCGGGAGCAGTTCCCTCGTACTTTTCATGCTGCATTCGCGTGAAACCAGGCAGACCGACGACATCCGCTGCATGTAAAGTTATCACCAGCCTCTATGTGAAGACGTGGTCCGTCAGTTACAGTGACATCAGGCCACATCTGATTTGTTGTCATGGCGATGTCGTATTGTTTTCCCTGACCCATGTTTTACCGTCTTTCGCTCGGCTTCATTGATTAAAATGACATCTGGTTTGTTACCAACGGCCGTCTGCCCGACTGCACGTGAACGCAGCATCAGTGAGACGCTGGTTTCTCCCACTGCAGCGCGGTGACTTTTCAAAGGCATTACCTCGAACTGAGCTGAAAACTCCGGTGTGTCCGGTGAGTTTCTGTGTTTTCCTACTGTCACGCTTCTCCTGAACGCAAAACATGGCAATACGACATGACAGCCTTCACCGAGCCGCCCCGCTCGATGTGTAAATGAATGATACAAACGGCACATTTAGAACTTAGAGGAGCACTTGAGTTTGTTGATGGGAGTGATTACTGATTAATGAAAAAACACTTTTGAACCAAATAATCAGTTTTTGTGAATAAATAACAGGAGAACTTACACAATATCCCTTTAAAGAGTACGAGCCTATTGCAATATTGAATTTCCCTTCTGGGATAAATGAAGTATTTTTCATTTTATTTCATTTACTCAAGTTTGTTGTTAAGTAAACAAGCTGAAGTGGCTCACTAATGCTACTTCATTTACAATCATTTACAATAAAGTTCAAAACTTATCTAAAGCCTTTTTTTAGGGATGCACGATAACCATTTTTTAAAACCGATACCGATAACAGATAAATTTCAGCTCCTAAAGGTCAATACCGATACCAATAACACACAAACATACCTAATTATACCAAATCAAAAATTCCAACTTTATGGGGTAGCTAGCATCTAAAATAAGATGGGGAAAATGGTTTGGAAGCAGCTTGGGGTCTCCTCTGTGAAACAGCGGCTTTCTTTCCCCAATAGGGGATTATCACGCTTCCGTGCTCCGGTTTCCGGAGCTTGAAACACTTAGCCGCTCCTCTTCCGGGCCAGTTCAGTGTCACTGCTCTGTTCCACTTCGTAAATTGAATAAACGCCAACCCCACTTAAATTTTCATGGATTCCAGACAGAAGTGATACTAAGTGGATCAAAGCAATTCGCCAGAGTGAAGGGCCGAACTTTATAATAAAACAACGTCGCACGTTTGTTTGTAGCCGGCACATCAATGATGCAGACTACACAGCTAGCGTTAGCAGGCTAGCATTAGCACACTCATTGTTTTGTCCATCCAGGTAAACTATAGCAAAAATGGTGGAACAAATATGGCAGCCTCCATGTATGTGCACCTCCAACAAATAGATACAAATGACTCATTCTGTGAAAATACATAACAGTTATTCTAGTGAAGCAATTACATATCAATAGAAACAAAGTTTTGAATAATAGATATCACATTTTTCTGCCACTGACCTCTGATTTTGTTACATTCTGTACTTTTGACATAACTATAAGCTCCTACTTACTTCAAAGTGCATGTATTACAATTCCTTGTGTCATATTTATCCACTGCTTGACCATAAACATGTAAACATCAACATGAGAATCCCTACTCAGGTGGAAAACTTTGTGTCAGAGGATCTTAAAAAAAACATTTTCAAAATTAAAGTTGGTTTGATATAGACTTTTTGGAATTTTGAATAAATTCAGGATTGATATATCTATGTATTGAATGTATGAAATGGTGTATGAAATTAAATGTATTGATATAGATATATGTATTCACAGCAAAATTGTGTGTACTTAAGACGAATTACAACATACTGAAATTGAGAAGAATCAGACTAAAATTAAGTGAAATGATCTGTCCATGCAGTAAGATAACACAAAGATTTCCTTGACTCTAGGCAGTGAGAAATACCCACCAACCTGTAGACACACATGTACCTGAAGGCAATTCTAGAGGGCGCTATAACCATGAAAAATTCATACTGCAAAAACGGCTGATCGGATACGCACGATTTGCGCTGGATTTGTTCACAAAGCCATTGTGAGCAAAATCCTAGAAGATGGTTATGATTGGACAAAGTGGGCGTGGCCTAGGAGCAATAAATGTAAAAAAAAACAACGATTTTCAGATATTCGTTAAAAATCAGCCGTCTGTCCTAGAGAGCTGAAACTTAATATGGACATTCTTTCAAACATGCCACATTTCTGCTATTGCGTCCTTGTTTAAAATTTGATGTCACGTGTCATGTATTTGCAAAAATATGCAAATTAGATAAACATGTATTTTCATAACAGATTACGGGATTAATACCAAAATTGCCACAGTGATTCCTTAGATCATCCTTTTGCATCCTAGTTAGCATGGTGAAGATTCTGGGGAGCGTTTTTTTTTTTAGGAATATTTTGTATTTACACATTTAATGCAATAAAAATCTAAATATTTTTAATTACAAAAATATTAATCTAACACGCTCTAAAAAACATCAGAGCACTGACAAAACTATCCTGATCATCTCTGAATATTTTGATGACTTTAAGGTCACATTTCTATTTTTTATGAGTATTTTAACATGGGCATAATTCCTAAAATGATTTTTAATTTCTTAAATATTATTCAGAGACAGTCTAAAGTCCTCCCCAGTAAAATACATGGCCATGGTTACCTCCAAATATTTTCAAGATTTTTGGAGAAACAATTTAGGAAATATGATTGAATTAATCTAACCCTTGCTGGGGACAGACTTTATGGTATATGCTGACTGAACACAACATCTGTTCATGCATAGCGAACCTTACCTCGTCTTCAATAGTCTAGAATAGTCTTCAAGCTAAAACACAGAACTGAGGTCTGTTTCACAAAGCAGGTTTAACAAACTATGAGTTTAACCCTGAACTCAGAGTCGATTTTTGGTTTCATAACAGCTGATTTGAGTTGGTTTAACTTTCTGAATAGTGTTTTTAATTTTTCTTTTTATTTATTATTATACAGTATATGGCATGTGTGACTGCCACATGTACTGCCTCTTTATTGTTTTTACTGCGTTTGCCTGGTGATCCATCTGTAAGTGAAGAAATATATAGCACATCTGTGGATATGCCTGCACTGAAGTTGGCACTGGCTGATAAAGCTGGCTCATCTGTGCCTGTCCTAGATTAACCTGGCTCTGTCCCTCCACTGGCTGCTTGTAGTAGAAAACTTAAGCACAGTACTTGTTATGTGGATATATGGCTAATATTAATTCATCTCCATCAAATTGGCTGTGCAATCATTTATATTATCATTTATCATACAAGTTATTTATTTAGCACCATTGTCAGAATATTTTATGAGTTTCAATTCTTATATTCTTATATCTACATCTACAGATGTCCTCAAAATTATTCCTACCCTCCAATTAAAGAAGGAAAAAAAATCAGCTTTAACTGAAATAAGTTGAAATTGACAAAAGTAATAAATAAAAATTCAATGAAAATCATATTGATATTAAAATGTTGTCGAGTAACACTTTGAGACAATCACTGCAATCAGCTGCTTTCTCTAAAGCCTGGATCAGACTACACGAATTTAGTCCGATTTTGTCCCGACGGAGACGTCGCAGACAGTCGCTCACTGACGTGCCTGATTTTGCGTTGTCGGATCGTAGAGCGTCGCGTCTTTGCTCTGTGTAATATGACATAATAAGCGATTGGCGATTTGGGGTCTGCGATGCTTCACGACCACTGGACCAATGGACAGCGGCATCGAAAGCGGCATCTAGTGATTTCTATGAAACCAGCTGTGTTGTTATTGTGTAACATGTGGCAAGTTTAGCGACTTTTTCATAGATTGATCAAAAAGTAATGATTGAGATTTCTGAGTCTTGAGTCATTGCTCACCTGTGATTATCATCTTTTTGAAATAGTCTCAGATGGGGCGTTGTCTGGCCGCTCTTTTTGCCATGCTGACATTGAAGCGCAGTTAATTCTTAAGATGTCTGCACTGCAGCTCCCTCTGGCATCGGGCATCAACCAATCAAGTTGCGTCATTGCATGTGTGTGTGCCCCTGTGACCTCATATTTTACTTCTTTTACTAAACATGCGTAACACTTTCTGATAATGAAACAGTTATATGAGGATTGGATATATTTCCAGGATTTACTGTAAAATGGGAAGGATGGAATGGGGGGATGGCAGTTTTACAGGAGGGATGATTTTGATCGTTTTTATTTCAGGGGGAATACCATCCTCCCTCATCGCCCTTCAACCTGAGCACTGGCTAGAAGTCTGTCCAACAGTCTCCTCTCCTTGTGCTCACTGCTGCTCATAAGTTTCATTTCTGCATCCTGACATCATGTGCAGCTGCACACTTCTGCCACAAGTGGGGCACTCACGCCTCATCAACTGCCTTTCCAGCATGCCCTATCTCACGATGATAAAGAATCCTTCAAAACATTCCTAAGGTGATCCGGATCACCACCAAAATGTAATGGGTTCCTCCTTGAGCTGAGGCACACAGCTGGTGAAAATTTCAGGTCAATCCGTCCAGTACTTTTTCCATAAAATTGCTGACAGACAGACGGACAGAAGGACGGATGGACAAACCAACACCACCGAGTACATTACCTCCTTGGCGAAGGTAACAATACAATCTGTGTCATTATCATGTTAAAGCAGTGCACAAATCCAGAGGCATTTCTTAAATTTCTTAATTTTTTTGGCAAAGCTATTTATTTAGCATTTGTAATGTGATGCAGAAGTGCAGTTCAATCAATTGCTACATTTGTTTATAACTAATTTGTTGTCAACTGACTTTAGTTCAGTCTTCCTCAAAATACAGTCTGGGGTGTCATCTCAAACTTCACGCCTCGAATTTAACAGCATCAAATTGGTTTTGAACCCTGGTCTCCTGCAGAATAAATAACCTGACTGGAGTTAATCACTGTTTTTAATCATAAACTTTCAGAGTTGTTGTCAATTGACAGCTCACAGGTTTATATTGTTCTCTGAAAAAGGAGACAAAGTTTGAAAGAATCTGTTTTCATGGTCATTTTATTTATGAAAGGGTGTGCACTTTGATAATGATGTGCTGATGTGTAAAAATGACCTATGAAATTATTTCCAAAGTACATTTTAGCACATAGCATATGCCAAGAGAAAAAGAGATTAAAGGGCCAAACAGTTATTTTCTGTGTGAACCAAAGAAGAGATGAAGATCCACAGTTTTCTGGTGAATATTATGCACACGTATCAGTTTTGTATTCTCCTGAAGATAGAGGACATCAGTCTTAAATGATAGTGTAAAAAATGTCTGGATTTACTAAAGTACCTTTTGATTTTTGGCATCGCTGATTGAATGTCTGGAAACATCCAGCAGCTTCCCCTCTAGAAGAACTCCAGGACCACTGTGTGCGAGGAAAAATAGAGGAACAAAACAAATAAAATTATACTGACTTTTATGTCATCATCAAAACTTGAAATTTATACTTTTCTTGGGCAGAACTGATCCTCCAGCAATAACACTAACAGAGGTGTCATTAACATGTGAATGCATTTTGTGTTCAGCCACAAATGTCGTAAGGTTTCTGTAAACTTACATAAATGTTGCATAAATAGGCTGTGTATAACAATATTGTAATTAATATATTCCAATAAGCAACAATTATGAAATATGAAACCGTAAAATATATATAAAAAATAAATCTATATAAGAAAAACATTTACATAATAAAAGCATTTCCGTATGGTTGCGGTTGGTGTTTAATGATTATTTGGATAACTTCTCGTCTCTTGAACAGCATGACAACTATGTCCCACCACGCCCCATGCATTTATTGTGGTATTTTACGTCTCATCAGTCTCATTGTGTTTATAATAAGTAAATACATAAGTACATGAGATGGCGGCAGTATTTCCACCAATACTATGCCGAATATGCCCGAATCAATTTGCCTTAAAAATAAAGCTTTACTGACGAAGCGACTATGCTGACTTGCTTCAGAAGGTGGAGAAAAAAGGAAAAACATATTTTTCCCATGACGTTTTGGTGCCTGCACAGGACGGGCAGAAATGTTCCCCTACCTTTCATACTCAGACGGTGACCACACGCGGTCAAACTTCTCATTGTGTACCGGTTTGTTCTGCAAAGACGTGTTATGATAAATTCGGCTCATCTTTCAGAAAATGTTTACTTTTCTTTTCGTTTCAAAGATTTTTCCTGCTCCCAAACTTCCTGTTCCTACATCTGCCTGCGTGAAAGAGATGCGCTCGGTTTCTTACACCAGAGGTGCCGACGGGCTTTGTTCACAGGCGGAGCACAGTGTTGGCGATTAATGAAGAATAATAATCATTAACTTGAACACAGAAAGATAACGTAGTGTCTGCTGGATTGTTTTTCTTTTGTTTTTGATACAATAATGCTCCTTGACAATAACTTCTATCATTGGCCTCCCGCACCCACCCCCCGTTCTGCCCTCCCTCAAATATACCCAAATGTCCGTGCTAAAAAAAATAAATAAATAATAAAAGTAAGATGAAAAATAAAGATGAAAAAATGTTTCATTCATTATTATTATTATTATTATTATTATTATTATTATTATTATTATTATTATTATTATTACTATTATTATTATTATTTTTTTATTTTAGCTTTTTACATGATCTCCCATAGAGAAAATAGTAGATTGGTGTAGTAGATTGGTGACTAGAGTCTTGGATATGCGAAATTAGATTTTTTTTTTTTTTAAGTTTTTCCAACAAATTCTGGCAATACGTTCAAAGGCTAATACTACAAGAAATTTTTCTCCAGGGGTTTTGGACTACATATATAAAGTATGACAACACCAGTAATAAAAAAAAAAAAATAAATAATAAAATACAAGAAATCAAAGAAAAAAAAAGAAATTAGAGATCTAATCATATAGGTACACTTAGATTGTCAAAAATATTTGAGGCCTGCACGGTTTGGATACATTTAAGTTTTATCGAAAAATTTAAAATTTGAAAGAAAATGGGGAGGATAATGTCTATTATCCAATCTTGTATTCTATTTGGAATAAGGACGGAGGGAAAAAAATATTATCAAGAGAGAATATATATAAAAAAAAAAAACAAAAAAAAAGGAAATAAACAAAAAAAAATAGAAAAAGAAAAAAAAAAAAATTAGAATTTTGAGAAAAAAAAAGAATAGGTGTGGAGGAGAAAAGAAAAAAAGAGGAAAAAAAAAAAAAGGAAAGAAAAAAAAAACAAAAAAAAAAGAGAAACAAGAGAAGAGAAGAAGAAAAAAATAGGGAAATAATTCTAATAACTCTAGTTATTTTTAATGGAATATAATGGAACGGTGTAGGCCATTTCCCATTTTCTGTTTTGCATTAAAACTCCAAATTTAATGTCTTCATATCGAAACTTTGGAAAATCATGGTCCTTCTCAGATATCCAGTTATGGAATGCATCCAAAAGTACTTTGATATAAGTACAATCAAAGAATAGGTGTTTCTGTGTTTCAATGTCCAAATCACAAAAAGTACAGTTTTTGTCAATATTATTATATTAAATCTTTGTCTTAATCATTTATTACAAGGGTAAATATCATTTAAAGTTTTAAAGTGTGTCTTTTTGGGAAGAATGGGGTGCCCGATCCTGATTTTAAGCAAAGTTGTGAACAACTTCAGGCCCATTCAGGCTGCAAAACATTTAAAAAAAAAAAAAAAAAACAAAAAAAAAAAGAAAACAAAAAAGAAAGAAAAAGAAACGACACCAAAATGGGAGGGGAAAAAAAGAAAATAAAAAAAAAAAAAAAAAAAAGATAAACAATAAACTATGTGTTTAGTTTTTATTTTGGCGATGAGTCGACTAATCAGATCATATGTAGATTGTTCCATATTTACAGTACCAGTCAAAAGTTTGGACACTTTCTCATTGAATCTAAAGGAAAAAAGTAACCAAAAATTTGACTGATAGTGTGCGTGTTTATATATGTCAATATAAAATTCAAGTTAAGTTGACAAGACAGAAAGGAAACAAGGCAAACAATGGCAATTTTGTGATAAAAAACAGCTTAAAAACAATAAATAATACACTACTCACAAAAAGTTAAGGATATTTGGCTTTTTGTATGATGTCAGAATGAATCTAAAATCCACAACCTTTACAGGTGAACTGGATTAAACTTTCTCTAAACTTTTCAATGCACATGTACATTGTTCAATGGTTAAATATTTATTCTGCATCATTATGTTCTCCAAAAACCGAAAGTTAAACATCCCTAACTTTTTGTGAGTAGTGTAAGTCAATTCTGAATTTAGTCGCTGGCTATTTTGATAGTCGACATAATTACGATTAATTGATTAATAGTGGCAGCCCTATATGGTAATAGAGACTATTACTGTTATGGAGATTATTGCTGTTAAAGTAAGTGTTGCAGACAGATACGTGTTGTTTAGTTTAGATAAAATCCCCTGTAAGGCAAGGCAAGTTTATTTGTATAGCACATTTCATGTACAGGACAATTCAAAGTGCTTCACATAAAACATTATCAGCATTACAGCGGGGTGCAAAAGGGAGAAAAAAAATTAAGAATAAAAATTAGAAGCATTATTCAAAATTAAAAACATTTAAGATTAAAAAGAGAGAATACAGAGATGTGCGGATTTTAACTTTGAATAAAATCTACGTAAATGCAGCTGAGAACAGGTGGGTCTTCAACCTGGATTTAAATAAACTAAGTGTTTCAGCTGATCTGAGACTTTCTGGGAGTTTGTTCCAGACATGTGGAGCATAGAAGCTGAACGCAGCTTCTCCAGGTCTGGTTCTGGTTCTGGGAACTGATTAAAGACCGGATCCAGATGACCTGAGGGGTCTAGTTGGTTCATACTGGGTCAAGAGGTCAGTGATGTATTTTGGGCCTAAACCTTTAAAGTCTATTCTTTGATGGACCAGCAGCCAGTGTAAAGACCTGAGAACTGGACTGATGTGGTCCACTTTTCTGGTCTTTGTGAGAACTCGGGCAGCAGAGTTCTGAATGAGCTGCAGCTGTTTAACCGTTTTTTTTAGGTAAACCAGTAAAGACACTGTTACAGTAGTCAAGCCGACTGAAGATAAATGCATAGACAAGTTTTTCCAGATTTTCCTGAGACATCAGATCTTTTATCTTTGAGATGTTCTTCAGGTGATAGTAGGCTGATTTAGTGATCGCCTTGATGTGTTTTTCAAAGTTTAGGTCTGGGTCCATCACTACACCTAGATTTCTGGCCTGATTGGTGGTTTTTAGGTGTATGGACGGAAATTCTGTGACAACCTGCTGTCATTTCTGTTTGGCTCCAAAAACAATCACCTCAGTTTTGTTTTTGTTCAGCTGAAGAAAGTTGAGGCACATCCAGTCATTAACCTCTTCAATACATTTACCAAGAGCCTGTACAGGACCCCGGTCTCCTGGTGACACTGTAATATATAGCTGTGTGTCATCTGCGTAGCTATGGTAACTAATATTGTTGTTCTTTATAACCTGGGCCAGTGGGAGCATGTAGATGTTAAACAGAAGAGGCCCCAGAATAGAGCCCTGGGGAACTCCAACAGGTCATTTTTGTCTGCTCAGATGTTAAATTACCCATTGACACAAAGTACTTCCTGTTCTCCAAGTACATTTTGAACCAGGTTAGTACAGAACTAGAGACCCACCCACTTCTCCAGTCATTGGAGTAATACAGTATAATGTGGTCAAATGTATCAAATGCAGCACTGAGATCGAGTTAAACCAACACTGACATTTTTCCAGCATCAGTATTCAGACATATGTCATTCATGACTTTGGTCAGAGCAGTAAAGGTAGATGTCCATCACTTCAGTGTACGAAGTGTTTCCTGTTGCACTGCGTCCCTGTATACAGTACATTCAGATTGACAGTTATTCTGGATCTTTTGGCACTTCTCTGCATCTCCTCTGCTTCATCACTGCTGTGCTTTGTTGATAAAGTGGACTTGGATTTCAGAGCAAGTTCTGTGATTTGGGACCACCTGGTGAAAGGTTTATCGTCCCAAACGTCAGCATTGACTGCAGAGTTACATCTTGTCCCAGAGATCTTGCTGCTCGGGGAGGTTTCTCCACGGTTCATATGACAAAGTTTCAGCTGGTGCTCAGCAGAAGCTGTTAGCAGCGGAGTGTTCAAATTACAGGTACTCAGTGAGGTAAGGGCCATCTCACATGTCTGAAGGAAAAAAAGACAAAAAAAAAGTTTTAAAATGAGTAAGACATCTGTTTTCATTTG
Source organism: Atherinomorus stipes (assembly GCA_023101725.1). NCBI lineage: Eukaryota > Metazoa > Chordata > Actinopteri > Atheriniformes > Atherinidae > Atherinomorus > Atherinomorus stipes. The sequence continues at coordinate 380,888 of JALJCO010007436.1, forward strand.
TTTTCTAATTAAATGCCTGTTAGATTGTTAAAACTCATCCCACCTACCATCATTCATAATCAGATCAACAGAAAATAATGTTCTTATCGCTCCTCATGAAGAATTTGTTCCCAAGTTTCTTGTTCATTTCAAAATGTTGCTAGTTTTTTTTTAGAAACTCTTTCAATAACAACTTTCTCCATAACAGCTGTTCAAGGCTCACTCTTTTGAGATCATCAGAGCTGTTAATAAGACTCAAAGATCACTTTACACTGTGTATTCATGAAGTTTATTACATAACTGTAAAGACAGAAAATAATCACAAAGAAACTAAAACACAAACTAAAAGAAGCACAAGGTTAGTATTTGACATGTCATTTTAAGATTATAAGACCTAAATTCAGGAAGCCCAAAGTGTTGTGTGTGTATGATTAAAAACATCCATAATAGACTGGTAAAATTTCACAGTCAATAGTTGCTTATTTAACTGTCACTGTAGCAGCTAAGTCTACACTTAAAGCCACTGAGGGGCTGCTAGTACGGGCAATGACGCGATCGCATATTACTGACTCGTAATCGGCTTGACTTACGAATTAAGTGTCCAAACTTGAACTTGGCTTGACTGAAGATTTATGACCAACGTCATATTGAACCCTATGGATTAGGAATGGGATGTCACATACGTGAGTCAAGGCAGGTCAGTGAATACTTTTGGCAATATAGTGTACATTTACATGGGCAAATATTTATTTCTATCCAGTTGAAATCAATCTGATCAAACATGTTTACATGGATGCAAAACAAAGTGATGCAATCAATTGTGCGTTTACATGACGGAAGATTTAATACAATTGTAACTCTGACATGCACGTCTACTAATTCAGAGGATGAAGAAGATTTTATCCAATTTCAGTAAACAACTTGTTTCGAGCCCATTGAGATTTTCAATAACCCCTTAACTCTTTCACTTTTCAGCAAAAACATATCTACCACAGTCCCATTCAGTTACCGCTATTTTACAAGTTATCCCTGAAACTCATCACGTCATCATAACTCTACATCAAGGATCACCAAATCCAGACCTCATGGGCCTGTGTCCAGAAGTTTTTCAACATTTCCCTGTTCCAACACACCTGACTCAAATTAAATGGATCCAACAGCCTAAGACATTCTGCACAATGATTCATTAATTTGAGTCAGGTGCATTGGCACAAGGACACAGTAAAAGCCTCCGGACACTGGCCTAAGAGGTCCGGATTTTGTGATCCCTGCTCTATATGGTACAAGCATGTGCATAAAGAGCCTATACACTCCAGAAACGATCAGAACGGGTGCATACATGGTTATTTTGTCCTGCTGATCACATCATAAAAAGGTTTACACCAACTGAGGCTGATCAGACACGCCGAGGTGACATCATGATGCATCTGTATTAAGATTGGACATTCGATCGGATCAGAAGTGCTCCATGTAAACGCAGCTACTCATCTGATGGGCTTGGAAACATCAATGTCCTTTTGGAGTTTGTAATTTCCTTAAAATGTTTAACACATCCAGCATTTGCAGACATACTTATTTTGCAAGCAGTGAAATACTTAAAATTCCAAGAGAAATTATTTCTATCATTGGGTTGGATCTGCTGAGGCCCTGGAGCTGTCCAATCACAGCAAACAAGGCTTTTAAAAGAAATATGTAAATATGTAACAGAAAACAGCAGTGTTCTAACCTTTCTATAGGGACTTAAATGATTTTAAATGGTAGAGTTAAAATAAAACACAGTAACCACAGTTATTTAGATGCAATGGTGATTTCACTTATGTGTTATATGTGACTGTGAGGTTAGCGTTGTAATCCAAAACTTATCAGCCAGCTAATACATTTTTGGACACTCTTCAGGATTTTTTTCTTCATTTGTTTTCTTAAATTTCCACAAAATGCAGAAGCAAAACCTCAACATTAACGTACCTCAGTGTGAAACAACTCTTTGTTATCCTTTATCTTTTTACAGACTCGATCATCCAGGACACATCATGATTCTTTATATGTGCTAATCTAATTTTGACCAAGGTTATAATAGTTTTGGATTTTTAATTAGTTTCAGTTTTTATTTCGTTTTGACTTTTTGTTTTTCATTTCAGTTAGTTTTAGTTAGTTTTTTGAGCAGATTTGCTAGTTTTTATTAGTTTCTATTTTTGGAAAATGTTTAGTTTTAGTTTAGTTTTTATTAGTTTCAGTGTTAGTTTTAGTTTTTTGGGGTTTTCTTTTCAGTAAATTATAGGTGTTTGTCTGGTGTGACATTCAAAATCATCAGAAAGTCACTTGGAGTAAAACCAGTAGACTAAAGTAAAAAGATTAAATAGAAATAGATTTCAAATCAACTCAAAAGGCTTATGTATTATATTAATTTACAAAGACTAAAACTAAGGATGTTACTGCAATAATTTTAGTTAGTTTTAGTTAGTTTTGTAAAGATATGATACAGTTTCAGTTAGTTATCGTTTTGTTAAAAACTGTCGTTTTTATTTCTATTTCAGTTAACTGAAATGTTTTTTCAATTTTAGTTTTCATTTTTTCGTTAGTTTTAGTTAACTAGAAAAACCTTGATTTTGACAACTCCTATGAAGAGAAAATCTTGTAATCTTAGTACGTTCAGATCAAAAAAGCAGATTATGCAGACTTTTGTTGGTCATAGTGTGACTTGCGTGTCTCTCTGTGGTCAGTCTTCCGTGTCTGGCATCAGTGCCTATTCACCGGACAGTCCGATAGTCCGTTTGCAAGTAAACCGAGACCCCCGGCTTTCAGGCGGACCAGAGCTCACTTCTTTGGTGCGCATCACAGTGCGATTGGTGTTCAGACTTCAGAAGCGGACTATCCATGGAATCGGACCACAGTCCGTTTGAAGTGGACCAAACAGCCAGAGTGTGAACACACCCTTACAGATCCTTCTTTGCTGAGATCTTCCTAACGCCAAGAGCAAATCTGGGAAACGTGTTTTTCTTGAGCTGAAACCGAAAGAACATTCTTAAGAACATCTTAGAGCTAAGATTTTAACTGAATCTAGGAAAACAAGCCAATGTCAATGGCCCAAAAACAGTGCGAGGTGAAGTCTATCTAGGGGATTCAAGACAAGCACGTAAGCCCCCCGGCCATACACCTTTATAGCTCAGCGTCTTCTATATGTTAGGCTCGTTATCTTTGGAGAATTCCTGGATGAGGATGAACATCTCGTTAGGGCAGTGCTTCTCAATCCTGGTCCCCAGGGACCCCTGCCCTGCTGGTTTTCAAGATATTCCTACTTCAACACACCTGACTCAGATGAAAGGCTCGTTAGCAGCTTGCAAAAAACTTGATGAGCAGTTGAGTTAATCTGAATCAGGTGTGGTGGAGTTTGAAACCTGGAATACACACAGGGCAGGGTTCCCTGAGGACCAGGGTTGAGAAGCCCTGCGTTAGGGGGTAAAGGCTGGTGCGGCTTGCTACCTGCATTAATTGCTGCTATGAATGCACCTGTTAAATACAACTTGGCCATTTGCACACCAGCAGCAGCGTATTAGTGGTTGGAATATCAGCGCTGTGATTGATATCTGGCCTGACGTTGATCACTGGTCGTTGATCAACGTGGCTGATCTTGATTTCTTCTTAAGAGAGTGTTCTTAAGAACGACCTGAAGAACGCCACTAATGCCGGCTTTACACCTGGTCTGTGACGTTTGTGCGACTTCCTCGGCGCGAGCATTTACACCGTTCACTGTGCGGCCGCGCAGCGCACCTGCGAGTGCACCAGCTGTTGTTAGATTCATGACATCACGGAATCACGAGAGGACTGCTAGATTGCCTGTGATTCTCATCCAAATGGTTTGTCCACATGTTCATGCGTCATGGTTACTTATTTCACTGTAACCTTGTGGACACGGAGATGCTGTCATGTTCAGGTAGTTCAGCAGTTTAAAAGCTGCACGGTGGCTTTTGTTTAGGAAGTTACCGGATATTTTACACTGAACCTGTGTCTGACTTCCTGTCTGGTTTGATCTGAACTACTGATATTGACCGCGGTGTCGGTACGTGGAGCGTCAAAAATAGAGCTGGCGCGTATCTGTACCGCAGCGGCGCGGCATGCCGGAGCGACGACCGACCGCTCATGCGCCGCGGCGTGATCAATGTGTTTCAAACCATTGATTACATAAGCGCGATCTGCTGTGCTGTGCTCACGTCACGGACCAGGTGTTAAACCGGGGTAAGAAGGCATCTGGGAAACAGTCCTATCTTAGCGGCACGTCTTTGGTAAGTTCTTCTGAAGTCTTAAGAATGTTCTTAACTGGGAAACCCTGCCAGTGTCAATAACCTAGTATAAAGTGGCCTTCTTACCTGCTGAAATGAGATGCTGCCTTTATTCTAGGCATGTAACAATATAAAAATTTCATGTCACGGTTTTTGTGACCAAAATTATCTCTGTTATCGATATCATTGCAGTATTGCTGAAATCTCCTCAAATGTTCAAAACATTCTTACACACTAAAATCTTTTCACCAAGTTTTTTTTTTAAAAAAAAGTAACAAGCACAATGGACTTTCTGTTGGCATAACATGTAAACATCAAACATATAAATGTGCATTAAAGATGCATTTTATGACCATAAGAGGGTTCATCGCTTTATGCAATACGGTAGATAAGAACCAAGAATACTTTTCTTCACATTCAGAGCTCAAGACTTGATCTAGTCTGACAGATTTCAGGAGAACTGGTCCAGAAAGGAAACTCACTGTTTTATGGACCTTAGTAGAAATTAAATGTTCATACCACAGCAACACTACCATATTAAATATGGCAGAAACATTAAAATAATACAATAATAAATAGATTAAAAAAAAAACGCTTCCTCCCAGTATCCTTAAAAAAAAAATCCAAAATACATCCAGACTTTAAACTTTGTCCTTTTAGAATGGAAAAAATCTCCAGAGCTTCCATGCGGTCTTCTGCCATGTTTTCATAGGCCAAACATGCAAACTGTGTCTGATGGAGCAGCATCACTGTAAGTTTTTCAAAGTACAATAATCACGGTTTTATGATGATTAAAATCTGAAATGGTAATACTAATTGTCAAGGAATTATATCCCAGTTTATCTTTTTGATCAATTATTGTTACTTCCCTACTTTATTCTGTTGTGTTTGTCCTTATGTTGGACTGCTCTCCTCTTCAATACGTATAATTAGATTAATAAAGTTGTACACCTTATTTAACTGACTGGACTCTTCAGGAAAATATCTGATGAAGCTAAATAATTCAAATGTGAAATTTTTGCAAGCATCTTAACGCATAAAAGCTAATATAACATACCAAGGGAGTAACGGCCCAGCTGGATGTTGAGCCAGATGTTTCGTCGCTGAGTCCAGCCTCCTGGAGCCTCCACCTCATACAGACGCTCACGCTGCTCCTCATGCTGCTGCAGGAAGCTCCTCGCCACTAAACACACAGCATTCACAAACAGCGATTGGTTTAAAGCACCGTACAGACTGAGAAGCAACATTTTGCATCTTGTTCTTTGCATGCTGTCACTCTAAGTACAAACAAAAATCAGCCTTTTATCCCATGAAGGAATACCTGTCTGCTGACCTGAACACACTCTATAATCAACAAGTTGAACTACCTGAAAAAAAAGGCTGCAACAAGACTTTGGAGCAATGTTCACAGTGTTTGGAGAAAAGTGAACATAGCATATCAGCAAATACACCTTAAATCGACTGTAAAGCACGGTGGTGGAGGGCTGATGATTTGGGCTTCTCATGCAGCCCTAGGACTTCGAATGGACAATGAAATCCTCTGTTTAATAAAGTATTCTATAGTCTGACAGCTAATGCTTGGTTAAAACTCGTTCATGCAACAGGAAATTGGTCTCAAACATGGCAGCAAATGTGCAACGCAATCGCTGTTAAAAAGGGTGTTGAAATGGTCCAATGAAAGTCCAGACCTCAAGCTGGCTGATATGCTGTGTAAGGATCTGAAGACAGCAGTGCATATATGAATACTGCAAACTTTAAATAACAAAGCAACGTTGCAACAGTCAGTCAAAATGCCTCCACCACTATGTGAACACTGATAACATCAGACAGGAACAACTTCTTCCAACACTACGGCTTCATTCTGCATGCTAGTGAGCCACAAGGTGCACTTACTTCTTCCCACTGTTTCTTCATTTTGACTTAGTTTTGTTAAATATGTAATTGCATTCATCCCCTGGGCCATGAACAAAGATATCTACACCAATACAGGCTGCATTTATCTAGTTTTGGGAACTGGTGAGGGACAGAAGATATTATCTGCTGTCATTTTATGTAAAAACTTAGACTGAAAGAAAGTGTAACTGTATTCTGGGGAGGACGGATTTTACCAGATGTAATATACTAATATGAATGTTTCTTCTAAAGTTATAACTTAAAAAAAAAGTTTTAAAAACTCAGACCTCAACAGTTAATCAAAACATAGAAAAGAGCCACAGGCCGGTTTGACCTCGTGGAAGTTAGTGTTAGAAATAAACTACTTCTCAGCTTACAGATTTGTTTTGAGATCTCTGTGAGAGTTGTGAGTTAAGATTGGGAATTAAGATTAAAATGTCCCAGCAGGATAAGTGTGTCATGGTGTGTGTGTTCAACCTGCTATGAAACATAAATACACAACTACTGACAGCATGTGGTTGTGAACTTTTCCAAGGAACTATCATGGCTATTCCCAACTGGTGTGGAAGCAGCCAGTGCAATACTTTGACTCTGACAACCATCGAAAAACATTATTTGTCTTCCAAATATGGCAACCCAGTTGAAAGTTCTACACCAAAACATGAAGGGAAGAAACAAACACTGTAAATAAACACACATAGAAAAAGTAGGAGCTCTGCTAACCTGTTGCCATGCTGGGTGATAATGGAGAGCTGACTCCAAGAACTTCCTCAGAAGAGAACGAGGAGCAGAAATCCTCCAGAATCTGAAGGCCATAGCCTCTCCTCCTGCAGCTCCTCCTTATCAGCACTGTGTCAAGGACAGGCAGCAAGTAGCAGCAGCTGGTCCAGCCATCACACAGGCTGCCTGAAACAGCAGAGGGACCTTTAAATACGGACTGTTTTAGTCTGTGGCCGTTTTAGTTTATCAGAGTTTTAGGAGAGTTTTCATGGTCCAGAGATACTCAGTAATTCAACACTGAGCACTGTAAGACATGTATGCAGAACAGAGCCTTCATTAAAATGTAGATAAAGTAGCTTTAGTTTTTTACATCGTTTCTGAAAACGTTGCACATATTTCTTTATTTCTTCTAACAGTATTATTCTATATTATTTCTTGCATTGTTTTGTTTCTTGTATGACTATATTTTATTTAGTCATAATTTTAGATTAAAGCACTGGGAAAATGAGCTGTGGGAAATCTATATAAAAAAATTTACCTAGATAAAAAGTTAAACCTCTTTTTTTTTTAAATAAGAGAGAAAAGGTAAAATAACCTTTAGCAATCATCAATCAATTTCTGTTCCGCTTATCCAGTTAGGGTAATGGGGGTCTGGAGTCTATCAATATTATAGGGAGAGGGGGTAACCTGGAAGGTGCCAGTATGTGGGGAAAAAAAAAGAAAGACAAACAATCAACACAAACACAATCCCTAAGGGGAAAAAAATAAAAAAAAAAAAAAAAAAAATTAGGGGGGAGGGAAGGGGAGAGAGAACACACAAAAGGAGAAAAAAACAAACACAAGAAGAAGACGAAGATATTCCCCCCCCGAAAAAAAAAAAAAAAAAAAAAAAAAAAAAATATACTCCCAGGAAAAAGTAAAGACATTTTTTTTTTTTTTTTTTTTTTTTATAAAAAAAAAAAACTGGGGGGAAATTATTCCCTCCGAAGACACTCCAAACACATTTTACGGGGGAGGGAGGCCATCATCACCGATCTTTTATAGCCAGGCGGGTCCCCCCCCTTGTTTAGTTTCTTTAAGTCTCTGATTCTGATGCTGCTTCCCCAGCAGATGCTGCAAAGCTAATTGCACTTTCCACAACAGACTTGTAGAAGATCTGCAACATCTTGGTGCAGACGTTGAATGATCTCAGCTTCCTTAAGAAGTAGAGTCTGCTCTGACCTTTCTTGTAGATGTAGTCACTGTTGCATTTCCAATCGAGTCTGTTGTCCAGCTGAACTCCAAGGTATTTGTAATTCTCCACCACCTCCACCTCCTCTTCCAGGATGTAGACAGGACTATGCTGCTTATTCTTTCTCCTCCTGACGTCAACAATCATCTCTTTAGTCTTGCTGGTATTTAAGATGAGCTGATTGTTACCATTTCACAAACTGACTGACCAGTTCCCTGTACTCGGTTTCTTGTCCATCACTGATACACCCAACAACTGCAGAGTCATCAGAGTATTTCTGCAGATGACAGGACTCAGAGTTGTACTGGAAGTCTGAGGTGTACAGTGTGAAGAGGAATGGTGAGAGTACAGTCCCTTGTGGTGCTCCAGTGCTGCTGATCACCATCTCAGACACACAACCTTTCAGTCTCACAAACTGTGGTCTTTTTGTGAGGTAGTCGTAAATCCAGGTGGTTGTGGAGGATCAACCTGGAAGTTATGGAGCTTCTGACAGAGCAAAGCAGGCTGAATAGTATTAAAGGCACTTGAAAAATCAAAGAACATGACCCTCAAAGTGCTGCCTGACTGGTCCAGATGAGAGTGGGCTCGCTGAAGCAGGAAGATGATGGCGTCTTCAACCCCAAGCCCATTACGATATGCGAACTGTAATGGGTCCTGAAAGGTGTTCACTTGCTTGTTGAGGTGAGCCAGTAAGAGTCTCTCCAGGACTTTCATGATGTGAGATGTCAGGGCAACTGGTCTGTAGTCATTTGGTTCAGCTGGCTGTGGTTTTTTAGGGACAGGAACAAGACAGGATGTTTGTTGTTGTTGTTGTCTGTCTGTTGTGGTTGGTTGGTTGGTTGGTTGTTTGTTTGTTTGGTTGGATGTTTGTATGGTGTGGATGGATGTATGGATGGATGGATGGATGTATGGATGGATGGATGGATGGATGGATGGATGGATGGAATGCCAGTCTTTTCCAAAAACTGCACTTAAGCTCATTTACATTGCTTGTTAAATCATCTTGGTTCTTTAAATCAATGTGTAAATCAGGGGTGAGCTTCTCCGGTCGGCATCCTGCTGGTATCAGCAGTTTCCCTGTGGAAACACACCTGGGCTATTTCTCAATTCCTAGTTTGCGTACTGCATACTCATGTACTTGTGAGTACAGACTTGTGGGTACATACTGGAAGTTTGCGCTTGTGGAGTTCACAAGCACAACGCAATTTTGTGACATAACCACCAACGGTGTGCAGCAAGTGAACAAGGGCTGCCTGTCAACATGAAAATAATAACTTGGACCGCGGGTGATGACGTTTCGCGAGTCCATGAGAGTTCATTGAGAAACGGCCCTTGTGACGTGCAGAGCTTCACAACAAGCTCTGCACGTCACAAGGGCGTTGATTGGAGACAGGTGTGTTGCAGCAGGGAAATTCCTAATAGGGGATTATCACGCTTCCGCGTTCCGGTTCCAACACGACTGTGCAGACTGCCGGCTACAAACAAACGTGTGTCGTTTTATTATAAAGTTCGGTCCTTCACCGCGGCGAATCGGTCGTTTTGATCCACTTCTTCCTTAGCATCACTTCAGTCTGGAATGAAAACTTGGCATTGGCGTTTATCCGATTAACAAAGTTTAACAGAGTAGTAGCCGGCGGACTACTGTTAGCAGGTTAGCATTAGCCAGCTCGATAACGTGCCTAACTTTGTGCGGCTGAAAACACACAAGCATCTGAAAGCGTCTCCTTTCTTGTCAGTCCCCAGTTGTTCCACTGGAAACGGGGAGGTACAGACCCGATTTTCAGATGTTTGTGTGTTTTAAGACACACAATGTTAAGCACGTCAGTAAACGCTAGCTGGCTAATGCTAGCATGCTGTGAAGTGCCGGTGTTGTGCCCCACCGGCGACAAACAAACGTGTGTTTTATTATAAAGTTCGGCCCTTCACCGCGGCGAATTGATCGCTTTGATCCACTTCTTCCTTAGTATCATTTCAGTCTAGAATGAAAACTTAAATATGTTTGGAGTTTATCCGATTTAAACAGTATAACAGAGCAGGAACGGCTGTCGTTAACATGGCCCGGAAGAGGAAGTGCCAAAATCCGGGAACTTCCGGTAAGCGTGATAATCCCCTATTGCTGCAGGATGCCGGCCCTCTAGGACCAGAGTTGCCCACACCTGGTGTAAATAAAGAAAGAAAGACAGTGAAAGCAGAGTTCCCAGCTGATGCCTGATTGTTAATGTTGTTCCCGACTTTCCAAAGAACTAAAAGGTGATACCTATATATTAAAAGCAACCTAAATTAAATATCAAAGAGTAGACGACACACATCTAACAATGCTAATCACTACTGAACTGTTTTGATTGACGTGTCCCCCGGGAGAGCTTCTACTGGTGGAAACACACACTCCATTAAAATGAATTTGCATTTAGATTTCTGCAGTAAAAATCTCAGAATAAGCCACATAAGTGAGTTTACAAGTTTGTAGTTTGGAAGGACATTACTCATTAATTCTCTTAATGAAGGTGTCAGACTGAGCCTCAGTACGTTATCACCCTATAATGCTCTTTAGCAGCTCCATGTTTCGATGAGTGCACTGCTGTTTTATGGATCTGGCAGGTGCTGTAACATGTTAATGACAGCTGTCGAGGTTTAACTTGTTACTCTCACAATACATAATATAATGTGCTGATCCACCCATGCATACAGCTCCAGTGTAAGAACTTCTCTCTGCAGGATCTTATTTTACATTTTGTTTGTGTAACGTTTCCCTCTGCGCTCAGAAAGACGGAAACAATGCGTCAACATTCTAGACATTATTTTCCAGAGGCAACCTTCCTCTACCTCCCCACCTTTGTGTTTGACAGTGTAGAAGCCGACGGCCTGGTTGTCTTTCCACAGCACTTTGCAGCTCTCTGTTCGGGGGTGCAGGGAGAACAGCGCCTCCCCCCGCGAAGGCCTCTCCACAACCTGACTGAGCAGGAACACAATCACTCGCTCCACCATCGACTGCACCTGCAGACAGCATGCTGGACAATATTATATTGCTTTTGTTTTCTCTTGGGTTCATTGTTGTTTCTCAAGTGTTTCATTTTCTCCATTTGAACTGACATCTACAGTATAACGCATGTTAGACTCTTTTAACCAGGTATTAATTACTACACATTCAGGCTCAGGAGTCTTCCTGGATCCACATGTGTTAAGATTCCTGACTGAAACAAAGGTAGAAATGTGCACAGCTTTTGACAAATTCAAAACAACTATAAATACATATGTTTGTTTTATGGATTTTAATCATGAAGCTACATGCATATAGCCATGAATGGATAAAAGTGGTTATTTGCACATCAAAACATAGTTTGCTTCACAAGTGAACAGCCGCAACAATGAATGCAGACACAGGCCACGGTAACATGAGGTTTTTTACTTCAGAACTAATTATTCCAAATTAAATAACTGGGAATTAAATAATTCTCTTTTGTGAAAACAGGTTTATCTAATTCTGCTTTTGAGCTGGTGGCAAAGAAGAGTTCTGATTGGGCAGGAGGCGGGTAAACGTCCATTTACGTTTACCCGGAAGTAAAAAAAAGCCAGTTTCGGCTCCTTTTTTCTTTCGGCTACATCATAAAAACCAGATAATAAAACAGATTTTTTTTTTGTATTTTGATAGTAGTTTTGTAGCAGCAGCTCGACACTAACATACTTCTTCATTTCCGCCGACAGGGATGAGACCAGCACTTGCTTAACGTGCGCTTCCAACAGTGCTATTACAACAGGACAAGGGACGGAGCACGCTCAGAACGACAGGAATTAACTCGGAACAAAGGTTTACATTACAGGCAAATTACTTTATTTGGAATTAAAAGAGGAATAAACCAACCACTCAGTTCGGAATTAAGTTTTATAGAGAAATCCCATCGTCTTCTTGAAGTGGAATTAACTTTTATTCTGAATTAAAGAGGAATTTAAACTCTCAGGTAAACGGGGTCACAGTCATTCGCTCATCCCAAACGGTGCTCTAGCACCTGTCAAACAAAGCTGGTACTGCAGTCTCAGAAGGTCTCACGTCACACACAGCTGCATGTCCATCCTTTGATTTTGTTATACAGCACATGGCACCTTTAATCCTGAGAGTTTAGACCAGAACAAAAACTGCAGCTTTAAAGATGCACTTTAAAACCACCTGAAGAACATGAGTGATGCACACATGCTCATGATATTTTTTATAGATTACAGAAGAGATTGTGTGCAGGAAGATGAAATGCTGTTTTTTTGTTTGCTTTTGTTTTTTGTGTACGTGTATTGTTCATAAATCTAGTCCCAGGACCTCTCACATATACAGTAAAAAGAACAGAAGACCTCCTAGACACAACTTCATCATCATATTTCTCCATTAGTACTAATTAACATTGTTTATAAACCTTATAGTTGACCAGGAAAGAGACTGAATCGCTGCTGTAAAACAATCAGTTACAGGTTTTACTTTTTTATTAGGCAAAGAAAAACTAACAGACTTGAGTCCCTAAATTCTACTTTGTCCACTGTTCATGGGAAAGGTGCTCGAATGTGTCTGGGACAGTTTTTTTTTTTTTTTTTTTTTTATATTATTTCCAACCACAATTCAAAAGCAATAATTTATTTCACTAAATTATAATTTTGTAAATTTTTATTTATTCTTAGTTTCTTTAGTTCCTTGTTATTTAAATTACTATTGTGAATTTAGTCTTTCCTTTAACTGGAGTGAATAATTTTGAGGACGACTGTAAATACTGCGCAGCAACTTTAAAATCGAATCAGCAAGGCAACATCAGCACAGCTACCGACACCAAGCCTCTTCTGGATTCACTTGACGTTCGCAAGACATCATCCAAATGCCACCACTTGCCACGCAGGTATAAAGCCACCACTGGAAGGTAACATCAGAGCAGCAAGCATTAGTCTTTGTCACATCTGCAGCTCCTGTAGAGAGCAGCATGATCCGCTCCAAACCTTTAGTTGGATCATCTGGGGGGTGAAGCGCCAGCACCACACAGGCTGATTGGTCATCGTCAAACAGCTGCAACTGGCTTATATTTGCTGCTGTTATCTCCACCTGTGTAGAGAGGAAAATGATGTTTGAAAAAGGAGCTTAAAAATGTAAAACTATGAAGGTTCAATTTGTTGTAGAACCGAGGTGAGAGATAATAACACCTTGATTATTATGAATAGGGATGCACAATATTGAAATCTTGGCCGATATCCATATCGATATCGATATTAAAGCTAAAAAAAATAAGCAGTTTTGTTATCCGTTTCTAACACTTTAAAAAAACAGAGGTGGGAAAAAATATCGATACACTGAAATATCGTGATATTTTCATATGCCAATATCAAATCAATATTTAAAAACGTGGCATCGATCAGTTGTACTCACGAAATCTCACGACATTTCATCGTCCTGTTACAAAATCTCACAATATTTTGTGAAATCTCACGAGATTTTGTAACAGACCGACGAAATATCGCGAGATTTCGTTAGTAAAATAGATCTAAACCGCATATTTAAATGTCAATATGATATCAGCATATCAAAATATTGCAATATTTCAGTGTATCAATATTTTCTCCCACCCCTAGTCTTTAGAAGTTTAAAAGTCTGTGAAAAATAAGTTTTTGAAGAGGAAGAAGGTTTTTTTTTAGACTTTAGAAACAGCAGGCTGATCGGTTAAATATCAGTTAAATGTTGGTGGGGTGGCCGATACCGATAGGGGGCTGATTTTGTTGTGCATCCCTAATTAGGAATGTTATGTTTGGGACAGACCAGCACTATTATAAAAGCCGTTTTTATAAACAGTCACGACAACAGTTTGATGGTACACACAAGGGTCAGCAAGGTCAAGCAGAACTGCAAGCCTTCTCTAAAGTATTAACCTTCAATGCTGTATTTGCTAGGGATGGGCGACACCAAAACTGATCATGTCGATAAGATACCAGTAGTTTATGGTACTTTTTTATCAATACTGATATCAATGCCAATACTTTTGGTCCCTTTAAAGAAAACCACGATTCTACAGTTTGCATTAACATCTTGAATGCAAGTGTAATATTGAATATAAGTAAAACTTGAAAACAGAAGTACTGGAAAAAATGCTTTTGAAACAATAATAAATTATATTGATGAAGAAATTAAACAAAAATAAGATGAAAAACTTCTTTTAAATATCAAATAAAGTAAGGTTAAGATTATTTAAATTTATTCAGGGTAAAATGTTCAGGTGTAAAGAAATAGTATTTAAATTTATTGGAAGCCCATTAACGTACTGAAGGATACTAAAACATCATCATCATCAAGAAATTAAAAAAAAAAAGAATAAAAACTTCTTTTAAATATCAAATAAAGTACAGGTAAGATTATAAAGGAAATGTTCAAATGTAAAATGTAATAGTAATATAATGAATTTACCAAAACATAATGTGCAATAGCCTGCATTAACGTACTGAAAGATACTAAAACATCATCATCATCACTACCAGTGGCATCATCTTCATGACATCTGATAGGCTACCACCATCATGTGACAGAAGCTCGAATCTGGCTGCTTTCACATCATTTCATCGCCTAAAACTCTCAGAAGTGGAAACATGTTGCATGTTTTGTATCTGTACAGTGATATCAAGATACTCAAAAAAGTATTGATTCCGATATTTTGTCTGGTATCGAAGTATCAATTCCAGGGTATCGACATGCCCATTCTTAGTATTTGCACTATTTTTATTTGACTTTCACAGTTGTGCTAAAGTTTGCATACCCTTCCGTTAAATAAAAGGCTAAATTCGCAATAGTAGTTCAACTAAATACATTTTTTAATCAATTTTTTAAAAAGACTGAAGTATAAAAAGCTCAGATATAGAATTCAAAGTATGAACAGTTGACCAAAATACCTGTCAACAGGTGCAGAGGTCTGACTGGATGTTACAGAAAACACATCTTAGTTCAGGAGCCCCATCACGCTCGTTTGATTGTTTTAGTTTGTTTTAATATTTCACAATTCAGAATCAATGGATTGATTTTCATAGAAAAATTGTATTTATTATTAATGTAGTCAATTGCAACTTATTTCACTGTCAGCTGATTTTTTCCTCCCATCTTTAATGGGAGGGGGTGTAAACTTTAGAACAGGGGTTCTCAACCTTTTTCATGATGGGGCCCAATTTTTCAGTCCAAACTGGTCCAGGGCCCATTCATAACACTGTAGCTATTAGTGTAATGATCTAATTTTTGCTCTGTTTATTTAACAACTAAACCAAATCCACCTGCCTTTAACAGACTGAACCTAGTAAAACGAGGCATGATATACATCCTCCATATACACGGAGGAAATCTGGAAGGACGTCACATTCCTGGTTGTTGGAACATCAGAGGAAAACTTTAATTGTGGTAATAAGTGAATAAGATCACGGACATTTATTTCATGAAGATTTCTGCTGTGTGTGACAAAAGTGGACACTGCTGCTCCGTCCACTGATGTCAGTGTGTTCGTATCGGGGAGGAATATCGGACACACGGGGAGGAGGAGGAATAACTTGCTGCCACGGCGAAGAAAACACTGGATTTAATCCCCAACAACAGAAACACCGTAAATTATGGTGAACACTAGGGCTGGGACGATTCGTCGACGTAACCGATTACGTCGACGCAAAATATGCGTACCGATGCGTCGTCAGACCAAAACAAAGATGGCGGCGCCATGCGACTTCAGACGAAAACAAAGATGGCGGCGCGATCTCCGCGAGTGGCTCTTCCAAGTTCCCAAAGTAAGGCAGTGAAAGCCCACACTCGTTTATCGAAGGTATAACTATATATTAGGGATGGCGAATCCGAAGCCTAATGAGACATGAGACAACTTCCGTGAGATCGACGCCATGTCTATGCTTCAGACACGACAGGCCTGTTTGAGACGGTCAGCATGAAGCACGAGCTCCATCTGCTGGCCGTGGGTGTGAACTACAGCTAATGCCGGGAGCTGTCTCATCTCTGACTGAATATAAAGTCACGTTCTCAACCTCATATTAGTGTTTCATCTGTTGGTAATAGTATTGTGTCGTCACTTCTGGGATAAATAAAGAATTTTTAATTTAATTTCCAAGTGATTGGCACCCGTATTAAGCATTAACAGAGTAAAGATGAAGATGCACTTTTAGACCCATGTTCAATATAATGTTCAACTCTGAATGTTTACTTATCTTCATCATCTTTTGTTGGAAAATAATATCTGTCTTAGCTTAAATCCTCCAAGTTTACATGATCATATTATTTAATAATGACTTTTTTATTATTATTTTCATGTAAATGAAAGAATTAAAGCCTGTTTTTCAGTCAGCTGTGTTTTCAACATAAATTTTACATTCTGTTGGTTCATGAAAAACTCCATGACAGGCTGCTGCTCCCACTGCCTTTTTATTCATGCTCTTTTTTACATTTTAGATATCTATATCAGCATATGTAAATTGCTGTCTGTCAATTTATGAGGAGATAATCGATAATCGAATCGAATAGAGTCGAATCGAGCTGAAAAAGTGAATCGTTAGATTAATCGATGCATCGAAAAAATAATCGATAGATTAATCGTTTAAAAAATAATCGTTTACACAGCCCTAGTGAACACTCATTAATCTGACACTTTATTTCACATATCTATGCTCCCGAAAATGACGCACAGCATAACGCTATCATGCTAGCTAATGCTAACAGAGACAGCTGTGGTGTTGCTGAGAGTTAATGACTAATCTGGGAGATATTGTGAAATATAACATTATTTGCTCTGATCAGGGCAACGGTGGGACCAGAAAATAAAAATAATCTAGTTGCAAACACAAACGGATCAAGAAAACGATGTCCTGCATATCTGATAGAAAAGAAACTACCTTTGAAAGAGTTCAGTTTTTTTAAACTTTCTTTTAAGTAATCACAAGATTTCCGTGTTATTCCAGTGTGGCTTGTCATTAAAGCCAGTTTCCGGAGATGAATAATAGTTTAAATTAGTGCTAAAAAATTAATAAATAAATAAATGTCAGAATACTTTAAAGATCTCTGGATAACATAACCATACGTTACAATGACCTTAGACGACTGTCCAACGTTGTAAACACAGATATTCACGCTGCTTTCCATGTTAACAGATAGGAGGTAATTGAGACAACTGAGACACATAACTCACTAACAACTCAACTCACACACACACGTAAAACTACCACTGTTGTTTGTTGTCGTTCAGTTTGTCTGTGTTACTGTATTGTAACGTTTTGCACAATAAAAAAAACATGATGTCTTATCTGTTCACCTGTTTGTTTGTTTTTTCAATAAAAACAATCTAATCTGAAAAATAGTTTAAGACAATAAAAAAAATTAAACAGTAATTTAACAGCTTTAGTATACATAATTGTTTTTATGCATGAAAACTATTAATGTCACCTTTTAATTGTTAGTTGTGAAAAAGAATTGTGGTACCTTTAAAGTTTGTGATGACTGAAACCATTCATTCCTGCAAGGCGTTGCAGCCAAAGAGGTGAGGTACTGTTGGGCTGCAGAAAACAGCTCAGCGTCATCCACATCTGGCAGGTCTACCGGGTACATGACTTTCCAGAGGGAAGACAGCTGTTTCAGGTTAAGTTACACAACACTGGTATGACTCCTTATAATAACAGCTTCATTCACAACAGAAATGAGTGGGGTGAAGCCGTAACCATTCACTCAGTCAATGACAGATGTTCGCCCACCAGATTACGTTCATGATCGTTGAAATTAAAACTTATTTGTCAGGACAAGAAAAAAAAAATAGCGGATGAGAGCCTTTTATCTTGGAGAATGTGTAACTTACTAGTTTTTAATATCAACATATAAATTATGTTAATTCAGCTGAACCGGATTTTATCTTTAAAAGTCAATGCCGGGGTCATGACGTCACGCAGAGTTAGCCTACACGACAAAGTAAATTGTGAAGCCGTGAACATGTCTGAGAAAGTTGCTTTTTAAGACACACTGGGAAGTCAAAAGTGATTTTGGATTACACTGAGTTTGGGGCTCTTACAAGTCTTGACTTTGTTGTCGAGTCTGAAATGACTGATACGACTGCAAACAACAGATATGTGTACATAAGCTGCTACGGTTATGTCAACAAAAATAACATGTAATTTTTTAATTAAATTGGAAAAGGATTTCAAGAGAATAAACTTACTTCCTGCTGACATGAGAAGCTTTTAGAGGTACCTGAAATGACCGTCCGTGCGTCAAACTTTGAAGCCCACCTCCACCCTTTTACCTCTTGACCTGCAGCGCCATCATCAGGCCAAAGAATGTTTAGTCCGCGCGCGCGCGCAGGAATAACCGGAAGCATTCGAGATGGACTTCAACATAAAAGCTTGAGCTTCTCCAAAACAAAGACATTTTTTTTACATCTTTTGAAGTTTGTAAATAAACTTCATATTGTCTAGTCTTTTAAAATGCGTTTACTTAACTTCTCATGTGATTATTTGCTGGAATATTCAGTCATTCTCAACCATTTTCTCTAAAAATAAAAACTCTTCTTACAGTTTGTTTTTTATGTAACCTTATATGCTGGGTTAATTTTTAATATGAGGACAATTCACGGAGAGCCGTGATTTACTTTAAACTGAGGTAGCAGCAGAAGCACATTCATTCTGTTATCTTGTTATCTGCGGATGTTCGGTCCAACGTGGTCTGACATTATTTTGTAATCGAAGGGAAAGTATTAAATAAACAGAAATGCATAGGGATAAAAACCTTACAGATTTATTGTTTATTTTTAGTCAATTTTGCCTCCTTGCTGATTGTTCACTTATTGCCCCCCCCCCCCCCCCCCTTGTTTTACACTTAATTATGTGTAATTCAGTGTTTCTTGATCTATCCCAAACATCATCAAAATTCAACCTTTGTAACTTGTCCAACATTTCATTACAAAATTGAAACTTTTCCTCCTTTGCAATAACTGTTTAACTGTTTTTGCTTTGTTTTGTTTAGCGTTTGCTTTTAAATAGCCAATGAAGTTATAGAGCTTTTGTTAAACAATGATTAGATAGTAAAAGTTATGTGAACTATGACATCTAAAGGTGAGGGGACTTTAAAAAAAAATAGGAAAGAAAGAAAAATGTAACGGAATTTCCAGTTTTTCAGTGATTTAGTACAATTCTTGCTCATAAACCGATTCCCATTCAATCTTGATGGTGGTGCTAAACTGCCACGGATGTAATAGTGACCATTAAGGGGCGCTAAGCATAAATTTTGCATTTTTATGGTCATAGATTCTGTTTCAGTCTGAATCATGCATAATGTTTTGTGTATGGTGAGCTTGTGCCAAATAAACTTTTAATATTAAAGGAGGCCCAATAGAGAATACAGAATAAATAAACAATAATCATCCCTTTTATCCTTCCTTTCTCTATCTACACCTTTTGTGCCTCATGATTTTTAGTTAGGCCTACATGAACAATATGGAAAATTTAGAAAAAAATATTTCCAATGTTCTTCATTTGATTGGCTCAGTAATAAACTCATAAGATCTATGCAAACATTATTTTAAAAAGTTTTTCAAGTGTTTTCTTTAACACATGATCTAATTTTTTCCACCCTTTCTTTGTCCCATACCAGGTCAAAATGCAGATCCATAACAACTATTATCATGCTCAGTCTCTTTTTCCTCTCGGCCTCATGGCAGCGTCACTGGCCCCTCACCTGCAACTGGATCCTCTTGAAATGCTTGAAAAACAACAAAGCTTGGTCATTGTAAGTAAAGCATGCATGAAGAACTCCAAGGAAGAAAAGCACTTATTAGTAACTTATGCCACCCTGCTCCATTTTTAGACTCTCCTTTTCCTTTTCTTGCAAGCCTTAAAGAGGAGAGCAAAAAACAAACAGACATTAATGAGGCCCAAAGCAACACAGAATTTATAACCAGTCTTCTCCATCTTTTTAGGTATGCCATTCTGCTGTTTATGAGAAAACCCAGAAGGGACCAAGTCTGGGCTTTCAGCATCCATGTGAAAGAGTCTGTTTGGCTGCAAGTAACAGAACATTTTATGGAAAATCTCACAAAGCAGCTTAACTTTATTTTGGATTACAGAGTTTCTTTGCAGTTTTTTTTTTTATTATTATTATTATTGCTAAAACACAAAAAGCAAAATTTATAGCACAATTTTCACCCCCCTTACTTCTGTCCCCAGTTGCTTGACTCAGTTTGTTACTACTTTGGATTTCCTTATCATATTAGAATGCACACTCACACACTCCCTCTTTTTTAGTGGTTTTTGTGTGTGTGTGTCTGTGTGTGTGTGTGTGTTTGCTTTTGCTTTTCCATGTGTGACGGGTGTACTTTGCTGTGATTTTTCAATGCTGCATCCACAGCAGCAACAGATTATTCAGGAAATGAAACATTTTTGGTTCCCTTATTGCTTGTGTCGACTTCTATTTGCATGCTATTTTCGCTCTTATATGGCATCATATTTATGGAGCAAATCAGTAAGAACAAAAGAGCTTTAGATTTAGAGCAACGGTGTGTAATTGATATACACAAGTATGTGAACAATGGGAAATGTGTTTGTGTGGTGAGACAAATGCTTGCTTTTGAGATGTGATTACATTGTTTTGAATTCTGTGTTTCAGTTTGCAGTAGATAGGAGGCTTTTTGCATTTTGTGAGAGCAATAACTGGATTTGTGTGTAAAGTTCTGAGAAATAGACAAAGAGCTTTGAAAATTTGTGTAAGCAATTGAAAAAACTGTAAGATATTTGATGGTATAGAGTTGTCTTGCAAAGGGATGCCAGGGTTTAGCAAATTGTGTGCGATGTTTGGAGTTTTGTGTGTGCAGTTTAGGGAAGAAAAAAAAACAGTTTTGAAAAATATGTTTTGGCAATCGAAAAAAGCTGTAATTAATGATAGGTGTGTGCCCACAGAAACTGGGTAGACTGAGCACAGCTGAGACAGTTTTTACTCCTCTCATTTCCACGCAAAAATTTGACATTACTGTAAAAAGGGTCTGAAGAAAAGATTTAAATTTTTTTTTTTTTACAAAATGCATCCTCTATTTGTGTACTAAAAAATAACCAAGAAATTATATCCATAAGTTATTCATAATTTCACAATTAATCAAAAACAACAGGTGTGTTTTTGTCTTAACTGTACCCATAGAATAAAAATACTGAGCACAGTTGAGACACCATTGAAATGGCTGGAAAGCTGATACTGCTCATGCAATGAACTATTAAAAACTTCAATTACAACGTTTTTACACTTTATTAAGTTTTCAGTTTTATTTAATTCAACAATAGCACAGGCAAACTTAAAAAAAATAAAAAGGACAAATTCTTTACTTGGAAGAGTGTTAAAAAAGCATATCATGATATCAAAAAGTCAACAAAAATAAAGATATCAGCAAATGAAGTTACATCAACAAAGACTTATTATAGCTATCTTAAATGGCCAATTTTACCCAAGGTAAAAGAAATTCACTTCAAAATAATAAATAATATTTATCCTGCTGCTGAAACTCTAAGGAAAAGGTTCAATTTTGAAGCTAATCTGTGTATTTTTTGTGGGACAGAAGATGAAACAATTGACCACCTTTTTTTCTCTTGTTCAGTCACAATGATGTTTTGAAAAGATGTTTATCGGTGGTTTAATATTGGGATTAACAATGATTTGTTTAACAAATATCAAGTAATGATATACATGAATGGCCTGTCAAAAAATATATCCAAAATGGTGAATATTATTTTCATCATGGGAAAATATCATATACACAAGAATAAATGGAATAATAGTAAGCCCAACATAAACTGTTTTAATAACTTATATATATATATATATATATATATATATATATATATATATATATATATATATATATGTAAATAAATATATATATATATTGGGCTTGACATCGGCCACTCCAACCAAAACTGAAGGGAGAGGAGAGAAACGTTCAGAGCGCCTTCATTTGCTTGACTTGGAGCGCCATCTGGCGGCTACAAATGTCCACCTCGTCTGCGCAATTTAACCGGAAGTAGTTGGGGTGACCTTCAATATAAAAGCTTAGGTAAGTATTGATTTTAAGCTCTTATATGAATTATCCATTGTTGGCGACTCTTTATAATTTCCTTTAAATGTATTTAAGAGGGTTTTCATCTCAATTGTTTAACGGGATATGCTGTCAATTTATTCTTTAACGTGAGGCGCGTGGTGGTCGAATTTATTTTTAACTTCAATAAGCGGAAGTAGTTTTCAGCGCAAAGTTTATCCTGGTTGTTTTTACCTGTAGGTATCTGCGTCAGTTCAGTGCAAGGTAAACTATGCTCGGCTTGGCATTTGGCTGTCGAGCACTTTCCCTTCGGCGTTGCCTGAGGCAGTGTCGCAACTTCAGCTCAGAAAACACCGCCAGAGTGAGTCTTTTTAATAATAATAATGATAAAGAGTTAGTTTCACGGTAGTGTCACAGCAGGTTGCGTGTGCAGAGTGAAGCTAAGCTGACTGACCGAAGGTTATGGTGATGGTTTTATCATCTGAGAACTGTTATATATCTCCAGGTAACCTGGACAGTGAGCAACATTCTGATTAAAATGTAAGTAATTGGTTTAAAAAAAAAAAACAAACTCGCTGCATATTACCGTTGTGTTTATAACACACGGTGATGATAAACTTTAGACATTTAACTTAATATATCATCTCGGCCACCATCTAGGCAGGGGGAGCCGCGTCTCCTCATGGCATTAATGCAGGCAGAGATCAATCTCTGATTAAAGTTATACCGTGTAACTTTTGGCCACAATGGGCAGTAAACCTGTAACTTCCCACAGGCACCACGACTGTCTCAAAATAAAACAGTCTCAGTCTGTGTTTTGGAAAAATGTTGCAAACCACTTTGAAAAGCTGATTTTTAAGTCATCAAGCCATTAATCAAAGCGCTCCAGGTTACATGATCCAATGAGAGACGGCCCGCTCCTGAGGTGTTACAATGCCTGGTTTTTGAGAATGGCAGCCCCCTCGGAGCAACGACATACGTCAAGTGCTCTAAATTGACCACAGAAATCAGCTATAGTTAACTTATATTAATAACAATGTTAGAATATAATGTATTATAATATTTGGCTAACATTGGGTTCAAAAGTTACACTGTATCACTTTAAATACACCGTAACTGACTCAATTTTCAACCGATTTTCAAGCCGTTTGGTTTATTATATAGATATATACAGGTGTTGTAAAAAAATTATTTTTTATTTTTTTTTTTTTTAGACAAAAAAAAATTTTTTAAATTAATAAAAAAATTAAATTGAGAGAGAAAGAAAAAAAAAAAAAAAAAAAAAGGGAGGTTAAAAAATGAAGTTTTTTTTTTTGGGGGGGGGGGGGGGGTTTAAATTTAAATGTGCTGTGGTGAAATTGGATTTGCCTCCAAATAATATTTTTTTTTTGTCCTATCCTAAAAACAAGAAAATTAAATAATTGTGTGTATATGTCAGGAATTTGTTTTAGTGTTTTGTGGGGATGTTTGTTGCTTTCATTTTTTTAGAATAGTTGTAATAATTCCACATCGGAGGCGTTTTCAGCATGAACAGCATTTTTTGTCGGGTCGCAGCCCATCCATGTGGATTCAGGTCAGGACTTTGACTAGGCCACTCCAAAGTCTTCATTTTGTTTTTCTTAAAGGTCCAATATTATGGTGCAATTTGAAAGTAAATATATTAACAATAAGGCCCCCAGAACATGTATTTGCCATTTGTGCAGGAAAATTCCTCTCAGATTAGGCAGACAGCATGCACCAGAAACCCCCTTATTCAGCCCTCTGCTGGCCAAGCTGTTTTGGTGCCCTACTTAATATGTAATGAGCTGCTGCTTTCCACGCCCCCGCCCCGCTCGAAGGCCGCGCCCCCACCAGCCCGCAACCATGACAACCAGCGTCTGTTATAATGGCTGCTAAAAATAGTCCGATTGCCCAAAACAAAGACTCCAAACGGATATATTTGACCCCGAATCTGAAGCTGAAGGAGAGGAGCAGCAAGAAGAGGAAGAGGAAGAAGTGAAAATGCAGTTTCTGAACGGTAAGGTTTGATGTTTTTAAACGTTTTTCCCCCGACGGAGAATAGTGTTCTTTTGTTGTCTATTGAATGGGTAAAAGTTTAAAACGCCAATACAACGCGATATTGCCTCGTTTTTTCGTTAAAAAAAAGAATAAAAAGTAAAAATTGTGTATATATTCGGCTCTTTGTTATGCCCACTGAAAAGTACAAAACCTGAAAACGCCAAGTGTTTCTCAGAGAAACAGCAAATCTAATGCTGGAGAATAAAACACAATTCTGATTGAGCTACGAACCTTCGTCACACTGCATTACCCACAGTCTGAGTTATGACACTACAGTTCACCATCACTATGTTTTTAATCAATAATTATCTAGCTGTAATCATCCACTGCTACTCATTTATCAGAATTCAGGCCATTCTGCTGTTTGATGTTTTTGGAAGAAAAGCAAACTACAATTTGTCCGTACATCCTGTAATAGTTATTTTACAGTAATTATTGCAGCTTGCATCTGTTTTATGATCACTGCAAACACTATTTCCTCAACATTCTTCAGTCTCAACTACAGTTGCTAATTCAAGATGGTTTCTTTTTAAATGTTAATAAGTAACCTAATATAATCCAGGAATAATCCTGTTTAATATTTCATATTTTATGGTGTGCATTATAGGTAATGCTCATGTGGAAATTGTGCAACGATGCCTAAAGAGCAGGAGAATGTCTGTCAGGAAATACCACAGCTAATAAAGTTTTGGCCACAATTTGACTTGCATGATTTTGTTCTCCACATCAACACTTACCTTATAAATGTTACCCTATAGGTTCTGAGACAGATGCAGCAGGTAGAGGACCATATGACCCGTATGTTGGACCACCTTTTAGAGCCTGTTAGCTGAATCCCTGCTCTTTACATCAGGAATGCTACATTACAGAGCAGATCATGGCCGTTTACAGATCAAAGAACGGGCTTTATGCACATCACTACTTCCTGAATTTACTGCAACTTTTCCCGTCTTTCATTATTGGACAAACTGATTAATCCAGGTGTCTGACCATCGTTGTCATGGTAGCTGAGATCAGGCAAACTTGGATTAATCAGTTTGTCCAGTAATGAAAGACATGAAACAGAGGAGCACTAATAATTTCAGGAAGTAGTGGAGTTGAGCATGTAGCCCATAGAGAAGTAAGTTGGCAGGTTTATCTGAACAATCTCTAAATGTCCCCCAATTAAAAATGAATTTGTGACTTCATGCTATCAAGTCATATTTCAGTGGGCATAACAGTCATACCACAAACTAGTATAGTTATAGCTAAACTTATAAACCATCTTGTTCAGACATTATAGCTTTGTTTGCATTCACATATGATCTTTGAAATAAAACAAATTTATTGAATAATACATTTATTTGTAAAAGACAAAAGCAGCATCAGTGTTCTTTTTCCTCAACATAAAGGAGTACGAAAAAGATAAACAGTTATATAAAAGTAGAAAACATTCACATGGTAAAATAAATAAATAAATCAGAAAACTATGAATATATAAATATTTCAGGAGATTACAGTTCAAAAGTGTTTGCTAAAAGTTGCCTTTGGGCTTCAACACCTGCATGTAAAAATGTAAAATAAGAAATGTTTTATGACACTTGTTTTTGCTCCCCAGTGTGATTCAGGTACATGTGATACTGAAGCTTTGTCCGATGGTGTCGGGGCTTCCTTGGACAGAGCGCACTGGTAGTTGTTCCAGCATGTGTGGTGAATTTCCGGTTCCAGAGGGCCGACATGAAGGATTCAAGCTTCCCCCCCTCGATTGAAGCGAGACGCATAGCTTGCGATGACCCCCCATCTGGTCGCACACTCTGCTCGCAGGTCTCTCAGGATGGGAATCTTCATCGCCGTGTAAGACACTGGGTCCACAAAGATTTTTCAAAAGGTACAAAGAGGGGGGGGGGGGGGTTACATTTTGTTTGTGTGCACATGGGACACAAACATTTTGAAAGTTCTCTTGATTTCACTTTACAGCGTTTTCTTTA
The DNA here is from genome assembly GCA_023101725.1 of Atherinomorus stipes. Taxonomy (NCBI): domain Eukaryota; kingdom Metazoa; phylum Chordata; class Actinopteri; order Atheriniformes; family Atherinidae; genus Atherinomorus; species Atherinomorus stipes. Next base: position 407,061 of record JALJCO010007436.1, read on the forward strand.
GATTCTGTAAATGATTTCTGTTTTGTAAATGATGTAAATAACTAAAACTTTGCATTTCTGTATTTGGAAACAAAATAAAGCATTTCAAACTTACAAAAAGTGGCTCAGTCGTCACTGGTTTATCCACACACCCTCTCTTCTTGCCCTCTGAAGACTGGTTCTCCTGCAGGATTTTTGGCTTGTAGTAGTACAGTAGTACAGACCCCCCAGGTAGAGTCTAGAGATAAAGAAAATGTTATACTGACAATGTGCACATGCTAAGATTTATCAGAGCTTGCTCCATTATCTTTACCTGCACAGCATTCCAAGGAAAAACCACATTCTTTAGTGCAAAACGAAGGATGACACTGGAACACCTCCACAGGTGAGGTCTGGTGGGGGGGGGGGACTCATTTTTTCCAGCTTTCAGGATTCACTTGTTCAACATGACTTTCTCCAATTTGAACAATGAGGATGTTCCTAAATAAGAGGAGAAAACATGTCACCAAATTACTCTCAGTTACTGGAATACTTCAATTAACTGAATACTTAAAAAAAAAAAAAAAAACAAAAAACTAGTTATTAGTTTTGTAATTTGGTTTGAGTGCAGATGACGGCTCTCAAAACAATTTTATGACCATCAAATGCAACACTTCATTTCACACTGCAGTATAATAACCAGAACATAAAATGTAATCCAGTTCAAATAATCACTCAGTGTTTTCCATCTCGAATTGTGAAAGAATCTGTGTAAAAATAATCAAGAAGCCTGTCAAATGTCAATGCCTGTGTCAAATACAGACCTATTCAGTGACCACAAAAATAGTGGCCCAGGATTTATTTCATTTGCCCCAAAATTTAAGGCAAAAAACGAATAGATGAATACAAATAAATTTGCTGCACTTAACTCATTAACTGTCAGACGTTTTCAGAGCAGAGAGCTCCATGTTGCCAAGATTTCTAAATATTTTCACTGATTTTTGGAGAGCCACAGAATACTGTGTGCTATGCCGAAGTAAACACCAGAACTATCACAAGAAAGCGGAGACTGTTCTTTCATCAGAAAAACAAAAACAATTGCGTCCAGTTTTTTTCCATTCTTTAGCAACTGCAGCAGAACATGGGGGATCATAAAAATACCTGCAGAGTCAGCCCTCGTGTCACCACCAACAGTGGTCTTTCCCTCCATGCTGAGACGTTGTAGGATGTCATTCTGTGAAGACGTCCACTGGTGGACAATCGCCGGCTCAGTGAACATACGAGCATGTTGATGAAAGGCGTCATACTGAACACCTGCAGCTGCATAGCTCTGAAGATCTGGAAAGAAAAAAAAATGATGGTAAATAAAATCTGCTATATTTACTGCCATTTGCCCTGTTCTTCTGTGAGGATAAACATTTTGTTTTCTTCCATGTTCTTCTGTGAGGATATACATTTTGTTTTCCTCCATGTTCTTCTGTGAGGATAAACATTTTGTTTTCCTCCATGTTTTTCTGTGAGGATAAACATTTTGTTTTCTTCCATGTTTTTCTGTGAGGATATACATTTTGTTTTCCTCCACGTTCTTCTGTGAGGATAAACATTTTGTTTTCCTCCATGTTCTTCTGTGAGGATAAACATTTTGTTTTCCTCCACGTTCTTCTGTGAGGATGAACATTTTGTTTTCCTCCACGTTCTTCTGTGAGGATAAACATTTTGTTTTCCTCCATGTTCTTCTGTGAGGATAAACATTTTGTTTTCCTCCATGTTCTTCTGTGAGGATAAACATTTTGTTTTCCTCCACGTTCTTCTGTGAGGATATACATTTAGTTTTCCTCCACGTTCTTCTGTGAGGATAAACATTTTGTTTTCCTCCATGTTCTTCTGTGAGGATAAACATTTTGTTTTCCTCCATGTTCTTCTGTGAGGATAAACATTTTGTTTTCCTCCACGTTCTTCTGTGAGGATAAACATTTTGTTTTCCTCCATGTTCTTCTGTGAGGATAAACATTTTGTTTTCCTCCACGTTCTTCTGTGAGGATAAACATTTTGTTTTCCTCCAACCTTTTCAAGTTTGAAGAAAGATGCTTCACTGATGTTCACCACTGCAGAAAGTTCAGTGTTCCCATAAAATTCCCAACGATTAGTTATACCGTTTCAAATTTCAGTTATCGTTAAACCCGTGACTGATTACTGCACTTTGAAAAACTGTTATGTTTCTTATTGTCTGGAAAAGCAGCAGCAGTCCCAGTTTGCATTATTTAATATATGAAAACATGGTGGAAAGCAACAAATGCATCCATGTGGACAGTTCTGGAGATTTCTCCCCCTTATAAAAGGACAAAGCAGACGTCTAGATCCATTTTGGATATTTTTGAAGATGCTGGTGGCGTATTTCATAACTGTCATCATTTTGGTCACAATAACCGTGATATGAAATTTTTGTATCGTTACATCCCTCCCCACACGTAATATACATCTTTGTCTTTTGTGGGATGTTTAATACAACATAAAGAAAGGAAGAAAAAAAAGGAGGAAAAAAATTAAGGACTGTAGCTGCCAGAATATTCACTGCTTGTTTTTCTAATGAAGTCTCATCATGTACGGCATGAATGTAGGGACACTAGAGCAACTTACATGTCTGTTGAAAGTGACACTGAGGCAGAGTTTGCAGGATCATAGGTGACATCCTCCTCTCGTGACTCTGCCATTGAAGATGTGCCCTCAAATGGATCCTCTCCCTCCTCCATTTCCTCACAAGGTCTTTTTGCTGGCCTCTATTGGAGTTGAAGTTAAAAAGTGGGTTAGTGGTTACACGAGGAAGTGTGGCTGTCCAACCATGTTTGCAGGACACAGAGGCCTGGACAGCTGTTAATTATATTTCACTAGTTAATCTACGCATGATATATCAAAACACCTCAGTAAAAACAGTACGAGTTACAGTGAAAGTAAAGAGTAAAGTTTCATTACCAGTAAATAAAAATAATTCCACACAGCTACAAACCTGCACTTCTGAAGCATGGCTGTAAAGTCAGATCAGTCTGGGAGGCAGCATCTCTTTTTCCTGCACTCAGTAGTGGTGTGCTCACCTGAGGAAGAAATCAAAGTGATCAGAAATTAACCTTCTACTTTATAAATACTATTATTAGAAAGAAAAAAGACTAATGTACACATCTTATGATGTATATCGTTTGAATAAACTAAAGTTACATGAACACAAAACTAAAAGTCATGCAACAGTGCCATATTACAGCATATTGTCTAAGTCAGTAAAGTACATAAATAGCTTTAGCTGGCAGTCTTGCACACCATGTCCGTGCCGTTATCGGTGGGGGTCCAGAACAAGCAGGCTGCATGTGTGTGCACTCTGAGCCTGCGTCTCTGTCCCGTTAATGAGCGCTGATTTGCGGCAGCTGTTGTTGCGTGATCTCCGCTATCTTTGCATTACAAGCTGCAACAACGTGTGCAAACGAGCCGGGAACATTAGCTCGTTTACATTCTGCCGTACACCCCCCCCCTCAACCCCCACCGCTCCTCCTCCGTTCACAGTTGCAAACAGCATGTAAACTTTAAAAGCCTTTTCACTAAATGCCCCACAGTAACAGTATTCATGTAAAAAAGAAAGAGAAAGGTGCTGTGGCCTCTCCGTACAACGCATTCGTTGTATAATGAGAGAAAGTTTCCGTCTCACACAGCAACATGGCTAACAGCTGATGTAACTCGGCTAAAAGCTAACAGCTAATGTAACTCGGCTAAAAGCTAACGCTGGCTGTGTTTTGCCGACATGTCGCTAAAATGATTTAAAAACACGGTTAAACCTGACAACTTACCTCCTCCGATGTTGAAGGGCGGCTCACAGAGAGTTGGTATGACTCCAAGTTTCAGCCACAGTTTAGTGGCAAAGCCGGACTGGAGCTGAAACAGGCAGCTGACAGACTCCGGTGTAAAATGCTCACTCAGCACATACATGAACTCTTTTCAGACCGTTTCAGGAGGATTTCCAGGAAAAATAAAAGATATATCCATCGAGTCCACACTTATTCAGCTGATACTGCAAAAAGACTTGTTTCTTGCAGCATGAAACAGAGCAGCTAGCATGCTGTCCTCTCCCCACCGCATTCTCAGTTGCTCAATGCGGAGCAAGGACGGTTGTAGCTTGGAGGGGGGTGGGGCCGCGCGCGCGGGGTGGGGGGGGGGGGGGGGGGGGGTGTTGAGAGCAAGAGGGCTGTACCAGTGACAGTGGGAGGGCCTAGTAGGCGGGCCAGGTCTTCTTCGTATGTCACAAAGAGACCGTTTTAGAAACGGCTTGCTGGAGGACTCTTTCACAGAAATGCAGGGAGGGAGAAATACAGAGAGTACGCATCTGCACACACTTCAGGGGGTCTCCATAGACTCCAGCAAGTTATAATTATGTGTTAAAAACTTGAAAAAGTGCATTTTGCATAATATGGGACCTTTAAGCCATTCAGAGGTGGACTTGCTGGTGTGTTTTGGACCATTGTGCTGCTGCAGAAGCCAAGTGCGCTTCAGCTTGAGGTCACCAACAGATTGCCAGACATTCTCCTTAAAGAAATAGTTCACCCACAGAATGATGTAACTTTATTTTCCACTTACCCTCATGCTGAGCAAGACTCTGGAGCACTTTTTTTAATATCTCAAATGCAGCCGGCGATCAGGAAGGCTTCTCGTTTTCCCCCAACTTTCATATAATGGAGTTCGCTGGGACCCGACCCAAAAAGGTCCATAAAAGACCACAAAAACTTGTCAATATTCCTCCATACTGCTCATCCAATGTAATCCAAGTGTCCTGAGTGGGTAGTGTCTATAATTTACTCGAAACGACGTCATTTAGCACATTTTTAGAGCCTAAGCAGTACTACACCGCATCTCCTGCAAGTACGCCGATGCGCGTTCACGAAAGCCATGGCAGACGAGATCGCGTGTTCTCTTTTCAAGCAAAGGTAACTAAATGAAAAAAAAACGCTGCAGTGCGTCGTCACGTCAGTCAGGTCACAGCACATGCTGCAGCAATAGCACCGCAGTTAACAGCGAGCTAACAAATATTAGCAACTAGCTTGCCCCCAAACAGCCGAAGGACTGAGTCGAATGAGGTCAAAATTGAGGACGCTCCGCTGGGATACAGGCATCTGTTTGGCAATATTTTGGCTTTCTCATTAAAAGAGACAAAGAGGGCAATAGAGTAACTGACAAGACTAAGACTGTGTGTGAGCTATGCTATGCTGTCATTCCGTATACCACATCCAACACAACAAACATGAACCACCACCTTCAACGTCACCATAAAATTGTGAAGACGGCCCCAGAGAAAACGAGTCTACCGAAGGGACAGCTGACCATGAAACAAGCACTGACACCAACTTTATCCCCGCCAAGTCCGCGTGCAAAACAGATAACCAGGTTCATTGGTGAGTTCATAGCAGACTATATGGCTCCATTTAACATTGTAGAGAACAGAAAATTCATCCAAATGTTCAAGGTGCTGGAGCCCAAGTTTGAGATGCCATGCCGAGGACATTTTTCAGAGAAGGTCATCCCGGAAAATTTACAATGAAACCAAACAAAGCGTGAAAGAGTGTCTCAAAAATGCCGACTGCGTCGCCCTGACCACCGACGGCTGGACCTCGTGTGCAACACAAAGTTATATCACCATCACGGCACATGTCATCAATGAGAAATGGGAGAGTGTGTTGCAAACTCGTGAGCTCAGTGAAAATCATACTGGTGTTAGCATATCTCACGTGTTGACAAATCTGCTAAGAGAGTGGTAGCTAACGAGGCCACAAACAACCATAGACAACGCAAGCAACATCGACATTGCAGTGAGAGAGAGCGGTCTCCATCCTCACATCAAGTGCTTGACCCTGTCGTATCGGGAGTTTAAATGTATCGTCCCATCCCTAGATGCTACCCACTCAGGACACTTGGATTACATTGGACGAGCAGTATGGAGGAATATTGACAAGTGTTTGTGGACTTTTATGGACCTTTTTGGCTCGGGTCCCGGCGAACTCCATTATATGAAAGTTGGGGGAAAACAAGAAGCCTTCCTGATCGCCGGCTGCATTTGAGATATTAAAAAAAGTGCTCCAGAGTCTTGCTCACCATGAGGGTAAGTGGAAAATAAAGTTACATCATTCTGTGGGTGTACTATTCCTTTAAGGATTTTTTGGTAAACAGCAGAATTCATGGTTCCATTTACCACAGCAAGTCTTCCAGGTCCTGAAGCAGCAAAACAGCCCCAGACCATCACACTACCACCACCATATTTTATTGTTGGTATGATGTTCCTTTTCTGAAAAGCCGTGTTACTTTTACACCAGATGTAATGGGACCTACACCTTCCAAAAAGTTCTACTTTTGTCTCGTCAGTCCACAGAGTATTTTCCCAAAAGTCTTGGGGATCATCACGATGCTTTCTGGCAAAACTGAGACGAGCCTTTATGTTCTTTTTGCTCAGCAGTGGTTTTGGTCTTGGAACTCTGCCATGCAGGCCATTTTTGCCCCCCAGTCTCTTTCTGATGGTGGAGTCATGAACACTGACCTTAATTGAGGCAAGTGAGGCCTGCAGTTCTTTGGATGTTGTTCTGGGGTCTTTTGTGACCTCTTGGATGAGTCGTCGCTGTGCTCTTGGGGTAATTTTGGTCGGTCGGCCTTTCCTGGGAAGGTTCACCACTGTTCCATGTTTTCACCATTTGTGGATAATGGCTCTCACTGTGGTTCTCTGGAGTCCCAAAGCTTTAGAAATGGCTTTGGAGCCTTTTCCAGACTGATAGATCTCAATTACTTTGTTTCTCATTTTTTCCTGAATTTCTTTGGATCACAGCATGATGTCTAGCTTTTGAGGATCTTTTTGGTCTACTTAAATTCATCAGGCAGGTCCTATTTAAGTGATTTCTTGATTGAGAACAGGTGTGGCAGTAATCAGGCCTGGGTGTGGCTAGAAAGATTGAACTCAACTTTCCAAAGATGTGATAAACCACAGTTTATATATGTTTTACCAGAGGGGGCAATCACTTTTTCACACAGGACCATGGAGGTTTGGATTTTTTCCCTCCCTTACTTATACAAATCTTCATTTAAAACCTGCATTTTCTGTTTACTTGTGTTATCTTTGACTCGCATTAAAATTTGTTTGATGATCTGAAACATTTAAGGGGGCCAACATGCAAAAAAGGAAGAAATCAGGAAGGGGGCAAACATTTTTTCACACCTTGAATGGAGGTGTGGCTGCAGCTCTCCTCGCCTTCTGTCTGCTGCTGCCTCCTACGGTGATTTAAAATGCTGGTTGTATTTCCATCAGATGTACGAGCCTCATCCTTGCAAACTTTGAAAATCCAAACCAGTTCCATATGACCGAAGTTGAATGTTTTTCGGGAGCAGCTCCTCACTTTCATACTCTCGTTAGCAGCCATGCTTGCTCTTGCTCGAGATAAACAAAGCAACTCCATACTGACACACTTTAGCCTGCTCTGATTGGTTCATCAGTGTCTGTCAACAGGAAGTGGACAAGCACGTGGTGTGATTTTGCAGAGGAGAGGAAAAAAAACATGGTGTAAACAGACAAATTCAGATGGTTCTACATGTTTGGGTTTTGGCAGATCGTCAGCACATTCAAAACCTTTACAATCAAATACCGTAAAACCAGTAGGAATTTTTTTTTAAAATAAAAATGTGATATGAAAAATTTGCCAAACCGCCCAGTCCTAAATCCTCTTGTCACACTCGTTGTGTGCTTACTGTTTAATTTTTAAAAACATCAGCAGAATATTGTTTTGACTGCATCATCCTTGCTATTATTATTATTGTTGTTATGACTTGTACTTATGAGATTGCGGTCATTCTTTGTTGGTCAGCTGTCCTACAGCTCCTGTAAACACACTAAATAATCCTGAAAATGTGAAAACATGAAAGAAAAGCTTTACGAAGAAGTTGTTAGTTACCTCACTCCATCTTACATTAACAGAAAAACTCCAGCATTCGCAGCGTTAAACATTATCTGATCATGATTTTGAGCTAAAGCTGCATCATTTCAGAGATCTTCATGCTTATACTAAGAGTGTTAACATGTCTGCAGTTTCCATCTTCATTTATTTATTATGTTTAACATGTATACTGTTGATTTAATCATCTGAACAAATGATACGTTTCCACTTGTATGTGAATACATATTGCGGTTGCTGAGATGCTCTCATGTCATCATGGCTACTGAATATTTGAGCAGATGAGTAAAAATAAGCTTGAGTTTGGGGTATTTTATTTCATTCTATTTTTTTCCACCAAGTTTCTGAATGCATTTTATGGCACATATTTAATGTTGTTTACAATTAATTGTGTATTTGACTTTTTTTGTGTGTGTGTGAAGCACTGTTGGTCACATTTGTGCAGAAAAAGTGCAATATATATGAAGAAATTACTGTTGTTAATATTTAATACTTGTTAATATTTAAGATTCTGGATTTTTTGTTTGTTTGTCTCCCTTCTTATTACTAATATTTGTTTTGCTTTTGATTTATTACTAGTTTGTATTAGAAATATTGATTTTAAGTGCAATCTCTTTTTTGTTTTATCTTCTGTCATTAAGGTAAATAAATGTGAATGTTTAGTTGTAATTTTGTAACTTGACTGAAATAAACATGTTTATACTAAACTGAATTTTAAAGTTTGATTTGTCTAAATTAGAATGAAATACAAATAGAATATAAGAGAAACGTTATTGTCATCATGCCACAAATAAAATCTCAACATGACAGAATTTAGGGTATTCTTAGAATAAAATGAGTGATTAACATCCCTGCGAAACCAGTCGTTCATGGCATGAAAACGATACATTATTGGAATCAGTCAATAATGAAGCTGAGTATTGTACTGTTCTACGTAATGTACAACTTATCTGATAGTACAACACATATCCACAATGTCAGTCTTTACAAGCAAGTTCATTTTTAATAAAGGATGATGTCCTTTAGATAAATTCTAGATGTTAAAACTATTTTCCATATTTTCCATTGATTTTTAAAAATAATAATTATTGTTATTCCAATTATGATATAAAAATTATGGAATAAATGTGGAAAATAATTCTAACATCAATATTCTCATTCACATACAAAACACATGCTTTCATAATGAAATCATAATGAAGGATCAGGTTGCCTCAAGTGGGATTCAAACCAGCAATCTCTGCACTACAGGAAGCAATGTCCACACGAAGTCAAAACGAACACCAAATAGTTATATTTTCCAGACCGTTTGTCTTAGAGACGAAGACGTAAAATAAATATGATCGACCACATGAATGCATGGAAATGCTGCAAAATATATGTGAGGCCTTTAAGTGGCGCTGTGGTGCTAAAGCAACAATAGGCGAAAACAGGCGATGAAATACTGGGCATGCGCAGAAATATGTATACAACGTTAAACAACCAAACCCAATACTCCGATCTACGGTTGCGATCTGCCAGAAACTCCAAAAAAAGAAGAAGGTTGAGCAACCAAACTGAAAAGATGGCAGCAAGTACGAATGGGCGAACAGGTACAAGCAGAAACCATTCAACCCTGTACGGTGCCATTGTTATTATACTGAGTGTAGCGCATGCGTGTTTAGAGGCGAAGCTATGACGCATGCGTGTAAGAAAAAAAAAATGTGGTCAGAGCTTAAAGATGGAACCACAAAAACGGAGTTTCAAAATCTTTCCACTCTGTAGGAGAAGGGTCTATCTGCGGCTCGCAAGACAGGGGCGTGTCATAGAGTGGGCGTGCCGTAGTGTGACGTTACTCGACGACACGCCCACCAGGCCAATGAGAGCATGGTAAAATCTAGCCCTACCCCTGACCCTTCCCCTAAACCTAACCAGACCCACCCACAATGTGACACGCCCACTATAGGACACTCCCACTATAGGACACGCCCACTGGGTTGCAAGCCGCAGATAGATACACTTGCTCTGAAGGCTTGATTAAAAAAAAAAAAACGTTTACAGACCCCCGAAACGCCGACTTCGTATGGATGTGAGGCTGGTTTGGTGAAAAATTTGTGAATTTAAGCCAGAGTTTGACTTCATGCGGACGGGACCTTTGGCTAAAAACATCATTTACTTTCAGGACCTTGGACAGGGAAATTAATGCTTCAATTTGATTGGCTATCATTCATGCCAACAATTGGGGATTATCACGCTTACCGGAACTTCCCGGTATTTGGGCATTTCCTCTTCCGAGCCATTTTAACAACAGCCGTTCCTGCTCTGTTATACTGTTTGAATCGGATAAACTCCAAACATACTTAAGTTTTCATTCCAGGCTGAAGTCATACTAAGGAAGAAGTGGATCAAAACGATCGATTCGTCGCGGTGTAGGGCTGAACTTTATAATAAAACAACATACGTTTGTTTGTAGCCGTTGGGGCACAACACCGCACGACACCGGCGCTTCACAGCATGCTAGCATTAGCCAGCTAGCGTTTACTGATGTGCTTAACATTGTGTGTCTTAAAACACACAAACATCTGAAAATCGGGTCTGTACCCCCCCCCCCCCCCGTTTCCAGTGGAGCAACTGGGGACTGCCAAGAAAGGAGATGCTTTCAGATGCTTGTGTGTTTTCAGCCGCACAAAGTTAGGCACGTCATCGAGCTGTCTAATGCTAGCCTGCTAACACGACTGTATAGTCTGCCGGCTACAAACAAACGTGTGTTGTTTTTATTATAAAGTTCGGTCCTTCACCGCGACGAATCGGTAGTTTTGATCCACTTCTTCCTCAGCATCACTTTAGTCTGGAATGAAAACTTGGCATTGGCGTTTATCCGATTTACAAAGTTTAACAGAGTAGTAGTCGGCAGACTACTGTTAGCAGGCTAGCATTAGCATTCGTTATTTACGAAGTAAGGCAGGGACATTGAACTGGGCCGGAAGTGGGCTGTCTAAACACGGAAGCGTGATAATCCCCCATACACAGCTGGCCCCCGCTTCCGATTCCCAGCCAAAACAAAAATTCATTTTGTTGACTTTGTAAATCTTAGTTTGTAACCGTTGTTTTTGTCAAGAATATGTCATACTGCACAGCATGGCCTTCAAAGACGGGTTTAGCCCAAAGGAAAGCAGCAGATCTGTCCTCTTCATGAGATAAAGAGGATATTGAGATTGATTTAAAAGCCATTTAATGGCCATAGCTTCTTTAAAAAATTGCCATGCGGTAAGGACTTATGTTAAACTCGATGCAAAGTTTAATTTACTCTTTTTCACGTCGTTGGAAATGCACAAAATATGGGCCCAGACCAACCTGAGCCATAACACTGAGTGAAACAGGCTATAAGCTAAATGCTGTAGAGTATGATCAAACTGTGTCACAATGTAAAATGAGGTTATCTAAGTCAGCATATTGATAGAATATAATATCCGCTAGTTCCAGAGTAGTCTTCTTTGTATTTTCTAAAACGATGACCTCACACTTTTTCAAGCATTGGTAGTAAAATGGTAGAATTTTCACCAGCCTTGCGGCCCAGGTTTCGATTACTGGCTAGTGTACGAATATGTTTTGTTGACATGTACGGCAACATTTGTAAATCTTAGTTTACAACAGTTGTTTTTGTCAAGAAAAATTTCTACACTGCACAGTATGGCCTTCAAAGATAGTGCTAAGGAAAGCAGCAGATCTTTCTTCTGTTCTCGTCATGAGATAAATGTAAAAAAAAGAAGTGCACTGGAAGCATCTTGAAGCAGAGGTACATGAGAAACACCAATACATATATTTGTTTTTGGGGACACACATGCTGATGAAGTGATACAAATCTTGTCAAGCAACTTCATGCAGATGTGTTTACACTGCACTTTCCTGTTGAAATAAGCTGTTTTAAGTTGATTTATATCCTCCAACAATTTGTTGTTCTTCAGCTTGTATTATTATCTGCATTTTTTTTTCACAGAGGTCTGCTGTGGACAGGGTTCTCTCTGAATTCAGAGCCATATGTGATGATGACGGAGTCTCCCTGGGTGAAGCTATCAGACAACAACATGGCAAAGACGAGTCTGTACACAGGTCAGTCTGTCACTGATAATCTTGCTAGATAATGCTTTAATACAAAGTTCAATATTAAAGCCGTAAGCAGCGTTTAAGGCCCTCGCGCCTTCGGTGCTGCTCCAGCCCATGCACCTCAGATGCCATTGCATTTTCACCTTCACTTGCAGAAAAGTGTTTGCTCAGGGGTTCAAAAGAAATGCACGTCATTAAGGCTTTAAAATAAGACACTTCCTGTTTTCAGGGGCAGGTTTATGACGTCGTGAAATGATATAAAACTGTTCAAGGCATGCCTGTCATCATCTGTGCCAAGTTTGGTGGAGCTCAACATGTTCTGTGTCATTTACAGGGACTTATTGTTTACATGGCATTGGGCTCATATTCGCCATGGTTACGTTTGGCAAATCAACTTGAGTTGATGGAAGGGTTTGACATTTTGTTGTAAACTTTTAGTATCTGACCTTAATCAATGATGATCAGGAACCTAGAGTCTGCGAAAATGCACTTTCTGTCGCCAGGGGACGGGGCTGAGTTCAGCATGTTGACTAGCATCGCACGTAGCACTTTTTATGCAGATAGCTTGTTTTAACCTGGAGTTGTATCAGTTTTGTGTTTCATGGTAATGCATCAAATTTTGAGGCCCCGCCCCCGCCACACACATAGTTCAGCGAGAACACAGAGCATCGTTTGACTCACCCATTCCTTGGGAATACATTGACCAAATTTGGTGGCGCTATAATGTGCGGGTTCGGACAAGTTAACCCAAATGCGATGTGAGTGAGACGCCAAAATGAACCACTTCCCGTTGAGTTTAGATGATATGTCCCATAGGCTTTTTTTGTCCACCCTGGCATATAGAATAAGGGTGCGTCCCAATACACCCACTAGCCCTACTTTTTAGCCCTACCCCTAATTTTTGCGTGTTCCTGCGAAGGTAGTGCTGTCCCAATCCGTCTTTGCATGTAGGGGAAGTGGACATAAGGAGGGGTAGGGGGTATGAATCTAGCCCTTCAGAGCGAGGGACGTCAGATGCTGACTAACTGAGGAAGGGCCAGAAAAAAGGGAACAATAGCAACCTCCGGAGAGCGACAAGACTCGGAGAAGAAAACTCACAGATGTACAGATTACAGATTTGTTCATAACGTTAGCCAGACTAGCCACGTTAGCTACAACATACAACAGTCGTCAATGGCGATGTCTTCTCTGTGTGGTGGTTTTGTTTATTAATCAACCGAAGCATGATGAATGATGAAAAAAAGAAAAACGACCGCTACTATTAACTCTGTGTTGTTGCTGGGTAGGGATGTAACAATATGGAAATTTAATATCATGATTATTGTGACCAAAATGATCACGGTTATCATTTTTATCGCGGTATTATGGAAATACCCCCCAGCATCTTGAAAAATAACCAAAATGGGTCTAAGTGTCTACTTTGTCCTTTTTAAAGCGAGTAATATCTCAAGAGAACTGTCCATGTGGGCGCCTTTGTTGCCTTCCACCATGTTTTCATAAATTTAACGTTGCAAACTGCAACTGCTGCTGCTTTTCCAGCCACTGAGCAGCATCACTGGGAGTTTTTCAAAGTGCAGTAATCAGTCACGGTTTTAACGATAATGAAAATTTGAAACGTAATCGGTATTGGGAATTTTATCACGGTTAACCTTTTTTCCGGTAATCATTACATCCCCATTGCTGGGTGTGTTGTTATGGTGAGACATATGTGAAAACATCACCACGCAGTCGCTTATGTGCCTGAACGTAAATGCAGCAAGTGGTGTCCCAATCCCTAGGGAAGATTACAAAGCTCTGCCCCTTGGGGCTTCAATTCGAGGGTGTAGTGATAATGGGCGAGGGCTAGAGGTTGAAAGTGGGGGGAACATTGGGATTGGGCCTAAGTGTACCAAATTTGGTAACGATCTGTGACATGCATTTCAGGGGACTTATCAAAAGGTGTAGTTGCCGTGCAATTTTGCCCAAACGCTTACAAAACGCCAAAATATGAAAATTTTCATTCATTGCTGGGTTTTCTGGTATGTTCAGGCCCCAAAGCATACCGCAACCTCACAGGAAGAAGGTTACTAGTTCGAGTCCCAGCTGGGGAGGGACTCTAAAAATCCAAACAGTGGTCTTCCTGTGCGGAGTTTGCATGTTCTCCTGTGTATATGTGGGTTCTCTCCAGGTACTCCGGCTTCCTTCCACCATCCAAAGACATGCATGTTAGTTAATTGATCGCTCTGAATTGTCCCTAGGAATGAATGTGAGTGTGAATGGTTGTCTGTCTCTCTGTGTTGGTCCTGCGACAGACTGGTGACCTGTCCAGGTGAGTATGGACATGAAAAAAATTGATGTATGAGGCATGTTGAAAGTCTGTCTTGCACTTTTGCTGTCCAGATGTTGCCCTCCAGATGTGGTGGTGTTTCCACGCTGCGTGGAGGAGGTCAGTGCTCTGGCCAAGGTCTGCTACAACCACAACCTTCCCATCATCCCCTTTGGAACCGGCACTGGCTTGGAGGGAGGAGTTGGTGCTGTTAAGGTGAGAGTACCTTTGGGTATTTGTTCGGAATTACACTCTTTCTTTACATTGACACTTGTAACAATTACAGTGACGAAGGGAAAAAAAAACATAATTTAATACAAGAAGACATATTTACTTTCCCTAGGGGGTGTGTGCTTCAGCTTAAGAAATATGGATCAGATTATGGATCTACACCCTGAGGACTTTGATGTGACTGTGGAGCCCGGCGTGACTCGGAAGGCCCTCAATGCCTACCTGCGAGACACTGGCCTCTGGTTCCCTGTTGGTAAGTCATGCTGTTTCCCAATTTTCCCACATCTCCTGTATCACAGTAATGGACGAGTCACAGCAATGATGAAAGGCAGAATTTCACTCTGGTGGAGTCACTTCAGTTAGTGCAAACATGTCAGCCAAATTCCTCAAAACCTCAAGCTTCATTTCCATTTACACTGGCAGGAAATTTGTAATTTTTTCTGTAAAGTATGATTACATAGATTACACACTTAGGGCCAGATCTATCAAAGGTCTGCATGTATATAAATGTGAGCTATCTCACTGCACACGCAAAAAAATGTACTAACCGATGTACTAACAGCGTGCAAAAAGGGTTGCGTCTTTCAAAGGTGCTAAATAGAGCATCCTGTCAGCTGCAATAAATATGCAATATGGGGAATTTACACGCAACTTTGCGTGTGTTGGGAGGAGAAAATGTAAAAATATTAACTTAGCACTCGGAAAGTGATTTTATCCACCGTGAGACGGATTGCACTTGGCTGTTTTTGTGTATATTTTAGTGCATCTGAAAAGCAGACGCACTAAAAACAAATCAATATATAGTTTTCTGAACAAATATGTGACGAATTATATTTGGATTAATTTGTCAATCAGCTGGTAAAATGTGTAAGAAACTAAACCCCAACAGACTCATTTTGAGAAGTGAAAAAAAAAAAATCAACTTAAATTACAGATGTCTTCAAAAATGTTTATTCAGGATGTTCATCTTGTCTTCGGTGTGATAATCTTCTTGATTTTTTTTTTCTTTTTTTAAGAGAAATTGTTTTGTCTGTTCTTACTTGACAGTTTCGGTCACTTCATTCTTCATCAGAAGTTGTTGGACTTCCTGGTGTGACGTGTCTTATATAGACAGCTGATCGGAAATTCTGACATGACGTGTCATGAAACAGCTGACCGGGCACGGCAACTTACAAAGAAGTGCTCGTGCCCGGTCTCGTCTCTGCCCTCCCCCTCCGCTGGTGACTAACGATGGAATCCCAGGTGTGTGGGAGCAAGTATGCCCCCTCATCCCTATTCATGGTGTTAGCCCCTCGCTGTCGTATCTCGATTGCCTCCTTAATCCATGTTTTGAATTTACTGGTTCCCGTGGTGATTGCTCTGCTGCTGTCCCAGTCCATGGTATGATTGTTCCTTCTGCAGCGGAGCAAGAAAACAAGAAATCAGCCATAACGGACCAATGCAGAAGGAACAATCATACCATGGACTGGGACAGCAGCAAAGTAATCACCACAGTCTGCTTTTCAGACGCACTAAAATATACACAAACAGCCAGGTGCAGTCCGGCTCACAGTGGATAAATCCCTTTCCGAGTGCTAAGTTCATATTTTTTACATTTTGAAGTGACAGACGAAACTGTCAAGGTAAGAACAGCTAAAACAATTTGTCTTAAAAAAAGAAAAAGTCAAGTCTCCAAAAATGTGTTTGACTCAGATCCTGGAGCTGATGCGTCTCTGTGCGGTATGGCAGCCACCAGTGCGTCTGGGACTAATGCGGTGCGTTATGGAACTATGAGGGAAAATGTTATGAACTTGGAAGTGGTGTTAGCTGACGGGAGCATCATACACACTGCTGGGAAAGGCCGGCGTCCCAGGTATGCATCAGCTGTCTAAAATACGCTTTGCTTTCCCTCGGTGTGACTTAAGCTCGTGTTTTTCAGGGGGTTTTGATTTCTGTCTCCAGGAAGACCTCAGCTGGCTACAACCTGACAAATCTGTTTGTGGGTTCAGAAGGCACCTTGGGGATCATCACTAAGACAACGCTACGCCTGTACGGCATCCCAGAGGCCATGGTTTCTGCTGTCTGCTCTTTTCCCTCCGTCCAGGCTGCTGTAGATAGCACTGTGCAGATTCTGCAGGCTGGAGTCCCCATTGCTCGCATCGGTAAGGATGGACCGAGGAATGTGGATAACTGCATAAGTGAGGAGTTGGTGATTTGATCATTTCTGTGTGAAGTAAACTTACTATGGATGTGTTAAAAAAAACTGATATGGCAACACTCAGTGGGCTTTGTCTAAACATGGGACTTGAGCATAGTGAGACTTGAAACTTATCTGAAGTTTTAAAGTCACAATGCCTTCAAGCTCCATATACATACAGTCTGATAAGGAAAGCTGAGCCTGCTCAGGTTTTTTACAAAAGTTTGTAATGAGTAAAATAAGATACAAGAGCTACCAAGTGACTTTTTCTCAATGTGATAAAAACTGTAAACAGAAAACTAATAAAATCAAAGAACAGTAATAGCGAGAAGGGTCTGTCTGCAACTTGCAAGGCAGAGGCGTGTCGTGAAGGGACGTCAGTCCACAACACGCCAGCCACACCTATGAGAGCGCGGTAAAATCTACTCCTAATCCTAGCAACGACCCGCCCACTACACCACACGCGTCTGGGTTGCAAGCTGCAGACAGCTACACTTTGTATTTGCAGGGAATTCAAAGTTGCTGTTCTGTTAACAGGGTTGGGCGATATAATAGTATATATTGTCTGGACAATAGAAAATCTCTTATCGCCTCAAATGAAGCGCTATCATTTACACCGCGATAGACGCTGCAAACAAACATGGAGGGAGACGGTGGTGGACTGTTTCAGACACGGGGAAAATTCGTAACAAGATGACCAGCCAGCCCAAACTGAGAGCCTTGTACCTAAAAGAAGGACAACTTCTGTCTCATGGATGTGGTTATTCTGGCTCGGGAGCAATCTTTCAACATCTGGTACGTCCCCAAAAGCCGGCATACACTCTGTTTGGTCCGTGACCGTGCCAGTCTTTTTTTTTTTTCTCATATATCCAAACCTCATCCTTGTGACAGAAGTCCCTCTTTTAGCAACAAACTCCTCGGTTTGGGTTGTTGGTCATCTTGTTAAGAACTAATCATCCTGGTCTGAAACGCGTCCGCCACCGTCTTCCTCCATGTTTGTCTAGGTCAGTGGTTCCCAAACTTTCTCTGCAGGGCCCCCTTTTCATTGGCAGTTATGATGTCAAGCCCCCCATCCCACCTCTGCTACCACATGCACCCAAAGATTTACCATGAGACACATGAAAAAATGCACTGCATTTGGGACAGGGGGGCGATGCTATTGAGTCATCATCATTTGTTCATTAGTACTTTAAAAAACAAAGAAGTTAGAAGTAAAAAAACTATACTTTTTAGCCTGGCTGGGCCCCCTCTGACTTAGCCCTATTTACATGGGTCACACTTACCCTCCTTCTGTTTTCCCTTTGTGTTTGCATGTGTGCGTGTGTGTATGTGTGTGTGTGGACTATCAAGAGTTTCTGGATGATGTAATGATAGATGCGTGCAACAGGTTCAGCTCCTTGTCCTACCCCGTGACCCCAACGCTGTTCCTGGAGTTCCATGGCTCAGAACGAAGCCTTGAAGAACAAGTTAACACAACTGGTATGTGAGTGATCAGATGACAGTGTTTTCTTTAGTATGTGTGTGTTCTGCTACAGTCAAATATTCTTGATAAAAGAAAATCCAGACTATAAAGTCTAATAAAACATCATAATGCTGGTTGTCTGTAGGTTTTGGAAAGCATAAAACTTACCTTGGAGGCTATAAATAGTTTTACTTTTTTTTTTTTTTTTTTTTCTTTTCTTCTTTTCTAACTTGTCCTGTCCAGCATCATAGCAAGCAGAATGGAAATCCGATTGCTTTATTGTGTTGAACAGTTTTGCTTTGCCAAGGTGAGCTTTATGAACACAAGGCTCCCCTTCATATCCTGTTTATTCATTTTATTTCTTTAATTAAACATTTGTTTATAACAGCATTCCATACCGTACTGCTGGGCTTGACAAGGGAGAAATGAAAGTTAGTGGAACAGAAAGAAAGGAGTGAGGAAGAGGAAGAGAGAAAAAGAGAGAGAGAGAGAGAGAGAGAAAACATGAATCCACTTCCGCAGTTCACTGGTGAATCTGTACAGAAACCCCTAAACAACATTCCAAGGTCTCTGTTGGAAAACAAAACAAGCAATCCCCTAAAGGAGGACCTGCAGGTGGCTTAAATATCCTCAGATCATACAAACACACGCAGAACTACGCAGAGAAGAGGTACAACCTAGTCAGCGCAACGGGAAGCAGCGTCACAGTGTCAACATGCATAATAAAGGGTGCTCCGTGGTGATACAGTCATGCAGATGCAGCCTCGTCTCTGCAAGGAGGAGGAAGCCCACAAAGCTCAAGACCCAGGCCCCCAGCAGCCACCCAGAGGCCCAGATCCCAGCCACCTCCCCAAAAGAATGGACAGGGACAGCACCGGGTCCAAGCACCCAGGAGCAGCCCCCCCCACCCAACCCAGGCGGCCCAACCGAAACCCAGGAGGACCTGACCCCCAGACGACCCCCCCCAGGACAGGCCAGCCCCCACCCCGACGTCCCTGCCCCACACACCTGATACCAGGGCGCCACCACCGCTACCCCCCTACCCCACCACCACACTCACTCCTCACACATACCCCCAACACCCACATGGACTCCCCCCACACACATGCACCCACTCGCTCCGCTCGCCGACTTTACATACCAACACTCACTCCTCCCTCCACCCCCAACACTCTCCTCCCTCTGCCCCCTGCCCTCCACACATACCCCCCACCTCCTGATACCATCTAACACCCACATGCACTCCCCCCACACACCTGCACCGACCCCCTCCCTCCACCCAACACATACACCCCCACCTCCCTATACCCCCATACACTCCCCCCCATATATGCCCAGCCCACCCTTCCCTCTGACCTGTCACACTCCCGCCCTTCTTTCTTCTGCCCCTCACGACCATCCCTACCAGACACTCACAAGCATACGCCTCCTTCCCCCATCCCCCTTTCCAGCTCGTGGCTGCCGTTATTTTATGTATTTAGGTGTCTAAGTGTGGTTAAAACTGGGGAGCAGGCTGTCTCTAGATGTGGCAAACAAAGGCACTTTGGTGCCCCCCCTCACCACGCCCGCTTGACACGCGCCCTTCCCAAGACCCTACGTGTGAGGTAGAGCAGAGGGGGAGAGAGGTCTTGGGAAGGGAGGCCAGGGGGGTGTGAGTTCCCCCCTGGAAGATGAGCCGTTACCGGCATGAGGTACCCCTGCCTCCCTGGATCCCTCCAGGGCAGAAGAGGGCAGGTATGGCCGCCCCCATGGCCAGGCGACCGGCATTCACCGCAAAGGGGCCAGCGGCGGCCCCTGGGGGCACCCAACCACCCCAGGCCAAGGAGGGAGGACAGGGTGGGGGGACAGGGACGGGAGCGAAAGAGGTCAGCGGAGGGGCCAGAGTCGCAGGCCCACCATCCCCAGGCCCTGCAGACCCCGCAAGAGGCACGCAGAGCTGCCTCTCCCCCCCCCACCCCCCCCCCACCCCCTCCTCCCCCTACCCTGAACAACCCACAACTTTACCCCCGTCAACACTCCCCCATCCCATCCACATCCTCCTCCCACCCTTCGCCACATAGCCAGTTAGTCCCTGCACATCCGCCCCCCTGGTCCCCATGCCCCCCTCTCTTTACCCAAGCCCACACCCCCACCCCGGCCGTGACATACACAATCCTCCCACCCGGCCAGAACCCCCCGCCCTTCCACCCTCTCACACACCACCCTCATTCACTCAGCTGCCCTGCATCCCATCCCCTCACCCCGGATCCACCCCCCGCTCCACACCCAAACCCCCTCCCACCTGATACACACAAACCCCACCAATGGACCCCTCCACCAACACTCAAACAATCATCTCCCATGCACCCTCACCCGCCCCCTCAACCCATACACTCCCACAGGCAACCATACACACATCCCCCTGCACTCACGCCCCCTTCTCCAGGCATACAGTACACCCACCCACATACACCATGGATGGGGACCATCCCCCACGCCACGAGCCCACCCCACCCAGCCCCCGAACCATTCGAGACCAACCTGCACGAGTTAATTCGTGCAGGTCAGTCCCAACCGACACAGCAGCCGGGTAGGACAGGCACCCGGCGCGGAAAAGACTCCTCTTAATATTGTGAATTTAGCCTTTTCTTATATTGGAGGGTATGAATAATTTTGAGGATGACTGTTCATAATGTTTATAACTGCATGTTTACAACTGCTTGATACAGCATTATTTTATGAAAATCTCAAGCTAGTGTCACATCTGGTTTGTGTCTCTGCAGAGGAAATTACTCAGAGTAACGAAGGCTCAGACTTTCAGTGGGCTCGAGATGCAGAAACACGGAACCGGTTGTGGAAAGCTCGTCATGACGCCTGGTACGCTGCACAGGCTCTCAGACCAGGCTGCAAGGTAAACAGAACAGAACGTCACCACAAAAACTGGAGATTTTCTTGACACAGTCTTTTACATGAAAGTAATGTTAGAGGTACACAAAGTTCACAGAACTTGGTGAAGTAACATCAGGATCCAAGCATCCAAAATGTAATATTTCTTTTAAGCCCTTTTAAACCTTCAAATGAATGAAAACACTTGCATTGACAGTATATTATAATTTTACTGCTGCGGTGTGAAAACCCAACATCATAAGAGGGGGGGGAAAAAAAAACAAAGAAGAATTCCTAATACCTAAAAAGAGCAAATCTCATCTTCCTTTTGTGTTGGTGTTTGTGTGCAGGCCTACTCTACAGATGTGTGCGTCCCCCTGTCTCGATTACCTCAGATCATCGTAGAGACAAAGGAGGACCTGATTGAGAGCAGGCTAACAGGTCAGCTCGGGACAGAGAAAGGTTTTCTGGTAACGTTGGTGGTACCTTTGTCTGAATTGGATTTTATGTAAAGCACTCAGTCACCTTTTATGTCTCAAAGCTTTTGCCTGAAAAATAATTTGAAATAGTTCATATTTAGTAGGGCTGGGAAAAAAAATCGATTCACTGAAATATCGCGATATTTTCACATGCAGATTTCATATAGAGATTCAAAAATGCAGTATTGATCTATTTTACCAATGAAATCTCACGAGATTTCACGAAAACCCACGAGATTTCTTGACTGAACAATGAAATCTCGCGAGATTTCATTAGACTGGATAGAATGGTTCGAGTAAACTCATCAAATCTCGGAAACCTTTCCCATCGACGACACTTCAGGGCAACGTATCCACTAAAATCATTTTACAGATTCCCTCCGTAATTTTGTCTGCCCACATTGCATCACAGCTCCTCCTGACCTTATTTCTAGGAGTATATACGTGCATTTACTCACCGGTAAAGTTTCTGCATCACTTTGAGTCCCTCTGAAGATATTACGTTAAGTCACCCTTCAGTGCACATCCGGTAAATTGGGAGATACGGGGCAGCCACTATATAAGACATTATCTGCAGAAAAACTCCTTAGTTGTGCTGCACCAGTAGAAACTTTACCAGTGAGTAAATGCACGTATATACTCCTAGAAATAAGGTCCAGGTTAAAAAAAAAAAAAACTTGAAACTTCATGTCATTTTACATTTACAGGCTTTTCATATTATTTCATGTGGGACTTGGAAATTCACAGCCTATTTCCATAATTTAATCATTATTATTCCGTATTTTTAAAAAACGGGAAAAATGTAAAATATCACAGAAAAAAATCTGTGATATTACAGTTTTTTTTAACAGTGTAGGTATATGTAGGGGAAGCACTGCAACCTGCTTATATCAGTGAACAGATGGATTTAGCTACACATCATTTCTTTGACATGTCTTCTGGACCAAAAACAGTTGAGTGTTGTGACTCGCAACACATAAACAGTAGTTAATCTCATCTCAGTTTACAGGGCAGTCGTGACCCAGAGCAGCTGAGATGTGCTGAACTGAGACGGCTTCATTTCTGTCCTGCTTTTCCACTGCAGAAGGAAAATGTGTAAATGTATTTAATAGTCTTTCATGAACTTTAGTTTGAATTGTCTCAAAAGATGAAAAAAGAGCAACCAAAAGCAGCAGAAGCACTTCATCAATAACTAAAAGAAGATGAGGAAAAAATAAGGTCTGTGGTGAGTGTGACTGTCTTCTGTCTTTAGGTCCCATCGCAGGTCATGTGGGTGACGGTAACTTCCACTGTCTGATGGTGGTGGATCCAAATGACCCGGACGAGCTGCACAGGGTCCACTTGTTCACTGAGAGGCTGGCCAGGTAATGTCTCCGGACCGTCACCTCTGAAAGCACTGGTCCTCCACCAGTCAGGAGTTTTGAAACTGTGGGTGAATATACAGTATTTACCGAGCAGTCCTTTGATATGAGTGTATAGAGGCTAAGGCTTAAACTTAAAGCCCCTGGAAGTTTGCTAGCCAGACTGGACGCTTAGTTGACGTGCTGTCTCTTCTGCGTACTTGTATCTTAAGAAAGTTGAAAAGCCATCATGACGTTTTTCTCATTTATTACTTTCAACATGCAATATTAACAACGTATCGTACTTCCTATAACACACGCTTCAATAAGCATACAAGCAAACGAGCAAACAGGCAAAAGAGCATACAAGCGTGCAGTCAAAAACTGTGTGAGCAACTTCCAACCAGCAACAACAATTAGGTGCAGGTGAGTTCCTCCTATACAGTTTACAACCCACATTACACAATATTGCCACCTGGTGGATACATAGAATATACAGTGTGTACACCTGATGCTCAACAAAATGTGTGTATGCACATGTCACAACATGAATGCATTTTTTTAAAGGAATAGTTCACCCACAGAATGATTTAACTTTATTTTCCACTTACCCTCATGGTGAGCAAGACTCTGAAACACTTTTTTAATATGTCAAATGGAGCCGGCGATCAGGAAGGCTTCTCGGTTCCCCCAACTTTCATATAGTGGAGCCAAAAAGGTCCATAAAAGTCCGCAAAAAATTGTCAATTTTCCTCCATACTGCTCGTCCATTGTAATCTGAGTGTCCTGAGTGGGTAGCATCCAGAATTTACTCGAAACGACGTCATTTAGGATATTTTTAGAGCCTAAACAGTAGTACATCTTACTTTCACGAAGCACGCATATGCCATGTCAGTTAAGATTTTAGATTGCACTCAGTTGTCCATTGATGTCTTCTGTCACTGTGACTTGAATGAGAAAACCCAACACCACTGGCATTTCATAAAATGTACCTGTTGATTGCCACATCAGATTAATGCTTAACTTAGCACGAATGCTGTTAGCTTCATGAAAATGCATCAGAGCCAGTTGTACAGTCTTCCCAGGGGTCAGTTAAGGTGACACCCTCATCTGAACAGTCTATGATCTGAACACATATTCTTATTTACTGAATAATATGTACAGTTGTTCTGAAATTATTCACACCCTCTCATTAAATAAGAAAAAAGAATCAGGTGTCAGTGAAATGAGTTGAAAAAGTCATATATATATATATATATATATATATATATATATATATATATATATATATATATATATATATATATATATATATATATATATATATATGAAAATCATGACATTGATTTTGAATTGTGGTTTAACAGAAATATTAAAACAAAGAAAAAAATAAAACAAGTAAACAAGCATTATGGGGCTCCTGGGGGGGGGTATTCCAGGTAGAAGGTTCAACAAACTCTGAATCTAAAACTGAGTTAACTTAAGCTGGGAACACTACGATTATTTGCCTGATTGTTAGTCTGCACCAACTAAAACAAAATAAAATGCAAAACATAATCTGCTCTCTCTAACAGAGAACATTCAGTGATCAGCATGTCTGTGCAGAACTGATGTTTATTTAGTGTTTACTGTCAGTAATCTGATCACTGCTGTGTGTCAGATATGACAGCACGGGGTTTGCATGGCATTCTCTCTGAGTCACATGACCACTTTTACATCGAAGTCAACTCATGTCGCAACTCTGTATTTCCATGGCTCTGGTTAAAGTATGATGCAACTCTGAATATTGACGATTCTGGAGGTCAGCACCTGTTTCCGCTGCTGTCAGAGATCATCCAGCTATTGGTTGTTGTGTTGCATCGCTGCGACCTGCAATATTAAACATGTTTGATATTATCGCGAGCCCAAGACGAGGAAAAGACTGACATAAAACAGCGCAGATTACCATCTCAAACTTAACGATCAAGGCCACGGGGGCGTGCTGCGACTCCAGTAAAACTCGGCATTAATAAGGACACGTTGCCATTCAGCCTCATTTTCATTATAATGAAACAAAATCTAATCATAACAATTCCTAATTTGTGTACGTGTGTTTTGAATTGTATAAATATATAAATAGTTTCTGTTTCTGTTGTGTGTTTGTTTCAATGCCTGAAAGCCAAGACTTGAGAGAATGAGAAAGGCTTGATCTCAGTTTATCTGTGTGGTATTTCTACAAAGTACTGTTCGTACGAAACTCTGTTAGGATTACTGTAGGAATTCTGTTATAGGGAAGTTATCTATTCATGATCTGACAGCTGATGCTGAGGAAAAAAAATAATGTCTGTATGTTGACTGTACTTACAAGGTTTGTGGCTCTACATGCTTTTTTATATCTAAATCCAGACAGACAAAAAATTGTGTTCAAGGGTTGTGTATACTGTAGACAGAGTACTTAGTAGTAGGTAAATCCTGACTGGCGTTTCACAGAGGAATACGAACAAATTAAGTTGAATCATTAAAGCATGGTTCAGTTTTATTTTATTTTTATGTTGCTAACTACGTGTGGACAGTTTTCATGTCTATTTTAACATGCGGAGCAACAATCTTATTTTTTTTCTTCTGCAGACGAGCGCTGGCCATGGATGGTACATGCACGGGGGAACATGGAGTAGGCTTAGGAAAGAGAAGGCTGCTCTGTGAGGAGATGGGACCTCTGGCCATCCAAGTCATGCAGAGTCTCAAGGACGCCCTTGACCCAAAGAAACTCATGAATCCTGAGAAAATCCTGCAGCAGGGAGAGCTATAAACTGTGCCTGAAGATAACAGTGTGACAAGAGGTGTACATCAGAGTGGCATCTAAAATCTGCTGCAATATCATTAAATTAATAACATTTAAATTAAGAAAACAATGAATGTTGTGTTAAATGAAACTAACGTAATTTTTGTGTGGTGTTTTCATGAATGCCGAAGACTCCTGGAAGACGAATGGAAAGGTTTTTCATTCAGAAAATTAATGTGAAAGCTCTCATTGTTACTTTGAGTAAAAACATTAAACCTCACCAAATTGGAAACTGCAGCTTGTGAGAGCCTTTTTCCACAGCTGGAGGCAAAGATGGTGGGTGATATCTTGTTTATGCTCTAATCTCAGAATAAGACAAATAAGGCAAAAGAGGAAAAAAAAACTATGAGGATGCAGTCAAGTATTTTTTGTGATGATATGCTTGTTTTAAAAAAAAAATGTTAAGAGCAAGTGCTCCTTGAAATAAACCTTCAGACGACCTAGTCAGCCTGATGTGTTTTCCTTTTTTCTTATTGTAAATGAAAACGTAACAAAGCAACAGCAGGCTTTCATATTCATAGCCGACAGGAATGAATGAAGGTGAAGACTGTGTCAACATCACCTGGTCGGGTCGGGTTCGGATTTGATTTGAAAGATGTCCATGGGCACGGGTCGGGTTTGATAATCATCCTGACGGGTTTCGGGCGGGTGTGGGTTGGAAAAATTGGACCCATGCAGGACTCCCACACAGCAGCAGACCATGCATGTGTCTGGTACAACTTTCCCAATCAAAGTTTATGCTTGTAAATGATCATAAACATAAATAAAAAGGATAAGCATGTTAGTTGTGGATTTGTTCCAACGCAAATGGAGTACAGCCAGATGTTCCAAAAAGGCTCACTGTCACTCCAACAACACCATTTACAGATCTTTGTTCTTGGAGCAGCATGGAGTTTTCACAAGCCTAGAGCCCCCTGTTGTGGCTGTAGACAGTAATATTTACTCCTGAGAAATATATCACAGTTTTTCTCAGTTGCTTTGGTGCATTTTCCAGATCAGAATTGAAATTCTCAAAAGCACTTGTTCAATCTTCACACATCATTGAGTCACTTGTGCACATCAACAAAGTAGTTTCTGATTGCTTTGAACAAGTTGCAAATGCAAACATATCCATGCAAATGATTATGTATAATGCTCGGCTCTTTCCTACATTATCAATTGCTTATGTCATGTTGACCAAAATGTATTAGAATGGATCTCTGTTTGGTAGTCTCACCCACCACAACATTTAGGCATTAGTTCATTACAGTCAGTCTTTAAATGCAAAATGGTTGAGCAAGTTGTCATAATATGTCAAGCATATCTATACATTTCCATTAGACTTTATAAAAAAATTGTCCTGAATGCGTAAATTGCTCCCAGGTGAATCTTGACTTTATCTAACGAAGGGAAATGTGTGAAGCATTAGATCAATCATTAGATCAACCAGAGATCAACCAGTTTTCTTAAAAAAAGATGTTCTAAGGTGCATCTCGTGAACCATCGGCTGGCAAGTACATATAAATATATATACATATATATACACTGCCTGGCCAAAAAGTCGCCACCTGGGTTCAACTAAGCAAATAGGTACAGAGCCTCCTATTGGATAATTACTGCATGGGCGATTATCTTTCAGCTGGCAACAAGTTATTTAACCCCAACTGGTGCAATGACTTGCTTCTCATTTCCTAGACAACCATGTGGAAAGACACATCCGTGGTCTTGGAAAAGATGTTAGTCTGTCTGAGAAGGGTCAAATCATTGGCATCAAGAGGTGAAAATATCTAAGGAGATGCAGAAACTACTAAAACTGGGTTCAGAACAGTCCAACGCATTATGAAAAACTGGAAGGAAAGTGGACCATCGTCTTCCAGGAAGAAATGTGGCCGGAAAGGCAGATGAAGTGATGCAGCATCATGCCTAGTGCTACTGTATGAACCTGTGGGGGCAGTGTGATGATCTGGGGTTGCTGCAGTTGCTCAGGTCCAGGTTCAGCAACAGTATGAGCTCAGATAATGAGGTCAGCTGATACCTGAATACACTGAATGATCGGGGCCCAGTATTTCAAACATAATCCACCAGGATTAATCAGAAATTAGGTATTTCAAACGAGATTTAATCCTGAAGATTTAAATCCAGATCTGTGAATCCAATCCTACCTTTAATCCAGATTTTTTGCTCTTTTGGGTATTTCAAAAGTTTGGGCCCAAATCTGAATCATTTTGATCCTGAAAATGGGGATTAAAATAAACCCACCTCAGAGGTGGATTTGAGGAGGATCTTGAGGTGGAAAACAATGAGGTTGGCAGCTGCAGTCACAAACTACACATCTTTCACTCTGAATCTGTTACATAAATCTACTCCTTTCATACTGAAGAAATAATTATATATATTTTTAAAAATGAAATGTTTCATACGCATCGTGATGGAGCCAAATTTACAACAAACATAGTGCTCTTGTTTCTACTAAGTAAATTATTTTTGCGTGAGACCTGTTTTTCACTTTTAAGATTTGAAGAGTGTAACCACATTTGAAACGGCACCCATGCACAACATTTTTGGTTCCAGCGATGCGCTAAATTACTCACTATGTGGACCACTCAAAGCATTTTAGGCAATAATACAGTTCCAACCCTTTCAAACTTGTCCTGGAAAGCGGTCTTTTGTCTCTTATACCGTTATCATCCAGACAAACGCCTCCATGTCATTAAAGAGGAAATGTTGCAGCACGTTGTTTTGGCTGAACGCACAAGAAAATGTCCCAACACCGCTGTATATTTCAGAACTTTCATTACTCTGCCTGGTGCATTCATTCATTCGTTGCTGCCGCTTTCTGCTATCTACAAAAGCCAAATGTTCTCTTCTTCTTCACTTTCTGACATCACAATCACAATGAATAGCGCCCCTTAGTGGCGACCCGCAAACATGATTTCACATCACTACAACAGGGATGAAAGGATGCTTGTGCGACAAACGACACATCTACAATATTTCCCTAAATCTGAACGTAGCTGTAATTGCAGTCCATCATTTAAAATAAGTAAACAAAATATGCACATAGCTCAGAATTTAGTGACAGTTACAGACGAATCCTGAAAAGTTAAATTTCTGTCACAAAGTAAACATGTTGACGCTCCATAAATAAAAATGTTGCATGCATGAATAATTGATAACCATGTTTCATTTTCACATAAATTTATTAGTTTAACTGCTTGTCAAGCATCTTACTCTTTACCTTCACCTCTTCTTTCTGAGCTGAGTGAGTCCGTCCCTTTCAGAGGACATTCTGTTGCTGAGTCTGCTCAATACCCTCAATAGTTTCTTTTACTCAAGATTTTCATTTCTGCACTTCTTGTTGCCAAATAACAAAACACTTTTATTATTGAGCTTCCTTGATTTGTGTCTTGGTTATTAAAATCATTTATTAAAGATCTTTATTGGTATGGAAATGTTAAAAGT
This sequence comes from Atherinomorus stipes, assembly GCA_023101725.1. Taxonomy (NCBI): domain Eukaryota; kingdom Metazoa; phylum Chordata; class Actinopteri; order Atheriniformes; family Atherinidae; genus Atherinomorus; species Atherinomorus stipes. The sequence goes on from JALJCO010007436.1 coordinate 436,183, forward strand.
AGCTACTTACAGACCGCTCTGTTTCTCAACTACAGCTTCTCTGGAGCTGAACAAACGTCTGAGTTAAAGAAGAAAAAGAAATTTGACTGCCAGAGTTGTTTCTCTGTTTGCAGTGATGATTTAGCGTCAGCGTTGACTTATACATGATCATATTGATCAGACACACGCTCATGACAAGTCCTTTATGTCATCATTTCCTGTTTCCTGTCAATGATCCAGTGGGAGGGACGGATTTGTAAATCTCCATCTAACAGGATCGGGATCATTTTGATCCAATCCACCAAAGTTTTGAAATATCCAGATATCAATCTGAGATCCGTGGACCTGAATCCAGGGATTTGGAAATCCATATCATTTTGATCGGGATTCAAATTTTTGAAATACTGGGCCCAGGTTATTCCATCAATGGATGTTTCTTTCCTGATGGCACGGCCATATCCCAAGATGACCGTGCCAGAATTTATCGGGCTCAGATTGTGAAAGATGGTTCAGGGATCATCAGACATCATTTTCACACATGGATTGGCCCCCACAGAGTCCAGACCTGAACCCCATTAAGAAACTTTGGGATGTGCTGTGGTCAGACTCTACAATCATCATCAAGATCTTGGTGAAAAATTGATGCAACGGGATGCAAATAAATCTGGTAACATTGCAGAAGCATCTGGAAACACAGCGAATGCTGCCGCAATCAAAGCTAAAGGCGGTCCAACGAAATGTTAAATGTTTGACCTGTTTTTGTTGGCGACTTTTTTTTTGGCCGGGCAGTGTATATATATATATATATATACATATATATATATATATACAGGGGTTAGACAATGAAACTGAAACACCTGTCATTTTAGTGTGGGAGGTTTCATGGCTGAGACAGAACAGAGTTCCTGTGCTGTGGAAAACATCCTGTCTTGTTTCATTCCCTAAAATACCACAACCAGCTGAACCAAATGACTACAGACCAGTTGCTCTGACATCTCACATCATAAAAGTCCTGGAGAGACTCTTACTGGCTCACCTCAACAAGCAAGTGAACAACTTTCAGGACCCATTACAGTTTGCATATCGTAATGGGCTTGGGGTTGAGGCCTCATCTTCCTGCTTCAGAGAGCCCACTCTCATCTGGACCAGTCAGGCTGCACTTTGAGGGTCACGTTCTTTGATTTTTCCAAGTGCCTTTAATACTATTCAGCCTGCTTTGTTATGTCAGAAGCTCCATATCTTCCAGGTTGATCCTCCACACCACCTGGATTTACGACTACCTCACAAAAAGACCACAGTTTGTGAGACTGAAAGGTTGTGTGTCTGAGATGGTGGTCAGCAGCACTGGAGCACCACAAGGAACTGTACTCTCACCATTCCTCTTCACACTGTACATCTCAGACTTCCAGTACAACTCTGAGTCTGCAGAAATACTCTGATGACTCTGCAGTTGTTGGGTATATCAGTGATGGACAAGAAGCCGAGTACAGGGAACTGGTCAGTCGGTTTGTGAAATGGTAACAATCAGCTCATCTTAAATACCAGCAAGACTAAAGAGATGATTGTTGACTTCAGGAGGAGCAATAAGCAGCATAGTCCTGTCTACATCCTGGGAGAGGAGGTGGAGGTGGTGGAGAACTACAAATACCTTGGAGTTCAGCTGGACAACAGACTCGACTGGAAATGCAACACTGACTACATCTACAAGAAAGGTCAGAGCAGACTCTACTTCTTTAGGAAGTTGAGATCATTCAACGTCTGCACCAAGATGTTGCAGATCTTCTACAAGTCTGTTGTGGAAAGTGCAATCAGCTTTGCAGCATCTGCTGGGGAAGCAGCATCAGAACCAGAGACCTAAAGAAACTAAACAAGCTGATCAAGAAAGCTGGTTCTGTGCTGGGGATAACTCTGGAGCCGCTGGAGCTGATCGTTCAGAAAAGAATGCTGCACAAGCTGATGAAGATGATGGAGGACACTTCCCATCCTCTCCACAACATGGTGAAGAATCAACAGAGTGTGTTCAGTGGGAGGCTGCGTCAAGTTCGCTGTAGGACGGAGAGATACAGGAATTCATTCCTACCAGCAGCAACCCCCTGAAGAACAAGATTGATTGATTGATTGATTATTGTTTTTACACTTATTATTGTTGTTATGTTTGTTGCACACTTGAATAAATGATTTAATGTGAAGTTTTGCGTGTTTATTGTGGTCGGTTGTGAACATACAGACATGAGACAGTGAGCGATACTCCTCGCAGCCAACAGCACTGAACTGAAGCTGCGGCTGGACGCAAGCAGGAGGAGCTACTCACAGTCCAGGACTCGCCCTCCTGTGGTGAAATGTGGTCATTACATCATGTTCACCTCGGTCTGAGTGGGAGGAATGGAACAAGTTTCCAACTCCACAAATGAAACCAATTAAATAGAAATACATGAAAATACCAAAAGAAGGGGGTAGGTGTCTAAACTCTGTACTCTTAGATTTTGTATTTATGCTTTTTTGTTTGAGGACCAAAAAAGAGAGAAAGAGATAGAGAGAGACTATTACAATATTGAATTCCCCTCCTTGGATAAAAAAAAAGTATTTTTCATTTCATTTTATTGCTCGTAGAACCAGTGTGAAATCCTACGGAGACGCCAGAACTAATGGCAGGGGTCGGTGTCAGCGTGTGCCTTTTACAAAACGTGTAGTTTAGAAAAAAACAAATGCTGATTGGGTAGAAGGACATTTATGGAAAATCTTGATAAGATCAATCAAAACTGGTATCCAAATTTCTTTAAAAAATTTGCTGTCCCACCACAATATAAAGAGGTACATTTGAAAGCATGATATTTATCTGTCAAATGAGTTCGTACACATAGATTTAAAATTGATTGTTTTACATAATGTAATGAGCTTGAAACAACACTCATTCTTTCTTCTATCAATCTGTGAAAATCTTATGAGAACGTCTACATGACCTCCTGACCATTAAATCCATAATCATAGCCCCCTTCTCCTCCCAAACTGTTTTCTATCTGAGAATAAAAGTGTTGAATATCTAACAACGTGTAATTCCCCTCCCCTCCACATGGTGGCAGCGTGTCACCACTTCACAGATCAGAGGAAGGACTCGTGTTGGGTAAGTGAGAGGCTTGTTATTGAAGCTCTCTGCTGTGAGGATGACTTCCAGCCTGTGCAGATCCGTGCTGATAACCGGCTCCAACAGAGGGATCGGACTGCAGCTCGTCAAACAGCTGGCTGAGAGCAGCCGCAGACCCGCGACCATCATTGCGACAGCCCGAAACCCGTCCGCCTCCACGGTAACCAGCGGATTCGGTTCTGTTTACTTCTGTTTGCAGTGGGAAACCCAGACTTCCCTGTCAGAGGAGGAATGGTCAGACAGCCTGATGGAAACATCTGATTGCTTGAAAAGTTTTTCTGATTATTTATTCGGTGCAGAGACAAACAAACAGCGTTAAACGGAAAAGACTGAAACTTTTCTAGGCTTCCTCCAAACCCCCCAGGTCTGACCTCAGCAGGTGTGTTTTAGTCTGGTACTAAAGTCAAACTCGAGCTTTAGATTTGTAGAATTTCATCGTAAAAAGCAAACAAATAAATATGAAGAGCCCCCCACTGACCCTCACACACACACACACACGATTGTTTTTATATCCCTGTGGGGTACATCCACTGACGTAATGCATTCCCTAGCCCTTGTCATCTTCTCAGTGAGGTGGTTTCATCCAGACTACCCCAAACTTTCTAGAGCTAAATAGGCTACTAAATGACAAATAATTATGTTGTGAGCACAGACACTTTTAGACACCACTTTTAACCCCCTTTAGTGTCAGGGTCAAGTCTTTGAACAGCTACTAGGTTTTAAAGGATAAGTTTGGTTTTTTTTCAACCTGGACCTTATTTCTAGGAGTTTATATGGGCATTTACGGTAAAGTTTCTGCATCACTTTGAGTCCTTCGGAAGATATTACGCTGAGTCACCCTTCGGTGTACGTCCAGTATCATGGTGGAGATGGGGCAGTCACTACATAAGACATTATCTGCAGTAAAACTGCTTGATTTCATCAATGCTTTAAGTAGAATGAACGGACGAATGAGTACGCGTTACCCCAAAAAGTATGTAGAACACCCTGATAACTAATGGAAAGCTAAGCTCTGGACTCACGGGACAATAGTACTCGTTCGTTCGTTCATTCATTCTAATTAAAGCATTAATGAAATCAAGGAGTTTTGCCTCAAATAATGTCTCATACAGTGGCTGCCCTGTATCTCTCATTTTACTGGAGGAACACCAAGGGTGACTCAGCGTAATATCTTCCAAAGGACTCAAAGTGATGCAGAAACTTTACTGGTGAGTAAATGAACGTACAAACTCCTAGAAATAAGGTCCAGGTTGAAAAAGGCAAGGCAAATTTATTTGTATAACACATTTCATGTACAGAACAATTCAAAGTGCTTTACATAAAGCATTATAAGCAAAAGGGGGAGAGAAAAACGATTAGAAGCATGATTCAAAATTAAAAGCATTTAAGATTAAAAAGAGAGAATATAGAGATGTGTAGATTTAAGATTAAAAAAGAGAGAATATAGAGATGTGTGGATTTTAACTGAACGCAGCTTCTCCATGTCTGGTTCTGACTCTGGGAACTGATAAAAGACCGGATCCAGATGACCCGAGGGGTCTAGTAGGTTCATAGTGGGTCAAGAGGTCGCTGATGTATTTTGGGCCTAAACCATTCAGAGCTTTATAGACCAGCAGCAGAACTTTAAAGTCTATTCTTTGATGGACCAGCTGCCAGTGTAAAGACCTCAGAACTGTACTGATGTGGTCCACTTTTCTGGTCTTTGTGAGAACTCGGGCAGCAGAGTTCTGAATGAGCTGCAGCTGTTTAATAGTTTTTTTTAGGTAGACCAGTAAAGACGCTGTTACAGTAGTCAAGCCGACTGAAAATGAATGCATGGACTAGTTTTTCCAGATTTTCCTGAGACATCAGATCTTTTATCCTTGAGATGTTCTTCAGGTGATAGTCGGCTGATTTAGTGATCGCTTTGATGTGTTTTTCAAAGTTTTGGTCCGAGTCCATCACTACACCCAGTTTCTGGCCTGATTGGTGGTTTTTAGGTGTATGGACTGAAGTTCTGTGACAACCTGCTGTTGTTTCTTTTTGGCTCCAAAACAATCACCTCAGTTTTGTTTTTGTTCAGCTGAAGAAAGTTGAGGCACATCCAGTCATTAATCTCCTTAATACATTTACCAAGAGCCTGTACAGGGCCCCGGTCTCCTGGTGACACTGTAATATATAGCTGTGTGTCATCTGCGTAGCTATGGTAACTAATATTGTTGTTCTTTATAACCTGGGCCAGTGGGAGCATGTAGATGTTAAACAGAAGAGGCCCCAGGATAGAACCCTGGGGAACTCCACAGGTCATTTTTGTCTGCTCAGATGTAAAATTGCCTACTGACACAAAGTACTTCCTGTTCTCCAAGTAGGTTTTGAACCAGTTTAGTACAGAACTAGAGAGGCCCACCCACTTCTCCAGTCGTTGGAGTAATATAATGTGGTCAACCGTATCAAATGCAGCACTGAGATCCAGTAAAACCAACACTGACATTTTTCCAGTGTCAGTATTCAGACATATGTCATTCATGACTTTGGTCAGAGCAGTCTCAGTGCTGTGGTGCTGTCTAAAACCTGACTGGAAGACATCAGAACAGTTGTTTTCTCTGAAAAAGTCATTTAGCTGGTGAAAAGCTGCTTTTTCAATGATCTTACTTAAAAATGGAAGTTTGGAGATCGGCCTGTAGCTGCTCATCTGTGTTGTCTAGATTATCCTTTAGAGAAGTTTAATACAGTGTTAGGCTTGGGAAAACCTGACGTTAGAGAGGAGTTCACAATTGAAGAGGTCTACTCCAAGGTTTTGAGACCTTTTTAAAAAAACAGTGGGCAGGATGTCCAAACAGCAAGAGGAGGTGTTCAGTTGATGCAAGATGTCCTCCAGTTCTTTGCTAGTAATGGGATAAAACTGTGTCATAGTGTTTAGACTTGGTGGACACAGTACATGAGCTGAACCTGCTGTTGTTGAACCAACGGCTTGTCTAATAATTTGGATTTTGTGTGTGAAAAATTTGGGCAAAGTCATTGCAGGCTTTGGTGGAATAAAATTCAGGTCCTACTGAAAAAAAAACAAACTTATCTTTTAAACTCGTCATTACAACATCTCCTATACAGCATGAGCTCCTACTGTACAGAAGATGTTGGACACGCCAGGAAGCAGTGATGCTAACATGTAGCGTACTAAAATAACAGGATAATAAAATGACTTGGCTGAAAGATTCCACCAAGCATCAGCATCCGAACCAAACACAGTTCAGACCCAAAGCAGTTATATGGGAATGCAATGAGAACAGCACCGTCCACGTTAGAGCTGCTGATCTTCCCTCCACACCAACCAGGTGTATGAAAGCTGGTTACAGGGACGTCTGTCTGGCAGCTAGCAGCCAATCAGAAACCATTTTGTTGTTTTGTAGTTAAAAGTTTTATTTCAGCTCTACCCAGAGGAAAATAATTTTAGAAAGGAGATCTCATAAAGGTCTCATTTACTTCTAGACAAATGTAAGATCCACATGAAAGCTAAATGAGACGACAATTTTCCTTAAAATAAATTTCTGATTCAGGACAAAGTAAAATTTTACTTATATCTTACTCGACACATTATATTTAGTACCAAGCCTAAGTGATATTTAATGTATGAGTCTGTGACTGAACAACAACATTAACAGTAATTGTAGTATGTTGGTTTTACCTAATGCAGAGTAGAGGAATTATAAATGCACTGGGAGTTTATCTCCGTGTACTCACCATCATACTCATGGTTCAACTTTAACGTCTAAACTGAGCAGAATTTCTGAACAACTTCCTCTAAACGTGAACAGAACAAAGGCAGTAAAGCACATAACTCAAATTTATAGGATAACAGTCATAAAAAGTTAAATTCCCGCTGAATTTGCATTTTCCATGAGCCTTTGTGGACCAGATTTATTGAGTTTTGAAAATAGCCCCGCCCCCTTTGTTGTTCATGCACTCTAAAGCTGAAACAACCTAAAAAATTTACTTTGCGTGAAAGTAAAAACTTATTTTGGACTGAAGAGTGTGATTTTTAAGTTGATTTAACTCAAAAGCATTAGTTTTTTTTAAAAAAAATAAAAATTTTTTAATCACCAAACCAAAATAATTAAGTTAGATCAATGTAAATAAGTCCTTCATATCAACTACAGCCCAGATACTCTTTTTACAGTGGAGTACAGTTACTTGACTCAACCCTTTGACTACTTACTCCCAGATAAATTGGGCTGCTGTCATCTGGTTTTCTCTGAAAGTGAACTAAGTCAAACTCCGTCTGTACACGATGTTATCTGTTATGCCAGGATCAGACTACACAATTTTTTTCATCGTTCATGATGGTCACTGTGTCAGATTTACCGACATTGTGTCATAAAATGGGACAGTGTCCTGTTACGCGCTAGTGGTCACACTGCAAGGTCAGGTCTGGCTGGATAAACGTTGCACTGTCGCCACCACTCCATGTTTGCTCAGGATGGGGGATTGGACCGGGTCAAGTCGAGGTTGGATCCAGTCTGTCGGTTTCCTTAGCTCGGCTATTATGAATCTGACTTGAGTTTCTCTGTCTGTTAAGCGCTATGTAAATAAAGTTGAATTGAATTAAAACCGGAGTCAGCCGCAGCTTCAGCCCTCTGATGGTAACTCTGTTTCCTTCTTTATTCAGGCTCTGCAGGAACTCTCCACGACCTATCCAGACGTCCATGTTGTCCCTTTAGGTGAGTCTGCACATGTGTTTCATTCAGGAATCAGTGTGAGGCTTTAAAGGATATTTAGTTATTTTGTTTGTCTTGTCTTTTAAAGCGGAGCGGTTCTGGCAAACAGCGCATAGCTGACAGATTTTTCTGTTTGGAGAATCCTTAACTGGTGAACATAGTTTACCACAAAACAACTCAAACTTCAAACATTTCATTCCAGCTTAAAGGATAACTTTATTTTTTTTCAACCTGGACCTTATTTCGAGGAGTTTATATGTGCTTTTACTCACCGGTAAAGTTTCTGCATCACTTTGAGTCCTTTGGAAGATATTATGTTAAGTTGCCCTTCGGTGTACGTCCAGTATCATGGCGGAGACGGGGCAGTCGCTATATATAAGACATTATCTGCAGTAAAACTCCTTCATTTCATCAATGCTTCAAGTAGAATGAACGAACCGATGAGTACTATTGTCCTGTTCGTACCCTTCGTTCATTCTACTTAAAGGATTGATGAAATCAAGGAGTTTTGCTGCAGATAATGTTTTATACAGGTTCTATCCAAAAAATTAGAATATCCTGAAAAAGTTAATTCATTTCTGTAATTCAACTTCACAAAACATTAGTCGAACATTTTTTTAGTTTTTGAATTTGAGGTTTTCTTAAGCTGAAACTTCTAATCAGCAACATCCAAACAAACAAAAGCTTGAAATATATTGATTCACATATTATTTATCTGTAAAATATGTAAATTGCACCTTTTAAGTTGAATTACAGAAATAAATTAACTTTTTTCCGGACATTCTAATTTTTTGGGTAGTACCTGTAGTGACTGGCCCGTCTCCGCTATTTTACTGGACGTTCACTGAAGGGCGACTCAATGTAATAATTTCTGAAGGGCTCAAAGTGATGCAGAAACTTTACCAGTGAGTAAATGCACGAATAAACTCCTAAAAATAAGGTCCAGGTTGAAAAAAAAGAAAGTTATCCCTTAAGTGAATGATATACTGGAATAACGGAGATGAAAGCAGAAATGATGCGGTGTGGGAATCTCACCTCACCTGCTGGGTAACTGGGATTTCCGCAGACTGAGCAGACGTCTGCTGCAGGATAGAAACTTTTCCTTCTTTTCCAGCCCACCATCATCAAACACTTTCCATCCTGTCACCGTTACGATTTTACAGTTTATATCAGTGTTATTTGTTTTCCTGTTTTCACCTTCGTAGAGGTGGTGGATGAGCAGAGCATCGGCTTCGCCCTGGAACGGGTCCGCTCCATTCTGGGAAATAACGGGCTGAACTGTCTGATTAATAACGCTGCCGTTGGATTCTCCACAAACATAAACAGCGTGACCCCCGAGGCCATGATGAGGACGTTCCAGGTCAACAGTGTCGCTCCGCTCTTTGTAACAAAGGTACAGCAGGCCCCGCTCTGACAGACCATCTCCTGACCCGGTTCTGGGTCAGGATCAGAACCTTAGCCTGGTTTAGCTGCCCCCATTAACAGGTGAGAACAACACACATCCCAGAACAGGAACACAGAGTCTGCACACCAGAACCTGCTCCGTGGAGGACCTCCTCACTGGTGCAGTTCTCCTTAGAGATGCACTGATCCGATACCTGGATCGGATATCGGCTCCGATACTGACTTATGTCGGATGAATTAAACCGATCCAGTCATTTTATTTATTTTTTTATTATCATACACAGCAATGCGGTTACAGCAATCTTGTCACTTCAATTCTATGTTTGCAGCACCGGTTACATCATCACGCAGGGCAGAGTAGTGATTATTATTTACTAAACTGGACTGATGGGTTACTCTGTGAGTCTGGTTCTTTTTGCTCAAGGGGTGGGGAAAAAGGGAACGGCCCTGTGAGGGGAGTATAGGGGCACAGGCTCGCACTCACACAGGCTGAAAGACATGGTACAGTTAGGATGCCTCAACTACAATCTTCGAGGGCAACCGAGGGACAATACACTGGCAAAGAACTGTAAACACAGAGAAGTAAACGGGCATAAATACCGCTTTTAGGTCGAATGTGTTACAGGGTAACATGTGGTGCTGCCGCTGCATGGGGAGATGTGTTCACAAAGTCGGCTACAAGAGCCAAAACTGAGAGTGGTGGGGTGAAGGGGAGAGGGGGGGGAGGCGGGCGCTAATAGAGGGCGGGAGGGTCGGGGAAAGTAAATAAAGCGGGAGGAGAGAGGAGAGAGGCGAGAAGTGAGAAGGGAATAAAGGAGGGGCGAGGAGAAGGGGAGGGCTCGGCGACAGACAAACACTTGAGAGAATACAATAATAAAAAATGATAATAATAAGGGTGGGAAATGGAGATGATCCGCAGGCCGCTTTCTCTTACTTTCTCTCCTACCGTGGACTCCTACGAGCGCGCCACGTCAGATTCAACAAACGCTCTCAACTTCAGATAACTGCGTAAATCATCCTTGTAAACATGATGAATTCCACTTGTGCGTAAGTGAGCGCACGTTCATGAGAATTGCAATTCTGCATAATTACCACCCCGATAATTCCATATAAGGACACGACTTCCCCCGCTTGTCAGGTGTTCATTCAGACAAATGGCATTGAAGACAGAGGAGAGAAACTTTACAAATTCGGAGATGGAGGTTCTGCTGACTGAGATCTGAGCAGCAGAGTTGAAGGAGGTAAAAGCCGAGCAGTGGAGAATTAATCACGCGAGCAGTAAATGCTGTGTCCGTTGGTTGCACTGTTACACTAGTAAAAATAAAACTTATTTGATCCAAAAAAGGTATAAAAAAAGACGTCTAACAAAGGTAACACAGTCCTTGAAAACTAGCCCACTGATGGAGGCCAAGAGATGCAATGTATGATGGAAATGTTTAATATGAGTTTCCATAAACCAAGACGGCGCAGGTACTCTTACATTCTGCAAAATCTCCTTTTAATACTTAACACGCACACGTACTGTGCATCCCAGCTGGATAAAAAAGCCGACATGTAGCTGGACCGCGTCTGTCATCCTTTCATCAGCCTCTCCATCTCTCTCAAACAAAGCACATAAAAATGTGAAACACTAATTTGACAAATTCAGACCCAAACATTCCACATTTTATGTAATAACGAAGCCGAGGCGTCATGAACTGACTGCATGTCTGACCATGAGAAGAGTTGCAGCGACTGATGCTGAACCTCCTTTCTGAACTTTCCATAATTTCCTGTTTGAGATGTAATTTCAGTTTTATAGCAGCTTGATCTCACTTGGAGTTCACTGACTGCACTTTCTATTGATGAAATGACAACAAATCAAACCATCGTCCCCTCACCGACATGCCGGCTGCAAGTGAAATGTCCGATAGTCGCTCAGTAGGGATTGTGTTCACCCACTGATCATACATTTACAATAAACTTACTCCGTAGCGTTGGTGTCCGTGTATTTAAATACCACGTGTGTAGTTCACATTTTCTTACTTTCTCACCACCTCCATCAGCTGGTTATTAAAACTATCCGTTCAACGTCGCATCTGTGGAAATGTGCAAGTGACAGCTCTCTGGTTCAAGCGTCTGTGTTAACCCCGCCCGCCTCAAATGTCCGGCCAATCCCACACTACTTTTCGAAGCTCCCCAAGAAGGAAGTTCTCGCTTCTGGCGGAGTATGTAGCAGCTTAAACAGTTGATGTCTGGACGACATGTAGCCCACAATCCACCTCCCAAACCCGCACCCAGGCCAGCATCTGACATCTGGACGACATCTGAGGCTCAGATCGTCCTCTGTGCTGTATGCTGTCATGTTTCATGTGTTCAGCTGAGCCTGTGTCTGCTTTCTGTCATCAGGCCTTCCTCCCCCTGCTGCAGATGGCTGCAGCTCAGTCAGCTGGGATGGGGATCCACAGAGCGGCTGTCATCAACGTGTCCTCCATCCTTGGTTCTATTGAGCTGAACTGCGGGGAAGCTGCTAACATGAAGAGCTACGCCTATCGCACCTCCAAGGTCAGAACACACGAGATCAAGACGCAGAAACAAGGCTGGAAACATGAGATTTTCTGTTTGAAATTGAGTTATGTCCACTGTTAAGATGATGACCAGTCGTCCTCTGACGGGCCAGAGTCAGAGCATGAGGCCTGAACAGGAGGAAGCTGTTCCTACCTGTTAACCACTCCAGCTGAACTGATGGAAACTGAGACACTTTACCAAGTCAAGGAAAATATATGTTTATAAATCTGATGGCAGCAACGCATCTGAAAAAAGTCAGAACCAAGAAGTTGGAAAAGTAATTGGTGCAAATCTAAAAACATTTTTTATAACTTATTAGGTTAATTGGCAACAGTTTATAATATTATCAAAAGATTCAGAGACTCAGGAGGAATCTCTGTGTGCAGGGGAACAACCTAAACGCTGGTGATGTTGGGTCCTTCTGCTTTAAAAGCAGACATGATTCTCTACTGGAAACCACTGATGGACTCAGGAAGATTCTAGAAATCTGTGTCTGTGAACACAGTTCACCCTGAAATCCACAAATGCAGGTTAAACCTCCATCATGCAGAGATGAAGCCACATGAGACCAGGATCCAGAACCACCATCCGTCTTCTCTGGGCCACATACAGGATCCAGAACCACCATCCGTCTTCTCTGGACCACATACAGGATCCAGAACCACCACCATCAGTCTGGCTGTCCAGAACCCCTCTGGACCACAACAGGATCAGAACCACCACCATCAATTGGACAAATACAGGATCCAGAACCACCACCGCTCTCTGGCCACATACAGGTCAGACCACCACCATCAATCTGGACCACATACAGGATCAGAACCACCGCTGCTTGGACCACATACAGATCCAGAACCACCACCATCAATCTGGCCACATACAGGATCAGACCACGTGCTTTGGACACATCTGGATCAGAACCCGGCTCGGCAATAGGGCCCATGGCCACATCAGGATCAGAACCACGCTGTCTTCTTGGCTCTGGATAGAACCACCGCTGTCTTGGCCATACAGGTCAGACCACCACAAATTGGCTATAGGTAGAACCGTCTGTCTTGGGAATAGGCGCACCAATGGCACAAAGGTAGACACGCTGCTGGCACCTGGTGAACCACGCTGTCTGGCAGGCAGACCACCCAAGGCACAGGCAGACACGCTGCGGCAATAGGTCAGACCACCAATGGCAGGGCACCGCGGGCAAGGGCACAATGGCAAGGGACCGGGGCAGGGCCACGGGGCAGGCGACCATGGCAAGGCCGCTGCCGGCACATCTGGTCCAGACCACCGGCGGCACAACAGGTAGAACACCACAAGGCTACACAGGCAGAACCACGCTGCCCTGGGCACATACAGGTCAGCCACCCAAGGCACATAGGTCGAACCGCGCCTGGCCAGGCAGAACCCGCTGCTGGCACATCAGGTCAGAACCACCGGTCTCGGGCAATAGGCAGACCACGCTGCCCGGCAATAAGGTCAGAACCACCACATACTGGCCCTCAGGTCAGAACGCGCGGCCAGGCAGACCACCACAAGGCAATAGGCGCCCCGCGCCGGCAGGAGAACCGCGCCGGCAGGAGCCCAGCGGGCCGCGCGCGGGCCCGCGCTTGGCGGGCCCAGGACTGGAGACACGGCCCGGGCGGGCACCCAAGGCACAGGGCCACCGTCCGCCGGCACATACAGGTCAGAACCACCGCTGCCCGGCAACAGGCAGCACCGCGCCCGGGCAAATACAGGATCCAGACACCGCGCTCTCTGGGCCACATACAGGATCCAGAACCACCACCATCATTCTGGACCACATACAGGATCCAGAACCACCACCATCAAAGCTCATCTAAAATGCTCTGAGGCAAAGTGGAAACTGTTCTGAGGTCAGATGATGAAGATGTGAGGATGTTTCTGGAAAGCATGGAGGCAGAGTCCTGCAAACTGAAGTGAGTCGGGAGCATCCAGCTTGTTTTTCAGTAGACAGTTAAAAAGCTGCATCTCTGATGGGATCGGGTTGCTATGGCGACAGCAGCTTCCACATTTGTGAAGCTCCATCAATGCTGGAAAGTCCATTGACCTGGACCACATACTGGATCCATCACAGCAGCAGGGCTGGAAACAGGAGAAGAGTTCAGCTGCTGAACTGGTCCAGTGGGGAAGGGGTGCTGTTGCTTTCCATACAGGTCTTCTGAGCCGCACCTTGTGTGGTCTCTCCCCTCGGGACCTGTTTGTCATGATGACCCTGCTCGGGGCAGAAACCTCCGACGCATGGTCTCCGAGGTTTTCGTCAGGACACCGCGTAAGGTGGCAGCTCAGGGAGAGGCTGATATTTTCCATAACATAAATGTCTCAGTTTTATCATCTGATATGTTGTTTACGTCGTATCTGGAATAAAATACAAGTTGATGAGATTTGTTGATCATTGCATTCTGCTTTTATTTACATTTACACAACAACCAACCTTTTTAGAACTGGATTTGTATATTATGTGAATGTTTACATTTTCTTCGTTTTTCTCCTTCCTTTGTATATTGTTGTTTTTGTTTGTAGATTAATCTTTAGATAAACGAGTAATTGTCAGAGAGATGTCCTTATGTCTGTGCTCCCTGTCCGGTGTTTCCAGGCTGCTCTGAACATGGTGACGAGGTGCCTCGCGGCAGATTTGAGATCAGATGGAATCCTCTGCATGTCTCTGCACCCTGGTTGGGTCAAGACCGACATGGGGGGGCCTCGGGTGAGTCCCAAACACAGAAGCCTGAACAGCCCAGTTCTGTCAGACAGAGCTGACACCAGGTTCAGGTTGTCTGGATGCAATGCACATGCACCCACTCAAACTAATGACACCTTCAAACTCATAGTGCCACCCACAAGCCAGATGCCACCACCATAGACATTAATACGTTGGCCAACAGCGCCCCATTGGACGCTGCTGCTGCTAAGGGTGGCCCAACCAGTTATTAGGTTTAGGGGGCAATCACTTTTTCACACAGGGACATGTGGGTGTGGATTTTTTCCCCCCTTACTAATAAAAATCTTCATTTAAAAACTGCATTTTGTGTTTACTTGTGTTATCTTTGTCTCAAATTTAAATTTGTTTGATGATCTGAAACTTTTAAGTGTGACAAACATGCAACAAAATAAGAAATCAGGAAGGAGGAAAACACTTTCACACAACTGTAAAGTTCTGACATTCATCTTTATTGACTTTCTTTCCTTTTTCCTTTTTAATGACCTTACTCTTTTTTTTAAGTATTGCTATGGCTCCATGTGCATCCTTAACAAAGTTTAGAACGAACGAATGAATAATTGATTAATAGATTTGTAATCAGTCAATAAATTACTGCGACAGACTGCCGACCTGTCCAGGTGTACCTGCCTCTCGCCTGATAATAGCTGGGATTGGCTCCAGCAACCCCCACAATCCTGAACTGGATAAGTGGTACAGAAAATGACTACTGACTGTTTGAATTGATATTACTGAATGAATGAATATAAATGAATTAATTAATGACTTGAATTACTAATTGATGGACTAATTAATGACTTAAAGGGGCTAGAGGCAGGAATTTAAAAAAACAAACAAATATGCATGTCCATTTTTCTTAATACTAATGGGTGATGAAGCGCTAAATACCAAAAAGAACGTTTCCACCCACGTTTCTCTCTGTTGCTTTGAACAGGCTGTGTGCGGCAAAATGCACTGCAATTCGGTGTCCGAATTTCCCGCGCTGCCTGCGGACGTGACGTCAAATGACGCTACATCTGCAGGTTTGATACAGGAAGAAGACAGTCGCGTTAAATTCAAACACTGTAAGCGATAGTTATGGATTCCTCTGCTGTCAGCAAACGATCCAGATCAACTGAAAGACACTAAAAAGTGTAACTACAAAGAAAAAGCGTAGTAAACAACATTATAGCTTCAGTTTGTGCACGCTCCCGTGACTGCTTGGCTCTTGGCTGCAGTTACCTGAAGCGTCGGTGGCGGCAGTCACAAGTTTTGTTTTTTTAATCTTGCCTCTAGTCCCTTTAATAATTCATAAATTAATTAATTAAACTAGTATTGTGTGTCAGGCTTATTGGGTTTCAATGACAACACAATAAAAGAATATATACACATATACATATACACATATATATATATATATATATATATATATATATATATATTGTTGTTGACTTGATAATGCAGCATGTTGTGATGTCAGACACCAGCCAGATGACGAGTTCTCCGCGATATGAACTTGATGACTGCAGCCTGTATGTGTTTCAGGCGGAGCTGACGGTGGAGGAGAGTGTTTCTGGGATGCTGTCCGTCCTCTCTGGCCTCACACAGTCGGACCATGGAGGATTCAAAGACTATCGTGGACAAAACTTGCAGTGGTGACTGACAGCTGGAAGATGCTCTTCATTCCTCAGTCCTTCTTTTTGAAACAACTTCATAAGTTATCTTATTGATTCAGCTATTATTTCAGTAAAAAGGTGAATATGAAGCCTCAGGTTCAGGTTAAAGTTTCTTCAGGAGGACTCCTGGGATCACAAGGCTTCCACTGGAAGCTGAAACTAAAATAAGAAAGTTCGTCCTCTGCTTTTTTCAGGGTGGTTTCAGACTGGTGTGTATAAATGGTCTGAAAGCTGAGAATGTCTTCACTACCTCTAACACAGGAGGTTAGTGTCTCTATAACTCTATAAGCAGAGTGTGATACAACAGAAAGATGTCAGCAAACAGGACTCATTTTATGTTCAGTTGGACTGTTTTTTTTTGTTTGTTTGTTGCCAGTGAGTTTGAAATTGTATCTGTCAAACACGTGTCAAGAATAAAACCAGTGTTCTGGTTTAAATTTACCTCTGTCCACTTCATCAGATTCACCTGTTCAGCTTCCTGTTTACACAAATATCTAATCAGCCAATCACCTGTCAGCACCTCAATTCATCTAGTCAAGTAGACGTGGTCAAGGCAACTTGCTGAAGTTCAAACTGAGCATCACAAAGGAGAACGACACAACGTGATTGTTGGTATTTACTGGGATTTCCACCACAACCATCTCTAGGGTTTCCAGAGAATGGTCTGAAGAAGAGAAGATATCCAGTGAGCAGCAGTTGCCTGAACCAGAATGTCTGGCTGATGTAAGAGGTCAGATGAGGATGGACAGACTGGTGGAGATGATAGAAGGACAACGGGAAGTCAGATACTGGTTCCAGTTAGGGATGGACGATGCCAAAATTTTTCCTGTTGATACAATCTCAGTAGTTTTCATTGATATCATATTGATCCAGATACCTTTTGTCCCTTAAAAGAAAATCACATGATTGTACAGTTTGCATTAATATCTTGAATGCAAGGACAATATTAGATATAAGTAAAACTTGAGAACAGAAGTACTGGAAAGAAATGCTTTTAAACCAAAAATAAATTAAATTGAGTAAATTAAAACACAAACAAGATTAAAAACTTCTTTCAATTATAATGCTGTATATCCCTCCATCCCTTATCTTTGATAAGGGATGGAGGGATATACAGCAGGGCAAAAAGTATTAAACATTTCAACATTTTTCTCAGAAAATATATTTCTAGTAGAGCTATTGACACAAAACTTTCACCAGATGTCGGCAACAACCCAAGTAATGCACACATACAAAGAAATCCTAACATTTATGTCCATAAATTATGTCTATTATTCACTAATATAGTGAAATTACACAGGGAATAAGTATTGAACACATTAAGACATGGGAGGCCTAAATATATGGAAAGCCAAGAAAGCAGCTGGAGTCTGTCAGTATGTAGAAAGTAATCCTGTCCCCTATCAGTGCAAAGTAATATCAGCTGGTTTAGTCCTGATTGATGCCTTTAAAAAGGTTTCTCATCACCAAGGTGTCAGACAAGAAGCATTGCATGATGGGTAAAAGCAAAGAACTGTCTAAAGACCTACGCAACCTTATTATTGCAAACACACTGAAGGCATTGGTTCCAGGTGCATTTCTAAACTTCTGAAAGTTCCAGTGAGCACCGTTGGGACCATCATCCGGAAGTGGAAAGAACACAGCATCATCATAAAGCGGCCACGGCCAGATGCTCCTCACAAGATTTCAGATTTCACACAGAGGAGTCAGAACAATAATCGGGGGGAAAAAAAGGGGAGGGGGAGGGAAAAAACGGGAAAAAAGACAGGAAAAAGGGGAGGACAAAGACGGGAAAGCGGGAGGGGGAAAAAAAAGAAACCGCGACACACAAAAAAAAAAAAAGAAAGATCCACCCCCCCCCCCCCCACAAAAAAAAAAGAGGGAAGGGAAAAAGGAGGGAGAAAAGGGAGGGAGAAAAAAGGGAGAAAGGGAGGGGAGAAAAAAAGAAAAAGGAGAGGGAAGGGGAAACAAGAGGAGGGCAGAAAGGAAGAGAAAGCACAAAGGGAGAAAGAAGGAAAAAGGAAAAAAAAAAAAAGAGAAAGGTTCTCCAACAGCCCAGGACCACTCGTGGAGAGCTTCAGAAAGACCTGGAATCAGCAGCTACAGTTGTTTCAGAGAAAACCAGAAGGAATGCACTCAACCGCCATGGCCTTCATGCACGCACACCACGCAAGACTCCATTTCTGAAGAAAAAGCATGTTGATGCTGGTTTGAAGTTTGCAACACAACATCTGGACAAACCCATGACATTCTGGAAAACAGTCTGGTCAGATGAGACCAAAACTGGACTCTTCAGATGTCATAAGACACAACATATTTGGAGGAGAAATGACACCACACTTGACCCCAAAACCCCATAGCAACAGTGGAGTTTGGAGGTGGGAGCATCATGGTGGGGGCTGTGGTACTGACATCATATCATTGAAGGCAGAATAAATGGATAAAAGTGAAGAGACATTCTGGACCAGAATCTGCTGCCATCTGCAGCTGCTGAAGATGAAAAGAGGCTGGATCTTTCAGCAAGACGACCATCCCAACACACAGCCAAGAAACACTCACCTGCTTTAAGAAAAAGAAAATAAAGCTGCTAGAACGGCCCAGTCAATCACCCCACTTAAATCCAATTAAAAATCTTTTGAAAGAACTGAAGATCCAAGTTGACAGAAGAGACCAGAAACCTTGAATATCTGAAGGCAGTTTGTGGAAGAATGGACCAAAATCACAACTAAGCAATGTATTCCACTGGTTTGTCCATACAGGAGGCGTCTGGAGGCTGGAGTCACCAACAAAAGTTTTTGCACTAAGTCTTAAATAAATTTCAGTAAGCGTATTCAATACGTATTCCCTGTGTCATTTCACTACATTACACATAACTTCATCCATGGACATAAATGTTAGGATTTCTTTGTATGTGTGTTAGGTTAATTCTTTATAAACCTTGAAGGAATGAGACAGACAAGAAAGAGTCAACACCAAGTTAAAGTTTTAACATGGAAGGGGAGGCAGTCTCATACCATTTTCCATTTCATTTAACTGCTTGTCAAGCATCTTACTCTTTACCTTCACATCCTCTTGCTGAGCTGAGTGAGTCCGTCCCTTTCAAAAGACATTCTGCTGCTGATTGTGCTCAATACTCTCAATTGCTTCTTTTACTCAAGATTTTCATTTCTGCACTTCTTGCTGCCAAATAACAAAACACTTTTATTATTGAGCTTCCTTGATTTGTGTCTTGGACATTAAAAAAAAATTAATTCCCTTTATTGGTATGGAAATGTTAAAAGTAGCCTATTTACAGACCGCTCTGTTTCTCAACTACAGCTTCTCTGTAACTGAACAAACTTCTGAGTTAAAGAAGAAAAAAGAAATTTGACTGCCAGAGTGGTTTCTCTGACTGCAGTGATGGTTCAGCCTCAGCGTTGACTTATACATAATAATATTGACCAGACACATGCTCATGACAAGTTCTTTATGTCATCATTTCCTGTTTCCTGTCAATAATCCAGTGGGAGGGACGGATTTGTAAGTCTCCATCGAACAGGATCAGGATCATTTTGATCCAATCCACCAAAGTTTGAAAATACCCAGATATCAATCTGAGATCCAAGGACCTGAATCCAGAGATTTGGAAATCCAGATCAATTTGATCTGGATTCAAAGTTTTGAAATACTGGGCCCTGGTGTATGCAAACATCTTCTGTCCTGTAGGATCTCATGCTGCCGCCTGTACAAGGGGTCTAGTTAAAGAGGTTCAGGACCACCCCCAGACCAGGGGATATGAAATCAACTGTCGAAAGTGAATATGGGTCCAGCACTCTGGTGAGCTCAGGTCTGTTTTCAGTCTCGGAAATCCCTTTTTTCCCCTCACTGATCACATTGTTGATGAAACGTATTTATGATCTGAGGTGGGACAGAAACCTGCCCAGATAGTTGGCCATGCCCATCACTCTCCTCACCTCCTCCACTCCTACTGGCTTCAGCATCTCCATAAATCCCCTGCTACTGGCTGGATCTGGTCCGACTCCATCTGCAGAAATGCTGTGTATTTTGTTTACTTCTCATTGTGTGTCAGTCCCACCTCTGTCAACATTCTCCGGGCCTGATGCAGTCTGGGGGTGTGCTGCTGCATGTCCTTGCCATCTGCATGACACAGCACTCCTTCACACCCTTCCAGCATCTGTGACATGCAGCAGTGGAAATTGCTCTGGTCCTGATTTTTTTTTTCTTTTAACTTGTCCTGTCCAGCATGGTAGCAGCAGAATGATGATCTGGCTGCTTTATTGTGTTGAACAGATTTGCTTTGCCAAGAGGAGCTTTATAAATAGACTTCTCTTGATATTCTGAGTTTGATCATTTTATTTATTCAATTAAGTATTTGTTTATAACTGCGTTTTACATTGTATTGCTGGGCTTGACAAGAGGGAAATGAAAGTTAAGAGAGGAAATGATAAGAAGTCGAACAGAGAGAAAAGAGGGGGGACTCATCAGTCCTTGGCCCTTGTTTACTCATGTACCCACCAAGACCTCCTAGTGAGGCGTTCTCTCCTTCTGTCTCTGGGAAGGTGTGATAAGGTCTCTTCTTGTGCTCACAATGTCATAAACCCAACATTCTCCCAACACTCATGCAGCAAAGAGCATGGAGCAGGCAACATGTAGCAAGCTGAGGAGAAAAATGGGACTCACCAAGCAGGGAGAGAAAGCTGGTGAACACAATTAACAATTACTGTACAATTGGCTGGTAATTGTCCATTCCCACGCAGGCATGTTAGGCGCCCATCGGAGTTTTAATCAAAGATAGGAGGTGAAGAAACAGAACCAAGACAAAACATTGGCACCCTTATAAGATGTGGGCCGCACACACTGCGTACTCTGCCTAAAGAAAATGACACTGAGAACCATGCTGAGGGAATAAGCATAAGCTGACATCAACATCAACCTTACCTTACCTTACCATGAAGAATGTGGCCGAGTCCCACAATAGCTCAGGATCTGACGCAGAATTTGGAGTCAGCCACAGCATTTAGCCATCAGCAAGCAAGGCAGTGAATGGACTTAACCTCGGAAAAGCCTGGCGTGATCAGAGGACAATGGCACGCCGCCACCACAAAGCCCACTGCAACATGTGTGTACGAGCGTGCGCCATGCACACGCCTCTCTTTGTAGGCTACGTGGGTGACGCTCACCATTCACCTTAAAGGTGAAGAACGCAGCAACATCCCACATACACACAGAACTACGGAACTATGCAGAAAAGAAGTAAAACCTAGACAAAAGTAGTTATTAGTACACACCCAACGAGAAGCAGCATCACAGTGTCATCATGCAGAATAAAAGGTCGCTATGGTGATGCAGTCATGCAGATGCAACCTCGTCTTTGCAAGGAGGAGGAAGCCCGCACGGCCTGAGACCCGGGCCCCAGCAGCTGCCCAGAGACCCGAGACCCGGGCCCCTGCTAGCTGCTAGCAGGCTGCCGTGTCTCCTTGTGTCGCTGCTCCAACAAGAGTCCTGTAGCGGTTTGGTTTCCACGTTTCGCAGGTAAAAATCAACAGGTCGCGGGGAAAGAAGAAATAACTTAAATCTTTTTGGACATGACATGTTTTATACTGAGGGTATCCACTGATGTCCAGTGCAGCATGTGGGAGAGACTTTTTTTCATCCAAGCCACTGTTTGGAAAACCCTCCATGTTAAACTTGTCATGACTCTGTGCAGAAAGGACTCCAAAAGCTGACTTGCAAATAAAAAGACAAGTTTATTGTTCACAAGTTTAAAAATTCATCCAGGAGGGGAGCTCTCCAGTTTGTTCGGTTCAGGCAACAGGATCTTGAAAACTGATTCAGAAGATCAAAAGATATTGATGGTTCTGGTAAAAAAAAAAAAAAAAAAAAAAAAAAAGAGAGAGAACATACTCACAAACAGAAATGGGCTCAATACCACTAAAAGAGTTGTCGTCATACCGGCGATGAATGACTGCAGAAACCAGGCTTTTAACTGGACAGGTTGATGGAACGATGTTTCTGTTGAGCCATCAACACAGCTGTGGAGAAAGAGGGAAGACAGGACAGCAGAGGACGCCAAAGGGGCAGGGTGGAGTCAACCATGACAAAACTCTGATGACGTTTGTTTATTCAGCTGCTTTTGTCGTGGATCTTTCATTTCTATTTTCATAATAGTACTAAACCATTTTAAAAAGAGGGTTCACTTTTTTGAATACAGTATATCTACCAACCAAGCTAGAGATATTTTTTTCTCAATTTCAGCTCCTTTATTAGGCCATTTATTTTAAATTGGATTTTAAATTCCTAATTGCACTGACTGAACCATTTTAAAGAAGTTTTGTTCCTGTTTATTTTTGCATATTTGACTGAGGAGGTCAGGCCGTTGTTTTTCGCTCAGTTTCAGTATTTTATTATTTTACATTTATTAACTGCACTGACTGAACCAGGGGAAGTTTTGTTATATTTTTACATACGAGACCAAACTTGTGAAGCTACTTTAAGATTTTTAAGGTTTATTTAAGATTGCTGTGTGTGCGCACAGTTGTTAAATAAGTAATTCAGTACATTTATCTCTTTCAAAAAAAAAAAAAAAACAGGTAAAAAATTTTTTTCAAGCCAATCTGATGTTGCCTCGCACAAAAGAAAGATCCCAGTCTGTTTCCACACAATGAGGTGTGCCGTTAAACAATACCTATGCTGTTTTTTTCCTCCTTTTTCTGTATCGGATCGGCATCGGCAGATACTGAAACATCAAATATCGGATCGGATCGGTGCCCAAAAAAGGTGAATCGTGCATCCCTAGTCTGTCTTCAGCTCGGTTGCCACCTGCAGGACGTCCTGTAAGGGGTTGCTAGTTTTGTTTTCCAGCAAAGACCTGGCCTGCCCACCAGCCTGACTATCGCCATGTGTGAGATACACGGCAAGTCAGTCTGGCTTCCCTCCATTAGAGACAGGTTTCAAACTCGACTCGACTAACAGGAACAATCTGAACCAATCAGAGAAACACGGAAGTGGCACAAACGGCTTTCTGTGAGAGGAAAGTCCTCAGAGCAGCTTTGTTGTGGTTTTACGGACATGTGCAGCTCATTAAGACATCAGAAAGGGCATCGTTACATAGTCGCTACTCTGCAGCCGTCATTCTGACTGTTGATGGTTTGAGAACTGAGTTGCTGAAAAAGACGTGTCGTAAAGTCCCGCCTCCTGCGCTGTGATTCGTCTGGTCATTTTTTTTTTTACTGGAGTGGAAATCACTTCCCAGTGGAGGGAACCCAGACTGACTTGCCGTCCATCTCATACATGGTGTTGGTCAGGCTGGTGTACCGGGCTAGCAAAGACCATGGTATGTTGTTTCTGTACAGAAGCATCAGCTGACTGTGTAAGTGTATCCATGTTTTTTCTCTCTTTCGTCTCTTCACTCTTTTCTCTCTGTTTCACTCTCATTTCTTCTCTTAATTCATTTCCCTCTTTGTGAAGTCCAGCAAAAAAAGAAAAAAAAAGAAATTCTGTCTCTGCCTCCACTTTCCAACTCGCACTGTAAAACAAATCTCTACAGTTTGGACCTCTGCCTGAATCTTCTGCAGGGTAGCATCCTCCTCTAGCATTTATCATCTTCCATCATCTCTGTTAATTTGAGGAATTTTTATGTTCCTCTACTTGCAGCCTGGTTGGAGTCCTCCACCTTCTGCTTTATTACAGCCCCACCTGCAGTCTGCCATCTATCCGTAGAGCATCCTCCTCCTCCTGCAGCTGATGAGAGAGGTGTGAAGGAGAGCTTAAGGGAAATATTTCTGTTTAAACGAGTCTTTCTTTGAACCGATTTATCTGCTTTCTGTGTATTTAACCTTTTTTTTTAGCGTCTGATCTGTGTAACCACTTCTGTCCTTTAGTGGCAGTCTCCAGACTCTGGAACAATCTACCACAATTCTCACACTGCAGAGTCGTTCTGGTCTTTTAAATCCTCCCTACTTTCTATGGCTTTTTCACTCAAGTTTGGTTTGAGTTCAGTTTTGTTTTTAGTTATTTCATTGTGCATGTTTGCTTTTGGGTTTCATGCTGTTGGACCTCGTCCTTTTACAGTCTATAAAGTCCTTTGGTCAAATTTGTTCTAAATGTGCTATAGAAATAAACTTAACAGAGAAAATGTCATGTAGTAAATGTAACTGTGATGGGAAGAAATAATTTGCAGTCTCCCAGAGAGTCTGGTGCCATTTGTTTATTTCACTCCATTCTCTGTAATCTGACAACAAGATGACAGAAGACAACAGAAGTCCTCATCGTTTACATCCATCAGCAGTCAGCCGACGTCTGCTGACCTTCAGAGGATACAAAGACTTATTTGCACAGTGGGAACAGGAACATCTGATCTTTTTATTGGGACATGATCGGTGGAGTTACAGTCATGTGACATTCAGGGCAGCAGGAGCTCAGATATTAGAAACACAGAAGGAGGTTAACAGAGAGGAAACGGACGCGTTAGGGAGAAGTCAGTTCGTCTGATGTGACGGAGGGAGGCAGGCTGTCCAAGGCGCCCATCTCTGAAAAACACACAAACACTGTCAGCACCATCTAACCTCTCTCTCTCTCTCTCACACACACACACACACACACACCATCTTATCCGCCCCAGCGCTCGTCACCATGCAGATGACTCCTCCACTGATGTAAGCTTATCATTTATAAGCTCCACTCTAATAAATGTAGCATAAAGGTAGAGCAAAGGATTTCACTCACAATAAGACTGAGTGAACGAGTGTTAAACCAAGCTCATTATAATTAACTAAAACTAACAAAAAAAAAAAATGAAATTGAAAAAACATTTTCCTTAACTGAAATGAAAATAAAAATGATAACTAACTCAAACTGTATTGTGTCTTTACAAAATTAACTAAAACTACCTAAAATTATTGCAAAAACATCCTCAGTTTTAGTATTTGTAAATATATTTAATACATAAGCCTTTGGAGTTAATATGAAATCTGTTTCTATTTAATCTATTCACTTTGCTCTACTGGTTTTACTCCGAGTGACTTTCTGATGGTTTTGAATGTTACACCAGACAAATGTGTATAATTAAAAAAAAAAAAAGAACAAACAAAAAACTAAAACTAACACTGAAACTAACAAATCTAAGCGTTTTCCCAAAAAAATCAAAACTAATCAAAACTAGCAAACCCGCTCAAAAACTAACTAAAACTAACTGAAATTAAAAAAAAGAAACAAAAAGTCAAAACTAAAAAACTGAAACTATTAAAAATTAAAAATTTCAAAGCTTTTAGATGAATAAAAAGTGGATTTGTATGTTCCCTGTAAGTTGCCTTGTTAACGATTCTAATAGCTCTTGTTTGAATGATAGAAATTGGGTTCAGATTAGTTTGATACCTCTGGACCATAGGTCATGTAAGAGAGAACTAGAGAGCAATACAGAAGATATAAGTGGTTTTCATTTAGCAACATTTTTACTTTAGAAATTTCTGCCAGAGTTACATATCTACAATTTAAGTCAAATATCTGTGTGGCAGCAGAAAGTTGAGATTTTTGTCTTTGAAAGGTGGAAAAATGTTTTAAATAAGTGATTATTTCAGGTTTGTTTAAGTGTTAAAGCAAATTTCTTCAGCAGATGAAGCTGCAAACGTGTGATGGTTCGTTAGAAATTGGGAACTTGCCTTTAAGTTTGAGGTAGGACAGGAAGTCGATGACGGTGTGGATGACGTCGGCGTCTCCTATTCTCAGGGCCTCTGTGGGAGCAAAGCGACAGCGTCCGGAGACGGATCAGCACAAGTCCAACACACAAACATACTCACGCAAGGCTTACGTGTGCTCTGATACTACACGTCTGAAGTTACAGTACAGAGTTTCCACAAGCCAGTTTTCTGGGGAGGGGGGATCCAGTTTATCAGTAGCTGAATGTACAGTATTTAAAGGAATAGTACACCCACAGAATGATGTGCATTCATTTTCTACTCACCCTCATGCTGATCAAGACTCTGGACCACTTTTTTAATATCTCAATTATATCACATTTATAATTCATGGAATAAAATCAGAACACAAAATCTACAACATTTTACTACAAAAAGAGGGACAACAGAAACAACTGATGGAAACTGATTTAAAAAAGAGATAAAAAGGTGCAGTAATAGATCACAAAAACAAAAAGGCTCAATTTAAATAATCTGTAAAAACCTGTATTTTATTTGTTTAGACAGGCCATTAAAGCACAAAATTCCTTTGAACAATTTATTTATTTAAACTTTTCTTAGGATTTTTTAAAGAACTTCCAAACATAACAGACATTTTCTGCATCAACAGCTGATTTTCTCTCTTTTTTCTTAAAATCCTTTCTTTCCAACGAGTGTTAGATGTTTGTTTCTAGATGAAGCTTGCAGATAGCGTTAGCATTAGCGTTAGCTGGTGCTCCATCCAGACTTCTAAGCTCTGCTTTGTTATCTCCACTAAATAAGCCATATTTAAAGGAATAGTTCACCCACAGAATGATTAAACTTTATTTTCCACTTACCTTCACGGTGAGCAAGACTCTGGACCACTTTAAATGCAGCCGGAGATCAGGACGACAAAAACTTGTCAATATTCCTCCATACTGCTCGTCCAATGTAAACCAAGTGTCCTGAGTGGGTAGCGTCCATAATTTACTCAGAACTACGCCATTTAGTATATTTATGGAGCCTAAATAGAAGTACATCACATCTCCTGCGAGCACGCCGATGCACGTTCATGAAACTACGGAATGCGCGGCAGACGAGATTGCACGTTTTCTTCTTCTTTCTTTCTCTGTTTTAAATCAATATCCAACCCCTCTTGTGTTTGGCCCGGTTTGGCTGCAGCTCTGTTGCT
Organism: Atherinomorus stipes; assembly: GCA_023101725.1. Taxonomy (NCBI): domain Eukaryota; kingdom Metazoa; phylum Chordata; class Actinopteri; order Atheriniformes; family Atherinidae; genus Atherinomorus; species Atherinomorus stipes. The sequence goes on from JALJCO010007436.1 coordinate 463,180, forward strand.
CTTAGCATAATGTTAACGGCAAAATTCTTCTTCTACGCTTGTATTATCGGCAGAGTAGGCTCTGAACGCCGAGGCTTCCGTAGTTTCGTGAATGCGCATGTGTGCACTTCGCGGAAGTAATATCTACTACTTGTTAGGCTCTAAAAATATAGTAAATAATGTTGTTTTGAGTAAATTCTTGATGCTACCCACTCAGGACACTTGGATTACATTGGACGAGCAGTATGGAGGAATATTGACAAGTTTTTGTGCACTTTTATGGACCTTTTTGGCTCAGTTCCCAGCGAACTCCATGATATGAAAGTTGGTTGGAAACAAGAAGTCGTGCTGATCTCCGGCTGTATTTGAGATATTAAAAAAGTGCTCCAGAGTCTTGCTCACCATGAAGGTAAGTGGAAAATAAAGTTAAATCATTCTGTGGGTGAACTATTCCTTTAATAAATTGGAGTGGATTTTTGCCTCTTTATGGGCAATTTGGGACCATTTTCGTTTTCATTAATTAGTTTTAATTCTTCTTTACAACATTGGCTACAGTGTAGCGGCTAGCTGAGTGTCTTCTTCTGCTTGTTTGTTGAACTCTGACAAATTACCGCCGCCAGGTGGAGGGAGGCTACATTGCAACTCATCCAGTCATAAATAACAGTGTAAATATTCGGTCCTTGTGGCCCACATGTGGAAAAGGAAAGTTTTTCGCGGCTTTCCAGGTGGCACTCGAGGCCTCAGCTTGGGCCGCGGCCCCATGGTAAAGAATGACTGGTCAACACTGAGTCAACTTTCCGGTCATCAGACAGACCTGATCTGAAGTCCTCATCCTGGCCCATGTCCCTTTTCCCAGCCAGACCCGACTTCTCCCCGAGTGTCCTGTGTCCGTCTATTCCATCTGGACAGGAAAACAGTAATCAGTCAGATTCAGCAAAGTCCACCGGGAAGCTCTGATTACATTTCCTCATTTTCACGTTTATTTTCCAGCTACTGAATTTTTCTCTCAGTAATCTAAGGCTGAAGATATTTCCTCATCCTGAGGATGAAGTCTCTGTCTCAGAGGTCTCATACAGACACACAGACATCCACAATGCACACCTGCTCCTACATCTGCTGGAGAGAGTTACAGGACACGGTTCACAGAGGGATCATTCAGCATGGTATTCTGTTGGTCAATGACTGGTTCAGTTTCCAGACCAGTACGGACCATCTGCAGGGCTTGGCTCATGGAATTGCAGAAAAACCAACAGCACATGTTTCTGACAGGATGGAGGGCAGCAGACGAGGTGATGGAGAGCAACGATGGAAACACACACGAACGCAGCAGAGAAGCAAAGTGATGATGATCATCCTGCAAACTCACGGTGAAGCCACAGATGCCGATGTTTAGGTGTCTGCTGCTCGTTTTCAGGTCTACACTGCAAAAACTCAAGTATATTTTTCTAATTTCCAGTCAAAATATCCCATCACATTCAAAATATGACGATATGACCTTTGAGCCCAGGGGTCTGCAACCTTTACAATCAAAGAGCCATTTTTGCCTCAACCAAGACAACAAAAGTCGTCCAGAGCCGCAAATATTTCATGGTCTTTTTAAAAAAGACATATTATTATTTTTGATAAATACTTAAAGGGACTTGAGGCAAGATTAAGAAACGAAACTCGCGACTGCCGCGATTGGCGCTTCAGGTAACTACAGCCACGAGCCAAGCCGTCACGGGAGCGTGCACAAACTGAAGCTATGATGCTGTTTACTCACCTTTCTCTCCGTAGTTATACTTTGTAGTGGTCTTTCAGTTGATCTGGATCATTTGCTGACGGCAGAATAATCCATAACAATCGCTTACAGTGTTTGAATTTACCGCGACCGGCTTCGTCCTATATCAAAACAGCGGATGTAGCGTCATGTGACGTCACATCCGCATGGCAGAGCTGGAAAACTATAATGTTGTTTACTAAGCTTTTTCTTCGTAGGTACAATTTTTAGTGGTCTTTAAGTTGATCTAGATCGTATTCTGACGGCAGAATAATCCATAACTATCGCTTACAGTGTTTTTATTTAACGTGACCGTCTTTTTCCTGTATCAAAACTGCGGATGTAGCATCATTTGACGTCACATCCGCAGGGCAGCGCCGGAAAGTAGGACACCGATGCAGCGCATTTTGCAGCACACAGCCTGTTCAAGGCAACAGAGAGAAACATGGGTGGAAACGTTATTTTTGGTATTTAGTGCTTCATCACCCATTAGTATGAAAAAAAAGGGACATTCATGTTTGGTTTTTTTCAAATTCCTGCCTCAAGTCCCTTTAAAAATTACATACTTACTTTATGACATTTGTTGTTATCTTTAAAGAACCACAGTCTTATTCTACTTTTAGGTTTGGAAAAGAGAAAATAAAAAGAAAACATAAAACCTTTGCAAAAAAAAAAAAAAAGATAGTTACGTGCTGTGTGTCTCAATGGGAGTTACCCGTATGAATAAAGAGTTAAAATAAATAGAATATAGATATTTGTAGAAAAGTTTGTTTAAAAAAAGGGGAAAAAAGGACAATTTCATACCTAATGAGAAGAAAACCAGATCTAGAAAAATATTACGGGTACTTCAAGTAGTGGAAATTCAGTACAATTCCAATGAAAAACTGCTAAAACCCACATTTGTTATCATATTTTTAAAAATCACTTGATTCTTTATCATTTTTAGTCAATTGAGAGCCATTGTTGGAGGTCCAAAGAGCCACTTGTGGCTCTGGAACCGCATCGTGGAACATGAGCAGTAAAGTCCATCCGCTCTTTAATACATGCATGTTTAATTGGCGTTTGGTGAAGGAAAAAAAATAGTAAAAACTGTGAATTCTATGGAAAGTGCCCGTAAGCGAGAAAAAAAAAGTGTCACAAAAACCTGACAACCTCTTTACTGTTGGTAGAAAAATGCAACACATCAACCAATAAGAAAATTATGTGACAACATGATGCATTTGGTTGCTGAGGAAGAGGAGGGGTGGCGGAAGTAACCAAAATTCACCAGAATCAGATTGAAGGGCTGCCTCCTGGTGGACAGGAGGACTAACTAACACACCCTGGAAATATCAGACCTGTAGTGTCCTTTCTGTCTTGTGATGGACAGGAACCATCTTTTTGGATTGGAGCTATTAATCTTTGTGGCATCTCACGGTGACAAATGATTGTTTTGTAAATAGTTGGAGGGGAAAAAACACCTTAGACTTTTCTGCATTTTGATGTAAATTGTTTTTGTTGTTTTTTTTATCTCTTTTGACGACCAATTTCTCCCAAATAGTTTAAAACTAACTACTAATATTTGCATTCTAAGTTAAAAAAAATGGTTCATAAAACAAGTTTGTGGTTTTCACAATGAAAAATCAAAGTTTTTTCTACTCAGATTTTATGTTTTCCTGTGTGGTTTTAGGCCTACTCTGTTAATGAAGTGTGTAAAAATGAAAAAAAAAATTACTGTGAAATCACACTGGTGAGGTTGTGCTGAAAAGAATGATACCAAACAAGGCAGGTGAACCTCTTTAAAAGTGGGTAGCGTAGTGGTTAACGTCCTTTGGCGCAGCAGACCTGAGTTTGTGTCCACGACACTCAGGTGAACCACTGTGGGCCCTTGAGCAAGGTACTTCACCCCCACCAACCCCCCCACAGGCTGCTTTAAATAGCAGCCCACTGCTCTCAGGCTCAACCTGAGATGGGTGAAAAATGCAGAGTGAATTTCCTAATTGACACTCTAATTGGGATTAATAAAGTATATCAAAAAAAAGAAATGTCGTGTAAACGGACTCGTCTTTTCAAACATGCCGCTTCCTTGCGGTCTTATCGCATCCCGGGTGCTTTCAGACATCAGGAAATGTTGCAGAAAAGTCAGCACAGCCCCGCTCTCCCTTCAACTTTGTCTGGAACATTTTCTTGTGCGTTCAGCCAAAACAACGTGCGTCAACATTTCCGTTCCAATGACACGGGGACCAGCAACATCTCCGAGGTAAGAGACCGGAACGCATGTCTGAATGCAAGCGCTATAAAGGACAGAGTCCACAATATTACCGCTTTCCAGCATTTCAGTGAGATATAGGAACTTGTTTTAAGGCAATGCATCTTATTTCAAGAAATTTTGTCAAGAAAATTTTGCTTGTTCTATTAGCAGAATTTTTTTGCTTATTACAAGCAAAACAATCTTGGCTACTCTTTAAAAAATAGAAACAGATTTTTTTCCCCTTGTTATAACAAAAAAAATTCTGCCAATAGAACAAGCAGTTTTCTTCCTAAGTGTGTCCTTTAAACTTTGGTGTCCCCCAGGGGTCAATATTAGCACCCCTCTTCTTTGCTCTTTATCTGCTTCTGCGGGGCTCCATCTTTAGAAAATATAGGACGTCCTTTTTCACAGTTTTGCAGACGATATCCAGGTTTACCTTCTTGTGTCTACAACAGACAGCAAATCTGCTGTAAAAAAGAGAAGAAAGAGAAGAGAAAAAAGAAGGAAGAGAGAAGAAACAAAAAAAGAGAAAGGCAAGAGAGAAAAGAAAGAAAAGAAAAAAGGAAGAGAAAGAGAACAGGAAGAAGAGGAGAAAAAGAAGAAAAAAAGAAAAAAAGAGAAAAGAAGCACCAAAGAAAAGAAAAAGAAAGAAGAATTTTTTTTTTTTTTTTGCTGCAGAGCTGTCTCCAAGAGGTGCAGGCATTGGTGAGTGTAAATTTTGTGTTTTTAAATAAATACAAAACTGAAATCCTCGTCTTTAGAAAAATAAACCTTTAATCGGTCAACCCGGTGCTATCGGTCCTTTGTCTGGCTATTGTTGGCCTTTTGCAGAGACTCTTGGTGTGAAGGTTGATCCATTTTTTAAGTTTGGAAAACATATAAACTCTGTGATGAAGACTAGCTTTTTCCATCTGAAGGCTCTGGCAAAAATTAAACCATATCACCCTCACGCAGGCTTCAAGAGAGCTATACATGCGTTTCTGTCATCAAGGCTGGACTATTGTAGTACTCTGAGTATCGGTCTGGATCAGACGCTCATGCAGCGCTTACAGTACGTTCAAAATGCCGCAGCTCGTCTTCTGACACGAACCAAGAGACACAATCACATCACCCCTGTTCTGCGTACCCTACATTGGCTCCTTGTCTGTTTTCGTGTTGATTTTAAGGTTTTAGTGATCATTCATTCCCTAGCCCCCTCATACCTCAGCGACATAGTAGTTTTACACGCCACCCAGAGCCCTGAGATCAGCTGATCAACTGCTATTGGTTGTTCCAAAAGCCAGACTGAAGCCGAGGGGTGATGAAGCCTTTCCAGTTGTGGCTCCCAAACTACAGAACAGCCTCCTAATAGGACTGAAGACTTCCTCATCCCTAAACCAGTTTAAGTCCAGGCTCATAACTTGCAGTATCTCTTTTCACTGGCTTTTAAATAAACTCAGAGGCGTTTGATCTTGGTTGGATGTTTAGAACGATGCAAACAGAACTGCTCTTACTGTGTTTTATTGCTCCGTCGCTTTTATGTGTTTTTGTATATTGCTTTGATGTTTGATTTTATTGGGTTTTATTTTGTTGTGAGGCACATTGGTCAACAGTTGTTTTTAACTGTGCTATATAAATACATTTGAATTGAATTTGAAGCTAATTTTTCTTGATAAGTTTTCTTGAAATAAGATGCATTGTCTTAAATGAAACAAGTTCCTTTATATCACTGAAATGTTTCTGTTTAGGTCATTTTGTCTTATTTTGAGTGTGATGAGATATTTTGACTAGAAATTAGGCAAATATACTTGGTAATATTTGAGTTTTTGCAGTGTTTGTCTTTATTCTTTAAGTTGACACTCGTGGCTGCACTTCAGCAGCTGAGTGGTCGTTACCGGTGAGTTCAGGGGGAAGAGGTTAAGTGGAAACTCTTCTGATTCATCTGGGGACCCATCATCAGCTGAAGTGGCGCTTGAACTCAGACCCCAGCCCTGTTTGTGTGGACTCTGAGTTTCATACTTGATTCCAGTAAAAGTAATAATACTAATTATATTCTTTGGTAAGAATAAAGTTCTCCTGTATGTACGAGCATTTCAGCCTCTGATCTTCATCTTTACTTCCCACAAGAAGCAGAAAATCTTTTAACAACTAATTCCTTTCTTACATGAAGTATCTTTTTCCATCTGGGTGAAAGTCAGCTGAGGCAGGGGCCCCGCGGGGCCCGTTTGGCAGCCGAAGTACAACTGCTTTGTGGTCCCTCCCAACACAAAGATTTCCATATTTGCCAGATTATTTTCTTTTTTTCCAAAGTAAATTCACCATTTACCCTTACATATCAGTTTGATTTAAGAAAAAGAACTTTAGAGTTTTCTAGGGACGCGCCCCGCGGGGAAAAAATAACCATCTTTACAAAACCCCTACAGAGAAAAATATCTCCTTCTCCCCTTCCTTTTTCCCCCCTCCGATCTTCTCCAAGGAAAACCGGCCCGGGGGGGTGAGGCGGGGGGGGGAATCTGCCGGCGGGGAAAAAAAGGGAACAACAAAAAGACTGCTATAAAAATTCCCAGATTAATATTATTTATACTTTTTTTGGGCATAAGTTTCATGAAAAACTAAAGCCCCGCTCAAAACTTTCAATCATGTAAAGGATTTGAAGGATTTTAATCTTTAAAATGGCTTTTTAATTACTTGACGTCACTGTTGTCCTCACTTTTTAGGAAAAAAAATGTCCCAAAAAGTCAAATCAAACCTACATGTTTTGATCCAGTAGCTATTTCAGAGTAAAATTATGTATTCTGTGATGTTTGGGGTTCATTTTCTTGATATATTTGTGGGTAAGGTAAACTATAATATCTAAAAGTTTGCCAAGAAGGACAAAAATGTTCATAATCATGCACAAGGTTGAATGTTCTGGAGGTAGGGTACAAGATGCAGCCCAGTGTGAGTAACAGCAGAGCAGCAGCGTCACCAAATCCTGCAGAATGAGACGTAAAATCTTAATGAAACTGTTGTTTTCCACAGAAATGCGGCATTGGGATGCGGAAGCACAGACAGCAGCAGGGCGGCAGCAGCGCTGGAATGTGGGATGTCTGAATGAAGCAATTCCTGCTCCAACACCAGAGCCCTGCAGCGGCCGGACGCTTCTATCTTACATTGTGTGACCAGCTCGTCTCTGCCTCTGGCACTGGGGGAATCCTTTATCTGAATTAGGTGATCAATACGACCTGAAACACAGGATGAGGCAGGGGCAACCTTTACCTGGGCTTCTCACACACACACACACACCCACACACACCCACGCACACACTCCTGGATACCAAATGTTCACTTAATTTGTCCTCTTTAGAAAATGAGATAAGCTTTAAGTAATGTGGAGTAGACGGGACAACAACACACCAGCAGAAAGATGAGCGTCACCATCTCTTCTCTAAGTCTTCTTACAATTCAAGCAAAACTAAAATACACCACATTTAGCTGTGTGTGTGTGTGTGTGTGTGCGTGCAGTTTGTACTTACGAGGACCTAACAGGTATCCAGCACTGTTCAGAGTCCAGCCTCGCTTCTCCTTTGCCTGCAGGATACAGAGACACTGTTTTTTTCAGTATCCAATAAAAATACGCATTCATTTAAATCAGAAACTATTTAAAGGACAAGTTTCTTTTTTCAACCTGGACCTTATTTCTAGGAGTATATACGTGCATTTACCTGTAGTCACCGGTAAAGTTTCTGCATCACTTTGAGTCCTTCGGAGTATATTACACTGTTGCGCTTCGGTGGATGTCCAGTATCATGGCGGAGACGGGGAAGTAACTATATAAGACATTATCTGCAGCAAAACTTTTGATTTCATCAATGCTTTGAGTAGAATGAACGAACGAATGAGTACTACTGTCCGAGCCACACCTGAAAAGTGTGTAAAACACCCTGATAACTAACGGAAAGCTAAATCTGGACTCACAGGACAATAGTACTCATTCGTTAATTCTTTTTAAAGTCTTGGCGAAAATCAAGGAGTTTTGCTGCAGATAATGTCTTATATAGTGACTGCCTCGTATCTCCCATTTTACTAGATGTACACTGAGGGGCGACTCAACGTAATATCTTCTGAAAGAGTCAAAGTGATGCAGAAACTTTACCGGTGAGTAAATGCACGTATAAACTCCTAGAAATAAGATCCAGATTGAAAAAAAAGAAACTTATCCTTTAAAGTGGTGACGTCAGTTCTGCCCCTCCCTTACCCAGCAAGTGACCAAAACCTGCTGTTTTTTCTTAGAGTCTGGTGTTCATGCTGCATTAAAAATGAAACTTTCTCACCTTAAGACTTAAAGCAACCCTTAAGCCTGAGATACACTGTGCGATATTTTCAATTGTTGCTCTCAGCTCCAACTCAAATTGTGCGAATCAGTCGCAGAGTTCAAAAGTTCCCAGCTTGCGATGTCTGTCCTCACACTGTTTGAACCGACGCTCGGATGCGATCTGACTCACACTGTACGTCCTCAAAGACAGGTCAGGGTGTTGAACAATCCCGACATGCAACGCAATAAATACAGCTAGTAGTAGAAGAAGAAGAAGAAGACGGAGAAGAAGAAGACAACAATAACAATAACAACAGCAACGGTATGCTGTCATCAAAAAAACGTGCTGCCTTGGAGATTTGCACTCTTATTTGTTAGGAATTCACCAAAAAGAAAAGGCGGCGACGTCGTGTGTGGACGAGGAATTGGCTGAGCAGACGTGGGCTGTACAGTCTGTTGGTTCTGCAACAAGAACTCCGTCCAAATGACACGCCGGGTCACCATGCTGCCTCTGGTTTACTTCTGTTCTTGTTTCACGCATGTGACATGTGAAAATCTCCACAGATTGGGATGTGGGAGTTTTCAGTCTTGTCGTGGCTCATGAATGAATCACATGTTGAAATGGAGCCATTTCAACATGTGATTCTCTCACGAGCCACGACCAAAATATCAAACAGGTTTGATTTTCTTGCGACTCACGATTTCTGACCGGGAACTCGTTGTGAGGTACCAATCACCTCTCGTGACCCCCTAGTATACTGCACAAGGCGCGACACACGATTTGGCCAAGAGGCGGCCGATTGCCAAAATTATCGCACAACCGGAAAATCGGCTCAAAAACGGCCAAAAATCGCACAGAGTTTGCCGGATTTAGAGAGGATTTACTGATCTTGCATTTCAGGAAGCAGAATTATTTGAATATCAACAGTCTCCTCACTCCAAAGACCCACCCCCCCCCATTCCCTCCACCTCCTAATGCGGAAGCAAAGGTCTGACAGGCAGGTCCCTCAGCCAGTCTTAGGCGGGGGTCCCACTGCAAGGATTGGTTGGAGTTTTCATTGAAAATTTAGAGATTGGAATAATATTTTGTTTTTATTAATGTTGGGTCTGTTTTGTGTTCCAGAGTTGCGTTACCTCATCCATAGCATTTTACCCTATTAGGCTCGTGCAAAGATGTCATCGCTACATGACGTCTTTGCATGGTATGACGCGTCACTTTTCCACACCAGTCCACCATGTTTGGTGGGACGCTATGGGTTGTCATGGTAACTTAGCCAGAATATTCTGGGAAAGAGCTGGACACACGAGACGAACTATGGCAGATTTATTCTTTTATCTCAGAGGCTTTCTTTGTCTTTCTTGGACCGGAGAAAGATAAAGAGCTGGCACCTGCAGGGAAAAGCTGGGGGAAAATCTTTGGGAGAGATATTTGCATATCGATCCAAACGAGCGGCCCCAGACAAGATGGAACAGTAAAACACTTCCACTGTGTACTTACATGGACATAAGTTATTAAGTGTTCGGTGTAAACTACAACACAATGCAGCAACTCAGGAGCCATAAATCTGAAGAGTTATGAGCTACTTTGCTGTGGCTGGTGCAACATCTGCACATCTTCCGCAAAATAAACAGCGACAACACTGTTGGTAAGTTTTCATGTGTCTTTTCCCACATGGCGTGGGAATTCAGCAATGTCTGCCAGGGACACTGAACTAAATAAGGACCAGACTTGTGAGGGCAATACAACAGTGCTGGGGGACAGTAAGAAGAAGGTGGAATTTTGTCTTGATGTCTCTGACCTTTTCAATAAAAAAGTTTAAGAAGTCTTTGCTACCTGCTTGGCAAAGCACAGAAGTAGCAGGACTAGCATGAGACACAAGGGAGTTCATAGTGTCAAACAACACCTCTGGGTTTCCTTTATTTGACGCAATCAAATGCAGAAAATACTTGGATCTTGCTTCTTTCAACATTTCGTTCAAAGATAAAATGAGGTCTTTCAGATAAAGTCTGTGGACCTCAAGTCTTGTGGACTTCCACAGGCGCTCAGTTCTACGGCACAACCTTCTAAAGGCCAAAATACGTTCATTGATCCAAGGACGTGTCTGTGTGCCTGCAGCATTTTTTTTTCTTAAAAGCAGCAATTTGGTCTAAAATTGTGGCACACTGTGAATTACGAAGGTGCAAGAGATCATTGCCATCCACACATTCATGAAGACCACAAGAGTCAAGCAAAGACTGGTGTAATAATGCAACATCAGTAAGGGTTGATTTAAGTACTGTTGTCCTCAAAATTATTCACACCCTTCAATTAAAGAAAAGGCTAAATTCACATTAGTAATTCAAATAAGAAGAAACTAAAGAAACTAATAATATATGAAAATTTACAAAATTATAATTTAGTGAAATACAATATTGCTTTTGAATTGTGGTTGATGATAATAATAACAATAATAATAATAATAATAATAATAATAATAATAATAATAATAATAATAATAATATTATTATTATTATTATTATTATTATTATTATTGTTTTTTATATTTATGTTGAACCACAATTCAAAATTAATGTCATGATTTTTACATAATTTTTATTTATTACTACTTTTGTCAATTTCATCTTATTTCACTGACACCTGATTTTTTTTCCCTCTTTAATTGGAGGGTATAAATAATTTTGAGGATGACTGTACATGCCACTTTTACACGCTACAAATCCCCGACTGCAGAGAGGTTTGATTGCATGTTGTCACAAAATGGCGCCTGCTTCCCTGTCACTGTGTTGGTATACTCAGTCGCTTCATGTCTGAGTGACCTGAGAGGAAATGTAAGGTGATTCTTGCACTGCAAAATACAACAAGTTGACTTGAAAAATGAGCAAATCTGAGCCTCAACAAACATTTATTTTTGTTCACTTGTGGACGTGGTTTAACTAAAGTAAAGTCAGACTTCCAATGTTCCTGGATAACTGGTTTCCACACAAGCATGAGCGGGAACTGGAGAGAACTCACATGACACCAACATTAATCATAAATCCTTCATGATTCTACTTTGATGTGTAGAACATGTTTTACGCTAGAACTATGGTTCAGGTGGATCACTGCTGATAACCAGAAAACCATTTTCTGGAACTGGTTTCCTCACACCGGGAGCATCCAGGAGACGTGAGATTAATTTCAGACATTTTATTTTCCCAAATAACTCAGTTTGATTTGTTAAAATGTAACAGAAAGAAACACGAAAAAACTAAACTGAAGCAGAGAACGTTTGGGACGTTTCAGCTTGAAGTTTAATCAAGACATTAAGGGTTTGTTTTTTGTTTCTTTTTACCTTTTTAGCTCTTTTTTAAGGTTGTTAAACATTTTTGTGTCATGTGAATTATTGATGAACCAAATAAAAAAAACGTAAAAGGTAATTTTTGTTCATTCTTCTTATTATTATTAATATTAATATTAATATTATTGTCTATTTTTGAAAAACTACATTGTATTTTTTATTTTCTTATTCTATGAAAAAAACTACAAGGTAATTTATATTTATTATTTTATGTCTATTATTATTTCTATTTTTTAAACTGTAAGGTAATTTTAATTTATTATCATAATTATTATTATTTATTATTATTATTATTATTATTATTATTTCTATATTTAAAATCTGCAAGGTAATTTTTTTAATTTCTTATTCTATTTTAAAAAACTAAGTACAAGGTAACTTTTTTATTATTTTTATTTTTTAAAACTAAGGTAATTTTTATTCATTATTAGTATCAATATTAATATTCTTATCATTATATTTTTGAAAAACTACAATGTTTTTCTTTATTTTCTTATTCTATTAAAAAAAACTACAAGGTAATTTATATTGATCATTTTATTACTATTATTATTTCTATTTTTACTGTGTATTTTTAATTTATTATTTCATTATTATTATTATTATTATTAATAATAATAATATTATATTTTATTATAATTATTATTATGATTATTATTATTTCTATTTTTTAAATCTACAAGGTAATTTTTTAATTTCTTATTCTATTAAAGAAAAACTACAAGGTAAATTGTTTATTATTTTATTACTATTATTATTATTTCAATTTTTTTTTAAACTAAGGTAATTTTTATTTATTTAATTATTTATTTATTTTTATTTATTATTATCATTATTTTAAAAAACTACAAGGGAAATTGTTTATTTATTTGTTTATTTTTTTTTATTTATTTATTTTTAAAACAATCTACAAGGTAATTTAAACTTTTATCAGGCTGCATCCAAAGTTTCATCTGACAAGGTTTTTACTTTGTTGTTTTGTGTCAGAAGTCAACAACATTGTGCACTGACGCTTCCCTCTTCATCATTGTTTCTACGTCTTCATCTTATTTACACCGATTCAACTTCAGCCGCTCATCTATTCAGCCGTTAGTTCTCCAGAGAACATCTGGCTGATTTAAGAGAAGTGTTAATAAAAACTAAAGTTAAATCCACTGAATATATTCTGCTGAAGTCTGTTAGAGCTGATGCACATCTGCCCAGATGTTCATGTGTCATTCATTGTAGGGAAGTTTGCACTCTTACTTGTACCTTGATAGCTTAATAATGGTTGAAATTTTGTATTTTAATAAAGTACTTCTTTATTTCCTATATTTGGTTGCTCAGAAACCAAGTTGAGAAATAAAGTTTCTTATTATTACAGGAAGATATTAAAAAACTAGAAATGAGCTATAATGCATGTCCATTTCCAAACTAAAATGAGTTTCATTTCACTTTGATGCTCTTTGAATCTTCTGCATGGGGAAACCATGTTAGACATACAAATACAGTTTACCTGTCAGAATGATGATGATGACGATGAAGGATTAGTAATTGATGGTGGCGTCATGCGACTACTCCCCAGTTACCGGTCAGGTTAAAACCAGTTATCCAGCAGAGACGTCGGTGGGCTGACTTTATTTCAGCTAAAACACGTTCCTGCTGCATTTAAGTTCATCAGTTCATCTCAGTGAGAGAACCTGAACTCATCATGTGAAGCATCGCCTCTAATGTGATCACATCAAGTCTCCTCATCTTCCTCATGGACCGACTGCGGACTCACATTTATGGAGTTAAGTTTTACCAACGTTGGTCCAGTTAAGTCAGAGGGCTTAGGCAAGAGTTTGAAAACTTTCATTAAAATGTATTTTTAAGTAAAACCAGCTTAGATTTAACGACGAGAGCATCGCACTGGTTGAATGTTTCTGGAGGATCAGATGTGGTTCTGTTTGGGTTTTTATTGGGGGCAATTTTTGACTGCTTTGATCCTTTGATCAAATGTTTTTATTATCAGGTTGCTTCTGATGTGACTCTGATTCGCTCATTTCTTTGCTTTTACTCAGTCAGTAAGTAAAGTTTATATTCTATATAAGATGCTGGGAATGTTTTGACAACATCCATGTGAAAACATGGTTTATTTGTATATTCATTTATCTTTTCTCATTTCTTTTAAAGTCTTTTTTGATATACATTGACCCAGTTCTTTATTTTGGCCACCAGCATACTAAAATGATGTGTAGCGAGTAAATAAAGTATAAAACATTAAGTATTTGTTTGGTTAATAATTTGCATGAGACATTTATTTATGTTTGAACTGATTGTTTTGTTTGGTTAAAGGATTAAATAAATAAAAAAAAAACAGCTGCTTTATCTGACATTTTCTTCTAAAATTTACATTTATTTTAAATAAAATTTGCAGGTTTTCATTCCATAATGAAATTGTATCTTATTTCATTCAGCCCAGCTGCAGACTTACAGCCGATGAACACTTTACTTAATGAGGATCAATAAGGTTTTTTAATAATCTTATCATATATTGGTTATCTCCATTTTCCATCCTGACTCTCCCTCGCGCGTGTTCCTGTCTGTCCTCCTTTCCCTGACCAGCAACGCCGCAGACACAAAACTGCGTGAATGTTGAAACTTACCGCAATGACCAGCCCGATGGTTTCAGACAGGGTGGCGCAAAAGATGAGCGACACGCAAAAAATCCCGAAGCACCTCTGCATCTGAAAGACGAAGAGAAGAAGATGCAGCACAAACTTCAGCACACACTCTGTATGAAGATGAAGATGTGTCGTCATCTTCTTCGCGCGCAGGTGGATGAAGTGGAAGCTCACCTTTGATCGGAGCTTCCCGCCGGACGGAGCTGCAGCAGAACTTGTGTGGCGCGTCTGGTTCGGATGAAATGAGGACTCCATCCACCTTTTATGGCCCCTCCATCCCGACCCACTGCCGTCAGCAGCCCCCCCCCCCCTCCTACAGGCAGGATGGGCAGGTCACGAGCGCAGCGCATAATAACATCCAATGGAATCATATAATTATATAATTCCATCATCAGATTTTCCCTCAGAGACTCGGGATTTAATTTACAAAGAAAAGAAAAAAAACGTCTCCCTTTTTATAAAAAAAATAAAAAAATTATTTATTTTTTTATGTTCTAATCTGATAAATGAGATTATTTTGGGGAATCTCTGAAGAATAGGTGGTCAATCAAATCCTTCCCATCAATAATTCGTTTAGGCTCCAATTCCACCAACGTGACTAAAAATAAAGGGAATAGAAATTATTTCCAAATTTATGTAATTATGATTTTATTCCCATTCGACCACAAACATCATATGAGATGTTGAAACTGAGACATTTCATAAGCTGATTTTGAATCAGATGGCAGCAACATGTAAAAAGTAGTTCCAAGGTGATGCTTAGGGATGTTTGATACTGGCTATTTTAAATTCTTTTTTTTTCCTTCTTTCTTCTTTTTTTTTTTAACGATATCAGATATACCGATACTCTTAATTTTTTATATCAGCCGATACCGACCTCTGCAGATAACTGTGAGGTTGCATCTCTCATATTCTGAGAAATACAACTGCTCTGAGAGCAAAGATCCCAAATTCTCCTTAACTCAGCCAGTGGAGTTCATTTTGGACATCTGGCTGCCAGATATCAGACACTAGCAGGTATTAGATACTACCATATATCAGATACTATATATCAGACACTAGCAGGTATTAGATACAATCATAAGATACAGAGGTCATGTGGCTAATTCTAATGTTTCTGACAACTTGGTAACTTAACCAACAACTTAAACTAAACATTAAAGTCTCTGTTATTCTTCCAGGATAAAAGGGATTTTTATACATGCTGGATCAACGCCAAGGTTTCCTTACAGCACGAGATCTTACGAGATTTCATTAGTATAAATATCAGTCTGAAATATATGATACCAATATTTTCCAAAATCACATTTTAATGCCAATATTGGCTAATAATATCAAACATCTCGAATGTTTACCATCGTGTATCATCTCTTCTTTCAACAACTGTCTGTAAACGTCTGGGAAGTGAGGAGACCAGTTCTGGAGTTTTAGGAGAGGAATGTTGTTCTGGTCTGGTCTGATGCAGGATTCTAGCTGCTCTACAGTCCTGGACCTGGCTGCTGGATTTCTGCTTTCATGATGCTCCAAATGGTTTCTGTTGGTGAAAGATCTGGACTGGGGGACAGTGAGGGCTGGCTGAGGGCAGGGCAGGCCTGGACTGCAGGAGACAGAGAGAGGCTGGCGAGGGGCAGAGAGAGGACTCTGGACGCAGGCGGACAGTCAGCAGCAGGACTTGACTGCAGGCGGGCCAGTTCAGCAGCAGGACTCTGGACTGCAGGCGGACCAGTTCAGCAGCAGGACTCTGGACTGCAGGCGGACCAGTTCAGCAGCAGGACTCTGGACTGCAGGCGGACCAGTTCAGCAGCAGGACTCTGGACTGCAGGCGCACCAGTTCAGCAGCAGGACTCTGGACTGCAGGCGGACCAGTTCAGCAGCAGGACTCTGGACTGCAGGCGGACCAGTTCAGCAGCAGGACTCTGGACTGCAGGCGCACCAGTTCAGCAGCAGGACTCTGGACTGCAGGCGGACCAGTTCAGCAGCAGGTTGTGTTTGTACCAGTTACTTTTCCAGCCCTTTTTTTTTTTTTTTTTACATGAAAAGGTCAAATGCATCTGTCTCAACATCTGATATCTTGTTGATGTTCTTCTGGGAATAAAATATGGGTTGATGTGATTTACAAAACAATGCATTCTTTCACATTCATTCATTCATTTGTAGCTGATCTGGATGGAGGAGTGCAGAAGTCTTTGTTTGTCGCGCTGGGGTGATGTTGTGATGAGACCTCCTGTGATCTTCACCAACCATTTTAACCTTGCTGTGAAAGCGGGGCACACGTTAACAGCTGTATCTTCCTATAACAGGATAAAAACCAGAACCAGCTAACGAAGCCCATACAACACACTAGAAGGTAAAGATGAGTCTGATCACTGAAACATAATTTTGATTACACTTAGCAAACCAATAATCATGTTTGCACACAATTACCTTCATGTAAGATCCAGAGCTTCATTAGATCCAATCACAAGCCCGGCAGGCACAATCAGCTGTTCATGGCTGTAATTGTGAAGAAATGTTTTTGTTTTCTCTTTCATATAAATGCAAACACACTCAAATACACCCACAAAGTGAAGGAGCCATCTGCCCTGCAGCTCCTGAGCGAAGCTCGACTCTCCAGCAGGACAGAAACAAAAAAGAATCAGAGTTAACAGGTTTACATGCAGCTGAGCTCTTCAAAACAACCACCAGATGATTCTACCATCCAGACGAGCACGATCAGCACAAGGCGCTTTCGGACTGTAGGAACCTTTTCAGGAACCGGGCCGTTTTTTGGTGCGTTCGGACGTGTAGGAACTAGGGACCTCGGCCCTCAGTTCCTATAACCTTTTAGCTCCTACTCCGAGGCAGGTTTTTTTCAGGGTTCCATAGGAACTGAAATACGTAGATGTTTGGTAGAACAGGCAAGCCCCGCCCCTTACGTGATCTCCGCTTCTTCAGCCCTGCCATGTTTAAAAAGTCCCACAGCTGTCAACAAGAACTATTACAGTAGGAGTGTACCAATTCATTATTAAATCAATCACAATAGGCGCTTTCGGACTGTAAGAACCTTTTTGGTGTTCCTATAACCTTTTCGGGAACCGGACTGTTTTTTTGCGCATTCGGACATATAGGAACCAGGGACCTGGGACCTCAGTTCCTATAACCTTTTTAGCTCCACCTCCGAGGCAGAGTCTTTTCGGGGTTCCTTAGGAACTGAAATACGTAGATGTTTGGTGATTGGTAGAACTGGCGAGCCCCGCCCCTGCGTGAGCTCCGCTTCTTCCAGCCCCGCCATATTTAAAAAGTCTCACAGCTGTTTACCTGTTTACCGAGATCATAATAACAACAAGAACTATTACAATAGTAGTGTACCAATTCATTATTAAATCGATCACAATGGTGCACGTCCTGAATCGATAACTATTTTGAAATGTCCAAAAGCAATTATTTTCATATTAATTTAATGACCAAATACAGCTGCAAAGTACAGCAGTAGAATCTGCGACTTCAACGAAAACAAAAAACGAAGTTGCTGTAATCGGGTGGTTTCAAATAGCATCACTTGGCGAAAGTTTAGAAAGCTATTACAGTAACTTCGCTAAGCTAAGCTAAGCTAAAGTCAGTGCTGCGAGATTCAGAGAATGACTGGGTTGGCTAGAAAAAGCTTCTGCCCACTTGTCCAACTCAGGGGACTGCGGGGGGAGGCTCAGTTTCACCCAGAGGTGGCATACGCCTTTAAAACAAGTTCCTATATCTCACTGAAATGTTTCTCTTTAAGTGATTTTTGTTTTATTTTAAGTGTGATGAGATATTTTGACTAGAAATGAGAAAAATACACTTGTTAAGATTTGAGTTTTTGTAGTTTGGGGTTATCGGGAACGGAAAATATTGTACCTGATGAACGCGGTCGGGGTCTGTGGGAACCAGATCTACTTCAGGAAGTTTGTAGCATTCCAACGTCTATTTTCCAGCCTGTCGTCAATGGTGATAGTCCTTGGTCTTTATCTGATTACACATAGCCGTGGATCAATCGAGAAATCAATATGAAGCATCTCTAACAATGTTTTCAACGTCATTGATCAGAACAGAGAATAACCAGAACATACGAGTTCATCTGGGAGGAATGCTTCAGCAGCTTTTATCTAAGTTCAGAGACCTTGTGCATAAGACAATTGTGTTTTGGAGCAATTTCAAATTAAACTGAAGTTTGTACAGAAACACACGCGCTCCTTCTGTGCCAATTACATCCTCCAGTTAAGTTAAAAAATAAAAGCTGCTTGGTAACCACCACCCTCCTGGACTCCAGTTTTGCATTTTGATGACATTTGCTGCTCTAAAAAAGTCATTTAGATCTGCATGAATTAAAGACACACAACGGAATTCAGCAGTTTTCTCAGTGACGCGCCCCTATCGGCGGCTAAACTAGCATCCATCTTGTTCGTCTTGTCTGTAAGCTCACTCCAGCCAGTAGAAGACAGTCTTATCTTGACTCTTGTTCTGTCCCTTCCTCTGTTTCTTTTCCTCTCTTCCTCCGGTGATGTTTCCTTGCGTTTCTTTACTGAATTTGACATGATGCGCATTCAAAAGACCCGCGATGTTGATACCTGTTTTACATCCGGTTGCTAGTGAGTGATGCGGTGCTGCAACCAATAGTTGGCTGCAACGTCACGGTCGCGTCCCGGATGGGAATCTTACATAGTGCTGTTTCTGAGCCCCGGGACGGCTCTGGGCACTGACAGCTCGAAAATGCGCATAATGAATGTTGGTGTGACATCAAAACGAGTCAGAAACACAGATTTTTAAGGTCTACAAGTTACGTTGTGTGTCTTTAAACCAAAAAGTTTTTTTTAACCCTTTAATCCCTGACTCTAGAAATAATGGGTAGAAAAATTTACTTTTTTAAGAAAAACTCAAGTCTTTATCTGCTCGTTTAGCCAAATGTAAACGAATTGAATAAACAGAGAATGTAGAGTTTATTACCATGTGAATATGTCAGAATTATTGTAGCACAAAAGGTGACCACCAGGAGGCAGAAGCAGATTGTACAGCAGGGCCTCAAGTTCAACGATAAAAATGACCCGATATGTTTGTGTGAAGGTACACAAGGAGGGCCTGGGTGGGATTCAATCCCCACACTCCCTGTTGGGAGACATGCATCCGAACCAGTCAGCCAAAGAGACATCCCTGTGGCCAAGTAGCCAGGGCGTATGATCAATCTGAGGCATCGTGACAGGACCCCACACTGTCATGCTGTGATACACTGAGTCTTGAAGGCGTTATAGAAGATGTTTCTTTCAGCAATTTTTGCAATATTTGATTAAATTGGGTTCACAACCCCATAGCTACGCTATGATTACTGTAACTAACAGCTTTCAATATATAAATGTCATTATACATCAGCTGTGAAAGTAATGGGACTTAAAAGCATCCTCCAATCATTTCTGCTTTCATTACATGTTTTGTCTGTTGCCTGTCAATCATTTTTACCACCGTAGTAAGAGGGATTGATGGTCAGTTCAACGGGTAATAGGCGAGACTGATCAATGAGAGTGATTGATTGGTGAGAGTAATACTGTGTGTGGTAAACAGCACATTCTCGTCTGATGTTTACAGCAGGTAGCGAACATCATTCTGCTAGCAGTTAGCAACGTTCAGACAATGGCATCTGTTTTACTTGTGTTTGTGACATGATGGAGAATCTGTAGCTGCTGTCTGTTAAACATTAGAGTGGCTCACAAATGTTGATTCAAAAACTCGCAACAGTATCTGCTTTCTGAAGTGCTGAAACATCTTCTATAGCGCCTTTAAGTAGTTAAGAGTTATATAATCGTTCATCCGTGAAGTTTTACTTTTGAGATATGAAGGAATCCATCTGTTGTTTCAGCCTGGAGATGTTTTTGGAAAGTTGGGTGGTAAATAATCTGTGAAAGGTACAAAAGATAAGTAACTTGTCTGGTGATATCAGAGGGAAATATTTTTAACTGCCATGTGTAACGCAATATGAGAAAAAAAGAGATAATTAAGTTGTGTCCAAGTCTTAGTACTGTAGGTCGTCCGGCTTTTTCAACTTGTATTTTATTTTAAGCGTTCCTTAAAAACTGCTGAATCAAGTGCCTCTTACTAACTCTGTGATTAACCCCAACTTGAGGATTTAACTGTAACACGCCATCATGTTTAACATTTAGATGCTTTTCTGGAGGACAACTAAAACATGAAAACAAGTTAATGATCTCATTCCCACGTTTTAGTATGGCCACAGTTAACATTTTTTCTGTCAGTGTCACCAGACAGGGTCCAAAGAAAAAAACACTTAAACAGAGATGTATTCTAGTGTGCTGAGGTCCTGTAACTTTTACACAATATAGCTGCTTTCCCACTGAAATTAGCTCGTTCGCGCGGGTTTTTCAAACGTGCATGGACCCGCTCATAACCAGCATTTTGCTCCTTTCCCAGTGACAAAAAAAAGCCGGGTCTGATCACCTGCTGGCAGCTGCATGGCCTCTATCCCCACTGCTGCATGTTGCGCGTTGATGATGTCAGCTGTGCGACAGAAATCAGGAAAGTAAAAAATGGAGAGCGAGTCAGGCCGCGGTCAATGTGCTTTCTTATTGCACCTTTTGTCCGTCCTCAAAGTGGAGGAAAAGCACCAGATGACTTTCTTGTGCAGATGGAATTCAGGCGACGTGAATTTGTGGCCGAAGCAGAGTTGTTTTGGTACTTTATATGATACGGGACTGGCGTGATGTCACAATGTAGCCACATACAGCCCAACGTCATCACGTAAATTCGCGGGTCAACCTGGGTCTGGTGTTCCCACCGCATGCCGATCAGAGCTGAGCCGCTTGATGGCGATTTTAACCCGCATCATTTGACACGGGTCGACGCGGGTTGGTGAGCCTTTCCCACTGCCACTAAAAGCTGATTGTTCACAGGGTTTAAACGGGTTTGGCCAGTGGGAAAGTGGTATATATTGCCTTTAGAGCAATGTTTCTCAATCCTGGTCCTCAGGACCTCTGCCCTGCTTGTTTTAAAAGTTCCCGCTCCAACACACCTGATTCTGATTAACTGAACTGCTTCTTAAAGGTTGAATATGAAACATTTTTATGAAAAGCTCCAAAAAGCCTCCATGAGGCGTTTGGAGGAGTGCAGAATGAAAATACAACATTTAATTAAAAATTACATTTAGCCTGAAAAGAAATATAAAATAAATATTAATGGGTTTGACTTCTCTGCAATGTTTACATCTACAAGCCAATACAGGCCACCATTGGGGGTTGCTAATTACGATGTCTGTGTGGCAACAGTATGTTGGGCACAGCTAGGCTGGTACAGGGGAAACAGTGGAGTCGGCAAGTCCAGCAGCTGCTTCAGAGCCCTGGACATATTGTCTCTTTTTTTTTTTCCTCCAAACAATTTATCATGCTGTATATACAACACATCGAGTGTAAAAACTGGCAAATATTGTGCAACAATATTTCAAAAGAAATAAAAAGCAAAGACAGACATGTTACAGTTGCTGCCATCTAGCGGTGCATCCCAGAACTATCTGTCTCAGAAGAGGAGTGACTTGAGAAGAGCAAAAACTGGAGTAGATTTAAGTGAATGTGACAGTGTGGGGTCCTGCCACTGTGCCTCCGACAGATCATGCGCCCTGGCTACTTGACCACAGAGATTTCCCTTTGGCTGACTGGTAAGCATGCACGACTGACACCCGGGAGTCTGTAGGATCAAATCCTGCCCGGGTCCTCGTTGCGTACTTTGCCACATGAAGCCTACACCAGATGGACCCACATAGGCATTTTCCACGGCATCAAAACATTGAAATGGCAACTTTTCTCCTGTAAGCTAACTTGTTTGCTAACGTTTGCTGTCAGTTATAACACTTCTCTGGATTACTTATTGGATTTGGTGCAGCTGCTGGTCACTTGTCGTATCAGCAGTGAGCCTGGCATCCCAGCGGCTGGAGTTGTTTTTCTGCCGTTGCAACTGCAACCCTGACACACGTGATGTTGCTGCTTTGTCCATATTTCATATCCAACCTTTTTGTTCTTTGCAAGCCTGCCAAGGAGCCATTCACACGATGCAGGAGTGTTAAAGCAGAAACATCTAAAGCACAGGCATCAAGCTGAAATGAATGGGTCCTTGTGAAGAAGTTGACAAGAAGCTGTTAGATCCATCTGATTTCCGTTAGGTGTGTTAGAGCGAAGGATCAACAAAAACCTGCAGAACACTGGCCTCTGAGGACCGGAGTCCTGATCTGAAGCATGAAGCAACAACACAGGAAGTGGGGAGCTGTTGGGGCTGCAGCGCTCCCTGGTGGCGGCTGCAGCCCCTACAGCCCCTGCCAGCATTGACGGGAGGCCTACACTTAAAAATAATAAATCTACTGTATATAGTTAATGTGTGTAGAAGAGCCTTAAACAGAGTTGCTGGGGCTGTGTGGAAAAACTATAAAAAAAACAACAACAACAACAAAACAAAACAACAAAAAACCTAAATCCTTTGTTTAGGAGACTGTGTGTGTGTGTGAGAACTCCTCGAGTGAGCTCGAGCTGAGTGCTGATCAGAACAGTGGTACGTCTGTGGCCAACAACAGACCTCATGAAAGTTAGTTACCGACTGTACAGTGTATCACTCGTTGATGGATGTGACTGTAACATGTTTATCTAATCAAATAGCAACAATCCGGCAATATTCCTGGTACGTTACCTAAAGGTTACACTGCTGTGACCTCTAAGGAATGTTCCGCAAACGTTTCCATAACGTAACCCTTAGGGGAAGTTTAGGCAACGTTCGCGGAACATTTTAGCCGAAAATGTTTAGGCAACATTTTCGCTAGCGCTGAAAATGAGGCTTTTAGGCTGCTACTGTTAAAGTAATATCGAGTCTACTCTTGTCATGTGGTGCTGTCGGCCTCCTTATGGAGAAAAAATGTAAGAAGTTTTGAATCGTTTAAAACTTAATGTTTTATTTGTGTGTAGTCCGATCTTATGGCTAGTTATCAGCCTGCTACGGCTGCTAGCCGGCTACGTCTACATTAGCCCGTGTAAGTGCTTAAATTAGCATGATCCCTCCTATTGTCAACATTTACCCGGCGTTACCCTTTATTCACATATTTCTTCAGCCAGTTAAGAGGGACATGTTAATCCCAAGACAACGGGTCAGCAGGCTGGTGACTTCCCCGTTTAATGAAAGAAAGTGAGGACAACAAAACCCGCCGCAGACTGATAGCAATTAGCAAAGAGCGCTACAGGAAAGTAGCCTCAACAACCCGACTCCCAGTCGAAAATTTGCTCGGCCATAAAATTTTTATAGTCATTTATTACTCATGGCAACAACACCACCATATCGTCAGCCTAAATGAAAAAAAAAAAATCTGTTTTCTCTGGCCAGCATTACTTCGCTAGTCCCAGAAATGAACTTCCTGTTTACATGCTGATGTCATACACGTGCGTCTGCCCGTGATGTGGCGCATGCTCAGTATGTGCAAATGAGCATCAAACCTTAAACGATTCTTAAACAACAGTATGGATGCAGATAAGACGGAGTGAAACGCCCCGTATAACATTAACCTCTTAGTGGAGACGTAGTTTTTATTATTATTATTATAATTATTATTATATGGCATGATTATGGCATGAAGGCAGAGAGAGGACCAGAACTGCTGTAGAGGTCATGAGAGCAACTGCACATGTTTGAAACCAGCTGGTGTGGTACCAGAAGTGATGGGAAGGTGGGGCCTCCCGAAGCATTGAAGCGTTCCTTCAAAGGGACTCATTCCAGAGCCTCAGGAGGTCTTATTTGTTCTGGGAAACCATCTAACATACAACAGGCAGCGGAATTTCATTCTCTGCTCCCCGGTCATTCGCTCCATCACTTAGTGGAGGGTCTAGGCCCAGTCTAATGGGGGCGGTATGTGAGGTATGTGTGTGTGTAACAGGCCATGTTTTTACTTAAGCCCAGTCAGGAAGTGGCAAACATGCTTCTGCGTGTCATTTTTCAGTGAACACGACTCAGAAGTGAGAAACCTCCCACATGGAGGCCTGTAGGTAGCTGCACCCCCAACCCCCTCCATACGAGGACTTTGTGGTTCATTAAAGGATGCTTGAAGATGACATCTGCTCCGATGTGGGAACGCTCATATGAATCATATTTCGATGCAGCCTCTTGAGCTGTAGAGGGTCAGATTTAATGTGATGAACAAACAACCTACGTTGACGTTTGGACTGGAGGACTTGATGGTTTAATGACAATTGGGCTGCCAGTTAAGTGTGTTTAAAAAATGACAGAAAGGGGGATAGCTGGGAGACCAAGTCTGTAAGAGGTGTTGAGATGGAAGATTAAACCAGTCAGTACCTGGAGGAAAAACCACTGAGTAATCTCCGGAACATGTGTGGCTCTGGGACATGCAGGACTTTCTGTGGTATGGGTTTCTGTCTTTAGACCTACTCTGAGGAGGTTATTACCCCAGATGAACACACAATGGAGCTTTTAGCAGTTTTCTCAGTGACCCCCCCTATCGGCGGCTAAACTAGCATCCATCTTCATCGTACCTGTACTGTGATTCCCTCAGGCCAGTGAAAGACAGTCTTATCTTGACTCTTGTTCTGTCTCTTCCTCTCTTTCTTTTCTTCTCTTCCTCTGGTAATGTTTCCTTGCATTTCTTTACTGAATCCGACATGATGCGCGTTCAAAACACCCGCTGTGCTCATATCTGGTTCATATCCGTTTGCTAGTGAGTTAGGCGGTGCACAACCGATAGTCGGCTGCAACGTCACGACCGCGTTCTGGATGGAAAACTTACATACTGCAGTTTCTGAGCATCAGGATGCCGCTGGGCAGTGACGGCTCCAAAATGCGCATAATGAATGTTGATGTGTCATCACAACGAGTCAGAAACAGAAAATTCACTGCTGTCCCTTTAAAGGCAGAGACACACTGGGCCGAAAGTTACTCAGTTAGATTACTTCATTAGTTAATGAAGTAATTAGTTAAGTAAAAATGATAATTGTTTTTTTGGCCTATACTTTACTGAAAAGCAGCTGGTTTTACGCAACAGAGCAGTGTTAAAGCAACCCCTACCGATCTTGCATTTCAGAAAGCACAGCAAGATTATTTAAATATAAACAACCCCGCCTCACTCCTAAGATCCAACCCCCATTCCCTCTGCCTCCCAATGGAGACGCAAAGGTCTGACAGGCAGATCCCTCGGCCAATCCTAGGCGTGCACCCCACTGCAAGGATTGGTTGAAGTTTTCATTTAACATTTAAAGACTGGAATAATATTTTATCTTGATTAATGGTGGGTCTGTCTTGTAATTCAGAGTTCCATTACTTCATTCATAATATTTTACCCTATTAAAAAAATAGTGTAACAATGCAACATCGGTAAGGGTTGTTTAATGTTCAGGATGGAAATGGGGGGCAGACTGAAAGCTCCCTTTTTGGACTGTGACGTCCATCTCAGTCCTTGAGGCAAAAATTTGTTTAGAAATTATATTTTACAATCAAAAATGAATAAACAAATCCCTTTGCTATATGACAAAATATCAAAGTTGCCACTTGGACAAATCTTCAATCTGATGACTGGCTTGAAAAATCTAACAGAGTAACAGTGTTTAGGTGGAGCTCCCAGCATGCACCAGGATACTGAATGAGGTTTTATTTTTAGTAGTGTCTTTTCTACAGTAATGTAAATGATTCATGTTTAAATGGCAGCTATTTAGCAAAGTTTGGTATAGTGGATAAAAGTTGCTGCATTGCTTCTGATTCTAGAGTCTCTGTGGCAGCGTGAGTGAGAATGTGTGTTCAGTCTGATAATACCAGGTTCTGCAAACGTAACTAACATACAATGAAGAAAAGTTTCTCTTTGCTTCATTGGAAAGCACCTGTCTCGCACTGTACGTACAGATACTTTTAATAATCCTTATGTGATTACATGGGAAAAAAGTAATAAAACACATCATAAACATAGTACAGAGCCCCTCTGATGACGTTGAAAAAAAAGATTTAATGGTGGCCACAAAACGGGTAAAACATGCACACGAGTACTATTTCGTGTTCACTAAATATTCAATTGTGGCCACGAAATAGGTTTAATGTGTGCATTAAATACTAGTCTGTGGCCACTAACTAATATTTCGTGTGCACGTTAAAACTAATCTGTGGCCAGGAAATAGTATTTCATTCGCACATTTTACCTAACTCATGGCCATAAATTAATATTTTGTGGCCAATAAATAGTACTTTGTGTACACGTTATACCTGTTTCATGGCCACAATTAAACAATTTTTTTGTCCACATCAACAGAGGGGCTCCCAGCAAAGTATTTCATAGTGATGGGCTGTTGCTCAGCTGCCAAAGAAGAGCTGGCTCTTTTGGCTCTGGAATGGCTCTTAATGATCTTTTAGGATCTTTTTTAGCTGGATATTTCACTTTCACTTTGAAAAATCGAATGGTTTTTATGTTGAAAACTTTGAAAACCTTTTTGTATTAATGCTTTTATGAGAGCCTTATAAGTTTGTGCATTTATTCTGTCTTTTTAGACAATTTTTAGTTACTTATTTGCTTATTTGATAGGGACAGTACATATTAACGAAAAAATGTTGCAACAGATGTAAACATTTTGGATTATGCAGCAAGCTGGTATGCATCTGTATTCTGTAGGCAGGTAATGAAAAGATACACAATACTATTAAACAACAAAATAAATTAAACTGCTGCCAGATGCTGTTTACTGGTGTCACTTCAAGTTGTATTACAGGACAATGTGGTGCACTCACACTCTCCTCTAGGAAAACTCATGCGAAGTTTTCCTAAAAAAAAAACTGGGAGCCAACTCTTCTGAGCTTTGACACATCATGAATCTTTTGTGGCACTATATTTTACGTTAAAGGGACTAGAGGCAGGAATTAAAAAAACAAACAAACATGCATGTCCATTTTTTTTATACTAATGGGTGATGAAGCACTAAATACCAAAAATAACGTTTCCACCCCGTTTCTCTCCGTTGCTTTGAACAGGCTGTGTGCTGCAAAATGCACTGCAATTCAGTGTCCAAATTTCCCGCACTGCCCTGCTGACATGACATCAGATGACGCTGCATCTGCAGTTTTGATACAGGAAAAAGACGGTCGTGGTAAATTCAAACATTGTAAGCGATAGTTATGGATTCTTCTGCCGTCAGCAAACGATCCAGATCAATTGAAAGATAAAAAGTGTAACTAGGAAGAAAAAGGTTAGTTAATAACATTATAGCTTCAGTTTGTGCACGCACCCATGACGGCTTGGCTCGTGGCTGCAGTTACCTGAAGCACCAGTCGCGGCAGTCACGAGTTTCGTTTCTTAATCTTGCCTCAAATCCCTTTAACTTTGCAAAAAAATTGTTTTAGTTTTTTTGGGGGGAGGGGGTTGTTTGAAAAATTTTGGCACTCAATGTCTTTACGAGAAATCTTAATTTTGTCAATTTATTCTGTCGTCAAACTGCAGCCAGATGCCGCGTTACTTTCAGGTTTCACTCCTTGTTATATAACTAAAACGCTCTCCTCAACCGCTGTCTGCTGTCTTCACTTTCAACATCTGCCCTTCTTTCTGTTTTCACACATTGCTGCTCATATGTAACTGGCTGCATGGCCTCCATACTGGTCAATCAAAACAAAGTTCTGCAATCTTCTAAAAAGCTCTTCTGATTCACTACAAAGCATCGGCTGCTAGGGGCCGGTCACACTTAGCATGGTTGGAGTATATCCCGGGTACAAACAGCGGGGGGTAACGTGCTTCATGTTTAAACTTCAGTGTGACCGATGGCCGCAGAGTGCTTTCCCAGGCCCACCTCTGGTTCCAAAGGCTGCTGGCATGGAATGATTGCGTTATTCACCCACGTGATGAAGATGTAATGGCGCCGCCTATGTAGAGGCCCTGTCCCCGGGTTGAAAACGTGGAGAAGAGGAGAAACAACATGTCTTCAAAAGCATGATAAGCAGCTCTTGTTGAGCTCACCAGCTACACAAGCTTGCCATCCGGCAGTTGTTGGAAAAGTGTGAAGGTACAAAGCTTTATCAGCATGTTTAGGTGGATGTCAAACAACACAAATGACTATTAGCACCACCCGCTGGACTGGAGAGAAGCAGGCGCTATCACCTACGGTCACATGATGTGGAGGCACACTGGCACGTTTCCAGCTTTGCAAGTGACCGGAGGCTGTTTGTACAAGACTTTTGACACTTGGTGAGTTGAAACGGGGTCAAACCAATCGTCCCACTCGCTGCCCTAAGAGTCGGCTCTTCTGGGCATGACACGTCTCGTTTCAACCAAGTTCAGACTCCTGAATATTTCCTGTGTCGCAGAGGAGGCGGATACCTCGGCAGTGTTTCATCAAGGTCTACAGTATCACCAGCTGCACCCGGCTGGCCCACTGAGCCAACTGCCTTGCCCTTCCCACCGGCCTCATCACCTCCACCACAACTGCAGAGCATTTGGGTCCTCCACCTATTATGATATTTGTTGCATGTTTTTTTTAAAAGCCCCTTTATGCTCGATGCAGAAGATGGACACGCAGATGGAGGACAGTTTCGTCCGTCGTCTGCATCGGTTACATACGTAATTTGGTGCATTTTCGAGGGGCTTGCTGGTTCGTCACTCGATGCAGAAGACGGAGCAATACCACCATAAAACACGGGGTCAGTGTAGAGCTGTGGAGCTGATATGCAGGAACAAACCAGAGAAGAAGAACAGGAACTGGAACAACACAAAAACAGCCGAGGTCATTAGCCCAATAAAAGCACCTGAGAAAGAAGTCGCCAAACAAACAGAGAGAATCTGTAGACATGAATGGAGCTTTTGAAGAGAGGCTGTTTGAATGTGTCAGAAAATACACTCATATATCACATCGCCAGGGCACAGGGACAGGCAGCGCCACCTAGCAGACAAACTGTTTTATGAGAAATGGGAACGTAGAGGACACATGTAAGTATGAAGGCAGCCACGTAGGGTGATGCATGAAACGGACGTCACCATTTACAAACGTAAGGGAGCATAAATGGGCCTTAAAGCTGAGCACGAAGGAGGAGGAAACACAGAGGTGTGATCATGTTTTCCTAAACAAGAAGGAAAAATGGTGTGCAGGATTAATTTTGGCAAATTATCTTTCAGATTCACTCTTTCCATTTATCAACAAAACATAGTAAAATCATTTTACTAATCACTGTACCTCCTTTTTTTCATTTCTGTGTGGAAATGATACCCGCCACATAAAAGCTTTCCCTAACAGCATGATTTATTATTTTCATAAATGTTTGAAAGTGAATTAAAACCTGTGCAAATGCCCAAAGCAAGAAACACTGGTAAATTAAATTCATTTTAAATACCATGGCAGGGGGGAAACAGGCTAAATGGAACATTTATTTATCAACTTTCACTTTTGTGAGCATAAGAGATGAAGTAAAATGAAGTAAAGAAAGGCCATGCTCTAACTCTCCGCTTTCACCTCCCATACAAAGTCACGTCCCACTGATACATGGAGGGTTGTTCCAGGCAACACTCGACACTGATCCTCCTGAGGATTTACAGGATGTAATGCTGCTTACAGGTATCACGGATGGTGGTTGGTATTACCACAAAGTCAGAGTAGCTGGTAATTATGGAGCACACGCACAGCAAGACGTGATCCATAGAGAAACAGGACGTAACGTTTCGAAGAGGAGGGACACGTGAAGAGGAGAGTGAATGGGAGCCATTAGGTGACAGGGAGAGAAACAGCATGAACACAAGGAAGGAGGAAACCAAACAGGTCATGATGGTCAGAACATTGACAGAGGAAATGGAAAAAGATGTACACAACACAAAAATATGCCGCATTTAACTATTACATATTGCACGTGATGGTGATTAACATACAGTTGTGTGAAAAAGTGTTTGCCCACGTCCTGATTTCTTATATTTTTGCATGTTTGTCACACTTAAATGTTTCAGATCATCAAACAAATTTAAATGTGAGACAAAGATAACACAAGTAAAGAGAAAATGCAGTTTTTAAATAAAAAATTTTATTAGTGGGGGGTGGACTCCAAACCTCCATGGCCCTGTGTGAAAAAGTTAAAGCATAAACTGTGGTTTATCACATCTTTGGAAAGCTAAGTTCAATTTCTCTAGCCACACCCAGGCCTGATTACTGCCACACCTGTTCTCAATCAAGAAATCACTTAAATGATAAAAACATGGAACAGTGGGGAACCTTCCCAGGAGTGGCCGGCCGACCAAAATTACCCCAAGAGCACAGCGACGACTCATCCAAGAGGTCACAAAAGACCCCAGAACAACATCCAAAGAACTGCAGGCCTCACTTGTCTCAATTAAGGTCAGTGTTCATGACTCCACCATCAGAAAGAGACTGGGGGGCAAAAATGGCCTGCATGGCAGGCATGGCACCACTGCTGAGCAAAAAGAACATAAAGGCTCGTCTCAGTTTAGCCAGAAAGCATCTTGATGATCCCCAAGACTTTTGGGAAAATACTCTGTGGACTGACGAGACAAAAGTTGAACTTTCTGGAAGGTGTAGGTCCCATTACATCTGCCGTAAAAGTAACACGGCATTTCAGAAAAGGAACATCATACTAACAGTAAAATATGGTGGTGGTAGTGTGATGGTCTGGGGCTGTTTTGCTGCTTCAGGACCTGGAAGACTTGCTGTGGTAAATGGAACCATGAATTCTGCTTCTACCAAAAAATCCTGAAGGAGAATGTCCGGCCATCTGTTGGTGACCTCAAGCTGAAGCACATTTGGGTTCTGCAGCAGAACAATGATCCAGAACACACCAGCAAGCTCCCCTCTGAATGTCTTAAGAAAAACAAAATGAAGACTTTGGAGTGGCCTAGTCAAAGTCCCCACCTGAATCCAATAGAGATGCTGTGGCATGATCTGAAAAAAGGCGGTTCATGCTGGAAAACCCTCCAATGTGGCTGAATTACAACAATTCTGCAAAGATGAGTGGAACAAAATTCCTTCACAGCGCTGTGGAAGACTCATTGCAAATGCTTGATTGCAGTTGTTGCTGCTAAGGGTGGAACAACCAGTTATTAGGTTTAGGGGGTAATTACTTTTTCACACAGGGCCATGTGGGTTTGGATTTTTTCCCCTTTACTCATAAAAATCTTCATTTAAAAACTGTATTTTCTGTTCACTTGTATTATCTTTGTCTGATATTTAAATTTATTTGATGATCTGAAAGATAAGTGTGATAAATATGTAAAAATATAAGAAATCAGGAAGGGGGCAAACACTTTTTCACACACCTGTAAAATGTAGAAACAAGCATACTGTAGATTCAGCCTATGGATGCCTAAAAACGATAAATTCATGAGTATGAACACAAAAGACCAACACATTTTCTCATTAGTTGGATAAAGTCACCGGTTTCATTACCTCTGTTGGAGATCTAATTTATTCGTTTCACTGTTAAAACTCTCCTGACCATACACAGCACATAATGTACATAATAATAATAATAATAACACAGAACAGAGAAGATGAGGGACAGAAGAATCAGATCCAGGACTGGTTCGGATCAGGGCCGCTTTTGTGACTGTTGTTTTGCTAATAAGCAGTCCTGATATGGCCTTTTGTCCCAATAAGCCTGAAACTGCTCTGAGATTGACGCTCGTCATCCGACAGAAATAGAATTTCAATCAGAGGTTTCTGCTGTTTTCCTGCTTCTGCGTATTGTGTAACTGAGAGTCTTAGGACCTCTGATGGAGTTGGTCAGTGTCTTGATGTGCATCACATCCTGTCTAAATGCTAATAACGTGTACACGAGTGATGGAGTTTCCACAGAGCCCAGCTTTAAACCAGCAGGGATGCACAAAGAATATAATCACTGAATGGCAGCTTCATTTTGAATAAAACTCTCATCATGTTTAGGAAATGTTTTGAAAGAATTTTATATCAGCTGTGCAAGGAATCTGTTTCCATCTAGTTCCGGTGGGTTGTGTTCATGCAGAGAGATCTACCCAAGTTGCCACAGAGCTGTGATGAAGTGAAGTTGTGTTTATATCACTAAACCTACAGACATGGTCATGTGACTGAAAGGAACATACACTATATTGCCAAAAGTATTGTCTCACCTGCCTTGACTCACATATGAGCTTAAAGGAATAGTACACCCAAAGAATGGTGTGTGCTCATTTTCTACTCACCCTCATGCTGAGCAAGACTCTGGAGCACTTTTTTGGTATCTCAAATGCACCCGGAGATCGGACAGGTTTTCGTTTTCCCCTGACTTTCATATAATGGAGTTCACTGGTGACTGAACCAAAAAGGTCCATAAAAGTCCAAAAACCTTGACAATATTCCTCCATACTGCTCGTCCAATGTAATCCAGGTGTCCTGAGTGGGTAGCATCCATCATTTACTCGAAACAACATCATTTAGTATATTTAGCCTAAACAGTACTACATTGCCGTTTCTATTTGCGTGTTCACGACACTACAGAAGCCGCTGCGTTCAGCACCTACTCTGCCGATAATGTGAGCGTAGAAGAAGAAATTCGCTGTTTGCATTGTGTCAAGAGCGAACAGTCTGCGGACACACACAAGAGGGGTTGGCGATTGATTAAAAACGAACAAAGAACGAAAAAGACATCGCGCAATCTCGTCTGCCGCAGCTTCCATAGTGTTGTGAACTCGCAAGCGAGCGCTTCACAGCAGTTAGATGTAGTACAGTTTGAGTTATAAAAATATACTAAATGATGTGGTTTCCAGTAAATTATGGACGCTACCCACTCTGCGCCTTGGTTTTTCCACACATCTTGCAACCCTGTGGACTATTTTGAATGAAACGCTTGATTGTTCAATGATCACGCTTCAGAAGCTTGGCAATTTTAAGAGTGCTGCATCCCTCTGCAAGATATGTCTTATTTTTTACTTTTCGGAGCCTGTCAAGTCCCTCTTCTGACCCATTTTGCCAAAGGAAAGGAAGTTGCCTAATAATTCTGTTTGCCTAATACACCTGATATAGGGTGTTGATGTCATTAGACCACACCCCTTCTCATTACAGAGATGCACATCACCTGATATGCTTAATTGGTAGTAGGCTTTTGGCCAATACAGCTTGGAGTAAGACAACATGCATAAAGAGGATGATGTGGTCAAAATACTCATTTGCCTAATAATTCTGCACTCCCTGTATATTTGTGCTCCACTACCATTCATATATAGAGAGAGAGAAAGAGAGAGAGAGAGATAGGTTTTTTTTAAAAAAATAATATTAAAAAAAAGTATAAATAATCATAAAACCAATAGCCTGGTACACCAGCCTGACCAGCGCTATGTATGAGACACACGGCAAGTCAGACTTGCTGTGTACCAGGTGTGATGGTGTACCAGGCTATAAAATCACAATGTATGCATGTGGATGTGTGTCTAAATGAAATAATCTATGGTTTGTCTTAAATTTCAGATATCTATAATAAATTAAACTGCTTGAAAATCAGTTGAAAATTGAGTCAGTTATGGAGTATTTAATCGGAGCTAGATCTCTGCCTATACTGACTAATGCAATGATTAAACACGGTTTCCCCTGCCTAAGATGGCGGCTGATCTGAAGTATTGCTCCAATGGACAGCAGTGTCGGAGGCGGCATCTAGTGATATCTATGGGTAGCAGCAGCTCGTCTCCCTCCGCTCAAAGCAGAGTCCTGTGTTTTCTGCAGCGGAACGTTTTACCCACGTTTTGCGGGTAAATATGCACTGGATTATATTTTTCTCTGGTGTTGGCGGGTAGCAGGTAAGAATACAAACCTTTATTTACTTTTTGTGGACATGACAAATGATTATTGAGCCTATTTGGCCGTGAGGCTCAGTGCTTCACCCGCCCATGGCAGCGCAAGTACGTGAACCGGCGCTTTACTCTGGTCCAGCAAAAGGTTGGTTTTGAGAGCCAGGAGCCAGTGTTTACATGGTAGGAAGCTAAAGAACCATTTTTTAGTCTGGTTCTGGCGCAAACCAGTGCTGGAAGCAGTTTGGTGGATAGGGACCTGAGTGCTGTACAGTGGTTTCTGCTGTCACAAGATCTGTGTCTGGTCTGCTTAGGCAGACTTGCAAGTGCCGCTTACAGACGAGAGACACCGGTGGGAGACTAGGAACCATCGAATCGCTCCGTAAACACTTTGTTTAGACCCACATGGATCCTGATAGGCATTTATGGAGGTGAAAAAGTTACTGAGTTCTGCTTTAACTTAGTCTCTGGGCAGATCATATCATCACTGTACCCAACCCTTTTACTGAGGAGGGAAATCTGGCGTGCCAAAAACAATCCACCCCTTTTTCTTTGGAGAATTGACATATGCAGCAATATCAGCTACATGAAATAGTTTGCTATGTCATCACTCCTTTAACATAAAACATTAAAAGCATCACAGACGGGTGCAAAAATAAAAAAGATAGCATTTAAAAGAATATAAAAAATATAGAGCAAAAATACATAAAAAGAAACAAAATTATATTAACCATAATAAAATAATAAGTAAATGAAATCAAAATGGTTACAAGCATCAACAGTCCAGATAAGTTCAGAGATCCGGTGCAGATTTCATGGATAGACACATGAGAAGAGAAATGTTTTAACCTGGATTTAAAGGTGTCTCCATGGTGAAAGTGTCTTCTCCACTGGCAGTTTGTTCCACTTGTTTGCAGCATAACAGCTAAATGCTGCTTCCCCATGCTTAATCTGGACTCTGGTCTGAACTCTGGTCTGGACTAGCTGACCCAAGTCCTTTGATCTAAGAGCCCTGCTGGATTTGGACTCTCTGAACATATCACAGATGGATTCTGGGCTGTGCCTAGGATTTGCAGAGTCTGTTAAAGAGGGTAAGTTACATGAGGGGTCCAAGGCCCCTGAATCCCCTTTGATCGGTGGGGCCCAGGGGAGATAGGGGATCCCTTGGGGTGAACCCTGAAGGTAAACGAGTAAGGGGTAACTGTCAAAACCTTGGATTGCTGGTAAATGCATTGCAATGAGAATACTTACTGGGGTTTTATAGTCTATGTATATATACTATATATAAATATATATATATATATATATTATGCAGTGGTTCTCAAACTTTTTACAGTGTGTACCACCTGAGAAAACATCAAGCTCTCCAAGTACCACCATCGTGACCAACTTGAACATACAGTTGCAAAGGCTTACACTACGAGTTATGGACTGTTCACAGAGGAGGCATGCATGAATCAATTACTCCTAATATGGGAATATGAGAAGGCCATCTTCACAAGAGGGAACGAAAACACACACCTGCCATCTTTCATTTCTAATCTGTAGTGATGATAGTATCTTTGTGCTAAACTTTATTTTGTTTACACTTGATACATTTTCACTGCACTCCACCCTGGTGTTTTGTGCTGTTATGACTTATATTTGTGAGGTCTTTGCTCTAGCATGTGTTTTTGTTTTAAAGTTGGGGCAGAGAAAAAAAATTCTCGTACATCATAAATGAGAAGGATGATGAATTTTCTTCATCAGGAGAGCTGAGGTCCACTTCAGGTCTGCTGAAAAATCAGCAGCCATAACTTTCCTTCTGACCTCCGATTTTTAAAATTCCTACTGTGAGGCTTAGATAATGTCCCAAAGAGTGTTTGTGTGCATCTCCAATTCATCTCCTGTGAAGTAGAATCTTCAAATTTAGCTTTTTCTTTCGAAGATATGCCCAAATTCAGATTTTTCATATTCTCAGTCACTTGATCCTCCTCATTTATGATGTGTGTGATAGTGCCCAAGGTCCACACATCAAATCTTCATTATCCGCTGCCCACAAAGAGGTAACACCACGACTGTGTTGAAAATCCAAATTTAAAGGGACTAGAGGCAGGAACTGTGAAAGAATAAACATGTATGCCCAGTTTTTAATGCTAATGGTGATGGGCTTGTGAGTCTCATTTTTCATCTGCTTTGTACTGCCTTACAAGAGAAGGTACTGTATATCAGAAGGATGCTACTGGATGACAACTTGTCCTTATTTTGGACACAAGCTACCACCTACGTTTGAACTGTGCGTTAGATTTAAGTCCTGTTTGGCCCGGTGATACTTGCTGTCATGTAGCACCTGTACTGCGACCAGGACTCCTCATACGCTTCATGGCCGTTGTTGCTGCCATGAAATTCCTGCCCTGCTTTCCTCTGTGTACCAAGAAAGAAATTGCGTACGACTGGTGGTACATGTACTACAGTTTGAGAATGAAGGATATAAGGGATATATGATATACATGTTTGTCTTTTTCAGTCCGTCATCTGGTCATTTCAATACGATGTTAACATCTTCAAGGCTTGGCAGTTTCTCTTTCTTTGTCTCAGTCGTGTTAATTTCATTCTGTTGGCTTTAATTTCAGTTCAGCCTACATTACAAAATCTGGATCACATGAAAACTGTGGAAATTATTTAAATGTCCTGTAGAGGTTAAAGGTTAAAAGACTTTGTGGAGTCATACTTATACTGCAGGCTAAGTGTTTACAAGTTGACAGTCACTCTGTTGTAGATCTTCTGCTGATATAATTAGAGTAAATCCAATCCCCTGCAGAAAATCATTTTCATTTTTCTCACACTGCATAATGTCAAACAGGTCCATCGTTTCCAGTGCAGAGATCCGATCATAACTGTCACTCTAACTCAATTCAGACCTTCACAGTGGATCGTATTGGCAGCTGGGAGACCAGACTGAGACTAACCAGAACAGGTGGAGCGTCTTTAAAGGACGAACTGCCCAAGTATGTATTGATTTCTACAATGACGAGGCATCCAGGCCACAATTCTGTCCACTATCACCATGTCAGACTCAAAGCTGAGCTTTTCAAATGATCCATGTACAACTCAGGGCAAGGATGCAAGGGTGCATGCAACAGTTGAAATAAACTGGAAGTGCCCTTAAGAATGCGTCTGTTACTTTTTAAACTGTATCATTTCCCAGTGCAGCCAGGAACGATAAAACAAGTCCTTGAAAAGCTGTGATAACGTCTGAGCACATTATTTCTCATTGTGAGAAGCCCAGTGCTGCCAGTAAGATGTTTAATTCATCTGTGTTCAACAGGATTGGTGGGCAGAGCTGAAAGAGGTGCAGAGATCACAGTCATCAAGTTCAGTCAGGCAGCAGCTCCAAATCTTGTCTTCACCTTGAAACTGCAACGTTTCTGCAGATCTAGAAAGATTGAAATATATCAGGAAGGCTTACTAATTAAACTTCAAGGACCTCTGCAAACATGCATGTGCAAGTGGATGAGCCAAAGGATTGTTTTACAGCACCTCAGTAACAGACCTATTTAATCCAGTTCAGACCAGTTCAGTGTTTTTTCGTAAATAAAACGTCAACTCCTCAAAGGTTGCCAAGTTAAAGATACAAATGATCCTTTTCTGAATGATGACCCTGTTTTGTTTTTTAATCCTGAGACATAAAACTCTGGAAATAAGAAAGTGCTTAGTCTTTACCGCAACTGTGTCAAGTCCACAACAAAAACCGTCGGACATCTTCATTCAACAACACATCTCAGACTTTTTCAGGCCAGACTGATTTACAAAGTGGTGAATTATAAGTCCACGAGTGTATGTTATATCACAAAAATTCATTTTGGGATAAACGTAGCAGAAAAAGTCAGCGAAATAATGTTTGGTAGGTTATTTCATTGTTGTGACAATGCCTCTTGGTAATAAATGTTATACTGTTAGAAAGTCTGTTTATTTCCCTTTGAAATGGAGTCACGTTTGCAGGGAAAATGCATGTGTGGGATGTCCTGTGAGTTCAGATTTAGCTTGCTGTAGTTATTGAGGGCGTTCAGCGTGTTAGCAACAATTGCAATAGCTACTCATTTGTTTGTTCATTCATCTTAAAGTTGGTGAAATGAAGGAGTTTTTCTGCAGATAATGCACTATAGAGGGGTCCATTCATTCTGCACCCTTCACTCCCTTTATATGGATATACGTGGATTGTAACCAATCTAAATATCATCCAACGGAGTCAGAGACATATTGATTCGTTATTGACTTTCTAACGAAGCCCACATGGTGCCTCAATCGTTGTCCTTGTCAGGCTGATGTGGAGGCTGTTATTTCACTGCAGCACAGCTGTGACTGTGAAGCTGCCTAAGCTTTGATTCTGTCCTCAGTAACGTTTCCATCGTTGTCTTCTGCTGATCTCATGCTCATGGATGTAAACTGGATCATTTGTAGGTTTTAAAAATGTCACCAGTTATCTAAGATCTGAACACCCCGATTCCAGACAATTAATTAAATGCTCTGACACAACGATAATAAAATTGAGTCACCTGTGGAATCGACAGGACTGAAAAAACCCCATCCAATTGTCTTGAACGGCCCGTGCTTATTGATTGAATGATGATATGTCCATTTAACTCAAAGGCCGTTTGTGCCTTTAAAGGCAGATAGGAGATCCTGGAAAAATGCTTCGAGCAAGCTACATTTTAAAAAATATACCCCCTCAAAACCACGCCTCCAGAGCACAGGAACGTGTGGTTCGTCGATGGTTGTTGGCAA
The DNA here is from genome assembly GCA_023101725.1 of Atherinomorus stipes. Taxonomy (NCBI): domain Eukaryota; kingdom Metazoa; phylum Chordata; class Actinopteri; order Atheriniformes; family Atherinidae; genus Atherinomorus; species Atherinomorus stipes. The sequence goes on from JALJCO010007436.1 coordinate 501,912, forward strand.
AGATAACTGAGAACAGCCGAGTGGCTAGCTTGTTAGCTTCCCAGTAAACAGCAGAGGAACCACATTTCCTAAAAGTGATAACAAAGATGGGGACTCGAGTCGGGGACTCGGACTCGAGTGGCACTTAAGTCACATCACTTGGAGACTTCAGACTTGACTCGAACTCGCCCCCAAAAGACTTCAGACTCGACTTGACTTGCGGTTTGAGACTCGCCTCAGACTCGTGAACATTTAAAAAAATATATATATAAATATTTTTTCCCCCTCATGATGTCTCTGTCTGATCTCCTGTCTGTGTGTGACTGCTGTCATTCCCCCAGACTACACTGACCACGACGCGCCCACACGTGCACTCAATCAAACCAACGGGAGCGCCAGTGAACAGCATGATGCTGCACATCAGTGCATCACTGCAACTTTTGGTATTAGAAACTTAATAAAAGTGACAAATATGTGAGCATCAAGCTGCAAAGTCTGTGGTCTAAAAATCCAGGATGCTGGATTTACCACATCCACCTTCATCCACCTTAAAGGGATATTGTGTAAGTTCTCCTGTTATTTATTCACAAAAACTGATTATTTGGTTCAAAAGTGTTTTTTCATTAATCAGTAATCACTCCCATCAACAAACTGAAGTGCTCCTCTAAGTTCTAAATTTGCCGTTCGTATAATTCATTTACACATCGAGCGGGGCGGCTCGGTGAAGGCTGCCATGTCGTATCGCCATGTTTTTGCGTTCGGGAGAAGCATGACAGTAGGAAAACACAGAAACTCACCGGACACACCGGAGTTTTCAGCTCAGTTCGAGGTAATGCCTTTGAAAAGTCACCGCGCTGCAGTGGGGAGAAACCAGCGTCTCGCTGATGCACGTTCACGTGCAGTCGGGCAGACGGCCGTTAGTAACAAACCAGATGTCATTTTAATCAATGAAGCCGAGCGAAAGACGGTAAAACATGGGTCAGGGAAAACAATACGACATCGCCATGACAACAAATCAGATGTGGACTGATGTCACTGTAACTGACGGACCACGTCTTCACATAGAGGCCGGTGATAACTCTACATGCAGCGGATGTCGTCGGTCTGCCCGGTTTCATGCGAATGCAGCATGAAAAGTACGAGGGAGCTGCTCGCGATTACACAGTGTCCCTTTAAACACACCTGGACAGGTGAGGCACTGTGAAAGCTTAACGTTAGCAACTAGCCTGTTAAAGCTGGACTAGCAATGAGCTTAGCACCGTAGCTGCGTTAGCTTGTAACAACCGTTGTACTTAAGTCACGTTAACTTCATCAGATTGGCTCGACTGAATGTATGCAGAGGAAGAATGAGAAGGTTACTGAACACCGTTTCCATTAACTGTGACGTTGCCATGACAACGTTAAACTGGGAAAACCAAACTGGAATCAGACCATGCTGTAAACAACGCAGTTTTACTGGTTCTGTTTATTAGAGTCCAGCTGTTGTTGGTTCAGGAGTATCAGAAATATTTATTGAAACTGGATCTAAACGAGTACTGAATCTAAATTAATTAAGATGTTAAGGCTTTTTCAGTTTTATAATCAGTAATATTTTCTGCACTCAGCTCACATAGTTAAATTAAGCATTAAAAAGATTTCAGCTCTAGTGCAGGATCACTGTGGACACTGTCCTGCAGGTTTGGACATGTTAACCTGTTGCAACACACCTGAGTTTAGTTTAGTTTAGTTTAGTTTATTTAAGATCCCCATTAGCTGTAGCAAGCTACAGCTATTCTTCCTGGGGTCCCACAAAAAAAAATACAATAAAAAAACAAATAAAATAAAACAATAATAATAAAATTATATGGACATTAAAACAAAATCTCCAATAATCTATATATGTATATACATAGATACATACATACACATATATACATACATATACATATACACCTATACATACACAGAAACAATCAAACAAACCATAAAGCACAGAAGTCAAGATGACTGTGTACTTCCTCACAGTCATAGAACCATGTGATCTAACCAGTTCAATTTACTTTTGTCATTGCCATTACATTCTTCTCTACATACACATACACTTTTCTAATGCACACTAATTCACACTAACAGTCACATCCAAGTGTATGTATATATACATACCTACACACATATATACACATACATAAACATTTCTACATATACATACATACACCCACACACATATATATATGCATATATATACACCAACACACATACACTCATTCTCTACATGTGTGCATATATATATATACACACAAATATATATATACATACATACACAGTACACACACATACACATACATGCACACATACACATACATATATACACTGTACATACATGTACACCTATATACACACATACACACACATGTATACATACCCTTACACATGCACACACAAACATATCCATCTCTAATCCTCTATAAATCATTTTAATCATGTTTTATGTGACAACCTTTGATAAATGTTCTTTCAATGATCTTTTAAATTTTTTTAAATCAGTTATCAATTTAATGTATTTTGGCAGTGAATTCCATGCTTTCATCCTCTATACATAACAGTTCTTTTATGGCATTTGACTTTGCTTTAGGCAAACTAAAATTTCCTTCAGTTGCATGCCTGGTTATGTATTCATGATTCTCAGAACTAAAAGTAAGGTTTGTAAATAAAGTATAAGGTATTTGTAATACAGATACATTTCTAATAATAACAGTTAATGAGTATGAAAGTCTGTCTTTGACCAATAACCAGTTTAGCTTTTTATGCATTGTTATGATATTCGTCCTTAAGTCACACCGCAATATTATTGGGCAGCTCTATTTTGTACATGTTGTAATTTGTGTAGCATCTCTCCGGGGGCATTAGACCAAACGACTGGGCAGTAATCCAGTTGAGAAAATATCAATGATTGAGTTATCATTTTAAGAATATTTGGGGACATAAAGGTTGCATGTCTTCTTATGACTGAAATTCCTCTACCCATCTTTGCAATCATGTTATTAATATGTTTTCTCCATGATAATTTGTTATCAACCGTCACTCCCAGAAGCTTGGCCTCATGCACATTCTTTATCGAGACATTATTGATATTAATATTTAATACATGATTACTGTTTCGTTGTAGTTTGACCTCACAATCATGCTGTTAGTTTTTGATATATTCAATACCAGTTTATTTGCTTTCACCCATTTGTCCACACCTACTAGTTCATTATTCATAATAGTTTCTAATTCATTATTTGTTCTTGCTGATGTATATATAGTGGAATCATCTGCATACATAATTATTTTAGTTCTTTCGAGTATGTAGGGTAAGTCATTTTGTGAAAATTGAAAATAATAAAGGACCCAGACAGCTCCCTTGAGGTACACCACATGTCACAGTTTGTTTTTCAGAAAATGAACCATTAAAATATACCGTTTGTGACCGGTTAGTTAAATAACTGTAGAACCAAGTAAGTGCAGACTGTTCAAAACCATAGCAGGAAAGTTTTTCTAATAGTAGATGGTGGTCAATTAAATCAAAAGCAGCTGAAAGTCAAGTTATTAATGGCTCATTATGAGGCTTGTGCAGAATTTGACTCCAAGCTGTCATGTGTGTTACAGCAGAAGACATTGATAACCTGCAGGACATCTGCAGCAAGGTGCAGGACATTGGTCTCCGCTCCACATTCAGACAAGAAAAATATGTTATGAACTGCAGGATTACTTTTGAAAAATTTTCTGTTGGTCCAGATGGATTTTTGTACACGTTAAAAACTCTTAGATAGGTTAGAGCAGATTCACTACAGTAGTCTGAATAAATGTCCATGTTGATCTGCAGGTTTTCTTAATTCGGTACAGCAAAGACATCTTCCAGATGAGAGGGACAGAGTATTTGTCATGTAAGCATCCCCAACTTGAGTGAAAAGGGTTGCCACCCACATGCATGCTGCTTTTACTATCCACAGTGCTTCGCCTGTGATTGGCCTGTACTTCCGCGGCATATGAAAGGACTGAAAGGTTGTGTGTCTGAGATGGGGATCAGCAGCACTGGAGCACCACAAGGAACTGTACTCTCACCATTTCTCTTCACACTGTACACCTCAGACTTCTGGTACAACTCTGAGTCCTGTCATCTGCAGAAATACTCTGATGACTCTGCGGTTGTGGGGTGCATCAGTGATGGACAAGAAACCGAGTACAGGGAACTGGTCAGTCAGTTTGAGAAATGGTAACAATCAGCTCATCTTAAATACCAGCAAGACTAAAGAGATGATTGTTGACTTCAGGAGGAGCAAGAATAAGCAGCATAGTCCTGTCTACATCCTGGGAGAGAAGGTGGAGGTGGTGGAGAATTACAAATACCTTGGAGTTCAGCTGGACAACAGATTCGACTGGAGATGCAACACTGACTACATCTACAAGAAAGGTCAGAGCAGACTCTACTTCTTAAGGAAGCTGAGATCATTCAACGTCTGCACCAAGATGTTGCAGATCTTCTACAAGTCTGTTGTGGAAAGTGCAATCAGCTTTGCAACCATATGCTGGGGAAGCAGCATCAGAATCAGAGACTTGAAGAAACTAAACAAGCTGATCAAGAAAGCTGGTTCTGTGCTGGGGATAACTCTGGAGCCGCTGGAGCTGATCCTTAAAAAAAGAATGCTGCACAAGCTGATGAAGATGATGGAGGATTCTTCCCATCCTCTCCACAACACGGGGAAGAATCAACAGAGTGTGTTCAGTGGGAGGCTGCATAGGTTCACTTAGAACGGAGAGATACAGAAATTCATTCCTGCCAGCAGCATCACCCTGAAGAACAAGACTGGCTGACTTATGATTGTTGTTGCACTGTTAGTTTTTATATTATTGTTGTATTTATGTTATATTGATAGAAAAAAACGAGTCAGTATTACAACTTTGAATTTCCGTCCTGGAATAAATAAAGCATTTTCATTTAATTCATTTGCCTTTAACATTAAAAGATTTTTAAGGATCCCAATATTTACTAAATTGTGATTGATCAGGACTGAGGTTGATCAAATCATTCAACCCAGATAATCTGCAAAAGATTTTAATCTTTTTAATTGCAGAAACATTTGTGTCCTTCATGGCTTGAGAGGGTAGTGAGTTATAAAGATTACACAAAAACTAATAATCCATCACAGTCAATATTTTGGATAATCTTTGACAAAAGCTTCCTCCAGCCACCCAAAATTTGCTTATGAAAACTGATCAAGTAATTAAGATGGCATCTAAATGGTTACAACCCCCAAATGACCCACGAGGGAAATGAATTAAACTGACACCTGCAGGGTTACCTGCAACATCAGTGAAATCTATCATAGACAGACAGAAACTGCTGTTTTTAAGATAATAGAAAAAAGTTGCACCACTTTCCAGAGTGAAAAGTTAATAATTTTAGGCAGCATTGGCAAACAAAGTCAAGAGTTTCTTCGTTTTCTAGTTGCTGCAATGAGACACAAAGTCATTTTCTTGGTTTGTATATTTGATCATACTGTAAAGCAGCTGTCGGCTCTGTTGCACCTGGCCGATGACTGGAACCACTCTGTCGCCTCCTGCTATTAATATGTGCAAATTACACTTAATCATTCGTCATTTAGGTCATCTTCAGATGGAGCCGAGCCTTCCATCTAAAGAAATTACATTGTGAAAAGGCAATTATGTGTTATTTGTGAAGCGAAGGTGTAATAGCTGCCTCTTTTTGTAGGAACAAATCTCTTTGCTTCATGTGATCTTTACTGCCTGACACAACGTGTTTTCTTTGGTACCACATTTCCAATTCTTTTGTTTGGAAGACAAATCCAAACTCTACCCCAACAGAAACCATAAACTGTCTAAAACACCAGAAAGGGAGGGAAAAATAAAACTCCTTCACAGGAAGTCTTCCTTTGTGTTTCTGCAGCAGTTTTACTAGATTTTAATTATTCTTACAATTTTTTCAGGAGATATTCTGATTTTAATGCTATCTTTTCCAATTGTTTGTGATTTTTTTGTCTGTACCTGAATACTGGGAGTAATAACTAGTAATTTAGACCAGAATAACAAGCAACAACATTCATGGAGTGACTCACGTATGAGTTCTTATTTTATATGTTTAATGATTTGTGATGACAATGATGTCAGTATCTTCTCATCACGACTTTTTTATCTGGCTGTCTGATTGTATAAATGGCAAGACATGGTCTTAATAATTCTAACAATCAGGCTCTCAAAACCTAACGGACCCCCTGTACTCTTGGGGGGGTCCGTCATCGGCCATTCGTCCCCTGACGAATGATTAAGTGTAATTTGCATATATTAATAGCAGGAGGCTGGACATGGTCAGCAACAATAGTCAGGTAGGCTGTGGTGGTTAAACCGCCACGTTGGTACTGTAATAATTTTTATGTTAATATTTAGCTGCCACCACCTTTGTTAATCCGGTCTGGCCCGGTGACAGAGGCAAATGAGCACCCAGCACAAATAAGTTTAAAAGTACCAAATCTTTATTTAAAGAACTACTAACTACTCTAAAAAGTCTGAAGCAGCAGGCCAGGGCACTCCACACTCCTGCACTCAACATGCAAACAAAAGGGATGGTTAAACACCCTAAAAGAGGCACCGCGAACAAGACTCTATATGCACAGCAAATGATGCACTACACACGGTGGGGAGAAATTTCCCAAGGTTACACCACCCTTCAAAAAGACCACTACAACTATAAGTGAGTAGGACACACTTTAACCCAGAAAAAGGGAAGCAGAGTACAACCCAAGCAGCTGGCTGCCAACTTAGAGGGGCCCCTGTCGCAAACTATCAGTAAATTAAGAACTATTTTAAAAATACCTACGTACAGACTAGAATGATAAACAAACACTCATGAATATAATTAAAATAAGTCAACTCATCCTGCCCGGGTCTGACGACGAGGCCCCCTTATGGGGGCTGAGTTTTGGAACCTCCCACAGGACTGGAAGGAGTCACGGCTGTTCAGGTGGACCAGGCAGACGAATAAGCTTGGCAAGATGATGTCTGGAGTCACCAAGAAGTGGAGAGATGCTCAAAGACTATGGCGAGGCACTCACTAATCCCCCGTCCCTAGCTATCTAAAGGAGCCGTCAGGCCTCCCCTCCTAACCAGCAGGATGCAACTCCCCTAATCAGCTGTCTTCACTGCCAGCAGCACTAAAAGCTGCGAACAGCAACCACCCGCCTTGGTGCCACACTACAATCACAGCTCAGGGTAACCGTTTCTCTCATCTGGCTCCCACACCAAACTCTCCCCAACTTTCTCCTTCCTCCTCCCCTCTTTATCTCCTCTGGTCAAAAAACAACTGGGTTCAATCACCCTGCACAGGTGTACTCCATCACTAATCAGGCCTCCGCCAGCAGACTCACACTACAGAACTAAGGGGCCCAAAGTGTGCCAAGAAAATCTCTCCCACACCATTACACCACCACCACCAACCTGAACTGTTGATGCAAGGCAGGATGGATCCATGCTTTCATGTTGTTGACACCAAATTCTGAGCCTACCATCCAAATTTTGTAGCAGAAATGGAGACTCATCAGACGAGGCAACATTTCTCCATCTTCTATTGTCCAATGTTGGTGAGTCTGTGTGAATTGTAGCCTCAGTTTCCTGTTCTTAGCTGATTGGAGCGGCACCCGGTGTGGTCTTCTGCTGCTGTAGCCCATCTGCTTCCAGGTTGGATTCGTTGTGCATTCAGAGATGCTCTTCTGCATTCTTCGGTTGCAACAAGTGGCTATTTGAATTACTGTTGCCTTTCTATCAGCTCGAACCAGTCTGGCCATTCTCCTCTGACCTCTGGCATCAACAAAGCATTCTCTGTAAACCCTAGAGATGGTTGTGCAGAAAAAATCCCGGTAGATCAGCAGTTTCTGAAATACTCAGACCAGCCCGTCTGGCACCAACAACCATGCCACGTTCAAAGTCACTTAAATCACCTTTCTTCCTCATTCTGATGCTGGTTTGATCTGCAGCAGATCGTCTTGACCATGTCTACATGCCTAAATACATTGAGTTGCTGCCATGTGATTGGCTGATTAGAAATTTGCGTTAACAAGCAGTTGGACAGGTGTACCTAATAAAGTGGCTGGTGTGTGTGTGTGTGTGTGTATCTATCTATCTATCTATCTATCTATCTATCTATCTATCTATCTATCTATCTATCTATCTATCTATCTATCAATTATTATTATTATTATTAAAGAAGAAGAAGATAGATAGATAGAGGATAGATAGATAGATAGATAAAACTGTGTGTGTGTGTGTGTGTGTGTGTGTGTGTGTGTGTGTGTGTGTGTGTGTGTGTGTGTGTGTGTGTGTGTGTGTGTGTGTGTGTGTGTGTGTGTGCGGGTGTACCGTGTTCAGTCGAGCCTACCAGGTGCAGGAAGTGTGAACAGGTTGTGTCCGGAGTGTGATGGCTCAGCAGTGACGTCTGCTGCCCGTTTCCTGACTCTGGAGGTCCACAAGTCCTGGATGGAGGACAGTTTGACACCTTCTCAGTCTGTATCTGTCCTGTTTGGTTGGACATGCAGGGAACGGACTGACGACTGCAGTGTAAAACTGCATCAGCATTCATTGAAGAAACAAGGTTCTTGTGATCACATGAATAACATAAGAATATTATCAATAATTTTGTCTATCAACAATCATGTTCTGCTATTTTAATGGAAACATTTTGTACATAGAATCTCCCCATTTCAGTCTCCAGATAAAAGCTGAGTCTGAGGCTCAGAAACAGTGATGAAACAGCACCCTCTGGTGGTCAAGATAATTATTATCGACTTCCTCTCACCTCAGTGGTGCTGCTATTGGTTATTTTTGTTAAATAGATGACGTCTGTTTTTACTTCAAAACAACAACAAAAAATGTCAGCATGATTGGGGACATGGGCACAGTCACACCACCCCATCATCAAACTTCAGCATTCCACTCAAATAATTTGTATTCTTCAAGATAATCTTTGATACCCTTTACTGAATGAATTTGATTAAAAAGTGAAATGAAAGATGGTGTATTGCAAGTTTGACATTATATTAATGATTACATATGTAAATACATTAAAAAAAAACAATAAAGGGCTACAGTGTGAAATTTGCATGGAACGAAGCACATACAGATGTAATGCCCCAGGTTTTGCCCATTCCCCATATAAAAATTTTAGTCTTGCATAATGCATGACTTATTAAAAAACAGAACCAGATTTTTTCAAACTCAATTTAAAAAAAAAAAAATTATTCTATAAAATAATATCATGTCATAATCAGAATTTTATGACTGATATTTTCTATAAAATATAAAAGCATACTGTAGCTGTACCTCAGTTTTGTATTAGATCTGCTGGGGCATACATTTGTCACTTGCAGATGATTGGATCAAACATGGTCCCTATCAAGGTCCTCCCTTATGTGCCAATGCAAACTGATGGGGAAGGGTTGTTCTGATAACTAAACTCCAGACAGGTAGTTCTAGGAACGCAGTTCCTAAAACCTCTCTGTCCGAATGCGCCTCATGAGGGTAGCATGAGGACCCAACGCCTTCAAGTTAAGCCAACTTGACCCAGAGTCCATGTGAACATCATGGAGCCCAGACTGGCACCCTGCTCTTCACAGATGGGAGCAGATTCAGACTGAGCACATAAGTCTGGAGATGCTGTGGAGAGCAGGCTTCTGCAAGATGGCAGGTGTAGCGGTGGGTCAGTGGCGGTCATCCTGGGAGATCTCTCAGACAAGCAGCCATGGTCACATCAGGACATGGTTCGGCTTGCATGCAGGCATGTGGAGGCCACACACACCGCAGAGGCTGAAGGTGGGTCAGCCTGCGATCTGATCTTTCCACTTTTGTTTTGGGTGAAGATTCTGAATCTCGACCTCCATGGGTTGAAGGAATCGTACCCACAGAATGATGTGAGTTCATTTTCTACTCACCCTCATGCAGTGTTGTATAGTAACTAAGTAAAAATACTTTGTTACTTTACTTAAGAAGTATTTTTTTATATTTGTACTTTACTTTACTACTTCTATTTCTGATGACTTTTACTTTTACTTCACTACATTTTGCAAAAAAAACAATACTTTTACTCCATTACATATACCTGAGCATCTTAGTTACTAGTTACAAAATACAAAATGTAAATAAGGAACTTAAAGGGGAAGTTCAGGATTTTTGACATAGGGCCTCATTTACAAGTGAGCCAGAATACTACTTATCACTAAAGACAGTTTCAACATATTTCATCCCGTTATTCTAGTTCCAGGAGGTCGCTGATGCTAATGCTAGTGGAAGTCAATAGGAATCTGCTAGCCTGTCATTAAAAACCAACTTTATCAACTCCACAGAACATCCGAGGCAAATCAGCAAGATTATCTGTGTAAATGTTGTGTTAAACTAGTAAACTTGTGTGTTAAACTAGTAAAACTAGCCTTGTATGACAAATTTTGCATTACATATTGAGGAACTAGTTTCTTACCAGCTTACTACCTTTGCCAGTGTATTCCGGTTCATCAAGACATGAAGACAGTTAGTTTGATGAAAAAAGTTTGAAATCATCTTCAAAATCCTACATATCCTCATGCCTTTCAGACGTGGTCATATTTTAGACTTTATATTTGTGTAATTAAACTCCTACATGCACGTAGCAGCAGATGACATCACTGCTGCCAAATACAGGAAGTAAAACTTTATAAAGTTTCTCAGCAGCAACAATCAAAATGCAACGAAACGCAGGTTAGTTTGATTTGTAACATTATTCTGTTAAAACTGCATTTACACAGTCTGAAGTTAGAAATGATTTGCCTCGGCTGTTCTGAGGGGTGGATAAGATTGTTTTTAATGACAGGCTAGCAGATTCCTATTGCCTTCCACTAGCATTAGCATCAGAGACCTCCTGGAACTAGAATAACTGGATGAAATATGTTGAAACCGTCTTCAGTGATCAGTAGTATTCTGGCTCACTTGAAAATGAGGCCCTATGTCAAAAATCCTGAACTTCCCCTTTAATAGCCAATGGACAATCTTTGTTTTGTTGTAGTGGGACTAGTAGCCACTAGTAGCAGCCTTGTGCAGCCGTCTCTGAAGCTAAACACACCTTTACCTGCCTCAGCAGCAGGTGAACGGCTGTTTAATTTGCTGGTCTGGTCTTCAGTCCAAGAGCGAGACTGAGTTCTCACCATTTTGAGAAACAACTTCTTTTGAGGTTGAACAAAAAGTTTTTCAGGGTTCAGTAACGACTGGATGGACAGTTCATGTGCTGTCACACTGCAGTCATGTTAAAGTTCAACCAATCAAGTTCTTTGTTTGTTTGCATCACCTCCAAACACCAAGAGTTTATTAGGAATGATTTAATATTGAATGGACGCGGGTATGAATGTTGGTAGGCATGCATGCAGGTCTGTAAGGATGTTTGTGTGTATTTTTCTATATGGTTGGGTTTATGTGAGGAGGTATTGAAACTATTTTAAATTTCTCAAATTACTATTGCAAATTCGCAAACTTAAAAACTAAATTAAACAGAAATAAAGAAAATGTTAAACTCAAATTTCTGATTGCGTTTTATTAACAGCTTTTACTTTTGATACTTAAGTACAGTAAATACTAGCTACTTTTTTACTTTTACTCAAGTAATATTCTAGCAGGCAACTTTGACTTTTACTTGAGTCATTTTCCAGTAAGGTACTTTTACTTTTACTCAAGTATGGCTTTTGGGTACTTTATACAACACTGCCCTCATGCTGAGCAAGACTCTGGAGAACTTTTTCTCAAATGCAGCCGGAGATTGGACAGGTTTTCGTTTTCCCCCAACTTTCATAAGGTCCATAAAAGTCCACAAAATCTTTTCAATATTCCTCCATACTGCTCATCCAATGTAATCCAAGTGTCCTGAGTGGGTAGCGTCCATAATTTACTGGAAACCACATCATTTAGTAGATTTTTATAGCTTAAACAGTACTACATGTAGCTGCCATGAAGCGCTCCTTTGTGAATTCACGACACTACAGAAGTCGCGGCAGACGAGATCGTGCATTTCCTTTTTCTTTCCATCTTTGTTTTAACAAACTCCCTCTCTTTAAAATCCCGGGAGCAGCTCAACACACACAGATGACAAAACAATGCATCGTTGGTCACATGATCGAAACAATGCAGGCAAAACTTCTGGTTCTTAAGATTGAGGCAGAATCGAGTAAGCGGGCTCAAATGTAAAATCCAGAGTGGAAACATGATCCATTTTTGACGTTTGACTGAAGTCTGGCCCTCTGAGGAAGACCGGATTCTCGCCCATTACGTACTTCCGGTTTTTGTGAAAAAGGTCTATATTTCAGAACTTTTATTTCTCTACCTGGTGCATTCATTTATTCGTTGCTGCCACTTTCTGCTATCTACAAAAGCCAAATGTTCTCTTCTTCTTCACTTTCTGACATCACAATCACAATGAACAGCGCCCCTTAGTGGCGACCCGCAAACATGATTTCACATCACTACAACAGGGATGAAAGGATGGCTTGTGTGCGACAAACGACACATCTACATTTCCCTTAATCTGAACGTAGCTGTAATTGCAGTCCATCGTTTAAAATAAGTAAACAAAATCTGCACATAGCTCAGAATTTAGTGACAGTTACAGATGAATCCTGAAAAGTTAAATTTCTGTCACAAAGTAAACATGTTGACGCTCCATAAATAAAAATGTTAGCATGAATAATTGATAACCATGTTTCATTTTCACATAAATTTATTAGTTTAACTGCTTGTCAAGCATCCTGCTCTTCACCTTCACCTCTTCCTGCTGAGCTGAGTGAGTCCGTCCCTTTCAGAGGACATTCTGCTGCTGAGTGTGCTCAATACCCTCAATAGTTTCTTTTACTCAAGATTTTCATTTCTGCACTTCTTGTTGCCAAATAACAAAACACTTTTATTATTGAGCTTCCTTGATTTGTGTCTTGGTTATTAAAATCATTTATTAAACATCTTTATTGGTATGGAAATGTTAAAAGTAGCCTACTTACAGACCGCTCTGTTTCTCAACCACAGCTTCTCTGGAGCTGAACAAACGTCTGAGTTAAAGAAGAAAAAGAAATTTGACTGCCAGAGTTGTTTCTCTGTTTGCAGTGATGGTTCAGCGTCAGCATTGACTTATATATGATCATATTGATCAGACACACGCTCATGACAAGTTCTTTATGTCATCATTTCCTGTTTCCTGTCAATGATCCAGTGGGAGGGACACATTTGTAAATCTCCATCTAACAGGATCGGGATCATTTTGATCCAATCCACCAAAGTTTTGAAATATCAAGATATCAATCTGAGATCCGTGGACCTGAATCCAGGGATTTGGAAATCCAGATCATTTTGATCTGGATTCAAATTTTTGAAATACTGGGCCCAGGTGTCCTGCAAAAGGTATCTGTGGCATAGCAGGAGGATTCACATATCCAGGATCTCATTAAATCCAAACAAACAAGGGCATTCAGGCTTGGTTGTACAAACAGCCAGCAAGGCTCTACACACACACACACACACATATATATATATATTGTTTTTGAATATATATATATATGTGGTTGGATCCATATGGATAGTATGTAAATTGCACATTTTAAGTTGAATTACAGAAATACATGAACTTTTTTTTTTAGGATATTCTAATTTTTTGGGTAGTACCTGTACGTACGTACACACACACACACACACACACACACACACACACACACACACATATATATATATATATATATATATATATATATATATATATGTATATATAATTTTATATGATGTATAGGTAATTTAGTAAATAGTGACAAAGATTCGATTCTAAATGATAGATATCAATGTTTGGAGAAGGTTTTTCAATAAATGTTTTCAACAGAGGGATTTTTTTTTTTGTTTGTTTGCTTAGGAGCGTATAAACTGAAGAATGACGGAAATACTTCACGGGTCTCTGTGCATATCATAGATATCAATTGATTACACACACAGAACACACACACACACACACACCAATATATATATATATATATATATATATATATATATATATATATATATATATATATATACTGTATATCATCAGTGTGTGTGCATAAAAAGTGTATATATCTATGGTGCACGTAGGAACCTTTGTGAGGAACGGACAAAATATGCAGTCGTGCTGTAATCGTGACGGACCGGAAGTTGTATTGTATTCGTTTGGTTTTGTTATAGGTTGTGAATTTGTCAGAGCCTGTGACATGATTTGAAGTGTAACGCCAGACATTGCTCTGTATATGAAGCTGTAGTTAAAGTCTGTACATTTTCCGTATTTCTTCGGTCGTAAAAGCGTAAATCAGTTTAGAAAGCGGCAGTTTTCTTGCGCGTGAGCTGCTGTGAATGTCTCCGCTTCTCTCCAGAGGTTTCCGCGGATCACCATGAACTACTCCGACTACGACTCTGATGGCTACTCGTCTAATGAGGACGCTGACTACGTCCCGTCAGGTATGCACCACGAGTCAGTTGAAATGTTAATCACATTAGAAGACAAACGGGAACACGCAAGCCTGGAAAGATGCTCGTGGACATCCACGGCTGCTGAGATCCACGCGGTAACATTACACACGACTATCGAGCGAGGGAAACGGGATTATCAGTGGTTAACGTGGGATTTAGCAGGTGTGGGAGCCCTAAATGCAGTGTTGCGACGAAGGGGGGAAAATGATTGCAAAGCCCTGTAAACAAATGCAGTAAACAGCCTAAATAACGCTTGGACAAAGTCTAAATGCACCAGCTATGGGCTACGACCTTGGCTTTCTTCTGTCCCTAATTATAAAAAATTAAATTTATTAAATGATAGTGAATTTAAAAAGGGACACATTTTAAATGGGCATTGACGACAAGAGCAATGATGGAGAAAAGTCTTGCTCAGAACATCACAGGAACCACTGAATAAATAAAACATAAAAAAAATCTGCCTGAAGTCATTTCTAACATTTTTAATCAAATAACACCGTTATTCTACTTGAACAACAATATGGCGACACCATGAACTTTTCACTTTATCCTCCTTACACAACACTGAGGTGAACTATGGGCCCTTGAACAAGGTCCTTAATAGGGCTGCAACGATTGGCCAATTGATTGACTAATTGTCAACTATCAAAAATCGTTGGTGACTAATTTCATAATTGACTAATTGTCAATTGTTGTTTTTTCTCTCAAAATTGCCTCTGTACCCTTGTCTGCCTGGTCAGATTTTCTTGAATTGTATATTAACATAAATAAACACTAGGGATGCACGATAATATCGGCCTATATCAGCCTTAAAACTCAGTGTTGGACATTGGCCACCCCACCGATTTTTAACTGATCAGCCCGCTGTTTCTAAAGTAAAAAAAATAAATAAATAAAAATTATTCTTCTTCAAAAACTTCTTTTTTACAGACTTTAAAACTTCTAAAGACAAAGGGGAGGAAAAAATATGGATACACTGAAATATTGCAATATGTTCATATGCTGATATCATATTGAAATTTTAAAACGTAGTATCAATCTATTTTACTAATGAAATCTTGCGATATTTCATCGCTTTGTTAGGAAATCTCGTGAAATTCATGAAATATTGTCAGATTTTTTACAGAATGATGAAATCTCGCGAGATTTTGTAAGTAAAATCGATCGATACCGCATTTTTCGATATCGATTTGATATTGGCATATGTTAATATTGCGATATTTCAGAGTATTGAAATTTCTTTCCACTCCTATTTTTCAAAGTGTCGGAAACTGATAACAAAACTACTATTTGCAATGAATGCAAATGGGGGGGGGGGGGGGGGGGTACTTGACCA
The DNA here is from genome assembly GCA_023101725.1 of Atherinomorus stipes. Taxonomy (NCBI): domain Eukaryota; kingdom Metazoa; phylum Chordata; class Actinopteri; order Atheriniformes; family Atherinidae; genus Atherinomorus; species Atherinomorus stipes. Next base: position 517,741 of record JALJCO010007436.1, read on the forward strand.
CAACTGTGTACCAAAGAAGGTGGGACCTGCAGAATGAGAAGGATGCTGATTTGTTGGCCCTAGCCCAGGGGCCAGAACCAGTGTTATTAAGAACCTCACGAATCAATTCGCTGTTGATTTTTTTTGGTTGTTGTGATTTGATTTGATTTTGATTTGATATTAATTTAAAAACCTGTCCAGGGTGTACCCCTCCTCTGGCCTGATAAAAGCTGGGATAGGCTCCAGTAACCCCGCGACCCTGAACTGGATAAGCGGCGGTACAGAAAATGGCTGACTGACTATTAATTTAAAAGCTTGGATATCGATTCAGTAAGAAGTAGAAATACACAATCAGTTTCTGTTGCCAATTCTTTTCCTTTCTAACTTTCAGCATGGTAGCAGCAAGGGCTGGGAAAAAATATTGATACACTGAAATTTCGTGATAATTTCATCTGCTGATATCATATCGATATTTAAAATCGCGGTATCAATCTATTTCGCAAACAAAATCTCACAAGATTTTGTTGTTCCCTTATGAAATCTCCCACGTTTTCATCAAATTTTGCGAGATTTTATTAGTAAAATAGATTGATACCCCGTTTTTAAATATCGATATATCAACAGATGAAAATATTACGATATTTCAGTGTATCGATATTTTTCCCAGCCCTAGTAGCAGCAGAATGACTATTTGGCTGCTTTGTTGTGTGGAACAGATTTACTTTATGAATATAGGGCTCCTCTTGATATTCTAAACCTATTCTCTTATTTATTTATTTATTTATTTTTTATTTGAATGCTTGTTTGTAACTGCATTTTACACCATATTGCTCAACCTGAGAAGAGGGAAGAGAAGGTTAAGAAAAGAAATTATAAATAGTGGAGCAGAAAAAAAAAGAGTGAAGCGAAGAGAATTTTTAAATATTTATTTTATGCCCACGTGCTACGTCACTCACATTTTTGAGCAATAAAACATATGAAAATGAAAAAAGGTTGATTGATTTGGGGTGCGTCCCAATACACCAATTAGCCCTAACCCTAAATCTTGCGCGTTCCCGTGAAGGTATTGGTGTCCAATTCCTCTTTGCATGTAGGGGAAGTGGACATAACGAGGGGTAGGGGGTATGAATCTAGCTCTGCAGAGCGAGGGACGTCAGATGCTGACTTGCTGAGGAAGGGCCAGAGAAACGGGTTAGAGAGCTGTACAGAATCAACAGCAACCTCCGGAGAGCGACAGGACTCTGAGAAGAAAACTCAAATGTACAAATTACACATTTGTTCGTAACGTTAGCCAGACTAGCCACGCTAGCTTGACTAAAATACTGATGAAGAGCTCGAGTAGGCTTTCGGCAGTTAACAAGAGACAACAGTTGTCATGGCGACTTCTTCCCCGTGTGGTTATTTTGTTTATTAATCAACCGAAGCATTATGAATGATGGGGAAAAAAAGGATAACGACAGCAACTGTTAACTCTGTGTTGTTGCTGGGTGTGTTGTTATGGTGAGACGTATGTGCAAACGTCACCACGCAGTCGCTTACGTGCCTGAATGTAAATGCAGCAAGTGATGTCCCAATTCCTAGAAGATTGCAAAGCCCTTCTAGGGATGTAACGATTACCGGTATAATGGTTTACCGTGACAAAATTCCCAACGATTAGTAATACCGTTTCAAATTTTTATTATCGTTAAAACCGTGACTGATTAATGCACTTTCAAAAAATCACAGTGATGCTGCTCATTGGCTGGAAAAGCAGAAGCAGTCGCAGTTTACAATTTTGAATTTATGAAAACATGGCAGAAAGCAACAAAGGTGCCCACATGGACAGCTCTCTTGACATTTTCCCCCCTTTAAAAAGCACGAAGTAGACATTTAGACCCATTTTGGATATTTCTAAAGATGCTGGGGTGTATTTCTATAATACCGCAATAAAAATGATAACCGTGATCATTTTGGTCACAATAACCGTGATATGAAATTTTCATATCGTTACATCCCTAAGCCCTACCCCTTGTGGCTTCAATTCAAGGGTGTAGTGATAGTGGGCGAGGGCTAGTGGTTGAAAGTAGGGGGAACATTAGGATTGGGCCTTAGTCTCATATTGAGTGTGATAATACCTATTGTGGTATGTCTGACTTGTCCTCCTGCTGTCTTTGTCCTAGACGATAACCTCAGTGAAGATGACATCAATGAGTGTGAAAAGGAAGACCCTCTTCATGAGGATGATGATGTGCCGTGTCCTGATGGTAATCCCAAGAAAAAAAAAGAAGAGGAAGGACATCGGTTCAAGGTGAGAGGATCGTGACTTTAGGACAGAGAAGATCTCCATGTCCTTTGGTTTTTACATTTTTAATGCTCAGGTTGTTCAATTCATCAAAAAAAAAAAAACATTCAGATGCTTTAGATGTAAAAAAGAAAATAAGGCATAACAGTGACCGAGTAATAAAACAGCCATTTAAAGGGTTAAAATCTTTGATTCTTCAAATGTTTGGTTTGACAAAAGTTGGAGATTTTCGTTATTATGAGGGGTCTGATGGTACATGTTTTGGTAATCAAATCTTTTTGGAAGGGAGACATATTGAAGTATGGAGGAGCAGCCACATACAACTCCTCCATTAGAGCACCTGCTCCTAAACGGTGGACCAGCATACACCATATTGCCAAAAGTATTTTCTCAGCCATTCAAATGATGGAATCAGGTGTTTCCATCACTTCCATGTCCACAGGTGTATAAATGAAGCAGCTCGGCATGCAGACTGTTTCTACAAACATTTATGAAAGAATGCGTCGCTCTCAGGAGCTCAGTGAACTCCAGCGTGGAACTGTGATAGGATGCCACCTGTGCAACAAATCCAGTGGTGAAATTTCCTCGCTCCTTCCTCCCACTGTCAGTGTTTGGGAACGACAGCAACTCGGCCACGAAGTGGTCGGCCACGTAAACTGACGGAGCGGGGTCTTAGTGCGAAGAGGTGGCCAACTTTCTGCTGAGTCAATCACTACAGACCTCCAAACTTCATGTGGCCTTCAGATCAGCTCAAGAACAGTGACGGAGAGCTTCATGGAATGGGTTTCCATGGCGACCAGCTGCATCCATCCATAGGTCACCAAGTGCAATGCAAAGTGTGGATGCAGTGGTGGAAAGCAGCCGCCACTGGACTCTAGAGCAGTGGAGGCGTTCTCTGGAGGGACCAATCACGCTTCTCCATCTGGCAATCTGACGGAGGAGTCTGGGTTTGGCTGTTGCCATGACAACGGTACTTGTCTGACTGCATTGTGCCAAGTGTAAAGTTTGGTGGAGGGGGGATTATGGTGTGGGGGTGTTTGTCAGGAGCTGGGCTTGGCCCCTTAGTTCATTTAGATTTATTTTCCAGCTTGATCACACTTCATATTTTTACAAAAATATATAAAATTGTGAAAAGTAGTAAAGTAACCTGTTCACCGCATTTTATAGTTGTTGTAGAAATAGCAATAATACTGGATGGATGGATGGATAGATAAAAAAAATTTAGCATGGAGACGGCATCATCACTGCAGATTCGAACGGAGGTAAAGTCAGGTACATCTTGAACTTTTGATTTTCATCATCTGCTGCTCACAAAGCCAAAATACTTTGATATGAAAAATGATATGAAAATCCTGGAGTGCTGGTATACTAAACAGGGCTGATACTGATAATGCATCATTAGCCCCAAATATCGGCAGTTTGTATCGGCTGAGGCTGATGAGAAAATACTGGTATCAGCCCGAAAAAATCTGTATTGGTGGAGTTGTGGTAACTTTACTCTTACTGTAGCAGCTGAAGCAGCCCTGAAAATATCCTGGAAAAGTCCTGGAAAATAATTTCAAGGAAAGAGTGGGAACCCTGACATTGACAATGAATTTACTCTTTCATTCTTTATTCATCTTGGTATTTCTTTATTTTCCACAACAACAGATGGATGATAAATCTGTGTTGTAACGGGGAGAGAAGTGTGATGGGCAGATAATCCTGTCAGATGATAACACACCGTTTATTAGACCCAGCCAGAAGTGGGACCATTTCATGACTCGTCTATTAAAAGGTGATGAACAAAGTAAGAGTTTCTGGTTGTGTGAACTTTATTCTAATAACAGAGAGAACATCATCGAATATGATCCGTTGCATATAAATAAACAGCTTTTGCATATTATTTTTTTTTATTTTGTGTACATTTTTCTTTACTTTGAGGATCTTTTATTAGAGAACTTTATTTTTGTGGAAGGGGGCTTTAGTTTCACTGGTTACACCAAAGATGAGCAGTCTCATGATTTGCAATTTGTTCCCTGACTGTACTGAAATAAACCGAACCGTGACCCTGGAGTCCAGGTACGTACTGATCTGTGATTTTAGCGTACCGTTACACCCCTAATATTAAAATGAAAAGCAGAAAACTGTTTTTGGGTTCACCACAAAGCAGCTGTGCCTACAGGACCCGGATGATATTTCTCATGTAAATCCACAGAAACAAGAAGAAAAGAGTGGAGGAGTTAAACCGGGACGGAGGAGACGGTGGAGCTGGAACGGTCCAGCAGCCACATAAAGATGAGGGTCAGGATGAAGAGAAGCAGAAGAAAAAATCTGATGACCTGTGGGCGAGTTTCCTGTCTGACGTTGGATCCAGACCCAAAATGTCTGCTGCCGGATCCCAGTCTGGTTCCCAGCAGGAGGTGAGTCCAGCAGGAGCACGGCTGAGCGATGTCTGGTCCTGGTCTTGGTCTTGGTCCTGATCCTGATCCTGGTCCTGGTCCTGATCACATCTTCTCTTTGTTGACAGGCTGATTCGGATTCTTCTGGGCTGAAGGTTCCTTGTCTGAGTTCACAGACTAAAGCACCAGAACCTGCAAAGGTCACCATCACCAGAGTGTTTGACTTTGCAGGAGAGGAGGTCAGGTATGTCTCTGAACCTTGGACCTTCAGGTATTGGTTGAAAACTGTTGCCACTCTGGTTTCCGCTGGTTTCCAGTTTCAAGGTATACCACGGTACATAAACGTAGCGGTATGAAAACCATTACATTTTCACGGTATGAACTTCACTCTGTCTTATAAAACACGTCAGGGCTCCAAACTAACTCTTTCTCATGTAGCGCTGGTGCTTCCTCCATTTTCAGTTGTTAGCACCACCACAAATTAGGTAGCGCCACCTTTTCTTCATATAACATGGTATTAATGCGTGACTTCAGCATGATGATAGTTGTGTTAATTTACGTACCATAGTTTTGCCTGATGCAAAGAATGACAATTGCCCAAACTTGATATTTGAAAAAGTATTTTAATTTGTAATTTCTTTGCCTTATTTGTACAACTTTTTACTGCTGCAGACAACATGAACTAAACTCACAGTGCAGCTGATCAGAGACCGGTGCAGACAGACAGACAGGGGAGGGAGGGGGGGGGGGGGTACGCAATGGACTGAGCCAGTAAGTAATATGTTATCATTCATAGGGCAGGGCGATATCTATCACCATATAAATTATGAAATTTACGATAACGATATAACTGATATGATTGACACGAGACAAAATACTTGAAAATTGCACAACTTTATTTGTGCAAGTAAAATTTTATAATTTCTTTTTACTTTAACACGCAGCTGTTTCTGATGAGCATTAAAGTTAGAACTCTGTATAAAATCAGCTGTGCAGATGCTGCAAATTCTTTGCTGACAGTTTAAGCAAAAAGCGTTTCCAGTGGAAATGAGCTGCATATCCTGAGCAGAACCATGTACAGCAGAGCAGGAGAACTTTGGCCCCCACCCTGCATTTATTCCACGTTTACTTGTTCTGGCACACCGGATTTAGCGTAAACGTGATCATATTTATATGAGCAAAGCGTTGCTATGAGAAGTACTGAGTGATCAGTCAGACATTTTTGGCGGGCGGGGTTAACGCAGACAAGCTGGAAGTGGAAACTTGTAACTTCCACATTTCTGCTGATGCAAAGTTAAACAGGTAGCTTTAACAAACAGCTGATCGAGAAAATATGAAATATATTCAGCACGTGGCATTTAGATACACGGACACCGCCGCGTGCGTAACCCCGCCCGCCTGCAACGAACAAAGTTTTTCACAGTCATCCCACTCCTGCATTAATACCCGCCCCGTTGTGGAAGAAGCTTCACGTGGATGAAATGACCAAAACGAATCTTTTTCTTGTTCTAGCGGCCTTGAGAACACAAAGAAAGTTCTAGTTTCTCACTGAGGATGGAACAAGCTTTAAGTTAATGTGTTGCTGTTTCCTTCCTCCTCCTCCTCCTCCTCGGTCACAGCCAGACTGGCTGCATGTGCGTTTGCCAGTACCAAAACAACGGCAGTACGCATGTGCGTTTCACCCATAATCTATCATATTTCATTTTCTCATCATTCCCTAACGTTACACCAGTATTACTGTGAACGGTATGATATGACCCAGCCCTTCATCAACCACAACGTGCATTAATACGCCAGCACAGCTGCCCGCGCCTCAGGGCTATGGCAGGGCGTGGTGGTGCTGTTTTTTTTCCACCGTCGCAAGTCACACTGGTGCTACCGTGACACGCACCTTAAAGAAATTAGCATATGCGACCAAATAAGTGTGAGTCTGGAGCCCTGCGCAGGGAGAGAGTGCAAGTCAGGTGTTCACCGCCTGTCCTGACGCACACTCCCAGTTGGTGGCGATAAATTCACATCGCTTGCCAACGCCATTAAACATCAAAGGAAGAAGTACAGATGTTCCAAAAAAGGGCATTGTTCAACCAAAAATAAGATTTCATTCACTCAGACACTTAAAAACAATATTTAAGAGCATAGTCATGATACCATGGTATACCGTGAAACCGTGATATTTTAGCTCAAGGTTATCATACCATCAGAATTTCATACTGGCACATGCCTAGTTGCTACAGATAAATCCTGTCCTGACCAGTAGATGGCACCACACACACACACACACGTTTGTGTTTTCACATCCTGTGGGGTATATCCATTGACATACTCATTTCCTACCCCTTACCCTAAACTATTGTAACTTAATCTCTAAAACCTAATCTTGACCCTCAAAACGGGGGTTCCATGGGGAAAATGTCCCCATGAGTACAAGACGTCCCCACGGTGATGGTAAAAATCCGGAACATGGTCCCCACAATGTTGCAAAACCACCCACACACACACATACACGTTATCCAGATGAGCAAACATCCAGAAACAGTATAACTGCAGGTCTGGATCAGACAGGAGGACTAAATACTCCTTCACGTGTCATTTTCACAAGACATGGCTCATAATTCCTGACTGAGAATCACACGTGTGGTTAACCAGCTCAACGCAGCTTGACCCACTAAATGCCTTTTTTTTTTTTTTTTTTTAACAAAGGCAAAAAAAAAAAAAAAAATTTCCCCACCTAAATCTGTGATGTCACTTCGTTGTCTGCTAACCAGTATGCACATGGGTGTGGGATAGTTCATGAGTGTGATTTAAGACGGGTGTGGGAGCCCCAGCAGCTGCCCACCTGCGTTGGTTTCGACATCTTGGCCCCACATTGCTGATTTCTGTCCCGACTCTTCACAACGCACCCTTCAGTCTTCTGCTCAGAATCTCTTGAAGGTCCTAAAACCGCGTTTTAAAACTCGGGGAGGTCTGTCCTTTGGGGCTGTGGCCCCCAGATGCATAAAGACTTGCCTCTGTCCCCCGGATGGTCGACTGTACGGTCAGTTTTAAAAGGCAATTGAAAACTTTGTTCAGGAAAGCCTTTGCATACTGGATGTTTATTTATTTGTTTATTTGACTATCAATAAATTCACGAGCGAAAAAGAACACGTGGCTAATCAGAACGATGTTGGCTGAAACCAATGCTTATTACACCAACCCTTTTACATACAACACATCTTCAGCATTAACTCAGTTTCAGCGTAGGTCCTGTTAGTAAATCATGTCTTAGAGTTTTTCTCTATTTTGGAGTAAATCCTGTAGTAAATCTATCCTGAGTCATACTGACTTAAAAATAAAATACCTTCAACGTAGCATTAGCATCGTTTAGCTCAGTTACTGAACACTGAAGTTTGCTTTGTGGTGCAGATGCTTTAGGGGCTGTCCTCAGAGGATGGGAGTAGCCAAAATTATACTCAAGTAAAAGTACTACTTTAGAAAAATGTGACTCAAGTACAACTAAACAGTAGTCTTCAGAATAATTCCTCAAGTAAAAGCAAAAAGCACTTAATGAAAAAACTACTCAAGTCGTGAGTACTTTCTAGTAGTTTTCCTCTGTGTATTCTTCAGTTTTTCATTAGTTTACAGGTTTTGTATATTTGTTTGCAATGCAAAGATGTCTGCATGCATATGTTGACTTTTTTTGTGAAAAATAAATGTTTCAACAGTGTGTATCTGTAAATATTTCCTTCCATGTGAAAAATCTGAAGAATGTCCTGTAATAACCTGTATTACATAGAGAGGACAGCTGTGCTCCCCATTCTGTGCATCAGTGTGAAGATGGTTAGCGTTAGCCAGACATCTGGGATACGACTGAAGTTTGTTTGGTGCAAAAGTCAGACTTGGAAAATGAAGCATGATGATTTGGTTCCAGTGCTTCATTTCACAGGATGTATGAGGGCTTTTGCGATTTGGTTGTGTGGTTGCCTGAATTGTGTTAGATATTTAGATAAAACCACACTAATGTGCAAAAAATGTGTTTTAGCAACTGGAACAAGTGTAAGATTTGATGCATCTGTTTCTCTGTCAGGGTGAATAAAGAGGTGTCTGCAGACTCCAGAGAAGCTAAGAGTTACCTGAAGAGTCAGACTGCTGAGCAGGAGGAGGACGAAGACCCGTCGCCAGGCCAGTCACCTCTTCCTGGTCCCAGGTAGACGCACCGAACATCGACGGCACGAAGACCAAGCTTGTTACAAACTCTGCCGGAACTTTGTTCTTGTTCTCGAAGCAGCAAGAACCCGTGATGCGCGTTAGTTTGAACTAAAGACCAGTGGGTGCAGGTTAGACTACAGTGCATCGCAGAACGACACAGACGAGACCCGTGGGTACAGAATCAGTTGTAAAACGTGGAATATGGTGCAATATGCTCATACACTACTACTACTATCTATAGAAATGTGCTGCGGGTCCAGTTTCAGGCTACCGGCCCGTCCGAATCTGTTTAGATGATTTCCAAAACCAACCCGTTTGCTGTGTTTATCTGCCGGTCAAATCTGGACCTGACCCGGTGATGTAGGCCAGAACTGCGACCTGACCCGCAGGTTAAAACATTGGCTGCCCGTCCCTCCTTCATTGCTTTCGCTACTTTTATTTCTTTGTTCTAGTATTTAATGTCTTCTAGAGATTATTTGATCATAAGAAAGAAATCCAACGCTAATGAGCTGTAGAACTGACACTTTAGTGGCCGGTCCGTCCACTAAAGTGTCCGGGCGGCAGCCGCAGATTCTACTGTCACACTTTGCAGCTGTATTTGGGTCATTAAATTAGTATAAAATAATTTCTTTTTGACATTTCAAAATAGTTCTGGATTCGTGATGTGTACCATTGTGATGGATTTAATAATGAACTGGTACACTCCTGCTGTACTAGTTTTTGTCGTTATTACGATCTCAGTAAACGAGTAAACAGCTGTGAGACTTTTTAAATATGGCGGGGCTGGAAGAAGCGGAGATCACACAAGGGGCGGGGCTTGCCAGTTCTACCAATCACCAAACACCTACGTATTTCAGTTCCTATGGAACCCGAAAAGACCCTCCCTCAGAGCATGAGCTAAAAACGTTATAGGAACTGTTGTCCGAGGTCCTTAGTTCCTATGTGTCTGAATGCGCAAAAAAACGGCCTGGTTCCCGAAAAGGTTCTAGGAACTCCAAAAGTTTCTGCAGTCTGAAAGCACCTATTGGGAACATTATTCAAAAGGTTTGGCTCGTTTGACTATGGTGCAACGTGAACGCCATCTCGGTCCGGAAGACCACCCCCGCCCCCAGCCGAGCCGAGTCCCTAATCAGACCGAGTCTAGCGGACTATGCTTTCTGAATGCACCCGAAGAAAATCTAAATAAACTCCCTGAAGTATGCAGACCTCTTTCCCTTTGTATGTGCTACACTGTGTGTGTGTGTTCCCCCCTCCCCTCCACCTTTAGTACCATTGTTTCCATGGTGATAAATGATGATGGGATGTTCGTGTCTTCCTTCCCAGAGAAAAAATCCACAGACAGGAGACAGGAAATCATCTGACAACAGACAGGAACCAGTGTCCACATCCCATTTCCTATTTATCTCTGTGTGTGTTTGGGTGTGAGTGTGTGTGTGTGAGTGTGTGTGTGAGAATGAGGAAACACACAGGAAAGAGCCATCAGCGCCGCTCCCTCTTTAATCCTGGCCAGGATTTTGATGTTTGTTGTTTGTAGCCTGAGATGATGCTGGTGTGTTTACCACAGCAGGGAGCGTACAACATGGAGCTCGCTGAGTTCCAGAGCGGGGTCAAAACCTGTAGAAATCAACATGGATAACCCAACACGGCTTTATCCTCTGTCCCGTCCAGAGAGTGGGTTAACTCTGAAACTCTGGCTTCTCTGTTCCAGTTTTATCTTTATCTTCTTGTCAACACAGCGTCTGGCCTCTGCTTTGCCTCCAGGCTAAGCTCCGCCCACCAAAAAACACTGCAGTGTTTGTAAACTTTGAAACCTTCTATAGCAGTGTGAGAAAAAAAAAAGTAAAGATTAGAAGCACATGCTTTAGGTAATTATGATAAAGACAAGATTGATGCAAGTGTAACATAGAAAATAACTTCTAGTCGGTACAGAATAATACAGCCGTCCTTGGAGATGCACCGATCGATCAGCAACCAATCGCAATCGGCCGATTGTGCCCTTATCAGTTTCGATCGAAGTTCTCAAAATACTCAAAATGGATCAAAGCGTTTGTCCTAGATGGATTTGCTCCCGCATATCCATCTAGGAATCATCCATTAGAGTAGTTTTGGGAAAGGGCAAAAATACTAGTTAGCTGATTGGATAAGGCATCTGTCCATCACCACCTATGTTGGTGATAGACAGAGGCCAAATCAACCAATCAAATCAACGAAGCATAGGACGTACTGACAGAGCGGTGACGAAAAATTGCCAAAACCAGTTGGGGAAGGAACAAAAAAAAATCTTTTCCTTTGAGAAAAGCCTCCAGAGCAGCGTTTTGCTCTTCTTTCAGTGAAGAAGTACTCTGTAATTCCGATAAAACTTGAGCGATAGCCACGCTGACGCTAGTTTCATCCATGTTGTTTAGACTGAACTTTCACTGCTTCGTTGTGTCGGCTTCGTTGCTGCTTCGTCTCGGCTTCGCTGTAAAGAATATAAGCAACAATTTTAGAACACTTCTCCAAAAGCTTTGGGTGGACTTTATTAGTCTGTGTTGTGATAACTTGGCTCGTACTGGAGCAGCTGAAAATGTCCTGGAAAAGAACTTCAAGAAAAGAGTGGGAACCCTGTTGGGACCATTCCTGCCTCCTGTGGCTCCATTGTTTGCTACTGGCAGGACAGCCAGGATCAACAGAAAAATGTCATCACTTCTGTCTTGTACCATTTTCAGTATTTCCCGACAGTATTTTTTTTCCAAATCCATCCATAACTTAGTTATTTTGCAAACTAAAATACAGGCAGATGCTGGCGATTACATTTCCTGCGTGGAGTTGGCAGAGGTGATAGTTGTTGGGGTTTTAGCGGTGTTTTCTGTGTGGTAGTATCTGATGCTGCCCCCGTGAAGGGACCTAGTCAAGCAGAGGTAACCAGCTGTGATAAAATGTAAGATTTGCCGCTCGTTGGATCTTTGGAAATGTTCCACCTTATTGTTGATGTCTAAAGGGCCTTTTCCATTGTAGCTGCACATGGCATGGTACAGCACAGTACAGCCCCACACGCTAAAGACCACCAGGATGGTTTTTGTTTCCAAGCAGGAGAAGTAGTAGTCTACTACCTGGAAGTGGGTGGAGTTGGTGCGATTGAGACTGTGGTGATGTCACTGCTGCTGCTGTACCACGCGGTGGTCAGTAAAGTAAAAACAATGGAGGCATTGGATGATACGGAGGTGTTACTGCTGTTGTTTTTTTCTCTGTGGCTTTTAGTCACCGAAAACAGAGCCAGATGTTTTTAGAAGAGGCGAAACACGCATGAAGACAATTTCCTTTGACCAATCAGTGGAGGTTCGTCACGTTTTGTGTAGGTTCAGCACGGTTAGAGCTAGCTCTAAAACGGGTGTGGAAAATCATAACGGCACGTTACGGGTTTTCCCAGAGGAAACACAAATAAAGCGTTCCGTGCCGTGCCGTGCCGTGCTGTGCCGTGCCGTGCCGTGCCATGTGGAAGGGTTACAAAAATGCGCAGTGGAAAAGGCCCATAAATCCCATCTCACGGTACAGTCACAAATCAGCCGTTCACAAGTTTAAGACTACTTTACTAAAGCCATGAGTGACAGATGCTGATGTGTCTTTGTATGACGGCACAGCTTTTTTATTTTCTTTATACTTGGGTTGTTTTAAAATATGACCGTTTCCGTGCATTTCCACTGCTTCATATTTGGTTTGGCCTCCATAGCTGGAGGCTGCAGCGAAGTTCGTTTAAATTCCCACAGTTGGTTTCAACTGCAGACTGACTCACCGTGAGCTTCAGGAGGTGGACGTGTGTCCTGTCTCACTGTCGGAGGCTGTAAGGAAATATTAATAATGCAGATTAAAAAGTATTGATGTTGATGAAGAAAAGAAGGGACACATAAAATGGTCTGTTTGGACTCATTCTGGTTAAACAGGATTGTGAACTGAGACATTAGCTCTCAGTGGTTTTCTTCTCTTCTCTAAAACGTTGACTCCTGAGCTGTTTCCAGGACCAACCCAGCCTGACATCATCACTGTTTACCACTTCTAGAAGGCCTAAATGACTGCTGCTAAAATGCTCCACAGTAATTAGCCATGTATGTCATCACGCTACAGTAAATGACAAGGCCCATCTCCGGTGGTGTACAGTAAAATGTTACCCTTCCACTGAGTGATCAACATACAGAAACTCTTATCCCCCATGATGCTCCGCTCGGCCCTGGGAATAAGGGGAGGCTCGACTGGGAGGAGCAGAGGTTTGGAGGGTCAAACATCTGTCATTTCTACAGTAATTTGTCCACGTGAGGTTTCATTTATTTAGTTTTAAAGTCTGTAAAAAAGAAGTTTTTGTTTTTTTTAGACTTTAGAAACAGCAGCCTGATTGGTTAAATTCGGTTAAATATCTGTGAAATATCGGTGGGGTGGTCGATGCCCTATACTCAGTGTTAAGGCTGATATAGGCCGATACCGATAGGGGGCCGATTATATTGTGCATCCCTAATATACACCAAGTCTTTTTAAAAGTAATTTCCCCCACCTGTGGTGGTGAGTTCAGGTGGTCACGGTTACTGATGTGTACACAGATGAAGTGAAATTATGGCTGAAAGGATTATTCAAATAATCTGATTTGTAAAATGACTTGAGGCAGATGAGCTGCTCCAGTATTGGTTGCTTTAACTCGTTAACGTTCCGCTCAGATGGAACGTGTTCAGGGCGCGCTGGGCACTCTGGAAAAGCTAGAACTTCTAGCTCTTATAAACGGTCATTAAATTTAGATAACTTCAAAATGTCCAATTTCTCCACCTGATTATTCGATTAATCATCAGAATAATTGTTAGATTACCCGATTAAAAAAATAGATAGCTGCAGCTTTTTAAAAAATAGCTTCTAGATATTGTAAAGTTACTCCAGTTCCAGATACTGGGATTAAGCATGTGGTGGAATTGTAGTTTTCTAAAAGGATACTTAATTAAATGTAAACATATTGGTGATATATTTGTAATTCTTGTACTAAAAGGTGGAAAATGCTGATTGGACTGTGCTCTGAATAACACCCCTGAACTACGATGCTTCCTGGGGCATATTCTTGATATGGCGGCCAGTCTCCCCGTGTGGGAGATAGAAAATGACGATATTCATTATATTCGAGTTCAATGCTTTCAGTTGCAGCTGGGATTTCTGTGACGAAGTCAGGACATCCTGCTGCTGCACGTCTAACCGTGGATTAACTGGCTCATGGTCTCCCTCTGTTCGCAGCGCGAAGCGTCCAGCCGGCATGTCGGGCGTCCTGAGTCGCATCGGGGGGAAGAAACAGAAGATCAGCACGCTGGAGAAGTCAAAGATGGACTGGGACGCTTTTAAATCAGAGGAGGGCATCACAGAGGAGCTGGCCATCCACAACCGAGGAAAGGAGGGGTAAGAAAGGAGTCCTGACCTCACCGACGTCTGCTCTGCACCTGAACGCAGCAGCAGTGGATACTCTGGTATCAGACGTCTGCTCTGCACCTGAACGCAGCAGCAGGAGACTCTGCTGTCAGACGTTTGCTCTGCACCTGAACGCAGCAGCAGTGGATACTCTGGTGTCAGACTTCTGCTCTGCACTTGAACGCAGCAGCAGTGGATACTCTGGTGTCAGACGTCTGCTCTGCACCTGAACGCAGCAGCAGTGGATACTCTGGTGTCAGACGTCTGCTCTGCACCTGAATGCAGCAGCAGTGGATACTCTGGTGTCAGACGTCTGCTCTGCACCTGAATGCAGCAGCAGTGGATACTCTGGTGTCAGACGTTTGCTCTGCACCTGAATGCAGCAGCAGTGGATACTCTGGTGTCAGACGTTTGCTCTGCACCTGAATGCAGCAGCAGTGGATACTCTGGTGTCAGACGTTTGCTCTGCACCTGAACGCAGCAGCAGGAGACTCTGGTGTCAGACGTCTGCTCTGCACCTGAATGCAGCAGCAGTGGATACTCTGGTGTCAGACGTTTGCTCTGTAATAAAATAAAAAAAAATTAAAAAAAAAAATGAAAAAATAAAAAAAAAATAAAAAACATAATTAATAAAAAAAAAAAAAAATAGAGAAAAAAAAAAAAGGGATAAAAAAAAAAAAAAATAAAAAAAAAATATATAAAAAAATAAATAAATAAAAAAAAAAAAATTCAAAAAAAAAAACACCTGAACGCAGCAGCAGGAGACTCTGGTGTCAGACGTCTGCTCTGCACCTGAATGCAGCAGCAGTGGATACTCTGGTGTCACACGTCTGCTCTGCACCTGAACGCAGCAGCAGTGGATACTCTGGTGTCAGACGTCTGCTCTGCACCTGAATGCAGCAGCAGTGGATACTCTGGTGTCACACGTCTGCTCTGCACCTGAACGCAGCAGCATGGGTGGTGGTCTGCGTTTTAGCTGCGTTACCACACACACCAGGTGGGGTGTGTGTGGAAACCCCCCCCCCAGCAACACTTCATCTGGGCTCGTTTCTTTCTCATGACTTCAAACAGAAGCCGTGAGGTTACTGGGAGCCCATCCATTATCAGAACTGGTCCCTCTCTGGTCCAACCAGCTGACCGGTTGGTGATGCACAGATCTGACAGATGAGTGTGTGATGGAGAAAAGTCTTTTCCTTTTCTTCTCAAACACACACCTTTGTGTGTGTGTTGTGTTTTTTGCAGGTACGTGGAGCGGAAGAACTTCCTGGAGCGCGTGGACCATCGGCAGTTCGAGCTGGAGAAGGCCGTGCGACTCAGCAACATGAAGCGATGACAGCGGAGCGTCGTCGTGACGACAGAGCGGACGTTCCTGCAGCGAACCGCTGCGGCTGTTGCAGGGACGGGGCGGAAACAGGTTGAGGTTGTGAGAGAACGCTGCTTATCTGCACAGCAGTATTGTCACGCTAGAGCTGATCCTGGATGAGAATCCAGAGTCCGTCCTGCTGGACTCGCCGTGTGACTGACCGATGAGGAACGTGTCGGAATCAGCCGGTTTTCCCAGTCCGGTCAGAACATTGGGTCCGTATCAGAATGCTGCTGTGCATGTAAGCTTCTCTTTGATTCAGAACCATAAACCCGACGACCGAAGCATGAAGCTGCGCAGTCGGACCTCACCGTGTTTTCGGGTTTTTGTTTAAAAAATCAAACTAAAAGTGAAACTTATCGCAGTGTAACGAGCTATTTTTTGTGAAACTGTTATAATGTGATAAGTTTTTCTGTAAAGATCCAATTTATGTTTTACATTGAAAGTTTATCGTAAACGTGGAACCTCTTATGTTTCGTCGTGATCAGTTTTACTGTAAAAACGTAAAACTTGTGACATCATCGCGTGATCTTCCTTCTTTGGGCAGCAGCTCTGCACCTCCTTCCCTGACGGTGAAGAGCAGCTGTGCTTTATTAAAACTTTCTTGTATGTGTCGTTTTTAATTAAATTTTTTTTTATGACCACATTTAAGGTGATGATGTCGACCTCTGCTCAGACGGCGCTGTGGCGTAGGAACTGGTCAGGGTGTGTTGCTGGATCAGCTGTTTCATGTGGATAAAATCGTGGATCTCTCTCCTCCAGTCGGCTGGACGCTTCATCTGCATGATGACGTCCGTCTGTCCTCACCGCTGCCACATTTGTGTATAAATTCATTTAAACGGTCAGACTGAACCAGTGATGTCTCCTGACCATCGTTACGAACCCAACGTCTTCTCTGTGGAGCTGCAGCCACAGACGTCCAGCGCAGACACGTTTCCATGACAGCTGTTTAAAACCAGTAAATGTTAAAGGCATATGCCCCCCCCGGGTGAAACTGAGCCTCCCCCCGCTGTCCCCTTTGTTGGACAAGTGGGCAGGAGCGTTTTCTAGCTGACCCAACTTCTGTAAACAGGGTTGCTACTGGATGCTGCTGCTATCCGCGGTGCTTCCCTGTGATTGGCCTGTACTTCCGCAGCATATAGTTCCCATTGAATGCCGCCTAGTCAGTCCTTTGATGTGAAATCGGCTTCTCGTTTGTACTCGTTTAGAATGTGCGGGTCACGAAACGTAATTGGAAAAAATCTTGAGTTGATTAGTTCACTTTCACCAAGTGGTGCTAGTTGGAAACACCAGATTACAGCAACTATGCTAAGCTAAGCTAAAGTCAGTGCTGCCAGATTCAGAGAATGGGGGACTGCGGGGGGAGGCTCAGTTTCACCTAGGGGGGGCATACCCCCTCAAACTGGCTTGAAAATTTTGGTTTTGGTTTTAACCAACCCCCCCCCCCCCCCCCTCTTTTTTTGTGTTTCTTTGTTTTTTACGAAGTTTGTTGATACGATTGAAACATTAAAAGAAAAGGAGAAACTGGATCTGTGTCCTCTGTCTGATTCTTTCATCCTCGAAGATTTGGACCTGGAGAACCTCGTCTCTGGTTCCGGACTTTTCCCCGCACCGGTTCTGTCTCTGTTTTTGTTTTACAACCACGACGCTGAAAGGACCTGTAACATAAAAACGTTAAAATGTGGAACGTCTGTTAGAACCGAGACATGTTGCAGAAAAATCTGAGCTCATTTTTAATCTGACGGCAGCAACAAGAAGCTGGAAAAGCAAAGGGAGCAGACCAGTAACATGATGGGTTTAACTGGCAACAGACCAGTAACATGACTGGTGTAACTGGGAACAGACTAGTCACATGACCGATTTCAGAGAGGCAGAGTCTCTCAGATGGAAAGCTGGACAGAGTGGAACAGGTTCAGAAACATGCTCCTGCATATGAAAACGGATCTGATGTAGGGATGGGAGACATATTATCGTGCGATATGTCGTCAAAGAAATTCCCCATGGTAATAATTTTTCATCTCACTATAAAAACGATAAATTCTTCTAAACTGATCAACTTGCATTTACAGTTATTTATATGGTTATTTTTCTGTTTGCACCATTTGATCTCATATTTCAGACGTGGGGTTGGTGTCACCAAGGTTTTGTGATACAGGTGTACGACATGAACTTAACTGATGTAGTTTAGTGGCTTCTAGTATTATTTAAGGGCTCTCAAGACAGAATGTAGAGATAGATTTATAATAGAAACAATTAGGGAGATATTTTTATTGTCAATTGTCACCGTGATGAAAACCAGAAATTATCGTGATATATTTTTTAGCCCGTATCGCCCATCCTTAATCTGATTATTGATCCAGTTGTTTGGACCAGAACGTCCACACAGAACATCACCAAGGACGCCATCCAGGTCTGGGAGGACAGGGTCCACATCACAGCCATGGCTGCAGCGCTGGGCCCTACCACACCCAGCCAACGACCGTCACCACGGCAACGACTATGCAGTCAGGGAAGGGTATTATAAAGGAAAAAGACAGGGGAAAAGAAGAAAAAAGGAGAAAAGAGGAAAGAGGGAGAACCAGGGGGGGGGAGGGGGGGGAAAAGGGGGGAAAAGGGGAGGGGGGGGGGGGGGGGGGGAGGAAAAGGGGAGAAAAAAAAAAAAAAGGGGGGGGGGGAAGAAAAAAAAAAAAGAAGGGGGGGGGAGGGGGGGGGGGGAGGGGGGGAAGGAGCGAGAAAAAAAAAAAAGGGAGGGAACAAAAAAAAAAAAAAAGGAAGGAAGCGAAAAGGAAAGGGCGAAGGAAAAAAAGGGGGAAAAAACCAAAAAAGGAACAAAGAAGGGAACGGAAAAAAAGAAAAAAAAAAAAAAAAGGAAGAAAAGGAGAAAAAAAAAATAAAAAAAGGAAAAGAGAAAAAAAAACCGAAGACGAAAAAGGAAAAAAAAAGAAAAAAAAAAAAAAAAAAAAAAAGAAAAAAAAGAAAGAAAAAAAAAAAAGGAAGGGAAAAGGAAAAAGGAAAAAAAAAAGGGGAGAAAAAAATACAAAACAAAAAAAAAATAAAAGGAAAAATAAAGAAAAAAAAGGAGGAACAAAAAAATAAAAAAAAAATATAGAAAAAAAAAAATAGAGAATAAGAAAAAAAAATGGGACGGGAAAAAGAAAAATAAAAAAAAAAACAAAACAACAAAAAAAAGAAAAAGAGGAAAAAAATCAAAAAAAAAAAAGGAAAAACAGAAAAGGGGGGGAAATAATAGAGAGGACAGAAGGGGGATATCGAAAGGAGATAAAAGGAGGAAAGGAGTAAAGGGGGAGGGATAGAAAACGGAGGCCAAAAAAAAAGACACCTAGAAAGACGGAATCCATCTCAAAAGAGGCGACTCCTGATGGAGAGGAGCCCCACGATGAAAACACTGGAGGGATGAAAATGAGTAAAATGAAGATTAAATCATCTGAAAACGACAACATAGCATTTAAGATATCTATAAATATATATATCATGTACATGCTTTTTTTAAATCTTACTGTAAATGAAATGAAAAATACTTTATTCTTCTGGGATAAAAAAAATATTTTTTTCCATTTCATTTACCATAAGATTAAAAAAAAAGATCAAATGGTAAAAAAATCATTAAATACAACCAAAAAGGGAGAAAAAAAGTGAATTGAATAATAAATACAAAGTTTAATTGCAAAGTAATGAAAAATATTAGTGAAGAAAATGAATTCAAGGCTAAACTAAAAGGAAGGTCTTGAGTCTCTTTAAGAACATCAGTTTCTGCAGCCCCGCTGTCGAGGTCCTGATTGTTAGATAAGAACATCGTTATATTACCAACATGTCTCGTTTCTTCAGACTTCAGTCATCCAGTTCAACAAACACCAAACAAGTTTCCACGGTGCAGCCTCGTCTTCAGCTGCTCATCACAAGAGTTTTCATTCTTAATCTGGCTCCATTTTACAGGGAAATAAGCAGATATATACCGGGTTTTTTTTTAAACAATGTATTCATAGATATTTTCCACTTTTACAAATAAAGGATGAATACATGATATGGTCCTCAGAAATGAAATAATGAAAAAAAAAAAGGCATTAGGAAACAAACAGAATGAGTCAAACAAAATAAAATGAAATAAATGAATAAATAGAAACCAAGAGACCTGCTCAGATCTATAACATTCGGGGTTACAGTAAAAATGTACGTCATGATCAGGAAAAACCCTGCAACAGGAAACACAAGGCTCTACAGTATATACTTCAAATGGTATCAGGTTTATTATCAAGCATTACAACACAAACACTAATTCACTGACTGTTTCTAAGTTTGTTTACACCTGTAGGGGAGAGCGGGGTAATGTGATACAGTTTTTACATTCGCTCCCCTCTTGCCAAGATAAAATGATATATCAGTAAAGTTTTCACATTTCCCATTAATTCAGGATGTTTCCTCTTTATAGAAATGATCAGAATGTTTTTAGGACAAAGGGCAATGAAAATATGATTGTTGACTCGGGTAAAGTGAGACAAACACGAGAAATCAGTGGGGTAAAGTGAACCAGTTAGTGGGTAAGCTGATCCTCGTACATTTTCCCCTTTAAAACTACCATAACAACCCGTTTTTAATAATTACAGCTGGACTGACAACCACACGTTCCAAAACTAAAGTCAGACAAGTCTCAGAATCACGGGGATTGGTCACATAAGGACATTTTTTAAACACATGACATTTATCAAAGGGGCTGCCATGATAAGTCACCAACTATCAAAATAGTTGGTGACTAATTTCATAATCGAATGATCGTTTATTGTTTATAAGCTTTTGTTTTTCCTCTCAACATTGCTGCTGTTCCTTCCCCTTGAATTAACATTCACAGTGTGGGGTCAGGACAAAGGACAATCAGAACCAGCTAGTACGCAGCCTCTGGGTCAGAACATGGGACCATCAGAACCTGTTAGACGAGCCTGGGACGTAAAAAATAAGACAAATGTGATGTAATATTACACTAAAACGTGTTTCAGACTAAACTAAACTTGGGCTTCGTGCTTTAAGACAGTGTCTCACTTTACCCCTCAGCCACTTTTTTTTTTTTTTTTTTTGAAAAACCAACATATCTGGCAGTTCAGGCTAATCTTTTACCAGAATCAAGCACATGGTTTTACATGCTCATCAACAAGTTTGATGGAAGTTTTTCTACCTGAATCAATTTGCTTTGACACAAAAGCTGATAAAGTTCACAGCAAGAAAATTCACTTTTACATGCAAAAAACACATTTTTGTGAAAAAAAAATCAGGTAAAATGAGCCACTTTAGGTTTCAGCCTCCGAGCTTTTTCAAATTTAGCAGCAAGTGCCTGCAAATGACTTAATATTGTTGCTACATGTGTTTTTTCACAAACACATTTGATGTGATTGGTCTGTGGTTGCTGATGTAGGCGGGACCATGTTTTGCATCCAGGCTGCAAGGGAGAACTGTGAGTTTAGGGGTCTGGCAGACTAATTCTTCTAGAAAATGATAAGGTCAATAAGTCAGTATTTAAAGGTGTATATCTCAAATAGCTTATTTATTTTACATTTTGCGATCCACTCCACCAAATGGATTGTAAAATTTTACTCTGTTAGCTTTATTTTCTCTGTAAAGGTGCTAATTGTAGGTGGCTCAATTTACCAAGATACTGTACATTAAGGTAAATTGAGCCGTGCATTTCAGCTAAAATGAGCCACCTTCAGAGCTCAGTTTTAATTGTTCCTTTGATTAAATATCATTTATATTTGAACATATGAATGTGTCGTTACACAATATAACATATTTGTTCTTATTTCCCCTGTAATTATGCACAGCCAAGGCTTGTATGCACTAGCTTTGGTGCAGGAAGCATTGTGAGATGCACATGCAGATGCATGGACGCATGCATGCACAAACACTAACACTGGAGTTCTAAAATTGTCATGTTAGTGTCGTCCTTGCATTATTTATCTAACCTTTGATTAACCAATAGATTTTTCCTGATATTTTTGGAGCCTTTTGTTGCTCCTGTTCCAACTTTTCACAGAGTAGTTGCTGCCATCAGATTCATAGTCAATTTATACTGTCCATAAAATGGTAAAATGCTTCCGTTTCAATGTCTGATATGTTGTTTATGTTCTGTTAAGATTTAGATCGGGTTGATAATGGATACAAATAATTGCATTCTTTTTTGTATTTGAATTTTACACAGCGTCCTGACTGTGGGATTTGAGGCATTGCTATATACATACTCACTGAATACTTAACAGTTTGTTTTTTTCAAGTGTAATATTATATTGTATGAGCTCTGTGGCAATATTGTACATGATTTTTAATCAAAATTACAGTCAATTGTATTTTCATTAATCAAAAATTACTTTGTTTTGCTTTGAAATTTGAGTGGCTCATTTTAACTGAACGGGTGGCCCACTTTACATGAACACTGATCTCTAAAATGTGGGACAGCTGATGTTACAAAAGCTTTAGCAACTGAACAATACAACTTTGTTGCATAAATTCAACATAAAAATATTAGAAACAGTCCATATAAACCACAGAGACACAATTCAGTGTCACACAATATTTTCCCCTGATTTCCCAAGTGATTTACCAAAAAGTGGCCCAATTTACCTGTGTCACCCACAGCACCAGCACAACTTCTCCTTCCTGGTTGTGGGTAATGGGAGGGGCTTGGAAACATATTGGTCAACTGACCACAAATGTGTTTTTTGCCTGGAAAAAGTGGGTGTCTCACATTACCCCGCTCTCCCCTACCATTTTTTTATTTGCATATAATGTCACACAAATGACAGTAAATAGATTTGCTGAAGTTTGAACCTAACAGGCTGACTAAAATAAAAAGCTGCTTCGACAAAATATTAAAGCTGTTATTTAGAGCTGTGCAATTAATCGAAATTTGATCGTGATTTCAATTTTTGTGTCAAACGATCTCCAAACTCATAATTGAGTTGAAACTTTTTTTTTTCTTTGTCATTTTTTGGGCACAATTTCTAAAAGTTATTCTGAGGTTATCCCAGACAATTTGTTGGGTGTCATTAACAAAAATGTTAGATTTGGAATTTTCTAGCATTGCACTAAAGCTCAACAAAGTTTTTGGGGGGACATTTTTTAAATATGAATAACCATATTTATTTTATTTTTCAAATTTAGAGAAATTGTAGAACGGTCTTGTTTATTTGGGATAAATTTATGTTTTTCTATGTTTTTTTGCATTAATTTAACATTCAAAGTACATTTATTTTATTCATTTGTTATTCATTCATTTTAAATTAATTCATTATTCACGTTTTATGCATTGCAAAACAGCTGTAATATATTTGGGGTCTATATTTGGCGTAGTAATGAGAGGAACCTTAGAAAAAAATGCTAAATTATAGTGTAACTACAAAATAATCGTTTGAATAATCGTGATTTCAATATTGGCCAAAATAATCCTGATAATGATTTTTCCCATAATCGAACAGCCCTATGTGATATTGATGTGTCCCCCCTCCCCAACAGATTTATCTTATTTTTATTTAGTTTAACTGTCCTCGTGATTTCAGGTCTTATTACAGTCGGAAAAAGTTGAAAAGGTATAAAATCCTGGAATTTTGTTGTGGCTCTGCACATTTTCATTCTTTTCTGATAAATTTAGTTGGATTTTGGAAACTAAATCAAAAATCCCTGTTTTGTTTTCTCTTTTCCTCTCTGATGACGCTGGCGCGTGCAGGGGTCCGTCTGCGGGGAAAGTTGGGAAAGCGTGTCTTGTCTCGGGACTGGTAACTGGTGAGACTGGAACCACTGGTAGTGTGTCTTTAAGGCCCCTCCAGACTGCAGGACGGTCCCTTTAAGGCCGGACCGGAGGACGCACGGCGCAGACAGCGGCACGCGCAGCTCCGCTCCCGTCTGCAAGCAGCGCACATCTCACCGATCATCTCTGCGTCATTTTAACGGATTTCAGTGAAAGTATTTGGGAACACCGCAGAGGAAGGCCGGGAGGAAGAGGAGGTGGAGGAGGAGGAGGAGATCCGGCTGGTCATCCGCATTGCTGCTGCCGCAAACCTCCGCAGCCGCTGCGGCTCTCCCGGCCCCGCCGCCGCACATCCTCCCGCAGCCTGCTTTCTCCGCTCCTGGCGGGGATGGAGGAGGACTGACAGCCGCTCCGCGTTCAGACCGAAGCTGGAAAATCCCCGCAGCAAGATGTCCGTCCCGGTGAGTATGTCAGCGGAACACCGCCTCACGCGCCGCAGATGGGGGCTGTAGACCCGGACAGGAGGACCTGAACACGCCCAGTCAGCAGGTCTGACCCGGACCTCCAGCTCGAGGAGGTCTTCTAGGGGGGGGGGGGGCTGAAGGTCTGTCTGAGAGCTGAAGGACACGCCGGGTCACCAGAACCGGCCTGGCAGAGCCCATGTTTGCGCGCGCGCGCGCTGCTGTCCTGGAATGTGGCTTTGATGGAGCCTGTTGTGTTTTGTTCGCATTCCTGAGGTTCAGTTTCAGAAACGCCTGCAGGGTGAGACGGTCTGCCAGTCGCGACTCATCTGCTCCTGTCAGCTGCGTGAGCATCCTCCTCCTCACTGGTGATGATGGTGATGATGATGATGATGGTGGTGGTAGCCTTCACGCAGCCTGTTGTCCAGTCCGCCTGTCAGGTTCTGGTTCCTCTCTGGAGGTTTTCCTGACGCCGTGTCGCTCTCGGCATGAACCAGTTTTGCTGCTGTGTCACGTTTTCTCGTCCTTTCCACCCTCTAATTGCAGGACTGAGAGGTTTTTTTCTCTAGAAAGTGTTGTTCCAGTTTTTAATGTAATTCCCTGACTTTTCCTCTCCCTGATGATGATTTATAATCTGCGCAGTTCATTTAGTCGTCTTGGTAGCAGCCTGTCAGCTTTGAGGGGATTCTAGAGTCTCTTCGGGCCCTGGAAAAACTTTCTCAGGGGTTCTAACCAGCAGTCACCAGCCTTTTCTGATTATATTTTATAACAACTAAACATTCATGATAAAATCTTGACAGGCTTTGTTATTTTACCATTAAATTTAGGGATGCATGATATAATCGACCCCCCCTATCGGCCTATATTGGCCTTAAGACTGAGTATCGGACATCAGCCACCCTACCAATATTTAACCAATATCTAACTGATATTAAACCGATCAGCCCGCTGCTTCTAATGTCTAAAAAAACAAAAACGACTTCTTCAAAAACTTTTTTTTTTTTTTTTACAGACTTTAAAACTTCTAAAAGCAGTTTCTTTTAAGATATTCTGTGTAAACGGAGTTTGTACACGGTCATTTGTGAAAATAGACAAATTTTAGGGCTCGGAAAAAATATTGATACACTGAAATATCGCGATATTTTCATATGCAGATGTCCTATTGATATTTGAAAATACAATATTGATCTATTTTACCTGTTAAATTTTGTGAGATTTCACAAAAACTTGCAAGATTTCGTCACAGAACTACAAAATCTCGTGAGATTTCAGTAGTAAAATAGATCAATACCGCGTTTTTAAATATTGATATATCATACGATATGAAAATACACAATATTTCAGTGTATCAGTATTTTTTTCCCGCCCCTACCAAATATCCCATGTTTTGGGGTATTGTTTTTAGTTTTGTTTTATTCTGAGGGAGAAAAAAAATCCAGGTGGTTCTAGGATATAATTCACATATCCTATTAGTTTTGCTTGAACAACTGTCATTAAGTCTGACGTGGTATACATAACACAAGCTGAGGTATTTTTCTAGTTTTGCACAAGGAACGCATATAACATCATTTATGTTTCAGCTTTAATATCGGTATCGACATCGGTTATCAGCCACATGAGTTTTAAAACATCGGCATATCGGATATCGGCCAAAATTCCAATATCGTGCATCCCTAATTAAATTCCTCAAATGTAACTTTTGAATGCTCTTTAAGTTTTACTTCTACTTCTTTATTTACTATTTCCATACAGGAGTGGATTAAATTATCTGCTGAAACCTGCATTTTGGCGCATCTAAGGAGATACAGAAACTACTAAAACTGGGTTCAGAACTGTCCAACGCATTATGAAAAACTGGAAGGATAGCGGACCATCGTCTTCCAGGAAGAAATGTGGCCGGAAAGGCAGATGAAGTGATGCAGCATCATGCCTAGTGCCTACTGTATGAGCCTGTGGGGGCAGTGTGATGATCTGGGGTTGCTGCAGTTGCTCAGGTCCAGGTTCAGCAACAGTATGAGCTCAGATAATGAGGTCAGCTGATACCTGAATATACTGAATGACCAGGTTATTCCATCAATGGATGTTTCTTTCCTGATGTCACGGGCATATTCCAAGATGACCGTGCCAGAATTTATCGGGCTCAGATTGTGAAAGATGGTTCAGGGATCATCAGACATCATTTTCACACATGGATTGGCCACCACAGAGTCCAGACCTGAACCCCATTGAGAATCTTTGGGATGTGCTGTGGTCAGACTCTACAATCATCATCAAGATCTTGGTGAAAAATTGATGCAACAGGATGCAAATAAATCTGGTGACATTGCAGAAGCTTCTGGAAACACAGCGAATGCTGCCGCAATCAAAGCTAAAGGCGTCCAACCAAATGTGAAAGGTTTGACCTTTTTTTTTTGTTGGCGACTTTTTTTTCTTTTTTTTTGGCCGGGCAGTGTATATATATATATATATATATATATATATATATATATATATATACTATATATATATACATATATATAATGATCTGTTCTGACTCTCTGTTAGTTTCACCGGTGTAACACACACAGGGTTGATGAACAGAGTGTAAATATTTACCTTAAAGGAATAGTACACCCACAGAATGATGGTCCTTCATCTTCTACTCACTCTCATGCTGAGCTTCAATGGGTTTCGATTTTCCCCAGCTTTCATATAATGGAGTTCACAGGCGACTGAACCAAAAATGTCCGTAAAAGTCCACAAAAACTTGTCAATATTCCTCCATACTGCTCGTCCAATGTAATCCAAGTGTCCTGAGTGGGTAGCGTCCAGAATTTACTGGAACCCACATCATTTAGTGTATTTTTATAGCCTAAACGGTAGAACATCGCACTTCCCCGATGCGTGTTCATACAAGTTCACGACACTATGGAAGCCGCAGCGTTCAGCACCTACTCTGCCGATAATGCAAGCGTAGAGAAGAAATTTGCTGTTTACATTGTGCTAAGAGCGAACGAGCTGCAGACAAACACAAGAGGGGTTGGCTGTTGATTTAAAACAAAGAAAGAAAGAAAAAGAGAACGCGTGATCTCGTCTGCCGCAGCTTCCATAGTGTTGTGAACTCACAGTGACGCGCTTTGCAGCAGCCAGACATTCTACTGTTTAAACTATAAAAATCTACTAAATGATGTGGGTTCCAGTAAATTATGGACACTACCCACTCAGGACACCTGGATTACATTGGACGAGCAGTATGGAGGAATATTGTCAAGTTTTTGTGGACTTTAATGGACCTTTTTGTTTCTGTAACCGGTGAACTTCATTATATGAAAGATCCTCCCGGATCTCCGGCTGCATTTGAGATATTAAAAAAATGCTCCAGAGTCTTGCTCAGCATGAGGGTGAGGAGAAGATGAAGGACCATCATTCTGTGGGTGTACTATTCCTTTAAAATCAGCTCTGCCGATCATGTATTTGTGAACTTTCTAACTGTAACAGGTGTTGTACCCGTTACAGCAGGATTATCCTGACAATGACTGAAAACTTTTAAATGTCCTCCTGAAACCGTTTGATTCACTGCAGCTGCTGTAAATGTTCTGCAGATATCAGGTAACATGTTCACGTGAATAAAACCCACAAAGAAAATGGATCTGTTTAAGCTGCGATACGGCTCAGAAATGACAGCAGACTGTCTTTTTTCGCTGTTTGTGTGCGTTCCCGTGAGGACATTAAGGTCTGAGACACTGAGCCGGAGAAATACTTCAGCTGCTCCTCACTGGAGCGGAAGTGTTTCCGTTTTCATCTCCCCGGAGTGCTGAAACACTGACAGTCACCTCTGCAGAGGAGGAAATTCATTTGTCTGATTTTCAGCTGGTTGAGGTTTCCCACACATGCACCATGTCCGGTGGTGGAAGTGTTTTTGTGCAAGGGGGGGAAAATGTGGGGGGTGTAAGAGAGAGGAATTACGGGAAGGTGAAGAGAAAATAAGATTAATAACATACGGCTAAAAAAGGTTTATAAATTTTTAATTAATAAAAAAAAGAAACATAATTAGGCTTTTTACAGAATTTTTTAAGGAAGGAGGAGGGAGGAATTTGGGGGGGATGAATTGAAGGAGGGTTGGGAAAAAAAAGGGATGAACAATCACACACGAAAAAAAAAAAATGATTTGTAAGGGGAGAAATAGGGGTGGTTTCATCAAGTAAGTACGACGGGTTGAAGAAAAAAAAAGAAAATGTGGGTGGTGGGAGTAATCAATTCTCTCGAGATGGTGGGAAAATATAACTCAAAAAAAAAGGGTATAATTTTTATAAAAAAAAAAAAAAATAAATAAAATAAAAAAAAAAAAAAAAAAAAAAAGAAATAAATCAAAATAAAAAGGAACTCATCCACCCACCAAAAAAATGAAATGAAAGAAATGTAAAAAAAGAAAAAAAAAGAATTATTATTACCACCTTATATTAAAATAAATAAAATAATATAAAAAATAAAAAAGAGAAAAGAGAGAAGGGGGGGGGAGTTTATACCGAGTTTGGAATAAAATTTTGATTCTGTATGTTTAGTGGCTTTTGTTTAACATGCTTCTATTGTAGCTTTGAGTAACATACGTGTATTATTCGAGTACAGCTGTGGGTTACCAATAGGGCTGCACGATTCTGGTAAAAATGTGAATCGTGATTTTTTTTTTTTGCTTAAAATTAAGATCACGATTCTCTAAAATGATTTTTTTCCCTAAAAGTATTTATTGCACAAATAAACTTTAACAAAACAAACAAAACAACCTATTCAAAAGGTAATTCAAAATAAAGCATGTGTTTGCACAAGAGCTTTGTTGGAGCACTTCTTTGGCAGATGCATAGTTGTAGTTCTTTAACATTGGTTAGGGGGTGGGGAGGCAACGGCAGTGTTGCATTTGAGGGCGCTTGAAAAAAATCTGGGAAGAATGGAAACTTATTTGTGATAAGCTCATGATTAAAAATGTTTCAGAATTGTTGTGGGTAGAATTGAGATTGCACGTATGTGTGAATTGAGATCACGATCTTTTAACGATCAATTGTGCAGCCCTAGTTACCAATGTTTTCACATATGTTATAATGAGAGGCTGAAACGAGGCAGTTCAGGTCCAGCGATCTTTTACTGGACCTGAACTGCCTCGTCTCAGCCTCTCATTATAACATACATGAGAACATTAATCCACGGCTACAAAGCTGCATCATGTGCTGCTGTTTAACACAGTCCACCATGAAGATCCCACAGATGACAGCAGCCACGACTTCACACAACACAGTTAAAACTATCTCCATGCACGCAAGGACAAAAAACAAAACTCTTTTCTTCTATTTTAACACTGCACTGCAAAATTTGGTGGTTCTAATGCGAGTTAAAAGACACTGAAATTGAGAAGAATCCGGCTATAATCAAGTGAAATTATCTGTCCATGCAGTAAGATAATTACACTTTGTAAGATATCTTGAAATATGAAAACATCGAGACTCGAGACAGGGAGAAATATCCTTGAACAAGGTGTAAAAGACTCATTTCAAGTCCCTCATTTAGTGAGAAATCCCTCAAAACTAGTCTGGTAATGCTTCTTTTGAGTGTTGCTCTTTCTCATTTTAAAGTTAAAAATGTAATTTTTAATTATTGTATGGCAGCAGAACTCTCAACACAAACGACTGGCTTGGATGACGGGATTTGAACTCATAATCTTCCGAACACTAGACTAGTACTTGCTTTACCACCACAAGACACTGCTTCAGATGTGAAAATGCACCTCTGTGCTAAAATTTCTTGAATTTCTGGTTAGTTTCTCTTGTTTTGAGATCTTTTCTCTTAAAATGAGAAAGCAACAACACTGAAAATAAGCATTACCAGACTAGTTTTAAATGTTTATTACTTAAAATGAGTGTTGCACGGCTTGTTTGAAGCTGTTTTCAAGATATTTTTCTTATTACAAGAAATCTGTGTGTCTGAACTGGTACGGGGAGGTTTTAAAACAAGTTATTACAGCTAAAATTGGAAGCGAAAGACACAAAGTGATCTAAAACAGTGTTGTGAGATAATTTAACTCATAATACAGATAAAATAACCAATTTTAAGATTCACTTACCAAGAAATAAAAGACCTTTACTCTGAAAACTAGATTTATAATCTTACACGTTCTGGTCTTGTTAAATGTATTACTCTCAAATTGAGACAGTTAAGACAGTTTTTGCTGAATATAAGACTGCAAGACTGGTCAGATAGACTGTATTTGCAGTGTGATAGATGAAAACAGTAACTCAGGACTGAGGACATAATTTATTTTATTTTATTTTATTTCTTTTTGCTCTTTGATGGTATCAAACGTTTCCAGCAGGGATCGATGTGGTCACGTCCAGTAAAACAGTTTGTGCTCACGCCAGTCGTGCCAAAATGACTCGGCGTTTCAGGAGGCTTTGGTTTTTTCCGTCCCTGTTAGATGGATGTTGAAAACTCCTGGAAATGGATGTTGGACTGCTTCAGTGCAAAAGAAAAACAGCCCGATGCTGCAGTGACTTGACTTTCCAGCTTGAGACGTTGTCAGAAGTAAAGATTCGCGTGTTTGTGTGTTTCTTGTCAAAAAACAAGTGTGAAAAAGGGCAATTACATCACAAATATCAAGATCATTGCCTCAAAGTCTCGTAAGAGCGATAGATGAAGACGTCCCTGATCCAAACCCAACAGCGCACCAGACCTGATCCTGAATGAGAGCAGAAACCAGCTCAGAGAATAAAGAAAGGAAACCTGCAGCAGCCTCCACTGATCTGAGGATTAGCATCTTCAGGTCAGAGAAGTTCAGCTCATGCTGCTTCTGCCCATGTTTGGATCATTAATCTGTCCTCATGCACACATGCCGGGGTTTCCTGATGCTTTCAGCAGGGGCTGATCAGCCACTGCAGTGCTACCTTTGTCTGTGTGTGTGTGTGCGCGCGCGAGCATATGTAAGTGTGTGTGCAGTACAGTCAATATATATTCATATTAATCATCAGTGCTTAGAAGCAGATGCCCCTCCTCCCATGGAAGCACACACTCACCACCCTGCATCTCAATTCCTCCCAGATCACCGCTCTCTGCAGGGAGTTGCCAGGGGCAACGGGGAGGTCTGCGTGTGTGATGCTGGAACATGGAGACGCCACACAAATCCTAAAACGAACATCACAAACACTTTGATACCTGGAGATCAGAGAAGTTGAGGGCGTGTTTCTGGTATCTGTGTACCGCTTCCTGCCCCCCCCCCCCACACACACACCTTATGCATCAATTTAGTGTTTATTCAAGCATTTTAATCCCTTAATGCTTTACAGTTATATAGAAAATGACCAGAATTAAAATAAAATACAATGAAATATTAAACTAATGATAAAGAAAAATAATCAATATTGAAATAAAAACAAATAATTGTGGTTGTAAAGGGATGGACGTGGTCAGCAACAATACTCAGGTAGGCTGTGGTGGTTAAACCGCCACGTTGGTACTAAGGGGCCCAAAGTGGGCCAAGAAAATCTCTCCCACACCATGACACCACCACCACCAACCTGAATGTTGATACAAGGCAGGATGGATCCATGCTTTCATGTTGTTGGCACCAAATTCTGAGCCTATCATCCGAATTTCGTAGCAGAAATGGAGACTCATCAGACAAGGCAACATCTTCTATTGTCCAATGTTGGTGAGTCTGTGTGAATTGTAGCCTCAGTTTCCTGTTCTTAGCTGACAGAAGTGGTACCCGGTGTGGTCTTCTGCTGCTGTAGCCCATCTGCTTCCAGGTTTGATGTGTTGTGTGTTCAGAGATGCTCTTCTGCATACTTCAGTTGGAACCAGTGCTACATTCGCACAAATAAGACGTGCGTTTGCTTGGGACGGCATGACAAGCCCCAAACGCGCGTCTTATTTGTGCGAATGTAGCGTTTTACTCGCGTGAATAGAGCGTATTTTGCCTGTTCAGTCGAGTTGAAAAAATTTAACTCAAGCATTTTATACGCGCAAACAATACAAGCCCCGTCAGTGAAAATGAGACGTGATGTGAACGGACCTGCGCTCTGCAGCTCGCTGCTCTCTTCTATAGTAATAAGCAAAAAAGCGCTTTTCACAGATGGAATCACAAAGTGCTGCACACAAAAGCGGTGTAATAATACCATAAATTTAGGAATGAAAACCCGGTCAGACAAAACCTCATTAACCTGCAGCTGCAGATCTCTGCAGCCGGTGTTTGACGGAATAAACACTCTGCTGCAGGAACAGAGAACCTGTAGTTCCCGGAGGAAGACGCAGCTCTGTCCTCACTACAGAAATAAACTGAGGTTGTTGGTTATCAAACGTCACTATCATTCAATACCAGTCTGTGTTTAAACTGGTGTAGTATTCAGTTTGGTGACTAGATAATGCTCCAGTACCAGTTCAGCTTCAGCTGATGTAAACAAACACTCGCTCTGTGTTGTGATCAGGATGAAAACAGCAGGTAAGCGGTCAGTTAGGAGTTACGTTTAATCAGCTGGTTAAATGTTGAGCGGTGGAGGCGAGGAGACGGCAGAGACTGGTTTAACTGAGCTACAACAGCTAGCTTACTGACAGCAGCCACGTTCTTTTGCTGGAAATTGGAAGTTGTTGGAAGTTTAGCTGGAAGTGCTAACTAGCTGCGGCTAGCTTACTCAACGAAGGCAGGTGGACAGATGCTCAGCAGCTGGAATACAGCGTTTGTAGTTTGTATCCTGGAGGGATATGCAGCAGCAATCCTCCCCGACAGATCATCAAACCGGGCGGGAGGGGGAATCCCCCTGGAAGCGGGCGTCATCCAGCTGTAACTCCTGGATCAGGTGATGAAATTCACCGAGCTCTGATACCTCGGGAGAATCTGGTGGACTCAAATACGGCGGCGTCTTCGGTTCTCCGACTTCCAAAGCAGTTACAATGCCACAGCTCTCTCAAAGTACTAAAATAACCGGGTTCTGCCATGTTCACCTGACTGAGGTGACTGACGGGTGACAAACCACCATCCCCCACTCCAGAAAGTTCAACTTGACACGCAAATGAAACGTTTTATTCACATGTACAGTATTATACGCTTCCTTCACGAGGAAAAAATGGCAGCATTAAGGGCCTCCTTCCACTGAAAACCCGTTTAACTTGCTCCTTCTTAAATACGGAGGGTTTCCCCTTGTTTACTTACACATGCTGACTTGCTAGCGTTGCGTTCCCCCCAGTCGCTTGTGCTTTCTCATCAGAGAAACAATACGAAGAAAAGAGCAAATCGGGAACAGCCTTGCCCTTCTACGTAACATTGCAAATAGCGTATCCCACGTGGGGTTTCTATCTGTCCATTGGAAGGCAGGTAACCCTCCACTACACACTAGAAGTAAAGACGGCACGACTGTA
Organism: Atherinomorus stipes; assembly: GCA_023101725.1. NCBI lineage: Eukaryota > Metazoa > Chordata > Actinopteri > Atheriniformes > Atherinidae > Atherinomorus > Atherinomorus stipes. The sequence continues at coordinate 550,919 of JALJCO010007436.1, forward strand.
GCTTCGGAGTTGAGAAGCTAATTAGCTAACTGTTTGTTAGCATGGCGGAACAAACTTGTTTGTCGGCTCGATTTCCTGTCTGTAGCGAAATAAGAGCGGAGGGCGGAGCTTCCTTCATACACTGATGGGAGCCAGCCAATCAGACGGAAATTCATGTGAAGGACCCGGAAAAGCCTGCCGTTGGACCACAAGCCTCTCTTCTAGTATACAAATACAGCTGGATACAAAGATACCAGAAGGTTTTTTTAAACAGAAACGATGCAGAATGCATTCAATAATAATGGAGAACACAGAAATATTAATGAAATGACCACGGAAGTACAACTTTAAGCGAGTGTGTTCACACAATATCCAGCATTCGCGCACGTGTGCGAATGGAGGCGTCCGGTGTGAACACAGGGTAACATGTCATATTTCTGGGATTTTCTGCCTGTCTAGCACTTGAAGGTCTCAAATTATTTCACCTGCCAGCTCTTTCTTTTAGATGCACAAACCCTTAAAAGAAATATTAAAAACAAACACACAAAAAATAAAACAAGTAAACAAGCATGATGGGGCTCCAGAGCTAAAATTTGGTCGAGCAACACTTTGAGGCAATCAGATGTTTTCTGTAACGTTCAAAAATACTTCTGCACCTGTTGACAGGTATGTTGGTCCATGTTCATGGGAAAGATGCGCCTGGGACAGTTTTGTTTCTTTGTTTGGTTTTTTTTTTTTTTTTTTTTTTCAAATAATATTTTCAACTACTTTTCAAAAACAATAATTTATTTCCCTAAATTATAATTTCGTACATTTTTATTTATTATTAGTTTCTTTAGTTTCTTGTTATTTGAATTCCTATTGTGAACTTTCTTTAATTGGAGGGTATGAATAATTTTGAGGACAAGTGTATCATCCCATTATTCTAGTAACAGGAGGTTCCTGATGCTAATGCGAGTGCAAGTCAATAGCACCACTTGCCTGTCATACGAACAATCTCGTCCACTCCACAGAACCCCCGAGGCAGATCAGTTATAACGCAGGAACATGTAAATGTCGGGTTAATAGAATCATGTCACAATAAAACTAGCCTTGCATGACTATTTATTTTTGTTCTCATGAGTGGAAGTAAAAGGGTCGAGTCTCTACTTGTACTTCTATATCAAAGAGAATTGTAGGTTTAGGGGTTAAAGCAACCTTTACCCATCTTGCATTTCAGAAAGCATAGAAAGATTATTTGAAAATAAACAGTCCCGCCTCACTCCTAAGACACACCCCCTCATTCCCTCTGCCCCCCAATGCAGAAGCAAAGGTCTGACAGGCAGGTCCCTTGGACAATCCTAGGGGTGCACCCCACTTCAAGGATTGGTTGGAGTTTTCATTGAATATTTAGAGATTGGAATAATATTTTATTTTGATTAATGGTGGGTCTGTCTTGTATTTCAGAGTTCCATTACCTCATTCATAGCATTTTACCCTGTTAAAAAAATAGTGTAAGAATGCAACATCGGTAAGGGTTGCTTTAAAGGTGGCTCCTGCTCCTGCAGCTTCATCGCTTAGATGCGTATGACCCTGCAGAATTGTTGAATCTGTGGTGTTAGAGACGTTCTCGCTGAGAACCAAGCTTTCTGCCTTGTTTGCAGTAATTTCTTCACCACGCAGGCTGGAAACTGCTGAGCTGTCTGAGCAGCAGCAGCATGATGACATGCCAGTGATGCTGCTGACTGTTGTATTAATATTGAATGTTCCTTTAAATGGACATTTAGAGTGTGTGTGTGTTTTCCGCTCCTCTGCAGAGCTGACATCCATCTGCAGGATTTTTCTGGTAGATAAACATCATCTCTGGATCATAACGACCTCAGATCATCACTTGTTCTGTTTTTGTAAATAATAAAATGTGTTCGACGGCACTCGCCTTTTCCACGCCATTTTTATCTCATTTTACTCGGGAGATGATGGAAGAGGCGATTATGGAAAGTACTTGCTGGCCTCTGTCCACTCTTCCTTCTTGACTTTCTGTCTGCTCGTCACACCTTCATGGTATTTGTCAGAGTTCAACAAACAAGCTGAAGACACTCAGCTAGCCGCTAGCCTGTAGCAAACGTTGTGAAGAATTATTAAAACTAAATAATGAAAACAAAAATGGTCCCAAAACGACCCTACAAAAGAAAAAATCCAATTCAATTTATTAAATAGGGATTAGTAAGTGGAGATAAAGCAGAGCTGAGAAGTCTGGATGGAGCACCAGCTAACTTAGCACTTAAGCCGTAATTTTGGTAAAACCTCGTCCTGCGAGACTCCACTTTGAGGAGGATGGAGAAACAAAACATTTTGTTTTGGAGGTGCTGCTGCTCCTCATCAGGAGACGAAAGCTGTGTCTGATAATTCAGGTTCCATGGTAGGTGTGAAACCTCGATCAGCCGCGTTCCGTCAGGACAACTGGAGGATATGACGTCAGTGTGACGAACACAGCGCAGATCACAACAGTAATGGCGGCGGTGATCAGCTGTGTTGTGCTTCTGCTGCAGACAATCCTGGCTCCTGCTACAGTGTTGCTGCTGTACCTTAAACAGCGGGAACAAGCTGACGTGCATGTCACGTGATACAAAGTGAGCCTTTATTTGCATACGCGCAACATCTTGTTTAAATTGGGATTGCATTCTTTAATCATTATAGCGCCACCTGCAGCTTTGTAATATGTACAATTGCAGTTTTTCCTTATACTTTCAAGTGTATCTATCTGCAACTTGCAACCCAGAGGCGTGTTGTATAGTGGGTGGATCGTGGTTAGGGTTAGATTTTACCGTGCTGTCATGGGTCTGGTGGGCATGTCGTTGAGTGACGTCTCTCTACAACATGCCCACTTTACAGCACGCCACTGTTGTGTGAGCCGCAGACAGACCCTTCTCTATTTTTTGCCAGCATCTTCACACCTGAATTGGCTTTGGTACCGTGGGGACATGGAGTAAGTCATGGTCATGCGTTACAAATGCATCAAGAACTTGCATCAGGTCCATGTCCATGTTGTCCACAACGAACTCATCTGGATGAAATAAGCCCATTTTGACTGGTAAAACTTCCTGATTGCTCCAATTCCAAACTTAATGTTTATAAATGATCATAAACATCATAATTAAGAAGGATAAACATGTAGTCAGAAGAGTAATTCTAAGAAGTTTGATGAACACGGCCCCCCTCTCTGTTGCGTTTCCACGGCCAACCATACACGTACTTACTTTTTAGGCAGCGTAATGGTGATAGATGTCTCAGATGTGCAATAGTCTGATGTCATAGCGGTGCAACGCCTTCCTTGGATGACAGTGAAGAAGAATGTAACACAGAAACAAAGCAGTAGCATGATGGACATTCAGCAGTTTGTCTTCTTTTTTCTTGGTACGTAGCTTTAAACTGCAAAAAAATCCACTGTATATTTAAACATGGAGCTGTTCCAGCTTTATTATTGCTGAGTCAGCGAGGAAGTGATGGTTGTTTCGATGACTCGGTGGATTCCAGTGTGTCAGCTGATTTATTAGTTGCATTGTTTTTGCTGATGCCAACAGTGCCGATTGGTCCTGTTTTTTGTTTTGTTTTGTTTTTTTGTCATTACAAGCAAAAAAATCTTGGCCACTTTTATAATAAGTTAAAAAAATATTTTGCTTGGAATAAACAAAAAATTCTGCCAATGGCACAAAGAAAAAATTTTCTTGATAAGATTTTTTGAAATAAGATGCATTGTCTTAAAACAAGTTCTTATATCTCACTGAAATGTTTCTCTTTAAGCCATTTTGTCTTATTTTCAGTGTGATGTGATATTCTGACTAGAAATGAGAGAAATATATTTGGTAAGATTTGAGCTTTTGCAGTGCTGCCACCACGCAGCCTCTACATAGAGCAGGCAGGGAGGTGAGACATTGACACACACGGAGCATGAATGCACGGCCGTGGTTGGAAAATGTCACATTCCTTTCTTGAAATACACAAATAGACTGTTTATTACAGTGTGGGTTGTATTTACAGTACATATATTACCCAGGCTGATATCACAGCAAGTCATTTTTAATATATTGTGCGGCCCGAGGGTCTTTGACCACCACTGTCTTCACAGGACGTACGTGAGCTGGTTATAATCTGACATGTTGACCTGACAAACTTGTCTGAGTGAAAATATTTTCCTGGTCAGGTGAGGAGGTTCCTGCTGGCCGTGATGTCGATGAACGAGACTCTTGATCATGTGAAAATGGTTCAAATGAAGATTCCTGCTCGGTCTACATGATTTCCACTGGCTGTCATCCATCCAGCTGCCTCTGCATCCTCAGCATCCGTCCAGCTGGTTCAGCGTTCATCTCTCCTCATCTACTCCCTCCATCCCATCCCGTACCAATTTGTTCATAATTAAATGTGCAGAATAAATCGCTTGGCTTCTTTGTTCGCCAGCTGACAGGAAGGATCAGATCAACTCGCAGCTTTGTGTTTATGAATCATCACAGAAGCCACAGCTGCCTTCATGTCCACTTGTGTCTCTGTGAGTGTTTCGTTGCGGACATACATCCATTTCACACATGCTCTGCTTTCCATGAATCTGCTGGCAGCTGAGTGGAAGTGTTTTCAGATCATTTAAACCTGTCTGGGTCAGTCTGTAGCAGACAGTCACAGCACAGGTGAGTTTAACGTATGATCAGCTGTTTAAACCGCTTAATAAATCAAACTACATGTCTCATGCCAAACAGCTGCTGCTTGGGGATGCCTGCTTCAATCAGGACCACCCAGAGGAACATGTTCTATCCATTTACAGTTGTGTAAAAAACTGTTTGCCCCCTTCCTGATTTCTTATTTTTTTGCATGTTTTTCCACACTTATATGTTTCAGATCATCAAACAAATTTAAATGTGAGACAAAGATAACACAAGTAAACACAAAATTCAGTTTTTAAATGAAGATTTATTTTTAGTAAGGGGGGAAAAAATCCAAAACCTCCATGGCCCTGCGTGAGAACGTGATTGCCCCCTAAACCTAATAACTGGTTGTTCCACCCGTAGCAGCAACAACTGCAATCAAGCGTTTGTGATAACTGGCAGTGAGTCTTCGACAGCGCTGTGGAGGAATTTTGTTCCACTCATCTTTACAGATTTGTTGTAATTCAGCCACATTGGAGGCTTTTCCAGCATGAACCGCCTTTTTAAGGTCATGCCACAGCATCTCAATGGGATTCAGGTGGGGACTTTGACTAGGCCACTCCAAAGTCTTCATTTTCTCTTTCTTAAGCCATTCAGAGGTGGACTTGCTGGTGTGTTCTGGATCATTGTTCTGCTGCAGAACCCAAGTGCGCTTCAGCTTGAGGTCACCAACAGATGGCCGGACATTCTCCTTCAGGATTTTTGGTAGACAGCAGAATTCATGGTTCCATTTACCACAGCAAGTCTTCCAGGTCCTGAAGCAGCAAAACAGCCCCAGACCATCACACTACCACCACCATATTTTACTGTTGCTATGATGTTCCTTTTCTGAAATGCCGTGTTACTTTTACGGCAGATGTAATGGGACCTACACCTTCCAAAAAGTTCAACTTTTGTCTCGTCAGTCCACAGAGTATTTTCCCAAAAGTCTTGGGGATCATCAAGATGCTTTCTGGCAAAACTGAGACGAGCCTTTATGTTCTTTTTGCTCAGCAGTGGTTTTGGTCTTGAACTCTGCCATGCAGGCCATTTTTGCCCCCCAGTCTCTTTCTGATGGTGGAGTCATGAACACTGACCTTAACTGAGGCAAGTGAGGTCTGCAGTTCTTTGGATGATGTTCTGGGGTCTTTTGTGACCTCTTGGATGAGTCGTCGCTGTGCTCTTGGGGTAATTTTGGTCGGCCAGCCACTAGCGTTTTCACGATACCAGAAATTCAGTAGTCGATACCAATACCAGTAAATTTCCACGATACTCAATACCAAATTTGATACCACGGTTTAAAAAAATAAAAAACCCGCAATGTATCCACCTTTATTAAATTATTTACTTCTTTATATGGTAAAAAACCTGAACAGATAAATAAATCTGCCTGCAGTGGCATTTTGCCTTCAAATATTCACAACAAACGTGCTTTTGTAACTATAATGAATAAAGTTTCATCAATCATGAACAAATAAATAGAAAACAACATAAATGCAATAATAAAGCAGGTCTGTTATGGCATGAAGCCTTCATGTATTTGAAAGAAAACAAACAACATTGTGTTCAGTGCTTCCATCAGCCCTGAAAGTGCCAGCAGCCACAGATCTGAACATTTTATGTAACGTATAAAGTTTCAGCAAATACAACAGAAGTTATAGGATAAACGATAACTGCACACACGTGTGAGCGCACACATGGGGATGATGATGATGATGATAGATCACCCTCCAAGAATACTATTTATAAAGTTTAATTTATTATCTTCAAAGCCTTGTTGCCAATTCAAGCACACTGAATTCCAGTTGCGCCGCACTTTTGTTTCAAACTCCGCGAGTCGCGTGTTCTCAGCGTGCAGAGATGCGGGATGTCTGACTGCTGGTGTGGGATGATGCACGTGGAGGTTGGAGCGGAGCGCTACGCGGCTGCATGTGGGCGACTGGGGTCAGGAATGGTGACCCGTTGCTCCTAATGATTGTGGAGGAAACATTTATGGCTCCTTGTTGCTCTTTTTCACTAACGAGATGAGGCGGAGCAGCAGCCCCGCTACGCTCTGAAGAGACGTCTTCAATGAACTGTTTGGTGGATGAACACCACGCTCGGTACCTCCGGTACCATGAAAATACAGGTACCGACAGTACAACAGTAATGCTGGTACCCACTTGGCAACGAAGTACCGAGGACCGTGACAACACTACCGGGCACTCCTGGGAAGGTTCACCACTGTTCCACGTTTTCACCATTTGTGGATAATGGTTCTCACTGTGGTTCTCTGGAGTCCCAAAGCTTTAGAAATGGCTTTGGAACCTTTTCCAGACTGATAGATCTCAATTACTTTGTTTCTCATTTGTTCCTGAATTTCTTTGGATCGCAGCATGATGTCTAGCTTTTGAGGATCTTTTGGTCTACTTCACTTTGTCAGGCAGGTCCTATTTAAGTGTTTTCTTGATTGAGAACAGGTGTGGCAGTAATCAGGCCTGGGTGTGGCTAGAGAAATTGACCTCAGCTTATACTCATGTCATACACAGCAATACTGTGTCATGCCTCCACATTGTGATAGGTGTGGTTGGTTTATTAACCCCTAAAACTCTGCTAGCTCTCGCTTACATCATCAACATCTTGTCAGGAACAGAAGTGTGTAACTGTGTGGAGTAAGTCGTGTTCGATAGCTTTTCAGTGATCTAAGTTTTCCAGTCGTTCCATAACACCATCATTTATCACATTTCTTATGATAAAAAAGATCACTGTGACATTGCGAAAAGATCTTTATTTTAACCTGCTGAAGTCACTTCCTGTTAAACTTTCCACCAATCAGAGAGCTTAAGTTGACGGTAATGTCCAATCAGAAGCAGCCAAAGATCAACATGTGAGCAGAAACTTCTATGACCGTTTTAAAAGACTGAAAATAATTCCACTGTGGCTGAATGAAGCACAGTGGCTCCAGAAACATCTAATTTAAGTTGATATGGGAGGTGTAAGCCTGACAGAAACAGAACTGAGCTTGATCGTTAACGTTGCTTTGACATCGGTGCCTTTTTCTTTGTTGGTCCTAAAACTTCAGTTACTACTACTAAAAGCACTCTGCACCCGATGTGCACACTGCAGAAAAGAGCAATAAGGGCAATACACAAAACAGGATTCAGGGAACACACTAACCAGCTTTTTATAAAATCACGTATATTGAAATTTATGGATCTGGTTAAATTCAAAACAGCTCAAATAATATTCAAAGCCAGGAATAATTTACTACCAAGAAACATCCTGAGGAGATTCACTGAAAGAGAAGGGGGCTACAATCTAAGGGGAGATCTAAATTTAAAAAAAACATAAAATAAGAACAACAATGAAGCGCATGTGTTTATCAAGCTGTGGGGTGACCTTGTGGGACAGTTTGGACGAGGAGTTTAAACGCAGCAGAAGCATGAACATGTTTAAAAAGAGGTATAAGGAATTACTTATTGAAGGGTATATGGAGGAGGAGGAATAAAAAGAGCTACGCATATTATAACTTTATATGGGAAACTCAGATAGTCTAGATATATATAAGTATATACATCTATAAGGTAGTATTTACTGATATATTATATGTTTAACTTAGCTAAGTGGATGTAGTATATAGTATTCATGATATAAATAACAAAGTGTATGTGTAGGCGTCTGTGTACTGTATGTATGTGTATGTATATATATATATATATATATATATATATATATATATATATGTATATGTATACGTGCGTGCATGAATGTATGTGTGTGTGTGTGAATATGTGTGTTTATGTATGTATATATTAGTGTGTATGTATATGTATGTGTGTGTGTATATATATATTTTTTTCTTTCTATTTATAGAATTATGTAATGAGATTGTGTTACAAATGATGTATAGTATAAACCGTGACATGTAGGAAGGGGGTGGGAATTCCTAAAAAGTTTATACTTCTTCCCACTCCTTTTTCGAACTTGATTTGATTATGAATCAGTATTATTATGTTTCTTAAAGGTTTTTTAAATCATTTTCTTTTGTCTTGATAGATAATTTTCTTTTTTCATTTGTTGGAAATAAATTTTCATTCATTCAATCAATCAAGGGCCAGTTATTCTCTCTCGCTTTTCCCAGCTTCCCTCTCCTGGTAAAGGTCACCAGTACTTCGTTAATCTTTGCAGCGCCTGAATCACTCTGCATGTCTCCACTAGAAAGGACTGAGTTAACATCGCAGGCCTTCAGAGCCGCCCTGAAATTAATTCTAAAATAAAACAAATCTCTGGCTATGACTCGTGAACCTTCTAGACAAAACTTCAGATTCCCCGACACCTTTCTTCAGAGGAACCCCAGAGAGCAGGATGTTGATGAGGAGGACAGCATGGAGTCTCTGCTGAGTCATGATTTCCACACAGGTTTTCTGCTGACTGTTCAAGCATCAGCCTCAGATGCTGCATTCCCTCTGACCTGCATCCTCGTGCATGTGCGGGTGCACGGACGGCTAATGTCTGCAGCTTTGGTGAGGTGGATGAGAATGGTGGATGAAATGAGGACTGACCGACTCGCTTCTTTAGTACAGCCTCCAAGAAAGTTAGGATTGTGTAAAATGTAAACAACAGAACGCAATTATCAACAAATTACATCAACAAGTATTTTATTCCCAATTAGAGATGTAACGATGACCGGTAAAATGATTAACCGTGATAAAATACTGTTTCAAATTTGAATTATTGTTAAAACCGTGATTGATTACTGCACTTTGAAAAACTCAGTGATGCTTATTGGCTGAAAAACAGCAGCAGTCCCAGTTTGCAACATTTAATTTATGAAAACGTGGCATCAGGCTATGAAAGCGCCCGCGTGAACAGTGCTCAGGAGAATCTTCCCCCTTTAAAAAGGACAAAGTATACGTTGTTTTTAATTATACTGGGGGGTGATTTCAATAACACCGTGACAAAAATGGTAACCGTGATCACTTTTGTCACAATAACCGTGATATTTTCATATCGTTGCATCTCAACATAATATGAAACATTTTATCATTTCATGTAAGATATTTTACAGTAAAATATGAGCTCATTTTGAATGTGATGGCAGCAACACGTCTGTAAAAAGCTGGAACAGAAGCAACAGAAGGCTGGATGAGTAACAGCTGGAGGAGACTTTGACAGCGAGTTAGGGTCACTGGCAACAGGTCAGTAACATTTATATGGCTATAAAAGGAGCATTTCAGAGAGGCAGAGTCTCTCAGATGGATGAAGATGTGAGGATGTTTCTGGAAAGCATAAAGGGCCGTGTCCCGCAGACTAATATCAATCAATCAATCTTCATTTATAAAGCACTTTTCAAGCAAGTTGCGACTCAAAGCGCTTTACAGTTTAAAAACATTCCCGCCTGCAGACCCTCAAAAAAACAAAAATATTAGATCGTATATATATATATATATATATATATATATATATATATATATATATATATATATATATTTAAAAAAACAAACAAACAAAAACACCCACCAATCCTCCCTCCCCAGCTCAGGTAAATCGATATGCCGATATACTTTTTACAGAAGTGTTACTACGTAACGTCACCCTGGAACTACTTTTTACAGACATGTTACTACACCATGGTAAACATCACCCTGGAACTACTTTTTACAGACGTGTTACTACACGATGGTAAATATCACCCTGGAACTACTATTTACAGACGTGTTACTACACCATGGTAAACATCACCCTGGAACTACTTTTTACAGACGTGTTACTACACCATGGTAAACTTCACCCTGGAACTACTTTTTAAAGATGTGTTACTACACGATGGTAATAAATATCACCCTGGAACTACTTTTTACAGACGTGTTACTACACGATGGTAAATATCACCCTGGAACTACTTTTTACAGACGTGTTACTACACGATGGTAAACATCACCCTGGAACTACTTTTTACAGACGTGTCGCTGCGTCAGATTTAAGCTGAACTCATATTTTCCACGAACTAATAGAATGCTTCAGTTTCAACATCTGATATATTTTTGTTTTATTTGGGGATAGAAAATGTGGAGATGAGATATGTTCATCTCTGAATCCTGATTTTACTTCCATTTTCCACAGAGACCCAGACTTTTTGTCAGAGGTTGTAGTTGTGTTTGACATGTAGACCAGAATAATCGCATATTCATCACAGATCTGTTCTGTGAATCATTTTGAACGTGGAGACTTGAGACTTGTGAACTTGAGACTTATTCTCCTTCTGTCTTTCCTCTCCTTTCTTGTGTCATCACTCATGTTTCCTTGTTTTCCACATAAAAGATTGCTAAAATAATCGGCCTCTTTTCTATTTTAATAGCTTCCATTTTTATCTGAAACCGCTGCTCTGAGGTATTTTTAGATGCTCCTCAAACTGAAGTATGTAGTTCAGGTGAAGTATTTTTGTTTTCCATCTTCTGAGCCGTCCGGATTTTATCTCACCAACCCTGTGAGTTGTTGGTAATTATGGCGGCGTGGATTTGTGTGCTGGTTATAGACGCTGTCCTGTCTGATGGGGAGAAGCGGCGCTTATCGAGCGGCTGGGATCTGCTCAGGAAGCTCAGCATTCCTCTGGCCAGACGGCGGAGACGTTTGGACACCAGCGACTGCTTTGTGTGTGTTTGCAGGCTGCAGATGCCATCTCTGCTGTACAGTTTGTGGTTCTGAATCGTGTTCGACCTCGCTGGAGGACTGCAGCTCTGAAATGGGGTCAGATTCTTTCCAGGACTTATGTAAGACAGATCCAGCCTCCTGTGACGGTTGCTGGGTTGGTGTCAGCTTGCAGATATTCTCGCTGCCTTGTTCATAAATCATCTCCTGGAGCTGAGGGGGTAGCTCCCCGATGGTGGTGTTTGCTGCACAGCAGAATCTTGTATCTCATTAACTTGATCTGAGATGTTGTGACATTTACTGCAGATATTCAGGTTTCCAGAGGCGGGATTGAGATGGTTCTCACGATGCTGACATTTTCATTTGTCGCTCACCAGGGATCAAACCGCTCCCTGCTTCACCTGGACGTTGCTTTCCCGTCAAAGCTGCTGCAAATTTTCAGGTTTTCTCGGTGATCGTATTGATCCATTCATCATGTGACTTCCGCTTTGCAACATCTCATCTTTTAATTTAATTGAAACAGATTCAGATTTTATAAACTCATCAGAAACAGCTGTTTGCACTTTGATAGCTCAACTAAAAAAACAACTCAAAACTCAACGAAAAGGGATGCACGATATTGGAATTTTGGCCGATATCTGATATGCGAATATTTTAAAACTCATGGGGTCAATAACTGACATTAATACCAATATATAGCTGAAAAAGCAGTCATTGCAAATAGCAGTTTTGTTATCTGTTTCCGACATTTTAAAAAAATAGGGGTGAGAAAAATATCGATACATTGAAATATTTTGATATTTTCATATATCGATATCAAATCGATATTTAAAAACACAGCATCAATCTACTTACAAAATCTCGCGAGATTTGACCGTTCTGTACAATGCCCGCAAGATTTTGTAACAGAACGATAAAATATTGCGAGATTTCATTAATAAAATAGATGGATACTGAGTTTTTAAATGCCAATAAGATATCAGCATGTAAAAATATTGCAAAATTTTTGTGAATTCTCGTGAGATTTCATAAGAGAATGATGAAATATCACAAAATTTCATTAACATGTTTCAAATGTCAATATGATATCAGCATATGAAAATATTGCGTATTTCAGTGTGTCAATATTTTTTCCCACCCTTAGTCTTTATAAGTTTTAAAGTCTGTTAAAAGGAAATTTTTGAAGAAGAAGAAGAAGTTTGGGGTTTTTTTAGACTTAAGAAACAGCAGGCTGATTGGTTAAATATCCGATACTCAGTTTTAAGGCCGATACAGGCCGATACTGATAAGGGGCTGATTATATCACTCTTCCCTACTTTTAAGTTCCTGTCAGCATCCAGACATCATGTTCCAGTTCAGCCTCTGTTGTCAGATTTTGAGGCTAAAATGATGTAAAATGAATGTATCAATAGATATAGAACCATACCAGACAGAACCAGAACCAGAATTTATTACCAACAGAGCTTTGTAGAAATACCACCAGATCAGCAGTGACCAAGCCCTTCCTCATCTGCATATCATCTCTCCATCTTGGCTTTCAGGCATTGAAACAAACACAACAGAAACTATTTCTGTTTCCACTTTTTCCTCATTTCCAGTTATTTCTCCTACTATATACCTTCTATCCTCACAAACCAACTCCAACTCAGCTGCATCAGAAACTCTTTGTGGCTTTATTCCAGCAATAGAGGACCATTATTTTTCTTTGTGGCAAGAATTGCTCTTAAATTTGAATGATTTTTTAATTGTGGGGGATTTTAATATACACGTTTGTTGTGATTGTAAACCATTGGTTAGAGACTTCTTACATGTTATTGACTCTTGAACTGTGTTCCTCAGGCAGAGATGGTGGAAAGAAAAGTAAAAACACGTCAACCTTTTTCACTATATTTCCTTATTTCAGTTATTTCTGCTACTATTTACCTTCTATCCTCACAAACCAACTCCACCTCAGCTGCATCAGAAAGCTCTTCTTTCTTTATTCCAGCCATAGAGAACCATTATTGTTCTTCTTTTCAGACACACATAGAAATTTCTGCTCACTTGTTGATCTTTGGCTGCTCCTGAATGGACAAGGCTGTCTATTTATTTATCTTTCTAGCTATCCATCCATCTATCCATCTATCCATCCATCCATCCATCCATCCATCCATCCATCCATCCATCCATCCATCCATCCATCCATCCATCCATCCATCCATCCATCCATCCATCCATCCATCCATCCATCCAACCACCCTGTCCTGTCCACCACCATGACAACAGAATGACGATCTGGCTGCCAACTTGTGCCAAACAAACTTGCGTTACCAGAAGGAGCTTTATGGGTATAAAGCTCCATCCATCCATTTTCTACACTGCTTTTTTAAAGCTCTCTGATTGGTGGAAAATTTGAAAGGAAGCGGCTTTATCATAATATAAATGATATAAGATATCATAAGTAGAATGCTGCTGATTAGAGGTTGCAAACCTCAAAGCCTCAAAAAATTAGAATACTGCATAAAATCAATCAGAGAAGGGTTTTAAATACAAAAATATCAGGCCTCCTAAAGTCAAATCTTGCATCTGTACTTAGTACTTGGTGGGGGCCCCTTTAATGACTGCCATAACCCGGTGTGGCATGGATGCTACCAGCATCTGACATATCTCAGGTGTTATGGAAGACGAACATGCTTCAATCACAGCCCTGAGCTCTTCTCTATTGTTTGGTCTCTTCCCGTTCAGCTTTCTCTTGACAATGCCCCACATGTTTTTGATGGGGTTCAGGTCAGGGGAATTTGTGGGCCAATCAAGCATGGTGATCGCATAGTTGTTGAACCAGGATTTTGTAGTTTTGGCAGTGTGGGCAGGTGCCAAGTCCTGCTGGAAGATGAAGTCTGCATCCTCATACAGCTGATCTGCTGAAGCATGAAGTGCTCCAAAATGTCCTGGTAGACGGCTGCGTTTATGCTGGATGATGAAGCACAGACGACCAGCATCAGCAGCTGACATGGACCCCAGGTCATCACAGACTGGGAAACTTAACACTGGACTTCATACATCTTCTATCTAGCGCCTCTCCGGTCTTCCTCCAGACTCTGGGACCTTTGCTTCCAATGAGATGCAAAACTTGCTCTCATCAGGAAAGAGGACTTTTGACCAACAGACCAGTCCTTCTTTTCTCTCGCCCAGCTAAGGCGCTTCTGCTTGCTGTTGAGGAGCGGCTTGACAACAGGAATTGGACATTTGAAGCCCATGTCCAGCATCCGCCTGCGTGTTGTTTCTCTTGAAGCAGTAACTCCAGCCTCAGTCCATTCCTTATGAAGTCCTCCACACATTTGAAAGGTCTTTTCCTGACCATCTTCTCCAGGCTGCTGTCAGCCCTCCGGCTTCTACACCGTTTTCTTCCACACTTCTTCCTTCCACTTAACTGTCCATTAATGTGCTTTGAGACAGCACTCTGAGAACATCCAGCTTCTTTGCTATCACTTTTTGTGTCTTTCCCACCTTGTGCAGGGAGTCAATGATGGTTTTCTGCACAGCTGTCAGATCAGCATCTTCCCCATGATTGTGAATTCTTCTAAACCAAGACAGAAACTTTTTAAAGGCTCAGGGCACTAATGGAGGTTTTGGATTACTTACCTGATTAGACTGTGACACTCTGAGCTACAATACTGGAGCTTTTCACAGTATTCAAATTTTTTGAGTTTTTGAATTTAAGGTTTTCTTAAGCTGCAACTTCTAATCAGCAACATCCAAACAAATAAAAGCTTGAAATATATTGATTCACATATTATTTGTCTATACAATATGTAAATTGCACCTTTTAAGTTGAATTACGGAAATACATGAACTTTTTCAGGATACTCTAATTTTTTGAGTAGTACCTATATGTGTGTGTGTGTGTGTGTGTGTATATATATATATATATATATATATATATATATATATATATATATATATATATATATATATATATATATATATATATATATATATATATGTGTATGGGTTGCTGGAGTCCATCCCAGCTATTATCAGGCGAGAGGCGGGTACACCCTGGACAGGTTGCCAGTCTGTCACAGCTCCAACACAGAAAGACAGACAACCATTCACACTCACATTCATACCAGGGACAAGCAGTATAGAAAATGATGACTGATGACTGACTCTATTTATATATATAATAATAATAACAAAAAATAATAATAATCTTTGGATGATCTCCAGTTGCTGGAGATCTAGTGTAGTTTTTAAAGGTTAAAGGTGCATCAAAGGGATGTTTTGGCCACAAGGGGGCACTAATCACACAATAACTGCCCAGACAGTTATTGTTATTACAGTTGTGGTTAAATTGTTGGAAAAGTTGCACAACTTTTAAAAATGTTATTTGATTTGCCACCTATTCTTAAGGTTCTGCTGCTTCATAACAACAACAACAACAATAATAATGATGATGATGATGATAATAATAATAATAATAATAATAATAACCAAAGAAACAAAATAATGTGATGACCCGTGATGCCTTTCTCTCAGATCTGTAGCACACTACATACAGAATCTTTGGTCCAGCTCCACGATGAAAAGTTATTTAAAACAAAAGCTCTCTGTGGATCTTGGCTTAAAGTCATAATAAAGTCTTTAAGCATACTTAAAGACTTTATGGTCCCAGATAAAAGGCGGAACAGGGAATAACTTTGAGTTTTACGTAGCCAATCAGCTCCATTATGAGCACACCTGTTGACGTACCTGCTTGTGTTCTGCACTTGTTACCAGAAGATTCCAGTTTGGTTGTTGTTCTGTTAAAACGGGGGTCAGCAACGTTTCATTAAAAAACCATTTTATTACCTACTCCACCAAATATAATTGTTTTGTGTAAGATTACTTTTAGATTTTATAGCTTTTCATGGTTATAATGACAAAAAATTGTCAGTATTGGGGGGAAAAAATGGGAGATTTTTTTTTCAATTTCTGAATAAAAGTCAGAATTCTTAGGAAAAAGTGACAATTCTGACTTTAATCTTAGAATTCTGACTTTTTTCCATTAAAAAACATTAAAACATCAAAAAGAAATTTAATTTTGTTTTTTTTATTTCAGGAAAAAGAAAACAGAATTGTGAGAAAAAAGTCACAACTCTGACTGTTTTTTAGAAGTCTTAGATTAAGTCAGAATTTGGACATTTTCCCCCCAGAAAATAAATAAATAAAAAAAAATCTGGAGATTTCTGAAAAAACGTCAGAATCCTGACCTTTTTCAGAATATAAAAAATTCATGAAATTTTTTTCCATTTTTTTTTTTAAAGTCAGATTTCTGACTTTCAGAATCCTGTCTTTTTTTTCAGAAATTGAAAAAAAATCTCCTCAATGTATTTAATGTTTTGGAAAAAACTCAGAATTGGCCCTGTAACTCTTGTGTCGTGTGTAACATGGTTTATCATTATAATCCCGCTTCCATGTGCAGCCCGAGTTTTCCTGAACGCACCACCAGAAAGTTCTGTCTGATGCACATGGAAGTGGGGTAAATATCAACAATCCAGCTGTCAGTCAAATGCTGTAAAAATGCGTGAAAGCTGTCTGAGACGGTGAGAAGTTCCCTCCTCCTGAGCAGCTGCTGGCTTCTGCTCCTTCCTCTGAAGCTGGTAAAGCAGGATTTCTTTTCTGCGTTGCTTTCTGGTTTTGTCTGAAAGATTTGTGGTATTCCTTCATAATGCTGCAGAAATTGCAGAATGTGATGGACTGTTGTTCCGCTCTATATTTAGCCTGAATGCTAATTAGCCTACTCTACTTCTGATATCCTATAAAAAGACAGAGCAGTCTCTGGGGACGCAGCTGGGAGTGATCTGGCCTCCTGTTTTTACTCTGCCCCGCAGTCGTAAATGGATCTGTCTATTTACTGAGTCAGCCCCGTATACACCTGCCTCATGTTACACCAGACAGGACGAGGCCGGTTTCAGTTTATTTAGGAAAGGTTCGACATGCCGAGATGGTGAAAATGGATTTGTTGTATGGATGCAGCTTTTGTTTTTAATAATTACATTATAAAATCATGAATGAATATTCTACATTCTGAAAATCCACACAAGCTGAGGCGGCCCGTCATTAGTGTTGTTTGTAATTCTTGTTTTTTTTAATATAATTGTTTTTATCTGTGATTTTAAAGAATTGTAGACTTTCCAACAGAGAGCAGAGTGAGAGAAATGTGCATTTGTTTGTAGTTTCTATGCCCTGATTTATCGAACACGTCTGAGTTTTGCCTGGTCCCCGAACAAATCATCTCGTCTTGTTTGACCACATCCCGTCTGCAACTCAGATTTATGCTGGTTTTACCATCACACATGTTCTTTAATGTCAAAATGTTTGAGTTTACTCCCCAGAAAATGACTTTAAAGGTGCAGTATCATGAAAAGTGGACTTTTAAGAGCTTTTCAGCAGGTTATTGTGTTATTTCCTCATAAAAATAATTTATAATAAATATTTAATTTAATATTTATTTACTTAATGGCGCTGCTTAACACTACTGACTGACCGCCGGTGTACGTAACGAGGTGGCCAATCATGAAATACGCATATGCAGCATCGTAGCAAAACCCCCTTTTTGTTGAAGAGACACTGGAGGAGAGTCCTAACCTATCCACTCTCTGAGGAAGAAACAAACAGGCTGCAGGAAGATTTCCTCAGAGACAAGCAGCCGTCAGCTAACAGACGTTTGCTCCAGAGTTCAGGAGAAAAACGTATTTTTCTTTGCTCTAGAGGACGGCAAGTTGGAAAAATGTGTTTGTGTTCAGGGTGTGAGTTTGTGCGTTGTACTGGACGATGAATCGACTCCAGAAGTGGTTAGATTTGATCTTCAGTAGCAGAAAAAACCTCAACTTTGTGTGTGAACTTCACTCCTGATAACTTCATGAATCTCGGGCAGTAAAGTGTTTTTTCTCGGGGATTACTTCTGAAACCTGACGCAGTTCCACCATAAAAACGCCTCACAGACAGAAAACACCACCAGTGAGTGAAAACATCTCCCAGCTCAATGCTAACTGTTAGCCGATGACTTGTTAGCCAATTTACTTACTTGTCAGGGACTCTGTGGTTCTTCTGTGGTACTGCATGTACTTTGAACTCTATATCAGACTCATACAGCTCCATAACAGGCTGGTCTGTTTTATTCCGTTGATCGGAGTCCGATCACCCATCAATGTTTATTAATAACGTCCATGTGAGTGATGATGCTGGTGCTAAAAACAATGACCCTTCAGAATCTGTGTTTGTTCCGGGCGACGTCATGAAATGGGCGTAAAACATGTGGAGATTGGTGCAGTATGCTACAGAATCAAAGCTCGATGAAAGAAAATGTCACATTAAAAACTGTGTTTGCATTGATATCTTATCACTTTACTGAAACAGCTGTTGTGTTTTTAGAATGAGCCATTTATTTCTACCTGCCATGGGTCCAAAAATATGCAGCTGCCATATTTGTGCCACCAGTTTTACTACGGTGTCTCTGAACGGACAAAACAACTCTGTGTGACGCGTTTAAACTGCAGTAGCACTGTTTGGGATAAGTAAACCCTTAAAGGAACTAGAGGCAGGAATTGTGAAAGAATAAACAATCATATCCAGTTTTTTAATACTTATGAGTGATGAAGCATTAAAAACCAAAAAGAACGTTTCCACCCACGTCTCTCTCCGTTGCCTTCAAGGCTGTGTGCTGCAAAATGCGGTATGATTCGGTGGCTGAATTTCCTGGGCTGTCCTGCGGACGTGACGTCATTGACGCTGCATCCGCGTCCCCGACAGTTTTGATCCAGGAAGGAGACGTCACGGTGGATTCAAACACTGTAAGCGATAGTTATGGATTCTTCTGCCATCAGCAAACGATCCAGATCAACTGAAAGACACTAAAAAGTGTCACTACGAAGAAAAAGATTTTATCAGCGTAGTAAACAACGTTATAGCTTCTGTTTGTGCTCCTGTGCCGGCTTGGCTGGTGGCTGCAGTTACCCGCAGCGCCAGTCGTGAGTCTCATTTTTTCATCCTGCCTCTAGATCCTTTCAAGGGGAACTCAGTAACTTTTTTACCTCAATAAATGCTTTTCGGAATCCCCGTGGGCCTAAACAAAGTGTTTACGGAGCGATTCAATGTCTGTCCCCCCCCCCCTCCCACCAGTGCCTCTGGCCTGCGAGCAGCTCTAAGTAACTTTGCCTGCGCCGACCCGAGCAGAACTTGCAACAACAGAAACCGCTGTAGGGTACTCAGTTCCCCTATCTACCGAGCTGCTTCCAGCTCTGATTTTAACCAGATTACCAGCGCTAATTCGAAGAAAACATTTCTTTAGCTTCACACCACCTAAACACGGCTCCTGGCTCTCATAACCAACTCTTTGCTGGACCAGAGTGATTCACGTAGCTGCGCTGTCTGGGCGCCGGGTGAAGCATCACTGCTTCAGGCTCAATAATCACTTGTCACGTCCGCAAAAAGTAGATAAAAGTTCGCATTCTTACCTGCTACTCGCCAACACCAGAGAAAAATATAATCCACGGCATATTTACCCGCAAATCGCGGGTAAAACGTCCCGTTTCAGAAGATACAGGTCTTTGCTTTGAGCAGAGGGAGACAAGGTGCTGCTACCAATGCAGCAAAGTAGCATCAACAAGCTAGAAAAAGCTTAGAAATATATCCAGGGATCAAAATAGAGGAAAGACAGGTAGAGAAGCCGTCTGTGTGCTGTGGGGGTGTAGGGGGGGTTGAACTTTACGACAGTGAAAGGACCTGCAATACACAAACAGCTGCTTAGTTTCTAATGTGTGTGTGTGTGTGTGTTCTGTGGTTCGCTCTCGTCCTCCAGATTTTCTGTAAAATGTTTGGTTGCCTTCAGGGACCACCACAACCTGAGGTAGGTCTGCAAGCATGGTGTGGAGAGTAGCTCTGTTTGCAAGCAGCACCAGTTCTTGTCAGCAGCAGAGAAGGGAAGCAGAGAGAAGCTCAATCTCCGGGAATTTTCCCGGAAATTTCCGGGAAAGCAGCTGCAGATGACCTCCAGGCTTTAACTGTCAACCTGATTTTTACTCATAATTTATATACACTAGTGAACATTTACTTTATTATTGATATAATAATAATAATAATAATAATAATAATAATTTGGGATGCATGATATTGGAATTTTGGCCGATATCCGATATGCCGATACTTTAAAACTCATGTGGCCGATAACCGATATTGATGCCGATATTAAAGCTGAAAAAAATAAGCAGTAATTTGCAAATAGCACTTTTGTAATCCATTTCTGACACTTCGAAAAGTAGCGGTGCAAAAAAATATAGATACACTGAAATATCACAATATTTTCAGATGCCAATATCAAATCGATATTTATCAACGCGGTATCGATCTATTTTACCTACAAAATCTCGCAAGATTTAATCGTTTTGTTACAAAATCTCACGATATTTCGCATATTCTTGCGGGATTTCGTAACAGAACGATAAAAAATCACTAGATTTTGTTGGTAAAATAGATTGATGCCGCATTTTTAAATGTCAATAAGATGTAAGCATATGAAAATATCGCAAAGTTTTTTTGAATTCTTGTGAGGTTTCATCACAGAACGATGAAATATCACGATATTTTGTTAGTAAAATAGATACTGCATTTTTAAATGTTAATATGTTATCTGCATATGAAAATATCGCGATATTTCAGTGTATCGGTATTTTTTTCCCACACCTAGTCTTTAGAATTTTAAAGTCTGTAAAAAAAGAAGTTTTTGAAGAAGAGGTTTTTGGGTTTGTTTAGACTTTAGAAACAGCAGGCTGATCAGTTAATTATCGGTGGGGTGGCCAATGTACGATACTCAGTTTTAATGCCGATATAGGCCGATACCGACAGGGGGCCGATTACATTGTGCATGCATAATAATAATAATAATGATAATAATAAATGTTTTTTTTAATTTTATACAGTACATATATATATACATTTATTTATAAATTATTAATATTATTAATTATACCTGTAATAAGAAAGAGTACTATGTCAATGAAAAATAATTTTCTTTTTAACAAGCTTTTTTTTAAATAAAAAAAATATATATATATATATATATATATATATATATATATATATATATATAAACATATACATAAAGATACCACTACGTTATACCGTACATACAATTAACAAATTATGATTCCAAGATATTTATTTATAGAAATGAATTAAATGATTTTTTAATTAATAATAAACATTAGTAAGACATATCATTTAAATAATAATTGAAAACATTATAAATCAAATATATGATTATTTGATTATATGAACCATTTCAAATTAAGTTAAATGACATGAAAAATTCTGCATTGATCCCAGGAGGGAAATTCAATATTGTAATAGTTTTTTTTTTTTCAACAATATAGAAATATTGCTATATATAAAAGCAAGAGTTTAAGTTGTTCTTCAGGCTGATGGCTGTGGGCTGGAATGATCTTCTGTACATCTCCGTCTTATATTTACCTAATATCAAATGACTGAATATGATCACCTTGAATGAATGATTTAATAATTAACTGATTCAAATTGATAAAATGTTGAAAAAAACATTGATACAGAGTATTATTATCATTTTAGTAATAAAGAATAATAAATTATAGCAATAATGAAGATCTTATTTGTTTTTAGTTTCATGTTTGAGCCAATCAGAATATGTGAGCGTGTTTAGAAGCAGGAGGGTTGCTGGTTCTAATCTCGGCTGCTGCTTTCTGCGTGGAGTGTGTGTGTTTCCTGACCTCTCCATGTGTACCTGCCTGCCCCCCCCCTCAGAGCTCAGCGCTGCATGGTGTGTTTTCTTCCTCTGCTGCTCGTCTCTGAGCTCTGGACTCTTCGTTGTGTCAGACGTTGGTTTTCAGCAACGTTTCTCAGACTCTGATGCTCTGACTGCAGACCCAGCGCATCAGAGGAGCATCACTGTCCTCATGTCTGTCCTCCAGCTCTGTAGAGCGTGGAGCAGCAACAGTCGCTGGTGTGAAGACAGAGTTGAGTGGGTATTTCTCCGCCTGTGTTTTTGTGTTGCCGTGACAGACTGCCATTCATCCCTCAGCATCCTGACGATGCTGCAGCCGCTCTGAAAGGACTCATTCAGGCCGAGGCGTCCCATTCTGAGGGGACACGGCTGAGAAAGGCTGCTGACCTCCTGGATGGAAGCCTGAGGCGTGACCCCAGAAAGCTTCTGCATAAAGAGCATCTTTCACTGACATGCCCCCCCCCCCCCCCCCCGACTTTCAAGATATTTAATAAATGTCTGTGACGTCTGCTGGTGGAGGGACGCTTCAGATCTGGATCCTGGAGACTGAAATCCGTCCAGGTCCAGGTTTAACTTGGTGAAGTTCTGGTTCTTGTTTGGGTGAAGACCGAGGAGCAAACTCCGCTGGAGAACACTGAGCCCACTTCTGGGTCAAACAAAAACTGGAGCTCTTTCTTCACCTATTAGGGGCTCCAAAACAGAGCAAATCCCCACAGACTCCCACGTTAAAAAGACCAACTTCACAGCAGAAATAAAGATGTTTACAGCAGAAATAAACATGTTTACAGCAGAACAAACATGTTTACAGCAGAAATAAACATGTTTACCGCCGGAATAAACCTATTTACAGCAGAATAAACATATTTACAGCAGAATACACATGTTTACAGCAGAACAAACATGTTTACAGCAGGAATAAACATGTTTACAGCAGAATGAACATGTTTACAGCAGAACAAACATGTTTACAGCAGAATGAACATGTTTACAGCAGAACAAACATGTTTACAGCAGGAATAAACATGTTTACCGCCTGAATAAACCTATTTACAGCAGAATAAACATATTTACAGCAGGAATAAACATGTTTACAGCAGAACAAACATGTTTACAGCAGGTATAAACATGTTTACAGCAAAATAAACATGTTTACAGCAGGAATAAACATATTAACAGCAGAATAAACATGTTTACAGCAGAATAAACATGTTTACAGCAGGAATAAACATATTTACAGCAGAATACACATGTTTACAGCAGAATTAACATGTTTACAGCAGAATAAACATGTTTACAGCAGGAATAAACATATTTACAGCAGAATACACATGTTTACAGCAGAATTAACATGTTTACAGCAAAATAAACATGTTTACAGCAGAATAAACATGTTTACAGCAGAATAAACATGTTTACAGCAGGAATAAACATTTTCAAAGCCTGGTTCTAAACATCATTTTAGGTTTAAAGGTGTCATCACCTGCAAATCCCACTTTTTCACATTAAAACATGTATTGGAACAGGACCTCAGTTATAATGTGCCAGAAACTCTGGAGAGTGAAACTGGCTTGGTCTTTGAGTGCGGGCGCTCTCTTCTCAACAGAATCTGCCACATGAGCGCGCTCTCCACAGTACGCCATTTGGATTTTTTTCTCCAAATGACGTTAACTACAGAGGCTGCTAGCTGCTAAGCTAGCCTCTGTAGCACCACCTGAAATCAGCTGATTACCTGCCGCAGAGCAGCGTTTAATGACCAGCTTTGTCAGAGAGGACGACGACGACGAGGAAAAAAAAAAATCTGCAGTGCTGAGCTGCTTCTGCAGAAATTAATCAGTTTTCAGTGCTGTAACAGGAGGGACAGCTTTACCAGGGACCAGTGGATTATATTTATCAGTGAGGATGTGCAGTCGGTCAGTGTTGCTGCTTGTGTAACTTATTATCTTTTGTGTAAGAGACCAGTAAACGGTGGTTGACGAACGGACAAGCTGCTAATGTAGCTACAGAAGCTAACACTGTTTGGTTAACTTCACGTCCGCTCCTTATATTCATCAGAGTCCAGCCCTTTTACTCCGCGGATCCTCTCCATCAACCGCACCGTTACGTTTTTATCACGTTTTTCTCTGTTGGGACATCATTTCCTTCACCTGCTCTGTCCTGATAAAACTTTGTTTTGGCTTTGACATTTGCTTTGTGAACGCGCTTACAGACAGGTCTAACTCTCGTGCGTATTCTCGCGACAAACAATAGTTGGGGATAAAAAGAGGTTAAAATGAGCTCAT
Organism: Atherinomorus stipes; assembly: GCA_023101725.1. Lineage (NCBI taxonomy): Eukaryota > Metazoa > Chordata > Actinopteri > Atheriniformes > Atherinidae > Atherinomorus > Atherinomorus stipes. The sequence goes on from JALJCO010007436.1 coordinate 575,230, forward strand.
TAAATTTTCGTCCCACCCAACTTTTATTAAAAATTCATTTGAAGATAATTTAAGAAGGATTGTGTATGTAAAACAGCAGGTTATGACCCCTTTAATAGGTCAAGTTTACCTTCATGTCAACGGTGAGGGGAGTGAATTTTTCTATAACTTATCCGTTTAGATGTTATTTAATCTTGAAATTACACATAAATAGGGGCGTGTCCTTTTGATTGACAGGCAGCTGACCGGAGGTCGGCCTACTGGCTGGAGGCTGCTTGTTAGCTCCTTGTTTGCTCTCAGTAGTGTCTCAGTCTGCAACAGAGTAGCATAACGGCGGTTTTTAGCAGCTAACAGCGAGTCCAAACATCTTACTTTTACCCCACCGCTTATGAGGCTAATCTTCATTAGCTCCTGTTAGTTTCCAGTTAGCTTGGTTAGCATTTAGCTGAGGGTACATCAGCTGTCAATCATTTGCCCCGATGCCGTGCTTTGCCCATTTTAGTTTTTCCCAGGAGTGAATACACACATGACACGGCAAGATGGCGACGGTGGGACACGCCCACCTGGCTTCCCTTCCCTCTATTCAGACGAGACCGGACACTACGTCCATATTTGGTTTGGACTGAAGGAGGGTCGTGGAGTGCTCTCATCTGATCAGTCCGTCAGATCAGTTTTTGTTCCTGACCTTTGACCTGAGTTGGACTGTGACATCACCACCACAGAAGAGGTGTTTGTGCAGAAAGTCGTCATCCTCTCTGCGCACGCCTCACGGCCTGGGAGTGAACGCTTCCTCTGGACTTCTCCAGACCCGCTCCCAGCAGGACTTCTGTCTGCGAACCAGATCCAGATCTGGGGGGGGGGGTTGTTATTAACAAAGTCAGTTACTAACCGAGCAGTCTGGAGTCAGGGACGCTCACATACGCTGGACGGTCACTGATGTCCTAACCAGGACATGGAGACGCTTCCCTGCAGAGGACATCTCCATATTCAGATTGTCAGTGACCTACATCAGACGGCACTCAATGCCTTCTTGTTCTGGTGTTTCTGAGTGTGTGTGTGTGTGTGTGTGTGTGCGAGGCATTTGCCAGTTGTAGGTCAGTCTGACAGATACGGTTGTTGTCAGAGAGGGCAGTGCGGTGTCATGGAGGATGAAGGCGGAGTGTGTGTGAGTGTGTAGGTGTGTGGCATGTCTCACACTCCAACTATTGTCCGAACATCAGCGAGGCAGTAAAGGCTGCAGGGAGCGTCGACTCCAGCAGTCAGTCCAGCTCAAGTGATGAGTTTGGAGGATGAATGACTCCTGGATGGAAACACTGGACTGGTCTGGTGTCTGATAATATCCTCTTGGGTTTCTGTGCTGAATCATCCACAGGTGCGCGTTGAACAGATACTGGCTGTAAGGTGACGCTCCAGGCTGGAAAAACAGTCGTGAAGTCCGTTTTTTCAGCCTCGGGATGCTACAGGGCAGCAATGCTCCAGAAACATACAGTGGCTTGCAAAAGTATTCATACCCATGACCAAAACTCAATTGCTCAGAACAGAACAAAGCAAAAGTGGGTTTCACCTTTTAATATGAAAGAAATGGCACAAACACAACAATCCATCACTGTTTTTGTTCGTAAGCGCTCTTTACTATGAATAGGTTGTATAAGTCTGTATTTCATTGTATTTCATTGTATTTCAAAGTATTCGCACCCTTGCACCAAAGATGTTTTTTTGAGTCGAAAATGATTGCACACTATAAACTATTGCCTCACAGTGTCACAGGGCGGTATTTAGTCCCAGGTGATTTGTATATCCTTGATTGCTCCCCATAATTAGTGCCCAATAGTCACCTGTCCACAGTCATCCCATGCTTGTCAGCAGACAACAGTCATGAAGTCCAAGGAGCTCTCAGAAGACCTCAGAAAGAAAGTTGTAGAGAAGCATAGAGATGGGCAAAGCTATGTAGCCATTGCAAGTTCACTCAATGTGCCAAAAAATACTGTTGCATCACTGGTCCAGAAGTGGAAGCGCCACAGTACCACTGTGAACCTCCAAAGAACAGGGCGCCCCTCCAAGATCACGGCAAAAGGCAAAAGGAAATTGCTCAGGGAAGCCAGAGCAAACCCCTCCGTCACTCTTGAAGACCTGAAGAAGTCTCTCCAGGGTGCTGGGACTAATGTACACAAGTCCACAATATCCCGCACTTTACACAAGGAAGGTCTCTATGGGCGTGTTGCAAAGAAGAAGCCATATCTGAAGAAACAACATCTCAAGGCTCGTTTGCAGTATGCCACCACACACGTAGGAACGTGTGATCTGGTCACATGAAACGAAAATAGAACTTTTTGGCCTGAACGCCAAGAAGTATGTTTGGCGCAAAGCCAACACAGCTGATGATCCAGCTCATACCATCCCTACCGTGAAACATGGAGGTGGGAATATAATGCTATGGGGCTGTTTCTCTTCCTCCGGTCCTGGTGAGCTTGTCCGTGTGCAAGGGATTATGAATAGTGCAAAATACATCAACATCCTGGAGGAAAACGTCTTCAAATCTGCAAAAAGCCTGAAGCTTGGGAGGAAGTTCACCTTCCAACAGGATAATGATCCAAAACATACGGCTCGAGTGACACAAGAATGGTTCAGGAAGAAGAAAGTGAAGGTTCTAGACTGGCCCAGTCAAAGCCCAGATCTCAACCCAATAGAAAACCTGTGGAGGGATCTGAAGATTGCTGTCCACCGAAGGTCACCAAGTAACCTGACTCAGCGGGAGCAGTATTGCAAAGAGGACTCAAAGGGCAAACTGTCCAAGGACCACTGCACAAAACTCATTGCTGGCTATCCAAAGCGATTGGTAGCTGTTATTGCTGCCAAAGAAGCTGCAACCAAGTACTAATTGTGACTTAATGACTTAGTGTGAATCTTTTTGCAACAATGACATACAAACTTATGCAACTTATTCATAGTAAAGAGTGCTTACGAACAAGAACAGTGATGGATTGTTGAGTTTGTGCCATTTCCTTTCATATAAAAAGGTGAAACTCACTTTTGCTTTGTTCTTTTCTGAGCAATTTAGTTTTGGTCATGGTTATGAATACTTTTGCAAGCCACTGTATGTGTGTGTATATATATATATTTATTTTTATTTATTTATTTATATATACAAAGTTGTCAGTGAAATAAGTTAAAATTGACAAAAATAATTATATATAAAAATTTTATGAAAATCATGACATTGATTTTAAATTGTGGTATACCAGAAATATATAAAAAGAAACAAACAAAAAATAAGGCAAGTAAACAAGCATGCTCCTGAACTAAAATGTTTATGATCAACATTTTGAGGCAATCACTTCAATCAGGTGTTTTCTGTAACGTCCAATCAGACGTATGCACCTGCTGACAGGTATGTTGGTCCACTGTTCATGCGAAAGGTGCTCTAATTTGCCTGGGACAGCTTTTGTTTGTTTGCTTTTTAAGTATTCTTTTCAACCACAATTAAAAAGCAATATTAATATATCTTGATAAGCAGTACAGAAAATGAATGTAATGGAAGGATGTGTATACCGAATCTATGTATACATAGATACTGTATATATATATATTATGTGTATGTGTGTGTGTGTATATTGTGTGTGTGTGTGTGTGTGTGTGTGTATAGGGTATGTAAATGTCTGAGCACAGCAGTATATATGAAATATAGAAATAGGTAAAATATTTATGTTGTTGTTTTTTGGAGGTTTGTTTTGCAGAGTATAAATAACAAAAGAGGCTTATTGTCCTCCACCCAAACAGGAGGTAAACAAATGTAACAAACAGATGGTGACGTGTGTTTACTCTGCTGTGCTGTGCAGGACCCTCTCCTCAGGAAGACCCTGACCTGACCTCTGGGTCGGACAGGTCAGAGGTCAGAGGTCAGCTCTGGTTCTGCTCTTGTTTGTTCTTGTGTCACCAAGTCTGCATCATCACATGGTGGGACCAGTTGTTGACTTGAAGTGTAACTGGCTCAGACTTTGTTGTCTTTTATTCCTGTTTATTCCTGTTTGTGTTTTTTAGATTCAGACTACTTAATTGATCCTACAGAGCAGTTCATTTACACAGAACAAGAAACAATGGTCTGGTCAGCACCCACAGTCCAACAGACCAACAGCCCAACCATCATAAGACCAGAACTAAATGGAAATAGAAAAATACACTGCCTGGCCAAAAAAAAAGTCGCCAACAAAAAAAAGGTCAAACATTTAACATTTGGTTGGACCGCCTTTAGCTTTGATTGCGGCAGCATTCGCTGTGTTTCCAGAAGCTTCTGCAATGTCACCAGATTTATTTGCATCCTGTTGCATCAATTTTTCACCAAGATCTTGATGATGATTGTAGAGTCTGACCACAGCACATCCCAAAGCTTCTCAATGGGGTTCAGGTCTGGACTCTGTGGGGGCCAATCCATGTGTGAAAATGATGTCTGATGATCCCTGAACCATCTTTCACAATCTGAGCCCGATAAATTCTGGCACGGTCATCTTGGAATATGGCCGTGCCACCAGGAAAGAAACATCCATTGATGGAATAACCTGGTCATTCAGTATATTCAGGTATCAGCTGACCTCATTATCTGAGCTCATACTGTTGCTGAACCTGGACCTGAGCAACTGCAGCAACCCCAGATCATCACACTGCCCCCACAGGCTCATACAGTAGCACTAAGCATGATGCTGCATCACTTCATCTGCCTTTCCGGCCACATTTCTTCCTGGAAGACGATGGTCCACTATCCTTCCAGTTTTTCATAATGCGTTGGACTGTTCTGAACCCAGTTTTAGTAGTTTCTGCATCTCCTTAGATGTTTTCACCTCTTGATGCCAATGATTTGACCCTTCTCAGACAGACAAACATCTTTTCCAAGACCACGGATGTGTCTTTCCACATGGTTGTTTAGGAAATGAGAAGCAAGTCATTGCACCAGTTGGGGTTGAATAACTTGTTGCCAGCTGAAAGATAATCGCCCATGCAGTAATTATCCAATAGGAGGCTCGTACCTATTTGCTTAGTTAAATCCAGGTGGCGACTTTTTTTTGGCCAGGCAGTGTATGTGAAGTAACAATAAATAAAAGAAATGGATAGAAGTCTGATGTTGTAGGCTGATGGCTGAAGGAGTGAACGACCTGGGAAATGTTTTGTTTTAGGCTGAGCGGGAGCAGCAGCTAGAATGCGTCATAACAAACTCAGCAGCCGTAATGTGGCGTGGTTGGCTGATGTTGATGATGACCTCACTACCTGAGACTAAACCGGCATCGCTGTCTGTCCCTGTCCTGACATACAGAAAACCTGAGATAAGAGAAAGCTGAAAGATTTTCAATAAATAAGAGAACAGAAATGACCTGAAACTGACTTCAAAACAGAAAAATCCACTTTCCACAGTGAATGAATCCTCTGGTGATTACTGTTAATTTTCCCATCAAATTTCAGTTTAGAGTCAAACACAGCACCCAGGGACGAAGTTGACCTGGAGTCAGAGTATTTCAGGTAAATCTGAACATCTGACATCCACATTTAGGTTTAAAAACCTAACACGGCTGTAGAGATTAAACATTCTTTCTGAATATTTCATCATGATTCTGTTGCAGGTGTATCACCGTTATGAGCTACAAGTAGAGGAGAGCTTCTCTCCAGATGCTTCTCAGACTGTTGAGTGCATGTTGTGATTAACCAGCTGCTGCACCACGAGCTGCTGCACGTCATTTAGGCCAGTGATTCTTAACCATGGGGCCGCGGCCCAAGCTCAGGCCTCAAACGCCACTTAGAGAGCCGCGAAATAACTTTCCTTTTCCACATGTGGGCCACTCAGGCCGTATATTTACACGGTTATTTATGACTAGATGAGTTGCAATGTAGCCTCCCTCCACCTGGTGGCAGTAATTTGTCAGCGTTCAACAAACAAGCAGAAGAAGACACTCAGCTAGCCGCTAGCCTGTAGCTAACGTTGTAAAGAAGAATTAAAATGAAATAATTAAAACTCTCTAAACAGGCAAAAATCCACTCCAATTTTTAGTGAGTGGAGATAACAAAGCAGAGCTGAGAGTCTGGATAGAGCACAAGCTAACGCTAACATTAATGCTAACGCTAACAAAGCTAACAATATCTGCAAGCTTCATCTAGAAACATCTAACACTCATTGGAAAGAAAAGATTTCTAAGAAAAAGAGAGAAAATTAGCTGTTGATGCAGAAAATGTCTGTTATGTTTGGAAGTTCTTTAAAAAAAATTCTAGGAAAAGTTTAAATAAATGAATTGTTCAATGAAATTTTGTGCTTCTGTCTAAACAAATGAAATACAGGTTTTTACAGATTATTTAAACAAAGCCCTTTTATTTTCAGTGTGATCTATTACTGCACCATTTTATCTCTTAAATAAATTTCCATCATTTTTTCTTGTTGTCCCTCTTTTTGTAGTAAAATGTTGTAGATTTTGTGTTTATAGCCTAATTCTGATTTGTTTTTGTAGGAGTCTGATTTTATTCCTATAAAACATAAAATTCCTTATGCATATGAATATAGAATATTTTGTTTTAAAGTACCAGTATATATTTATTCAGCTTGATGTAGCATTTTGTTGTCAGGTTTTTCTTCCTGTTGTCAATCTGAGTGACAGTAATCTTGATCTAAATGAGAAATAAGTAGGAAGGACAAATAGAACCTCCATTTTGAAGCAACCTAACAGAACGTCAGGGAGGACAGCTGTCAGAAGATTTTCCATCATTTGGTGTATGATGATGGACATCAGTGTCTCACCTCCAGAATCTGCAGAGTAAAAAGCACACTTTTATTTATCTAGAAAACAGAATGCATGCTCATATTTTATATCAGTTATTAGATTAAACATGGGGATTACTGGGACTTCATGGGACATTTTTGTCCTCAACATCAGTGATGTCAGGTAGTGATGACTTAAAGGGTTAAAATACTGTTGTGTCTTTGAATGTTTGGTAGCCCTGGAAAACACTGAAATGGGCAAAGGCAAGGCCGCTCCGAGCCGTGGGGCAAATGATTGACAGCTGATGCCCTCTAGGCTAAACGCTAACCAAGCTAACTCGAAACTAACAGGAGCTAACAAAGATTAGCCCCCTAAGCGGCGGGGTAAAGGTAAGACAGGTTTAGATTTGCTATTATCTGACTAAAAACCGCCAATGATACAAACTGAGACCTCACCGAGAGCTAACAAGGAGCTAACTGTTAGCCACCGGTTAGCTGGCCGGGCTTCCGGTCTGCCTGCATGTCAATCAAAGGGAGACGCCCTTAATTATGTGTAATTTTAAGATTAAATAACATCTAAACAGATGAGTTATAAAAAAAGTCCCCCCCCCCCTCACAGTTGACATGAAGGTAAACTTGACCTATTAAACCTAAAATGATGTTTTGAGCCATGCTGTAAACATGTTTATTTCTGCTGTAAACATGTTTATTTCTGCTGTGAAGTTGGCGTTTTGAACATGGGAGTCTATGGGGATTTGCTCTGTTTTGGAGCCCCTAGTGGATCAAGGGAGAATGATGACTTCTTCTGAGTAGCCTCATAGTTGGCCAGCGGAGGTTGCCGTTTGGTAATGACTCAGATGGCTGCAGGTTTACACCTCCCGTCCACCACCTCCGCTCCGATCCGCTCCAGTCTGTCTTTTACGGCGGGCTGCAAAAACACTCGCACACATACTCCGCCTGACTCCGCCAGCGCCCTCTCCGTTCGGTCACAAAGCAGGCAAAGGAGCATGTGCGAGATTTCCAACTTCACGCGGTAAATGGTGTAGATGAACAGCGGCGACAACAAACTTTTCATTCATTGCAACTTTGAAGGAGACACTGCGTCATACATGCCAGGTTTTTTAGGGAGTATTTATACGGCACATTGAACTACACACGTTGCCCAATTTGCCCATTCTCAAGTCACACAAGACGCAATATTATTTCATGACACAGTTTTTATTGAGATGCCAAGAGTTAAATTCCGCCAAGAGCATCTATCTGCAGCTTGCAAACAGATGTGTATCGTGTAGTCGGGTGGTTAGGGTTAGGAGAGGGGTCAGGGGTAGGGTTAGATTTTAGTAAGTTACGGAGCGGAGCGGAGCGCTTGTGGAGTAGTGGACTGCTGCTCATTGATTAAAATGGCAACGGATTTGCTGCGTCGTGGGACCGGAGCGGGGCGGAGGCAGTGGACGGAGGGGGTCACAGTCAGGATTAAAACAGGAGGCTGGGGGTTCGTGTGCTGGCGTACCCAAATGGCTCGAGTCCCAAACCTTTCTAACTGGTCTAACCGGTTAATGCAACCTGGTCCGGTCTCAGAACAGTCCTGTCCAGTCCTGTGCTGGATCTGGATCTGGATCTGGATCTGGTCAGCTTTGTGCTGTAGTACAGTGATGCCTATTTTACTTGGAGAACCCGTCCTGCATTGACTGAAAGCCGAGTCAGACTAAAGATAAATGACCTAAAATATTGTTACCTGAGACTGTGATGAGCCATTGATTCATTTTGAGACTCTGTTTTAAAAATGTTTTCTGGCCCCAAACGTCGTTTCCATGTGAACCAAACGTGAGAGACTGAAGCAGCTCCACCTCAGCTGGTCTCTGTGCGCTCCATCCAGTCCAGGCTCACCTCTGATGTAGCTGACTCATCAGTTTCCTCCTGTTCTTCTTCTTCGTGTTCAGTCCTGCTGAAATCTGCCGCTGGACGCGTTTTTGGAGGCGGATGCCAGCAGAAACACGAATCATATGAAATAACCAGTCACCTCAGCTGGATGTGGAGATGTGGGGGTCGAGGCAGATGTTGAACCCTCAGCTCGTCTCCTGTAGGAACTCCCAGCATGCACCGGCCTGGACAGCAGGGGGAGAGAGAGGGCCGAGGGACAGAGGGAGGGACTGCTCATTTACATGATAAAAGCTCCAATGGCCGGTCTGGATGGAGGGAACATCAGGATCCAGCCGGAAGTGACGTGTTAGGTTACACACTCCTCCCTCTTTTCCTCAGGCAGGAGGGAGAGGGCGAGCGAGGGAGAAAGACTCGGTGAGCGAGGCAGAAGTAAATGGGCCAAGCAGCAGTCTCATTCTTGTTGTATGAGATCAGGAAGTGGCAGAATGTGTCAGGATCTGTTTGACTGCTGAGAGCAAGACCGAACACGACAGAAGAAGAAGGAGAAGAGGGAGAAGAAGGAGGGATAGACGGAGGAGGAGACTCGGAGGAGTTTGGGACCTTTGCTGGGTTTTTCCTCCTCTCAGGATCTGTGTGTCCCAGAGGTCCCGGCGTTCCCACATCCGCCTCTCAGGGACAAGATGAACTATCTGGTGAGTGGATGGAAAATCACAGCTTCTCGGCCGTTCGCTCTCCTGCAGCGCTTCAGCGTTTCAGTATCTAAGTGTTTTAACAGGACCTGCTGCTCAGCTGTGGCTGAGGCGGGGGTGGAGGGGGAAGAAAATGTGAAGGGGGAGGAGGAGGAAAGTGGAGTTCACATTTTTCTCTGTGGATTCCTACCTTTTGTTGGCTCTCAGCGGGTGTTTGTTGCGCGTACACAGGTTGTCCTGCAGAGGAATGTTCTGGGACAGAAAAACGCTCTCAGCCTGTTGAGTCAAGGACAGACGGAGCAGAGGTCTGCAGAGAGGACACAGTCTGAGGAAAAACAGCAAATACGAGCAAAGCTTTAGACAAGAAGCAGAGTAGAAGCTGTTTGGTCTGTTTTCTGAGCCTCGGAGGAAGAATCAGGAAGGTTCAGAGCCTCGGAAAGAGAGGGAGATACTCTGTCTTTCTGCTGACTCAGGGAAGTGGAAAGAAGTAAAGATTTTATGGCCGGAGGGCCGAGAGAAGATGTTACGCTCCAGATCTGAGATCTCACCGGGGGAATGCTTCAGCGAGCAGAAGTTTGCTGCTATTGTTTGAGAGGTTTCTGTGTCAGTGTTCATATCCTGCCACCGTGTGTGTGTGTGTGTGTGTGTGTTTGCAGTAAGTACACAGTCAGGAATGTGGCGGACAGAAACTCTGCAGAGCGGATCGCTGAGTGGAACGAGTAATTACACGCCTGTAATCAGTGTGTAATTAATACACAGCAGATTCCAGCTCTGAGATGCAGCTTATCACACATCAGCTTTCGCTGCGTGGGACCAGAAAGGCTCCTGTCATCTGGAGACTACAAACAAAAATAAAAAGTTAAATAATAAAAATAAAAATATGATCTTTGAATGAACATAAGAATCATTTGTTTTATTTTGACATAGCACAATTCTGTTATTCCAACCTAACAAACTGACTTCGTTAGCTAATGATAAATTCAACGTATTTTTTGCCACTCAGTCCAGATTTTGTTTTACTTGTTCCAGTTTACTTGTTTCAGTTTGACATATTTTAGTCCAGCTCAGTTTAAAGGGTTTATTTTAACTATTTTCTCACAACTTAAATTTTACAATCATCTAGTTACAGTTAAAAATCTTTATTCATCCAACTCCTGATCATGAAGTTAGTCCAGCAAAGATGCTTAATTAGAAATGAAAGTAACATGATTAGGGATGTCCAATATTATCGTCATACCGATATTATCGGCCGATATTGGCATTAAAATGTAATGTCGGAAAATAACGGAATCGTCTTTTTGGACCGATATTTTCAAAAAGGAAATTTGTTAAAGCGTTACAGAGTGATATCTCGCTAGATCTTGTTCCATTAGCAGTGGTCCAGCATGTATAAAGTCCCTCTTATTGTGGAAGAACTTCATTTCCCAGCATTCCTTTCAGTCATGTGACTACGGCGCAGCTGCTGCTGCTACAGATTGACTTGCTTTGAAGCTGCTTATAATATGTTTGGTTTTAAGTTGTTGGTTAAGTTACCAAGTTGTTAGAAACATTAGAATTAGACACATGTTGGCTAATACCTGCTAGTATCTGATATATGGTAGTATCTAATACCTGTTAGTATCTGATATATGGTAGTATCTAATATCTGTTAGTATCTGATATATGGTGGTATCTGACACCTGCTAGTATCTTATATATGGTAGTATTTGATATCTGGCAGTCAGATGTCCAACATGAACTCCTTGAGTTGAGGAAATTTTGGGATCTTTGCTCTTGGAGCAGAATATAGTTGTATCTTTCAGAATATACAACCTCCTAGTTTTCTGTATATATCAGTATTAGTTGATATCTGATATTGGAATTTAAGAGTGGACAATATCAGTATATTGGTAAAAAAGCCAATATCGAACATCCCTAATTAGGGATGCACGATATTGGAATTTTGGCCGATATCTGAAATGCTGATATTTCAAAACCCATGTGGCCGATAACCGATATTGATACCGTTAAAAAAATAAGCATTCATTGCAAATAGTTTTGTTATCCGTTTCCGACACTTTGAAAAATTGGGGTTGGAAAAAATATCAATACACTGAAATATCACGATATTTTCATATGCCAATATCAAATAGATATTTAAAAACGCAGAATCAATCTATTTTACTCACAAGATCTCATGAGATTTCATCACTCTGTTACAAAATCTCACGATATTTTGCAAATTCTCACGAAAGTTCCTAGCAGAACGATGAAATATTGCGATTTCATTAAAATAGATAACGCATTTTTAAATGTCAATATGATATCAGTATATGAAAATACTTTTTTTTTTTTTAATTCTTGCGAGATTTCGTAACAGGACAATGAAATATCATGAAATTTCGTTGGTAAAATAGATCAATACCGCATTTTTAAATGTCAACATGATATCAGCATATGAAAATAATGCAATATTTCAGTGTATCTATATTTTTCCCCACCCTGAGTCTTTAGAAGTTTTAAAGTATGTAAAAAGAAATTTTTGAAGAAGAAGAAGCTTTGGGGTCTTTTAGACTTTGGAAACAGCTGGCTGATCAGTTAAATATCTGTGCGGTGGCCGATGTCGATACTCAGTTTTAAGGCCGATATAGGCCAATACCGATAGGGGGCCGATTATTTTGTGCATCTCTATCCCCAATAATTATGCAGAACTCCTGTTCATGAATTAGTTAGCTAACAAGACATAAACAGTCTGATTAAAAGCAACAAAGAAGTCTGAACAAATGTCACCGAAAATAAACTTTTTACATTTTAGATTGTGTGTTTTTTTTTTGCAGCAATCTTTCCCCGATGGTTTGAGATCACTACTTTCTCTTAAAGTCACATAAAGGCCACATTCACACCAGCCTGTTGGTTAGAATAAGGATCCGTTTGCTTGGAACGTCCACTTGCATTGGTCCTGCAAGGCATTGGTTTCTGTTATAAACGTTGTCATCGTTGGTAAACGACAAAAACAAATACGCTGCAGGACTTCTTTAGAAGCGGCTCGTGGTCAAACGAGTAAGAAGCTGGTGCTGATATATGGCTTTCCATCTTCAGCAGCTGCAGATGGCAGCGGATTCTGGTCCAGAATGTCTCGGCTCGTCCCTCCGAACAATCAGCTCAGTCTTTCACTCTGAACTCGCATGTGTCAGATTAACACACAAGCTCACCTTGAGCTCAAACCTATGTGGCGGTTTATGATGGAGTTTATTTTGTGTTTGTTTTTTTAATTAAATTTATTGAATTCAATTTTCTTTTTTTGAAGGAAAATGTTTTCATTCTGATTGCAAAAAAGCAATATTTGAGAGTAAATATATATTTTTGAGAATTTTTTTCCCTAGGAAATCAATTTTCCAAATGTCACTTTATCTTTATTTATTCTATGACAAAATATTTTCTCTCAAAACCTTTTCTTGAGTCTCAGATAACATACATTTTTGCTATCAGTGTGAAAATTATTTTGCTTTCAAAATTATTTTCCCCTTACAGATTGCTTTAAAAAATAATAATGATAATAATACAAACACAAAATAAACTCCATAGTTTACCTGCTGCAGGTGTTCACACCAGGGCTGCATGTGCAGGACAAACAGCTGAGGGTGTCCAGAGGAGCAGGTGTTAGTTCTGCTGATGCTGGGAGGATGATGGAGGCTGCAGCTGCCTGATGACACACGCATCATCACGCATGAGCCTCCGGACCTGCGACCGGGCCAGGAGTCAGTGCTGCTGTTTTTAACCGAAGCCTTGCGGGGACAGGGATGTGATCTGAATGTGTAGCGTCCCTGTGTCAGGACCAAGGCTCAGAAACAGAAGACGTGGTGGTACAGCAGAGAAGCTCTGCTTGAAAATGTACCCCGTTTATTCAGTTTTCAGCATTAGTAACAAATTCACCCAAAGACTCTGAAGATTGGAGCTCTAGAGTTATATTTTTATTTCACATTTAACCAGTTGACATGAACATTAGTCTGTCTGTCCTGAGCATGAACAAGGAGACAGAGGAGCGCAGCAACTACGTCAAAGCTCCGCTTGAAAGCAGATTTAAGCAGCAGATTTCCTCAGTGACTCTCCTGGACAAGGCAAGTTTATTTATAGCACATTTCATGTACAAGACAAAGTTCTTCACATAAAACATTAAAGGCATTATAGTGGGTTGCTATGAAAAGTGTCTCTGTGTGTGTGTATATACTGTATGTACGTATACAGTCATCCTCAGAATTATGCATACCCTCCAATTAAAAAAAGACTAAATTTACAACAGTAATTCCAATAACAAGAAACTAAAGAAAGTAATAATAAATAAAAATTTACAAAATTATAATTTAGTGAAATAGTATATTTCTTTTGAATCGTGGTTGAAAATAATAATAAAAGAAACAAACAAACCAAACTGTCCCCGACGCCTCCAATGAACAGTGAGCCAACATACCTGTCAACAGGTGCAGACGTCTGATTGGACGTTACAGAAAACACCTGACTGCAGTGATTGTTTCAAAATTGATTCGAATCTGAGTCCGTGTGCTCGGAAAGTCCGCTTCGTTAGGGGAGTTGTGAATGCGCAAACGAACTCTGATCTGGAACAAACAAGAGGACTCAGTCCGATTCAAGTGAACCAAATGCAGGAAGTGGAGTACAAATTGCATTGGCATTGTGGGTCAAACGTGGGCAAATGCAATGACAACAAACACATGTGTGGGACTGCATATAAAGATGGCTCGTGGTCAGACGTGGAAGTGAGAGCTTTTATCGATTTTTGATCTGATGAAATCATATCCAGCTCCTCGTACAAAAATAATGTCGCTTTGTGGAGGAAACAGAAGTTGTGAGAACCTTCTTGTACGTGCGTCTTGTCCTCGCCTACGTGAATCCGAAAGCAGCGCCACCTGAGATTCTCATTCTTGGCCCGTTTGGCTCTTTTCTCAATAGTGCAACGTGAACGCGATCTCGGTCCGGAAGACCCCCCCCCCCCCCCCCCCCAAACGAACGAAGTCCCCAAACGGACCGAGACTCGCGGACTATGCTTTCTGAATGCGCCCTAGTTCAGGAGCCCCACCATGCTTGTTTACTCGTTTTATTTTTTTGTTTGTTTTTAATATTTCTGTTGAACCGCAATTCAAGATCAATGTCACGATTTTCATAGAATTTTCATTTATTATGCAAAAGATTAACAAAAAAAAAAAAAAAATTTTTATTCCATTTGCATTTTTTAAGCAGCGTTAAATACAAACGCTGGTGGCCTTCGTGGCCAAAAGTGTCTCATTGACTTCCATTGGAAATATCAGTTTTTAATTAACAGTTATAAAAGTTTAAAACAATTAATTCTTTAATACCAGCATTTCATTTGAAAGAGAAATAGTCATATCTGACATCTTTACAGGATTCCGTCAGATTCAACTGTTTTACCACTGTAGGCAGATGGAGAAAGATCTGGTTATATTATGGAGCTGTGAGGCTACCAGGAGCCACCGAGTGTGTGTGTGTGTGTGTGTGTGTGTCCACTGCGTGTCAACAGCTGTCAGTCACATGTACCTGGGCTCAGGTGTGAGCCGGGACTCGGTGGCTCGGCTGAGACTCGGTTGGTTTAGACCTCTGATGTGTGTGATCGGGGCACCGTGTGGGGCTGAGGAAGGAATGCGAGTTATTCAGGACTGAGGGGGATTCCTGCTGTAACCAGGCCTCCATGACTCACAGTGAGTCACCACAAGTTACTCACGCAGAGCTGACACACCGACGGTCTCTGAGGAGTCACAAACTCATCTTTTTATCCAGAACAAAGATTACAGCTGCACATGTAAATCTGTCTCGCTCCAACATCAGCCATGTTTACATGTTTACACACACAAAATCAAGTTACAACTCCCATCAGGCCTCCATCGTTTACATGAGCATGAAATGGCTCTAATCATGATGTGATTTGAATGCATCACACGTTTGTTTGAAATAAATCATGACAGACACAGAACTGTCTGACTTTGTAGAAACAGCAGAAGAAAAAAATGGTGATAAACAATGTAAACGGTGTAAACAAACACAGCTGTGTGTGTTTTATTACCATTTCACTGATATCAGTTTCATTATTTCAAATTCTTTGAAAATTGCAAGTGATTTATTTCTACATCATATCAATCAGTTCTGTCGTAGTTCATGTCTTCCACTTGCTATGTTTGTTTTTTAATCCTAATTAACTCAATAAACTTTATTGAGTAGGATAAACAGCGCAGTAGCTGTAAAATGCAGGATTATGTTATGTTGATGTAACAAGCATAGTACTGATATATACAGCTGTGTGAAAAAGTGTTTGCCCCCTTCCTGATTTATTCTTTTGCATGTTTGTCACACTTGTATGTTTCAGATCATCAAACTGTGAGACAAAGATAACACAAGTTAACATAAAATGCAGTTTTTAAATGAAGATTTTTATTTTAAAAGGGGGAGGGGGGATCCATACCTCCATGCCCCTGTGTGAAAAAGTGATTGCCCCCTAAACCTAATAACTGGTTGGGCCACCCTTAGCAGGAACAACTGCAATCAAGTGTTTATGATAACTGGCAGTGAGTCTTCTACAGCGCTGTGGAGGAATTTTGTTCCACTCATCTTTGCAGAATTGTTGTAATTCAGCCACATTGGAGGCGTTTCCAGCATGAACCGCTTTTTTAAGGTCATGCCACAGCATCTCAATGGGATTCAGGTGGGGACTTTGACTAGACCACTCCAAAGTCTTCATTTAGTTGTTCTAAAGCCATTCAGAGGTGGACTTGCTGGTGTGTTCTGGATCATTGTTCTGCTGCAGAACCCAAATGTGCTTCAGCTTGAGGTCACTAACAGATGGCCGGACGTTCTCCTTCAGGATTTTTTGGTAGACAGCAGAATTCATGGTTCCATTTACCACAGCAAGTCTTCCAGGTCCTGAAGCAGCAAAACAGCCCCAGACCATCACACTACCACCACCATATTTTAATGTTGGTATGATATTCTTTTTCTGAAATGCCGTGTTACTTTTACGCCAGATGTAATGGGACCTACACCTTCCAAAAAGTTCAGCTTTTGTCTCGTCAGTCCACAGAGTATTTTCTGGAGTCTTTTTGTGACCTCTTGGATGAGTCGTCACTGTGCTCTTGGGGTAATTTTGGTCGGCCGGCCATTCCTGGGAAGGTTCACCACTGTTCCATGTTTTCACCATTTGTGGATAATGGTTCTCACTGTGGTTCTCTGGAGTCCCAAAGCTTTAGAAATGGCTTTGGAACCTTTTCCAGACTGATAGATCTCAATTACTTTGTTTCTCTCTTTTTTTTTTACTGAATTTCTTTGGATCGCAGCATGATGTCTAGCTTTTGAGGATCTTTTGGTCTACTTAACTTTGTCAGGCAGGTCCTATTTAAGTGATTACTTGATTGAGAACAGGTGTGGCAGTAATCAGACCTGGGTGTGGCTAAAGAAATTGAACTCAGCTTTCCAAAGATGTGATAAACCACAGTTAATTTATGTTTTAACAGGGGGAGTAATCACTTTTCACACAGGGCAATGTGTGAAAAAACTGCATTTTCTGTTTACTTGTGTTATTTGTGTTATTATTTAAATTTGTTTCATGATCTGAAACATATAAGTGTCACTAACATGCAAAAGAATAAGAAATCAGGGAGGGGGCAAACACTTTTTCACACAACTGTACATGTATGTACTGTATGTCAGACCTTTTTAATTTGTAGCCAGCGTTGTGTTTATATGTTTACATGATAATCTTCATCTAGCTTCAGCTGTAAACACACACCGTGTTATTAGGGTTTTTGCTTGTTCATGAAATTGTGGGCTTGTAGCTCCTGCAGGAGCTCTGATGGGAGGCTGTTATCTTCCTCGGGTAGCTCCTCCACCCTGGTTGCTTCTCAGTGAGCGCGGTGTGTTTTCCTACCAGCGACACACACCTGTGAGTGTTTTTGGTGGTACAGTAGAACAGAGTGTGACTCACTGGAGGTTTGTGCTGCTGAATCACGGTCAGCCGTGCAGTCTCAGCTCCAGCTTCTTACAGGATTTATGTGAGTGATCAAAGTGTCACAGTTCAGCGGCCGCAGATTTACGCTCCCATGGTTGTGAAAGCATTTTAAACCCAACTCCGCCAGTTTGTTTTTCTCTGTGCAGATTCAGGTTACAAAATCCTGGCACACGGGCGTCTGTCATGCAGCTTCAGACCGCAGATGTTTGCAGCTCCTGTGTTTGTGACGGTGAAGATGAAAGGCTGATCTCCATTTCACAACCCTGCTCTGTCACACACTGATCAGAGGGTGTGTGCGAGCGGCTTGTAGCTCTGGTTAGCTGTGTAAGTGCAGGTTAGCAGAGCTGGTAAACACCGGCTGCTCCTCTCTGATGTTCTGATCATAATCATTTCCAGACAAACTGATGTCCCGACGTGAAACCTCGAACAGAAACTTTTAGGATTCCTGTTCGACTGAGAAAACAGCAGGCAGGGCGTTGCAGAGATGATGACGTGGAGCTGAGTACGGCCCACGCCGCAGCGTTGCAGAGCCTGTCGGTACTCGCCTGCTTCAGGTCTCTGCCGGTTCACAGTCTCAAACTGTTCACCGAGAGAAAAGCACACAAGCAGAACGTGAAATGTGTCAGAGCAGCCATCTACTACATCTGAGTTACGGACGAGCTCCTTCAGGGCCGTCTGTCAACAGGTTAAGCAACACCAGGCCCCTCCCACCGCCGTGTTTGGTGCTCCGGGCTACACAATCCCTGCTGTTGTTTGTGCTGTTAGTCATCGCCCAGAGGCAGGAATTCTTCAGCTGGAATAATCACTCGCAACATAACAAAAGGCTGAAGCGGAGAAGCCGAGAGCGTTTCAGAAATCCAGTTTTTGTTGTGTTCACCAGCATGTTCCCCTGCAGCATGCTCGCCATGACCCACGATTGGCTGAGAGCTGATGTGTCCCTGACCTTTTCTTTAAAACCTGAGAGCTACGGTGCCAAACTGGGCCTGAACTGTCCGTACTAAAACCTCTGTAACTTTATTCTGCTTCACTTTACCAGAGTCGGCCTTTGATCATGAGCTGATAAAAGTTTAGAGCTGCAGCTGCATCATTACAAAGAGATGTTCATATATCCGGAAAGTTTTCTCTCTTTGACCAGCTTGAAACTTTATTTGGGCTGCAGTTGTGCTTGAATGCTTGAAACCCCCCTAAAGGCAGAAAACAAATCAGCTGCCTGTGAAGTAAGTTGAAATTGACAAACGCCATGCGCGTGTGTGTATTTATTGCACCTCGCCTGTTTATTATATTATATTATTATAAGTCGATGGTTATAACTCGCTCCGCTCTGAAATCATTAGTTATAATCATGTAGTATGTCGTTTCTGACGTTTATAACAAACCAGACATCGGAACCAAAAATCGGAAGAAAACTCAGTGAGTTACAGTATGATTATTTAAAAAGCACATCACCATTAAAAGCCAATGCCGTAAGTGAGCGAGCTGCCTGTGGCAACATGGCCGCCGTGTTTGGCCAACAGTGCAGGTGAGTTATCTAGCTATGAACCTT
This sequence comes from Atherinomorus stipes, assembly GCA_023101725.1. Lineage (NCBI taxonomy): Eukaryota > Metazoa > Chordata > Actinopteri > Atheriniformes > Atherinidae > Atherinomorus > Atherinomorus stipes. The sequence goes on from JALJCO010007436.1 coordinate 594,057, forward strand.
TTTTGCAAAAACCGGAAGTACGTAATGGTTGGGAATCTTGTCTTCCTGTGAGGGCCAGACTTCAGTCAAACGTCAAAAATGGATCATGTTTCCACTCTGGATATTAGATTTGAGCCCGTTTACTCGACTCTGCCTCGATCTGAAGAACCAGAAGTTTTGCCTGCACTGTTTCGATCATGTGAACAACGATGCATCGTTTTGTCATCTGCACGTGTCGAGCTCCTCCCAGGATTTTAAAGAGTTTGTTAATATACCAAGCTTTAAATGTAATTCAATCACGTCCGAAACCGAATGTTTTTAGAGGTTTAGCTAGCGATTAATCATCATTTCCGATATCAGAAAGCATCAGATTAGAATGAAATTTGCAGAGCCGCCCTGATGACATTGACAGCAAATAAAACGTGACCATGCAGGTGTTATTAATGCATCCAGTACGTGCATAATGTCCGCAAATTAACATATTAATGTCCAAAATTACCACCTCTGCTGAAATAATACTTTTTTTTCTTTCTTAAGATTACACATACAGGTTTGGTCAAACTTCCCTGATCACTCTGATTTCAAAATTATTACTTTTAAATTATCGTGAACAAAATAATGATCACAGATGGTAGAATATCGTAACATGTTTAACTGCAAAAGGTCGCAGGAGATCGTAGTTCATTCTGAGCTTGAAATAAAATTAAATTATATTCTGTATCTTTCGTGGCTTTTATTTAACATGCTTCTGTTGTAGCTTTGAGTAACGTGTATTATTCTAGTACAGCTGTGTTTAAACCAGTGTTTTCATGTATGTTATAATGAGAGGCTGAGATGAGGCAATTTGGGTCCAGCGATCTCTTACTGGACCCGAACTGTCGCATCTCAGCCTCTCATTATAACATACAAGAGAACATGAATCCATGACTATAAAGCAGCATCATGTGCTGCTGTTCAACACAGTCCACCATGAAGATCCCACAGATGACAGCAGCCACAACTTCACACAACACAGTTAAACTGTCTCCATGCATGCACGGACAAAAATACAAAACTCTTTTCTTCTACTTTAACACTGATGGATGAAAACAGTAACTCAGGACTGAGGCAAGAGTTGAGGACATCATTTTATGTTATTCATTTTTCTTCTTTTATTTTTGCTCTCTGACCGTGTCAAATGTTTACATCAGGGATCGATGCGGTCGCTTTCAGTATAACAGTCTGTGCTCACGGCTGTCGTGTCAAAATGACTCGGCGTTTTATGACGCTTCGGTTTTTCCGTTCCTATTAATGTCTATCATCGATGGATGTTGAAAAGTCCTGGAAATGGATGTTGGACTGCTTCAGAGCAAAAGAAAAACAGCCTGGTGCTGCAGTGACTTGATTTTCCAGCTTGACGTTTGATGTCGGAAGCAAAGATCCTCAACCGTCGTGTATTTCCGGTCAAAAAACAAAGAAGTGTGAAAAAGGTGTATTATATAGATTTCTATGCTCTCAACTATTTCTCAAGGACTGACGTGTCAAGACAAGAGAGGAGGGGGGGGGTGGACTGAAGGAGAGGGAGACTCATGGAGAGATGAGTAAGTCCTGTCCCTGTTAGCCAAGCTAGCTTCTTACTCAGCTGTAACTGACAGAGGGAAACCCTCCTGGCTCCATCACTGGATAATCAGACTCTTCTCCTGATTGGCTGATAAAACGATGCAACAATCTGAGCATCCTGATTGGCTCCCAGGGTGCTGTGTCAACCAGAAGTTACAACGTTAGGATTTCATCCAGTTTCCACCCGGTCCAACATCCCCGCATCGCATGGTCCCACCCAGGTCTGATGGGAGACCTACAGCGGTCGCTGCAGCACAAGCGAACAGACAGTATCACCCACGGTGGAGAAGATTTTCTTCATGTCGCGCTTTGTGATGGGTGGACAGACGAACCGGGACTGAACCTCCTGCAGCCAGCTCGTACCTGTCCCCAGGGGTCAAACAGGAGACAGAAGACATTAGCAGAAGCGGATGAACGACCTGTCTGCTCTGAGCTCGCTTCAGCAGCTGTTAGCATTACTCTCCCCTCACTGAACAGCTCCCCTGCTTCTTCTTCTGTGGTGTTTTCCTCCAGCGGGAGGACTGGATGGATCTTTACAGACGTTGTCAGGATATTCAGTCAGTTTGGATTGAAGATATACTAATACAGATATTTTTTATTTTCTCATCAGCCGATACCACCTGCTGATATTTGGGGCCGATACTGCATTTAACTCCCAAATTAATATAATGATGGATACAATGAAGAATAATTCTAGAACTCTTTAGAATACAAAAAATAGAGCGTTTGCAAACAAATATTAAATATTTAACTTGTAATATACATATATATATATATATATATATATATATATATATATATGGATGGATGCATGGCATGGTCGTGCATCCCTATTTAAACAATATTTAAAGGAATAGTTCACCCACAGAATGATGTAACTTTATTTTGCACTTACCCTCATGGTGAGCAAGACTCTGGAGCACTTTTTTAATATCTCAAATGCAGCCGGCGATCAGGACGACTTTTTGTTTTCCCCCAACTTTCATATAATGGAGTTCACCGGGGTCTGATCCAAAAAGGTCCATATAAGTCCACAAAAACTTGTCAGTATTCCTCCATACTGCTCGTCCAATGTAATCCAAGTGTCCTGAGTGGGTAGCGTCCAGAATTTACTTGAAACGGCATCATTTAGTGTATTTTTAGAGCCTAAACAGTACCACATCTTACTTTCACGAAGTACGCAAAATGCGCATTCACTGAAGCCGTGGCAGTTCGCGTGTTCTCTTTTTCTTTCTTTCTTTGTTTTAAACCAATATCCAACCCCTCTTGGACTCTCTCGTGTTTGTTCCGGTTTGTCTGCAGCTCTGTCGCTCTTAACACAATGTAAACAGCAAATTTCTTCTTCTATGCTTGCATTATCGGCAGAGTAGGCTCTGAACGCCGAGGCTTCCGTCAAAAACACACAAAAATCGGCCTAAAATATTTGGCCGGCTCGTGCATCTGTCTGTTCTTAGTTTGGATATTTCACATAAACATTTTTAAACACGTCACCAGATCCTCATGAAACATGACAGAGATTCTCTGATCTTTGGAAGCTGAAATGAATTTGAGTGAAGAATAACTGAGTCATGCTGCTGATGTTTGACAGCTCAGAATCCGACCCGGGTCCTTTCAGGATAAGGTAACCCTTAAAACTCCATCCAACGCCTGTTTTCTTTCTTAGGGGCGGTTCATACGAGGACGATTGCGGATGAAAATGACTAAATATTTCATCAGAAGTGCCTTTCGTTCACACGGCAACGGCCTTATTCTGGGCTGAAGACGCAGAAATCTGAAGACTCATTTCAAAGTGGAATTCCTGAAGACGCGACGCTGTTTTGTTCTCGTCTGCACGGCCCAAAACGCAAAAATGATGGTGGACCTGCTCACACCATGCTCACGTCGCATGCACGTTGATGTCACACACAAACAGGAAAAACAACAATGTACGTAATGTACGTAAACTGCATAAACACAGCAGATCTAAGGTAGATTTTACGCATGCGCACGGACATGGTGGAGTTCTGTCACAGCACCACCTAATGGCCTGGCGTGCAGATTTTGTCATGATGACGCTCGTGTAAACGCGGATAAAAATATGGAGACGAGATGCTACTTTTGCTTCTTTTCTGATGACCGTCGCTGTGTGAACGTAGCCTTAATCCCAGTCATCATCAGAACCTTTCCTCATCTGCATATCGTCTCTCCAGGCCTGGATTTCAGGCATTGAAACTAACACACAACAGAAACTGTTTCCATATTTCCACTTTTTTCTCGTTCCAGTTATTTCTGCTACTATTTATCAACTGTTTCACAACATTTAAATTACAATTTTTAAAGAACAGAAACAAAAACTTATAGAAGAAAGACGGCTGCCTCACTGTCTGAATCATTTGGGAGGAAATGCTGAAAGCGAAGTCTAAACTTAGGACAACTGAATGATTCAACAAAGCCGTGTGAGAGAGAGAGAGAGAGAGAGAGAGAGAGAGGGCAGGCCGACCCGATCCAGGTCAGCCCAAGAATTAAAGGTCACGTTTCAGACTGTGATTCATCCTCACTGCACTTCCTGTTTCTCAGAAATGGACCAGGATTTCCATCCTGGATCAGTCCTGAGACCAGATTCAGATTCAGGACGGGCCGGGTCTGTGCTCAGAGCCCAGCTGCTGGATTACTCTGATGAAGTGAGACGTCTCAGATTAGCCGGCTCTCTTCCTGCTTCAACCCAGTAAACCCAGTTAGAGGAACTTTTTCTGTCAGTTCTTGCGGCTTACGAGGTGTGTGTGTGTGTGTGTGTGTGTGTGTGTGTGCGTGTGCGGCTGGCCTGCAGCCAGTGCAGGCTGTACCAGCCCGTGATAAGTGAGGTGGGGCTGAGAACAGAGGGAGGAGTGCTGGCCGAGGTCAGACGTGGACGACAAATATTGGTTTAGTTTCAGAGACTGGAGGTGTTTCTGTTTGCAGAGGGACTTTGTGCACACAGTGTGTGCTCGACTGGGTACGTGCGCTCTTTCACCACCAGCAGATATTCTTCTGTTTCTATGTTTAATACGGTGTCATCAGGGTTTCTGCTGAACTGACAAAAACCCACAACTACGACAAGTTTACAGCACATTTCAGACAAACAGTTCAATGTGCTGAAGATGAGGAGACATAGAGACGGTACAGAAACACTTACAACCGTGTCAAGACATAAAACACGTAAAATAATATAAAATAACTAGATAAAGATGATTAAAAGTAAATATTTGAGATAAGTTAACAGATACGGAGCAGATTCATGCGTCATGAGAGAAGAAATGCTTTTAAAGGAATAGTACACCCACAGAATGATGGTCCTTCATTTTCTACTCGCCCTCATGCTGAGCAAGACTCTGGAGCACTTTTTTAATATCTGAAGTACAGCCGGAGATCTGTGGGGGGGGGGGGGAGGGGGGGTTCATTATCCACCGACTTTCATATAATGGAGTTCAGCGGTGACTGAACCAAAAAGGTCCGTAAAAGTCCACAAAAACTTGTCAATATTCAATATAATGTAATCCAAGTGTCCTGAGTGGGTAGCGTCCATATTTGACTGAAAACGACACCATTTAGTAGATTTTAATAGCTTAAAAAGTAGAACATCTGGCTGCCGCAAAGCGTGCCCCTGCAAATTCACGACACTACGGAAGCCGCTCGGCTCAGTCGTCGCTGAACTTCATTATATGAAAGTAGGCGGTTTGCAGTTTGTTGGTGTCTGGGTAGCGAGCAGCGTCAGGCGCACGCACGGCCTGAGAAACCCCCCAATAACTAACGGAGAGTTAACTCTGAACTCACAGGACAATAGTACTCGTTCGTTCGTTCATTCTACTTAAAGTATTGGTGTTTGTTGTGTTGCCACGTGAAGTAGCAATGATTGCGAGGCAAGTTCGGCTCAAACCCTGATGCTGTTCTTTGTCATTTTTCCGGAAACCAAATTACTCCCACACAGCTGATGTGCTGTTTTTCTTTGGAACTAAGATATCTGCAGAAGTGTCACTTTCAGAAACCGTTCTGGGCTTGGTGCCATCGCTCTTGTAGTTTCAGGGAGCTGATTCTGAATACTCGTGTCCTTCAGCAGGGCCACCTGCTCTGCTTACTTCACGTGACCAGAAGATGTGGGAAAATTGCATGACGGCGCGATTACAAAATTGCACTAATTAGAATTGCAATTTAATTGCAAATGTGATTAATTGTTCAGCTCTACGGCGGCAGATATAACAGACCACAGTGAAAAACGCCGTCTGATTTTACTGAAAATAAAAATAAAATAATTTTCGGCCATGATCTGTTGCATGAAGAACAAAAAACATGTTTTTCTGAAAGCCGGCGTCAGTCCAAGTCCAGCCAGCAACCTCTCGCTTTGCCTCGGTGTCGGTACGAGCTAACGGAGCTAACGCCGGGATGCTCCGGTATGGGACGGTCCTGCAGTCATGCAGCTGCTATATTGACCCTTTTCACTGTGTCGGCTTATACCTGGATGGAGGGGATGTTTATGTGAACAAAACGGGACTTTATGATCACTACAATTTTATTCTGTGAGGTCGCGATGATCTCTTTGAGCTGATGCTCTGTGTTGTTGTTGTTTGCCATTATGCTAAGTTAGCTATATTAGGGCAGTTAGCAGCCGAAGTTGTTTTCAGGACACGACTGTTATATGATCATGTTATGCCTCATCTGAAAGCTAAAATCTAAAATAGGGGCTGAACTGATTATTAAAGCTGCTCTTAGAGCAGAGACCATAAATAAGGAATAAAGCAGAATCCACCACGAGAGAGCAGCTGCTACTGTTAGCAGCCGAGGCTAACACCGTTAGCTGTCAGGACAGAAATTGTGATGAAATCAAAATAAAATGTCAGATTCTGTCCTTCCAGTTGTTGTGGCCCCCGCAGACAAAGCAACGAATGCTGCTCATGTTTGAACACTGATAGCATTAAATAGCATTAAATCTGTTCATGTAGCTCATCCGCGGAGCCGTGGATGCGGTGATAGACAACCGCAAGACTGACTAACCGCCAGTGGCGCCCCCAAGGGGTGACCAAGGGTGGCCATGCCGCCCCTGAACAAAAAGCTGGCCACCCCACTGGCCATCCCAGCAAAAATGATATTTTTTCATTTATATCAACTTGTATGTACTATAAACAGGCTGCAGCTTTGCTCATATTTGAATGTCAAACTCTTTATAAGCTAATAAAAATAAAATAAATAAAAAAAATTACAATAGACCTACCATTTTCTGCCATTGCTCTTTTGCTATAGTCCCCCGCAGGTCTGTCGCGCCTGATTAACTCGGCCTTTCTTATGCAAATTCATCCAGGAAGGTGCCACCCAGAACTGCTCCAACTAGTTTCTAATGCCCCTTTCACATCAGCACCTACTTAGCCCTCATTGGGCCGACACCCCACTATCCCTGTTTAGTTTGTTCACATTACAATTGAGGGCAACTGAGGCCGTCATCAGCGACAGTTTTCAGTGTGGGTGAGGTCGTCATAGTTAAGTTTTGGAAGTCATTTGTTTGCGACACACACACTGAACTGCTTATTACAAGCAAAAAAATCTTGGCCACTTTTAAAATGAGTAAAAAAAATTATATATTTTTTGCTCATAATAAGAAAAAAATTCTGCCAATGGAACAAGTGAAACTTTCTTATAAGATTTCTTGAAATAAGATGTATTTTTCTGTTAAAAAAAAAAAAAAAAAAAAAAAAAGTTTCTATATCTCACTGAAATGTTTTTTTTTTTTAGGTAATTTTGTCTTATTTTGAGTGTGATGAAATATTTTGACTAGAAATGAGAAAAATATACTTGGTAAAATTTGAGATTTTGTAGTACATTGGTGAAAGTAAGGAACTTTGCTGCAGATAATGCCTTATATAGAGGCCCATTCATTCTGCCCCCTTCACGTCCATTATATGAATATACGCGGATCTACGACTAGTCAGAGTGATGCAGAAATGTTACTGGTGAGTAAATACATGTATAAATTCCTAGAAATAACATTCAGGTTGAAAGAAACAAGTTATCCTTTAATAACCCTTGGCCACCCTGCTGTTTTCTCTGGCCACCCAATGGCCACCCCTAAAAAAAATCTCTGCAGGCGCCCCTGCTAACCGCAAGTTGGAGGCCATAATGGCGGTGCCCATCCTGACTTCCTGAATAAAGGGAATAATCCGACGGCGTCCTTGGACTCTGCCCACTCACTCCTGTCACTCATGACGTGCTCTTTGAAAAGATTTAGTGTCCTGCTGCAGACCTGGATCACGGTTTCCACGCTGTAGCTGGAACAAAGCGTGTGTCATTCAGCTCCTCGTCTAATCTGACTCAGAGCGGACGGACCAGAGGAGGAAGAGGAGCTTCTGGCTCTGCGAGGGGGTGGATCGTGCCCTTCAACCTCCTGTAAACCGGCTTGATCTGGTTGAATTCACATCCCAGATAAAGATCGTAGAGGCTGCTCTGTTCCTCCACGTCTCCACAGACTTGATGTTGACTGGTTGTTCGTTTTCATTCACAGGTTCTGTAAACTTGTTTGTTCCAGTCAGAGCTGATCACAGCTGCTCATGATGGTTCTGCTTCTGATGGGAAGCCTCCATCTCTGCAGGTGGAGCTTAAAGAGGAAACTCAATGAGAAGAGTTTTTAAATCCACCTCAGCTAAAAAACAACTTCTTCACCTGATCAACAGTGTAACTCTGTGGGACGTTTTCCAGAATTTATATCCTGTCCAGAAGGTTTATAATCCAGCCACAAAATGTAGCGTTATATGGTAAATCCACAGCATTATTGATCACATTTTCATAATAAAAGAGCACTCTCACTACTGTGTTGCTAAGAGACTTCTATTTGACCCAGAAATTAGCCAAGGCATGTTTATTTGTTTAGCACATTTCATTACACAACAATTCAAAGTTCTTTACATCAGAGGACACAAAAGCATTAAAAAGTAAAAGAATAAAAGCATGATTTAAAATAAAAAAAAAATAGAAAGTAAAAAGATGAGTAGAAGCACTCTGGGTTTTCAGGTGATTTCATTCACGCTCCAATATGTTTCGGCTGTTAAGCCTTCATCAGGGTAAAGCAGAACACAGGTGTTGGCCCCCTTAAATAGATGGGAGAGGTCACGTGATCAAAAATGTGAACAAGAGACAAAAATATACAAAAAATGTATGGGGTAAGTATGGCACCGATGTATAGAATACATGTCCTATAGTGCATAAATATGAATACATGTTATTTAATACATTTTGTGACTTCCAAGAGACCAGAATTATGCTAATAACCATAAATCATTTTACATTTCCTTATATAGGATGACACAAAGCATACATGTAAAACAATGCAGCTATACTGTACTAACTAGACTATATAAAAAACACTAGCTCCTACACAGAAATTGTTATGCTGTCACTATAACAGATAATGATTGGAGGTAAAAAAAAGAAAAAAAAACATTAAATATAAGGGAATTTAAAGGTTGAATATGGAACATTTTTATTAAAAGCTATATTTAAAAAAAAAATAATACCTCCACAAGTTGTTTGGGGGTGTACGGAATGAAAGTAAAATTTCCCAGAAAAATTATATTTAGCCTAAAAATAATTATAAAATAAATTTTTACGGGTTCGATAATGGCATTTTATTTACGTCTATAAGCCAATACACGCCGCCATTGCAGGTTGCCAAATACGATCTCTGTGTGGAAACAATATTTTGATCATAGTCAGGCTTGGACAGAGGAAAACTGTGGAGACGACGAGTGAAGCAGCTGCTTCAGAGCCCTGGAGATATTGTTATCTGTTTCTGAGGAGGAGTGACCTGAGAAGAGCAAAACCTGGAGTAAATTTAGGTGAAGACTTCACTAAATGGACCCACATAAACGTTTTCCACGGAGTCAAAACACAGAAATGGCGACTTTCCTCCGGAATCGGTAAGCTAGCTTGTTTGCTAACATGGCTAACATTAGCTGTCAGTCATAAACTCCTCTGCGTTACGTGTTGGACATGATGCAGACTGTTGGACACTTGCATATCGGCAGTGAGCCTGGCATCCCAGCGGCTGGAGTTGTTTTTCTGCCGTTGCAACTACAACCTAGACACACGTGATGTCACTGTTCTGTCCGTATTCCATATTCAACCTTTAAAGGAAGGGGGAGAAGTATATTTCCTCATTGATACCAGGGAGACGTGGCACTGAGGCAGTCTATCCAGAAAGTTTCTCTGCGGAGGAGTAGTCGGAGTCTATCGCCACCTCTTGCTGGTGATAAGAGGAACTTTTTGGATAGACCGCCTCATACGATGTCTCACCCTGGAATCAGTGAGGAGATAGACGTCTCCCCCTTCCTTTAAACTCCCTTATATTCAATGTTTTTTCCTACGATCATTATCATCATCATTTTGTGCATCTCTCTTTTACACAGTACCGGTTATATTGTAAGAGTGACAGCATAACAATTTATGTGTAGGAACTAGTGTTTTTCATATAGTCTAGTTAGTACAGTATAGCTGCATTGTTTTACATGTGTGCTTTTATTTTTTATTGTTTAACATTATATATGTATATTGTGTCACCCTATATAAGGAAATGTAAAATACTTTACGGTTATTAGCATAACTGGTTTCTTGGAAAGACACAAAATGTGTTAAATAACATGTATTTATCTAGTGTTTATATTTATGCACTACAGGACATGTATTTTATGTCCCCCCAAATGATTTTACATCTGTGCCATACTTACTCCATACATTTTTTGTATATTTTTGTCTCTTGTTCACATTTATTTAAGGGAGCCAACACCTGTGTTCTGTTTTACCCTGATAAAAGGCTTAACAGCCGAAACAAGTTGGTGCGTGAATAAAATCACCTGAAAACCCAGTGCCTCTACTCATCTTTTCATTTTCTTATGCTTTCTGGCCACGAGTTTGATTAGCAGCTGCTGGTTCATCTTCCATGGAGCCATTATTACTTCAGACTTGATTCAGTGAGCACTACACCTCGTTTTTGTTGTTAAAAAAAAAAAAAAAAAACATTGAGAAAACAAAGTCTTTAAAGGAAGCTGTGCAGATTTGGACAGATCTAAATTTGGGCTGCACAATATATCATTTGAGCATCATCATCGCAACGTACATGTGTGCAAGAGCCACAGCGCAGGTCCTTCAATGTAGGAGGCAAATTAACTTAATTTAATATCACCAGCGTTCTTAATCGGTTTGGCCAAGAACAAACTTTTTGTGGTAAAACATAATTCACATTTGTGCAGCATAAAACATCTACTCAGGTCCAAGCAAAAATAAAAGCAAGCAGTAAAATAAAACAGTGAAAATAACTGAAATAAAGACAAAAAACATTCATTCACAAAGATGTAAGATCACCGTGGATTAATCATTAAAAAGATAGGAGGAGAGCAGCAGAACTTAAAGCGCTGTTCTGGTGATCTGCTGAAAATTCCTGTATGTCTTTGTATCGCAATAGATATCACAGGGTTAGAAAAAATCGCAAGGTTAGTTTTTTCCAATATCGCGCAGCTCTAAACTAAATGCAGCTGAGAACAGGTGGGTCTTTCACCTGGATGTGTTTCAGCAGATCTGAGGCTTTCTGGGAGTTTGTGCCAGACATGTGGAGCATAGAAGCTGAACGCAGCCTCTCCATGTCTGGTTCTGACTCTGGGAACTGATAATAATTTCCCAGAGGTAATAACTCTGGGAAATTATAATGAAACCACTTCCAGTTAAACTTTCCAACAATTAAATCGCTTAAATTGACGGTAATGTCCAACTAGGAGCAGCCAAAGATCAACAAGTGAGCAGAAACTTATATCAGAAAAGACAAAAAAATAATAGTCCTCTGGAATAAAGCCAAGAAGATCTTTCTGATGCAGCTGAGTTGGAGTTGGTTTTGTGAGGATAGACGGTACAGCGGGGGAAGAAAGTATTGAACACGTCAACATTTTTCTCAGAAAGTATATTTCTAGGAGAGTCATTGACAGGAAATTTTCACCAGATGTCGGCAACAACCCAAGTAATGCACACATACAAAGAAATCCTAACATTTATGTCCATAAATGAAGTTTTGTGTAATATAGTGAAATGACGGGGAATAAGTATTGAATACGCTTTCTGAAATATATTTAAGACTTAGTGCAAAAACCTTTGTTGGTGATTCCAGCCTCTTTTCATCTTCAGCAGCTGCAGATGGCAGCCGATTCTGGTCCAGAATGTCTCTCTACTTTTCTCCATTCATTCTTCATCAATGATATGAAGTCTGCCAGTACCACATGCTGAAAAACAGCCCCCACCATGATGCTCCCACCTCCAAACTCCACTGTTGCTATGGTGTTTTGGGGTCAAGTGCGGTGCCTTTTCTCCTCCAAACATGTTGTGTCTTATGACATCTGAAGAGTCCAGTTCTGGTCTCATCTGACCAGACCATGTTTTCCAGAATGTCCAGATGTTGTGTTGCAAACTTCAAACCAGCATCAACATGCTTTTTCTTCAGAAATGGAGTCTTGTGGTGTGCGTGCATGAAGGCCATGGTGGTTGAGAGCATTCCTTCTGGTTTTTTCTGAAACAACTGTACCTGCTGGTTCCAGGTCTTTCTGAAGTTCTCCATGAGTGGTCCTGGGCTGTTGGAAAAGCTTTCTGATTATTGTTCTGACTCCTCTGTCTGAAATCTTGTGAGGAGCACCTGGCCGTGGCCGCTTTATGATGATGCTGTGTTCTTTCCACTTCCGGATGATGTTCCCAATGGTGCTCACTGAAACTTTCAGGAGTTTATAAATGCACCTGGAACCAATGCCTTCAGTGTGTTTGCAATAATAAGGTTGCGTAGGTCTTTAGACAGCTCTTTGCTTTTACCCATCATGCAATGCTGCTTGTCTGACACCTTGGTGATGAGAAACCTTTTTAAAGGCATCAAACAGGACTAAACCAGCTGATTACTTTGCACTGATAGGGGACAGGATTACTTTCTACATACTGACAGACTCCAGCTGCTTTCTTGGCTTTCAGATCTTTTTGTCCTCCATTTCTTCATGTGTTCAATACTTATTCCCTGTGTCATTTCACTATATTACACATAACTTCATTTATGGACATAAAGGTTAGGATTTCTTTGTATGTGTACATTACTTGGGTTGTTGCCGACATCTGGTGAAAATTTCATGTCAATAACTCTACTTGAAATATATTTTCTGAGAAGAATGTTGATGTGTTCAATACTTTTCCCCCCACTGTAAACGGTAGTAGGAATAACTGGAAATTAGGAAAAAGTGGAAACATGGAAATAATTTCTGTTGTGTGTTTGTTTCAATGCCTGAAAGCCAAGATGGAGAGATGATATGCAGATGAGGAAAGGCTTGGTCACTGCTGATCTGGTGGTATTTCTACAAAGTTTTGTTTGTAATAAATTCTGGTTCTGGTTCTGTTGGTCTTTATGGAGCTATATCTATTGATACTGATGCTGACTGGGATTAAAGGTTCTGGATGCTGACTGGGATTAAAGGTTCTGATGCTAACTGGGATTAAAAGGTCTGGATGCTGACTGGGATTAAAGGTTCTGGATGCTGACTGGGATTAAAGGTTCTGGATGCTGACTGGGATTAAAGGTTCTGATGCTGACTGGGATTAAAGGACTGAGCTTTTATCCACACTTTTGCTTTTAAAAAAAACCAACATGTGGAGCAAAAGTAGCAGAAACTGGCCTGGAGTTTGATGACCAGTTCATTCAGTCATTTAGTGAGAGGAAGGTTTTTATTTCAGGAATCCTTTTCACAAGTCAAACCCACAAACAGCTGATTTTACCACTAAACTAACTACAAACAGCTGTTCCAACTATTCATCTGGGATACACTGTCACTGGGACTGACCACCACATTCAGAACATTAAATCCAAACTGTAATAAAAACCAAAAGGACGGCTTTTCTTTCTCATTTGGAGCCAGAGTTATGGGAACGACCACTCCCAGAGCTCCCAGTTCAGATGAGAACACCAGGAGTGGTGTGTTCCCCTGTGCGAGGCAGCTCTCCTGCTCTGATAACTGAATTTCACCCAGACAAACGTTAAACTCTGCCACTGAACTTGATGCTGTTCCAGCTCCAGTCATCCTGGAGAGCATGTTGGCAGGTTTATTTTTTCTCTTCACGTGCTGGTGTGTTTTCCTGGTCTGTTAAAGCCCAGTTCGAACGTAGACTGGGACTCCAGGGCTTATGACGGATTGTTGGAGGGAAGGAACGGAAACTGTCTGGTTGGATAACTTGTGTTTATCATGTTGAGAGTAAATTCTCATCTGTCTTTTTCCCCCAGAACGTCCTGGCGAAGGCGCTGTACGACAACGTAGCTGAGTCTCCGGATGAGTTGTCCTTCCGGAAAGGAGACATCATGACGGTGTTGGAGCGAGACACGCAGGGATTGGACGGATGGTGGCTCTGCTCGCTCCATGGCCGCCAGGGCATCGTCCCCGGCAACCGTCTCAAGATCCTTGTTGGCATGTACGACAGCAAGCAGCAGGCCACGCTGTGCACACCGGATCCAGTTGGATCCTGTCCCACCCCCCAGATGCAGCGACCCCTCCCCCCTCAGAGCGCCTACGCCAAACCGACACCTGCCAACGCCACGTCCTCGGCGGGCTTTGCCAATAAGCCCCCTCTCTCAGTGCAGTACACATCCATGCACCAAGCCTACTCCACCCCCAGCCCTGCACAGCCCACCCCTGACTCTGTTTACATGATGCCCCCCTCCCACAGCCCCAAGCCAAGCTCCCAGAGCCTGTATCAGGTTCCCCCTGGTCCAAGTGGACCCTCGATACAACAGCCAGGAGTCCCCAGCAAGGCCCCCCTGATGGCCCACAGACAGTTTCACCTGCCGGGGCAGGATATCTATCAGGTGCCCCCCTCTGTAGGCCCAGGACCGGGAGCAGCTCCAGCTGGGGGGACGGCGACCAGCCAGGACGTGTACCAGGTTCCCCCCTCCCTGGAGAAGAGGAGCTGGGACAGCAGCAACAAGCCCCTCGGCAAGGTGAGCCAAAGCAAACTTTATTTATAAACCAGAGACGACAAAGTTCTGCACACAGCGGGGGGGTAGGAAAGAGGGAGGGAGGGAGGGAGGATGGAGGGAAGGAAGGAAGGAAGGAAGGAAGGAAGGATGGAGGGAAGGAAGGAAGGAAGGAAGGAAGGAAGCAGGGAGGGAGGGAAGGAGATGAGGACAGAATCTGGTTTCAGTTTCAGTTTCCAGGAAGCTGGTGGGAACAGAGATGGAGGACGTGGAGCAGCAGCTCCTGATCAGCACACACACTCCTGCGTCTGACTGCTGGGTGTGTGTGTGTCAGTCTGAAAGCTCCGACTTGTTCGCTCGCGGTGAACTTCTACAGCTCTGGTGTGACGCTACGCTGCGTCTCACAGCAGAAAGGTTGCTGGTTCTAATCTCTGTTTCAGTATAGTTTCCATCATCTTCTCGCGCACGTGCGTTCATGATGCTGGTTAACGCACCAAGAACTTGAAGAACCTCGGTGTTGTCCAGGATGAACTCCTCTCGCTGAAATAAGGCCATTTCTGGGTGGTGATCAGCACAGATGGCAGGAGATCTTTGTCACGCTCTGCAGCACAATGCAAGACATCTCAGGACATCGCTGTAGTTAACTTCAGGGTAGGCATCCAATCAGAATTCTCCATGTTTAATGCGGGTTTAGTGTGCAACAACTATAACGGAGCTCGACCACAAAACACACGTGGACTTAACCATCTCGTCCCGTGCATTGGTCATGAGTGACTACAAGTGGACGAGCTCGGTATAAAAGATGGCTGTCAAAAGTTTTCTTTGGTTTTGCATGGTTTGATTTTCACCCCATGGCCCTTCCCACTTAAAACAGAACAAGAGGTAGGGCTGAAAATCCCCCCCCCCCGCATCAATCTCATCCGTCATCAGTGATCCACCGACTTGTGTGGAAGCAAATGGATGCTGAGCTGTTGCCGTCTACAGCTGTAGGTTAACGTTACCGGGCCCAACTGTGCATGACATTCCTGCATGTGTTGTATCCATGACAACCTCCATGTAACGGAGGACCACTGGTTTTCAGCCTGCGAGGGACTGAGGGTTTAGGGTTAGGGTTCGGGTAGCAGAGAGTCCTGTTCCCAGATCTGTCTGTCTGTCTGACGCTGTCCTACAGAGGGACATTTGGCGTCCTCAATCATTCTCTTCACACCGAGGCAAAGTCATCTGCAGCAGTAACTCACAACAGCCCGACCGTGTGAAGAGAGTCCGGTCTCAGCTGGATGTCTCATCTCCTGCTGATGGGACTGGAGTGTTGGGATTTATAGCAGCAGCTCGTTACTATAAAGGGCACTGACAACGTAAATATAGAAACACACACATTTAAACTGAACCTGAACTTAATCTAACGCTTCTGAATCAGAGAGCTGACAGCTTTAATTATTTCATTGTTAAACAGAAACAAACATGGTCCCCCCCACCCCCAGCCCCCGGGCTCCAAAAACACAGCAACAGCTGAAACTGTGATAATCTGGGCAGCTTGTTAGTCAGGATGGCTTAAACCAACACTGGCAGTCTGACAGTTATAACCAACACCTGAAAATACTGCGGCCATCATAGGAATCCTTCACATCCCAACAGGGACTGAAAATAAAGATGGTCGGTCTAAGGTTGTCAGGATGATGAAGAAGATCCCCGAGCTTCCTCTAACCCAGGATTTTGACCCAAACTCAGGATGAAACCACCACATTTAGTTTCTCTGGTTCTTTAGAAAGTTGCTGTTGTTGTTGTCTGCGTTTCCCCTGAAACATCACGGTTGATGATGCTGTAGGGTTTTCTACAGGAATAAAGACCAGAAGAAGCTTTTTATTCCATTCAGAGACCAGAACATCAAATACAGCCGTTTTTACATATCAGCTCCTTCACATCCATTAATGATGAAGCAGCTGGAGACAGACGGCCCAACACCTGCTGGCACCCTGCACCAACCACAACATGAAAACTGAATTATTTACTAAGCAAATCATGTCACCAGACACACTCACGTCTGCTGTCTTTGACATTTTCAGCTCTTTTTGTTTCCAGTGAGGTTGGTAGTCCAACTCCAGGGGTGTGTTTCCTTTCATCAGCAGTAAGAGGTGCTGCCTTCACTGACTCCTTCACTGTCAGTAAGTCTGATTACTGACAGACCTGCTGAGCTTCAGCTTCAGCCACTGAACAGTCACAGTAGGGGAAACCATGTGCACTGTGTTGCCATGGCAATCCACACGCATTCACACAGGAATCCAAAATGACTCCTGTTTTATTCGGCTGGTCGTTTCCTCTGTAACATCTCGTCATAGACAAATCACTCTGAACCCGTAGCGGCAGACGGCCACCCTTCGCTTCTGAATTCCTTTGAATCCAACTTAATGATGGGAACTTGGACTACTTTACACATGATAACTTTAGGTAACTTTTGACATGTAGAGTTCTCCAAGGCTTCATGTTGGGCCTCCTATTGTTTACGCATCTACATGCTCTCACTATGGATCAGATAACCAACCAAATTTATGATAGTGCTCCTGAGGTCTTTTTGGATTTTCCGCTACATATTTTAATACCCCAAAATATTTGATGACTTCTCATCAACTCCAAACTCTGTGTAAATCAACTTGATATCAAAATAAAATTGTGAAATTTAATCAAAGGTGTAAGAATCATGGCAGACGCCACTGTGTTAGGTCATGTGTTAGCTCTTCTCCGATTTGTGTGTTCACATGTAGGGGTGTCTCAGTCCTTCTTGGACAGAGGAGTAGGGGTGTCTCAGTCCTGTTAGGACAGAGGCAAGACAAGTTTATTTGTATAGTATATTTCATGTACAGAACAATTCAAAGTGCTTTGCATAAAACATTACAGCGGGGTGCAAAAGGGAAAAAAAAAGAAAGATAAAAAATAAAAAATAAGAAGCATGATTCAAAATTAAAAACATTGAAGATTAAAAAGAAAGAACATGGAGACGTGCGGATTTTAACTTTGGAATAAAATCTACGTAATGCAGCTGAGAACAGGTGGGCCTTCAACCTGGATTTAAATAATCCAAGTGTTTCAGCTGATCTGAGACTTTCTGGGAGTTTTTTCCAGACATTTGGAACATAGACGCTGAACGCAGAGGGGTAGGGGTGTCTCAATCCTGCTAGGACAGAGGGGTAGGGGTGTCTCAGTCCTGTTAGAACAGAGGAGTACGGGTGTCTGAGTCCTGTTAGGACAGAGGGGTAGGGGTGTCTGAATCCTGCTAGGACAGAGGGGTAGGGGTGTCTGAGTCCTGTTAGAACAGAGGAGTAGGGGTGTCTGAGTCCTGTTAGGACAGAGGGGTAGGGGTGTCTCGGTCCTGTTAGGACAGAGAGGTAGGGTTGTCTCAGTCCTGTTAGAACAGAGGAGTAGGGGTTTCTGAGTCCTGTTAAGACAGAGGGGTAGGGGTGTCTCGGTCCTGTTAGAAGAGGGGAGTAGGGGTGTCTGAGTCCTGTAAGGACAGAGGGGTGGGGGTGTTTCAATCCTGCTAGGACAGAGGAGTAGGGGTGTCTGAGTCCTGTTAGGACAGAGAGGAAGGGGTGTCTCGGTCCTGTAAGGACAGAGGGGTAGGGGTGTCTCGGTCCTGTTAGGACAGAGAGGTAGGGTTGTCTCAGTCCTGTTAGAACAGAGGAGTAGGGGTTTCTGAGTCCTGTTAAGACAGAGGGGTAGGGGTGTCTCAGTCCTGTTAGAAGAGGGGAGTAGGGGTGTCTGAGTCCTGTAAGGACAGAGGGGTGGGGGTGTTTCAATCCTGCTAGGACAGAGGAGTAGGGGTGTCTGAGTCCTGTTAGGACAGAGAGGTAGGGTTGTCTCAGTCCTGTAAGGACAGAGGGGTAGGGGTGTCTCGGTCCTGTTAGGACAAGAGAGGTAGGGTTGTCTGAGTCCTGTTAGAACAGAGGAGTAGGGGTTTCTGAGTCCTGTTAAGACAGAGAGGTAGGGTTGTCCCAGTCCTGTTAGAAGAGGGGAGTAGGGGTGTCTGAGTCCTGTAAGGACAGA
This sequence comes from Atherinomorus stipes, assembly GCA_023101725.1. Taxonomy (NCBI): domain Eukaryota; kingdom Metazoa; phylum Chordata; class Actinopteri; order Atheriniformes; family Atherinidae; genus Atherinomorus; species Atherinomorus stipes. The sequence goes on from JALJCO010007436.1 coordinate 612,643, forward strand.
GGGGTGGGGGTGTTTCAATCCTGCTAGGGGACAGAGGAGTAGGGGGTGTCTGAGTCCTGTTAGGACAGAGAGGAAAGGGTGTCTCAGTCCTGTAAGGACAGAGGGGTAGGGGTGTCTGAGTCCTGTTAGGATAGAGGAGTAGTAGTGTCTCAGTCCCTAAACGTACTGCACCCGATGCACGAAACGTGCCTTTCAACGCCTCCTGAACGTGCTTCTGCCTTTGACTTTGCATGTAAGGTTTCGGTTTGTACTTGCTGTTGGTGACGTGTCCGGATGCGTGTCATGGCTGCCACGCATTCCTAGCGTTCATTTTGATGCAAGTACATTCACGTTGACGCGAGGTAACATGTCACTTGCACATGGTGCAATATTGACTTGAATGCTAGAGATGCTCATGTATAGATGAGCGTGAACATGAGATTAGAGGTAAACACGACAGCGAGTTGTTTTGGAGAGCGTCGCTCAGGCTTTGTCCAGAACTACCGGCGTCTTTATGATGTTTCCTCTCTGTTCCACGTGACAAACACTCGTTTATAGTTTGAAGTAAACTGTTTATTGCAGAAATGCACAAAAATACGCTGTGACCGGCAGACTGGCCTTTCAGTCAGGGAGCTGCATAGTCCTCCTAGTGGAGACCTCCAGTATGGAGCGTTTCGGCTGCCCCGTGCTGCTCACATGCTGCAGTATGTACACAAACATTCCGAATGCTGATGCGTGCGTCCACAGCGAGTATAAACCAGCCATTAATCTGACACCCTTGATGCCCAAATTGCGTTTGGTGTGTACGCACCGTTTGCCTCATCATGGACGTGTGAGCAGATGGAGAGGATGAGGAGCATGCTGAGGTCATCTTCAGAAACCAGCTGATGGAAACGTTAACTGTGTTTGACTCCTACCGGTCGTTCCTCTGGAATCCAGTTCAGCCCCCCCCCCCCCCCCCCCCCCCCCCCAGCCCCGACTAATCTGCGGTGACCCCTCAGTGGCTGCTGGTGCCTCCGTGTGTGTGTTGCACATGCTCCACATAGTTGTCATGGTTTACGTTGGCTCCAACACTCTCATTCATTCTTCTCTGCTGCTTCGTGTTTATCATCCTCTTTTTTTCTCTCTGGGAGAATTTTTTTCTATTTTTACATTTTATAAACAACTGCATGTTTTTCCAGTAGCCCAGTTAACACAGAGTTACATCCTGGTTTCCTCTTTGTCTTCTTGTTCTTCTTCTTATTATTATTATTATTATTATTATTTAAACAAAAACATAAAAACATATATAACATATATAACAAAGATATAATTGAAATGATTCTAATTCCAGTAGTAAAAAAATCATCTATATTTTCATCATTTTCATCCATTTATCAGCAGAATGAGGCGAGCTAGGTGATGACTCACATTCACATAGCATAAACTTAAGTGCAGAGCTCAAATATAGCAGGCTGTCTCTGAATCCATCCTGGAAACTCGTCTGATACTCGGCGGCTGTCGGGCAACAGCTGGGTCGGTGTGAAGGTCCGAGTGACGGCAGCAGCTCTAACAGCTGATGAGGAGCCTGTCTTTGAAATCTTTGTCTCCTGAGAGGACGCAGATGTTTGACATGTTTTCCAGAGGGATTGATTTCTGCGATGGATCGATATGATGCGTTCACAGGTCCTGTCTGGTACCAGGATGGACTTCTCCCAGTGTGGGAGTGGAGGAGCGATGAGGTCAGAGCCTTGGTGGGATTGTGAGAAAGTCCTGAGGATGAGGATGAGGATGAGGAGGTCAGGGATGGTGGTTGCTGACTGGTTCATTGCAGACCTGCAGCATGAGGCTGTTACAGAGAAGTTGTGATGTATGAAAGACGAGTGGTCTCCAGTCGTCCTCAGATTTATTCATACGCTCCAATTAAAGAAGAAAAAAAATCAGCTGTCAGTGAAATAAGATGAAACTGACAAAAGTGATAAGAAATAAAAATTCTATGAAAACCATGGCATTGATTCTGAATTGTGGTTTTACAAAAATATTTAAAACTAAAAGCGATGGGGACCAACATACCTGTTGATAGGTATGTTGGTCCCCTGTTCATGGGAGAGGTCTTTTGAAATGTGTAGGACAGTTTTGTTTGTTTGTTTGTTTTTTATAAAAATATTATTTCCAACCAAATTCAAAAGAGATATTTTATTTCGCTTAATTATAGTTTTGTAAATTTTTGTTTATTATTTGTTTCTTTAGTTTCTCGTTATGTGAATTACCATTGTGAATTTATTCTTTTCTTTAATTTGTAAGGTGTGAATCATTCTGAGGACGACTGTACGTATACAAGAACTTGTTTTAAAGCTACGGAAGAGGATTAGGGCCACTAGAAAAAAAAAATTCTGAGAAAAAAGTCAGAATTCTGACTTTAATCTCAGAATTCTGACTTTAATCTCAGAATTCTGAGATTAAAGTCAGATTTCTGACTTTTTACAGATTAAGATTTTTGAGATTAAAGTCAGAATTCTGACTTTAATCACAGAATTCTGACTTTAATCTCAGAATTCTGAGAAAAAAGTCAGAATTCTGAAAAAAGTCAGAATTCTGACTTTTTCGAAAATTGAAAAAAAAAAATCCAGAATTTTTTTTTTTTTTTTTTGGAAAAAGTCTGATTCTGAGAAAAAAGTCAGAATTCTGACTTTTTTCTCAGAATTCTTTTTTTTTTTTTCTAGTGGCCCTAATCCTCTTCCGTATAAAGCAATGCATCTCATTTCAAGAAATATTATTTAGAAAATTTTGCTTGTTCTATTGGCAGAGTGTTTTTGCTTATGACAAGCAAAAAAAAACTTCTTTTTTTTTTAAACTTATTTTAAGAGGGGCCAAATTTAAAAAAAAAAAAAATAAGCAAAAAACTCTGCCAATGGAAGAAGCAAAATTTTCTTGACAAGATTTCTTGTTTTAAGACAATGCATCTTATTTCAAGTTCCTTTATCTCAATGAAATGTTTCTCTTTAGGTCATTTTGTCTTTTTTTGAGTGTGATGAGATACTTTGACTGGAAATTAGAAGAATAAACTTGGTGAGATTTGAGTTTTTGCAGTGTATGAGGGCAAAAGCACACAAAGAACTGGAAGTGTTTCTTCTGTAAACGATCTGTGGTTGGTGTCTGACAGCAGACTCTGGGGGCTGTGCGAGTGTCTCCACCCTGTTGAGCCATCCTGGATCTCCACTAAATCACACACTGGCTGAGTCGAGGCCAGAGCAGAGAGATCTGTGGACCAGGATGTAAATGGGTTCAGAACAACCACCCAAGCCTCCAACTGTAATTACACTCTCTCTATTTTTACCTCTTCTCCTCTTTGAACTTCACATCTGTGTCGTAAAGATCTGCTTCCTCGGCTGCAGCTGCGTTTATATAAAGTGGAGTTTTCCCGTGTGTGAGGTTATCTCGGATGTTTGAGATCTTACATAAGAGTGAAAGAAAAGTTTGTCCTTTTCTTGTCGGGCAGAGAAGGAAAGTGGAGAGGGGGAGGGTGCTGCTGGGACAGAGGGAGGAGGGACTTCGCTCAGAGCGAAGGTATATAAAAAATAGGGGGGAGAAAAGAGGGGGGGGAGAATCATCAATTAATTATAAGAGAGATAGGGGAAAAGACAAAAAAAAATATAAAATGAGAAGAAAAAAGGAGAAAGAAAGGGAAAAGGGAATGAGAGGGGGGAGGACAAGAGACACTAAAAAAAAGGGAAAAGGAGAAAAGGGGGAGGAGGAGGCGCAGAAGGGGGGAGCACGGGGGGGGTAAGGGAGGGGGGGGCGAGGGGGGGGGGTAAGGGAAGGAGGGGGAAAAGAGGAGAGAAGAGAAGAGAGAGGGAATGGGGGAGGGAAGAAGGGAGAGGAATAATCGGGCGGGGGAGGAGGGGGGGGGGAGATGTTAAGAGGGGGCGGGAGGACCGGGGGAAGGAAGGAGAAAAGGGAAGGGGGGTGATCAAGATTAATATAGTATATGAGTATCGGGGTAAATAGAACTGGTGGGAGTAAAAGAAAAGAGGGGAAAGGGGGGAGTTGAGAGATGTGCTATGGATGGTCTGCTATGGTATCGCTGAAAAAAAAAAAAGGGGGGAAAGGGGGAAAAATAGAGGGGGGCGGAAGGGGGGGGGGGAGGAGGAGGAGGGGGGGAGGAGGGAAACAATAATATAAAAAAGATATGGGAACGGGGGGCGGGAAGGCCAAGTAAGGAAGGAGAGAGAAAGAAAGAGGGAGAAAGGGAAGGAGGAGAATAAGGGAGGAAGAGATACGGGAAAGATCGAAGGAGTAAAGGAAATAAAAACACTCGGCTTCGGATTAAAGTATTAAATCAATCTCATATTATAAAATTTCCAAAAAAAAAAAAGATAGAGGAATCAAACCAGGAAAAAAAAAGGAGTAAATTGGTAGAAAAATAAAAAAAAAAAAAATAATACATATATAATAAAAAAAAAATATGGAGTTGATTAACAAACTATATGGCAGCTTATAGAAAAAATATGAAAAAGGGGGACAAATCCCGAAAAAAAAAGGTCGAAAAAGAGTCCCTAATATATCGAAAAGAAATAACACTACCACCCCCACGAGGGCAAGAGGAAAAAAAGAGTAGCAACGGGGAAAAAAAACCACATCTGTTAACAATGACTTCTGCCTCAGAAAAACAGGCAGCAGAAAACACGTCTGCCACATGCAGCGCGTCCCGGCATGCATCTGCCTGCGTTTCTCTGCGACCGGCTCGTGTGTGTGAATCGGTTTTATTGTTGGCAGGTCAGAGCGGCCGCTGCTTTATGAGGCCACTGATTTATTCTGAGAACAGAGTTTATCTGTGGTGGATATTTAGGTCAGTCCATCTGACAGTGGACGGCCGTCCTCGGGCCAAGTTCCTGCTCTGAGCTGTCGTCTGTCCCGGACCGGTTGGAGCTAAAGCTTCAAACTGTGGACGCTTGTTTCAAGGCCCTGCTCGTCCCACATCCAGCATGAGGCGGGGCACTTGGACTCAAGGGGGGGGGGGTGCTAACAGCTCCTCCCTCTGGTGACTTTGTTGGTTAAAGTTCTCAATGCAATAATCTGGATTCTTAAAGGAATAGTACACCCACAGAATGATGTTCACCCTCATGCTGAACAAAACTCTGGAGCACTTTTCAGTATCTCAAATGCAGCCGGAGATCCGGGGGCGCGTTAGCGTTATCCGCCGACCTTCATATAATGGAGTTCACCAGTGCCCGATCCAAAAAGGTCCATAAAAGTCCACAAAAACTTGTCAATATTCCTCCATACTGCTCGTCCAATGTAATCCAAGTGTCCTCAGTGGGTAGCGTCCATAATTTACTGGAAACCATCATTTAGTAGATTTTTATAGCTTAAACAGTAGAACATATAGACGCTGGAAAGCGCGCCCATGCGAGTTCGCAACACCATGGAAGCCGTGGCGTTCAGTGCTCACTCTGCCGATAATGCAAGTGTAGAGGAAGAAATTTGTTGTTTACATTGTGCTAAGAGCAAACGAGGTGTGGACAAACACAAGAGGGGTTGGATATTTATTTAAAACAAAGAAAGAAAAAAACACGTGATCTCGACTGCCGCGGCTTCCGTAGTGTCATGAACTCTCATGGATGCGCTTTGCGGCGGCTACATGTTCTACTGTTTAAGCTATAAAAATCTACTAAATGATGGTTTCCATTAAATTCTGGACGCTACCCACTCAGGACACTTTGATTACATTGGACGAGCAGTATGGAGGAATATTGACAAGTTTTTGCGGACTTTTATGGACCTTTTTGGTTCATTCACCAGTGAACTCGATTTAAGTTGGGGGAAAACAAACCCCCAACTGCACATCACTCTGTGGGTGTGATATTCCTTTAAAGCCCTATTCTGACGGGATTAGTATTATCTAGGGACCACATATAATAAATAAATTACCCCCGACGTCTGTTTTTTATGTGGCGCATTCACACTGGATAACTGAAGTCTGAGATTTGACTGAAATTCACAGACATCCAGCAGATATGATGTCAACGTGCTGCATATTGCGTAACATCTGCACTTACGAGCTGTGTTTCCATCGGCAGTGGATGATGATTCAGAAACAAATGTGTTAAATAACACACGGACAGTCGTAACCAACGCTTTAAGAACTTGTACCATGTCAGCATGTTGTCCAAACCTAAACGTTTCTCGCTGCGGGAACGGGACTAGTGAAACTCCTGATCACTCCGATTCCAAAGTTAATGCTTTAGCCTATATTATCGTAAACATGATACTTTGGAGGAAAAATTCTTTTGAAGCCTCCATTTTTCGCCAAAAAGGAAATGAAATGCGTCCAGGAAACAAATACCACCAAATTACGGGTCATTTCTGTCCAAATCACAGAGATGTCCATTCGCACTGGATTAGTATTATCAGAGGACCTATGAGTTAAGCAAATTATAGTACGTAATTTGCGGGGGAATTATTACATCGCAAATCACAGACATGACCGATTCACACTGGATTAAAATCACAGACAACCTCTGTGATTATTACAAATTACATGTGGTCCCTATATAATACTAATCCAGTCAGAATAGGGCTTATGAGTGCAGGATAAAAACATGCTCTTGTGTATAGAAAGTGAGAGCAGGTGCATTTGTCTGTTTTAACCATAAAACAGGGAAACTGAGACGTGTCCTTTAGCTGCTGTCATCTGGGCTCCTGTCGCCTCCTCTGATCACGTCGGGCCAAAGATGAAAGATGAGAAATGGAGCAAACTGAGGAACAGGATTAGGATTAAACCAGAGTGTCTTAGAGAAAGAGGTCATTGCAGTTTGTTCACAAATGTTAGTTTGGGTGATGGAAACGTAAAAAGGATGCTTCCAGGGTCTGGAAGACGTCTAAAATTAAAGAAATTTTTTCAATAACTGTGAAAACGGCAGGGTTGAGATGAAGGTTTGCATGAAGAAGACAAAAAAATAAACTGGGAATAAAAAAAGGAAAATTTGGTGTTTTTTGAAGTTGTTGGTAAGACTGAAAAAATTCATTCTAAAATAATTAAGGAAGAACAGAAAAGGGGGAATCGTGGAGAAAAATGGAGGGGGGGGGAGTGAATGGATGGGGGGTGGGTCGTATATATAGAATAGAGGGGGGAAAAAAGAAGAAGGAAGGAAGTAATTATTAAGCGGGAGTGCTCAGTACTGAACACACACACACACACACACACATACACTCCTACCCTACAAACAGGGGACTATCGTTCTAACCTGCCAAGAGGGAACTTCTGTTTCTGGTCATTTTGAAAAAACAAAAACCCAAAATAACATTTACTTTTAAGCTGTGTTACCATAATATAACTAAAAATTTGACTTTTAATTTTTTTTAAAGAAATTGCCAAGAGGGGACCTGGATCTCTGAGTGTCGTCTACATATCAAAGTGGGGACTACCTCCAACAAAAGGAAAATGCATGACAATGACATTCCAATGGGTGAGAGGCCTGCAGCCTGTCAGACACAGGATAAAATAATGTTTAAAGATGCATTTCATCAGTTCAACAAAACATTTAAATCTTGATGTGACAAAGCCTAAAGTGATCTAAAAACATAAAGTTGTATTTGTTTTTTTCTCTCTGAGAAAATTTCCATCTGCATTTTTATATGTTTATTATTTGCCACTAGATCATGTAAAGGCTCTCTAGCAAAATGTTTTTTTTCCCTCTAAAAAGACACAGACCAAAAAAAATGTACAAAATAATAAAACTGAGAAAACACTAAGTAATATTTTTCTGTCAGACAAGGTCCCCACTTGGTTCTTATAAAATGACAGGGGTCCACTGTTGGCTGTTTCAGAATGACACAAGTCCCCTCTGAGATAGCAAAGAGTGAAACACAAACTCCAGATTAGGTGAATAAAAAATAAATTAAAGTTATACTGTGTAACTTTTGGCCACTATCGGCACTAAACCTGTAACTTCCTACAAGTGCCACAACTGTCTCAAAATTAAACAGTCTCAATCTGTGTTTTAGAAAAGTGCTGCAGACCACTTTGAAAAGCTGATTTTTAAGTCATTAAGCCATTAATCAAAGCGCTCCAGGTTACATGATCCAATAAGAGACGGCTCGCTCCTGAGAAGTTACAATGCCTGGTTTTTGAGAATGGCAGCCCCCTCGGAGCAACGGCATGCGTCAAGTGCTCTATATTGACCGGAGAAATCAGCTGTAGTTACTTATATTAATAATAATGTTAGAATATAATATATCATAATATTTGGCTAAAATTAGGTTCAAAAGTTACACGGTATCACTTTAAGAAAATTGATTGTTTTTAAGACAAGTAAATGATACATGAGTGCTGGGCGGTCAGGGCCAGCAACACCTCCTCTGCTGGCATAAACACGATCAGAAGCACTAACTTACATTTACAACCTAAATTCCAATTTCATTTACTGCAACTGTATTAATTTATTCCCAACAATCCATTTTCTTCATTTCTTAACGTTTCTCTTGGCTGCGGTGCTTCCATTACATGTATGTGGTTGCAAGATTTTTTTGTCCAATCAGATTTTAGCCTGTGTGTTGCCATCTAACCTGCCCAGGGCCTTCAGAATCAGTAGCACTGGCGGATGCAACATTAACAATATTAGAAATGGACTTTTTCTTTAATTAATCAAATTTCAAATTTGCCTCACGTGGCCAGCTAGAAGGTATGTACATCAGCATTTTCCGTCCTCTGATTGGTTGGTTAGAGCTAAACATTTACAGCCAAGTTCAGCTAGCATAACATGTATTACAGTGACCTGCACTCATCATTACACTTGAGTTAAAGCGTAATGCCACAGATCCACAAAGCAGCTGCACGAGGAGGAGAGATGGACTTGGTCTCGGACTTAAAATATTTTCAAGGCGAACTTTTCCAGAAAAGCTTAACATTATGTCAAGAGGCCGGCCAACTCCAAAGCTGCCATAGAGAAGGATTTAATTCAATTCAATTGACCTTTATTTGTATAGCCTCAATTCATGACAATGTCACCTCGGGGTGCCTAACAGATAAATTCAAGTCAGATTGATAATAGCCTAGCTATAGAAACCAACAGATTGGATCAAATCTTGACTTTACCCGGTTCAACATAACATGAAGTAATACTTTTCTGTCAGACAAGGTCCCCACTTGGTTCATATGTAACGACAGGGGTCCACTGTTGGCTGGCACAGAATGACATAAGTCCCCACGAAGATAAAAAAAAAAAAATAAGATGCACAACAACTTATACTGGAAAGACACCAGTTGATTGGAAGGTATGACACAGCCACATATATTTTAATAAGTATACTCCTACCCACTTCTTTGACACACACACACAAACAGCTCCAAACCTCACTGATTTAAAAATGGATACTGTGAAACCAAAAAGGGTTCTGGGACATATTGTGCCGTATGTGGTTGCAGAAACTTGTGGAAACAAATAAATATGTACGTTGTAAAGTAAGTGAACTTCCCATAGGACGGCAGCTGGAGGCTGCAGGACCGACCAGGTCCAGCTTTACAGGTGCAGTCTCCACCTCTCCATCCTCCGTAACCATCACCCACAACATTGCTTTTGACAGGAATCATTCAGACAGTGGCTGGTGGAACATCCACCTTCATGGACACTAAACTGATGTTTTTGTCTCGGCTATCAACACACAGCCGACTGTGTCATGATGTGAGTCTATGGTGCTCCTGTTTACCACCATGGACTCAACAAAGTAGGAAAATATGTTGCTGGTTGTAACTTTAGTCCATTTCATCATTTTATCCTCCCAGTTCAATGTTGTAGCAGAGTGAGGAAGAAATAAAACACCTTTTATATGAAATACATGAGAATGTTCCCATTTTAAAGACATCACTATTGAATGTAAATGAACTCAGATCTTACTAGAACAGAAGTGCTGAGCAGAAAGTGATCAACTGCAGAAGTAAACCGGAAATGTCTGTGAAACTCGTCTATAGGAATTAGGGATGTTCCGATCCGATCACGTGATCGGAAATCTGGCCCGATCACGTGGTTTCAGACTTGATTGGAATCGGCTGTTACATCCTGATCAGGTATCGGATAAATGCTTCCTTCACACTGACACTGCAGCGGGCGGCCATGGCCGACGTTGCTTCTCTCTTTGGCCAGAGATGCCCCAATGGCAGCATCTCTGTTTCCTCTGCATGGTTTTCCTTCATTTACAGTTTTATGAGCAGCCGTTGGTTTGATTCTGCCTCATATGAGCCGCCAGAGTCCTGCAGCAGCTCAGAGCTGTATGATGCAACATCACCGGGCAGCACAGGGTTAAATGTAACGCAGCAGCAGCTGTTCATCCAGATGCTAAAGTGAAGGAGGCTGTAGCGCTGAACTGAGCCGAGCTCAGAAAGTTTGATCCATTCGTCAAAGCATACAACGATAAATTCATCATAATATGTAACACACCGTTCATATTTGGCGAAGCAACGTGACAATGTGCAGGTTTAACGTTACTGGTACAGCACGTGCACCAGTGCTGGTTTAACGTTACTGGTACAGCACATGCACCAGTCCTGGTTTAACGTTATGGTAAGCACGGCACCAGTGCTGGTTTAACGTTACTGGTAAAGCCGCACCAGTGTGGTTTAACGTTACTGGTACAGCACGTGCACCAGTGCTGGTTTAACGTTACTGGTACAGCACGTGCACCAGTGCTGGTTTAACGTTACTGGTAAAGCACGTGCACCAGTGCTGGTTTAACGTTACCGGTACAGCACGTGCACCAGTGCTGGTACGTGCACCAGTGCTGGTTTAACGTTACTGGTACAGCACGTGCACCAGTGCTGGTTTAACGTTACTGGTACAGCACGTGCACCAGTGCTGGTTTAACGTTACTGGTACAGCACGTGCACCAGTGCTGGTTTAACGTTACTGGTAAAGCACGTGCACCAGTGCTGGTTTAACGTTACTGGTACAGCACGTGCACCAGTGCTGGTTTAACGTTACTGGTAAAGCACGTGCACCAGTGCTGGTTTAACGTTACTGGTACAGCACGTGCACCAGTGCTGGTTTAACGTTACTGGTACAGCACGTGCACCAGTGCTGGTTTAACGTTACTGGTACAGCACGTGCACCAGTGCTGGTTTAACGTTACTGGTAAAGCACGTGCACCAGTGCTGGTTTAACGTTACTGGTAAAGCACTGCACCAGTGCTGGTTTAACGTTACTGGTACAGCACGGCACCAGTGCTGGTTTAACGTGGTAAGGGCAAGTGCTGGTTTAACGTTAGGTAAGCACGTGCACCAGTGTGGTTTAACGTTAGGTAAGACGGCACCAGTGTGGTTTAACGTTATGGTAAAGCACGTGCACAGTGCTGGTTTAACGTTACTGGTACAGCACGGCACCAGTGCTGGTTTAACGTTATGGTAAGCACGTGCACCAGTGCTGGTTTAACGTTACTGGTAAAGCACGGCACAGTGCTGGTTTAACGTTACTGGTAAAGCACGGCACCAGTGCTGGTTTAACGTTATGGTAAAGCACGGCACCAGTGCTGGTTTAACGTTACTGGTACAGCACGTGCACCAGTGCTGGTTTAACGTTACTGGTAAAGCACGGCACCAGTGCGGTTTAAGTTTGGTAAGCCGTGCACCAGTGCTGGTTTAAGTTTGGTAAAGCACGGAGTGCTGGTTTAACGTTCTGGTAAAGCACGGCAGTGCTGGTTTACGTTTGAGCACGTGACAGTGCGGTTTAACGTGGTAAAGCAGGACAGTGCTGGTTTCGTTTGGTAAGCGCAGGCGTTTAGGGAGAGGAGTGCTGGTTTAGTGGTAAGCAGGAGTGTGGTTTAACGTGGTAAGCAGGAAGTGTGGTTTAACGTAGGTAAGCAGTGCACCAGTGCTGGTTTAACGTTACTGGTAAAGCAGGCACAGTGCTGGTTTAACGTTACTGGTAAAGCACGTGCACAGTGCTGGTTTAACGTTTGGTAAGCCGTGACAGTGTGGTTTAACGTTATGGTAAAGCACGTGCACCAGTGCTGGTTTAACGTTGGTACAGCCGTGACAGTGCTGGTTTAACGTTGGTAAGCACGGCACCAGTGCTGGTTTAACGTTACTGGTACAGCACGTGCACCAGTGCTGGTTTAACGTTATGGTAAGCAGGCACCAGTGCTGGTTTAACGTTATGGTAAGCACGTGCACCAGTGCTGGTTTAACGTTCTGGTACAGACGTGCACCAGTGCTGGTTTAACGTTCTGGTACAGCAGGCACAGTGCTGGTTTAACGTTACTGGTAAAGCACGGCACAGTGCTGGTTTACGTTACTGGTAAAGCACGTGCCAGTGCTGGTTTAACGTTCTGGTAAGCAGTGCAGTGCTGGTTTAACGTTACTGGTAAGCACGGCAGGCTGGTTTAACGTTACTGGTAAGCCGGCCAGTGCTGGTTTAACGTTACTGGTACAGCACGGACAGTGCTGGTTTAACATTACTGGTAAAGCACGGCAAGTGCTGGTTTAACGTTCTGGTAGCACGCACAGTGCTGGTTTACGTTCTGGTCAGCACGTGCACCAGTGCTGGTTTAAGTTCTGGTAAGCATGTGCACCAGTGCTGGTTTAACGTTCTGGTAAGCACGTGCACCAGTGCTGGTTTAACGTTACTGGTAAGCACGGCACCAGTGCTGGTTTAACGTTCTGGTAGCACGTGCCAGTGCTGGTTTACGTTCTGGTACAGCACGGCACCAGTGCTGGTTTAACGTTACTGGTACAGCAGTGCACCAGTGCTGGTTTAACGTTACTGGTAAGCACGGACAGTGCTGGTTTACGTTCTGGTAAGCACGTGACAGTGCTGGTTTAACGTTACTGGTACAGCACGCACCAGTGCTGGTTTACGTTCTGGTACAGCACTGACAGTGCTGGTTTACGTTCTGGTACAGCACGGCCCAGTGCTGGTTTAACGTTACTGGTAAGCACGGCCAGTGCTGGTTTAACGTTCTGGTAGCACGGACAGTGTGGTTTACGTTCTGGTAAAGCACGTGCAGTGCTGGTTTAACGTTATGGTCAGCACGGACCAGTGCTGGTTTACGTTACTGGTAAGCAGGACAGTGCTGGTTTAACGTTCTGGTACAGCACGGCCAGTGCTGGTTTAACGTTCTGGTAGACGGCAGTGCTGGTTTAACGTTCTGGTAAGCACGGCACAGTGCTGGTTTAACGTTATGGTAAGCCGGCAAGTGTGGTTTACGTTATGGTACAGCCGGCAAGTGCTGGTTTAACGTTACTGGTAAGCACGGCAGTGCTGGTTTACGTTCTGGTAGCCGGCAGTGCTGGTTTACGTTACTGGTAAGGGACAGTGCTGGTTTACGTTCTGGTAAGACGTGCCCAGTGCGGTTTAACGTTACTGGTAAAGAGTGAAGTGCGGTTTACGTTATGGAGAGTGAAGTGCTGGTTTACGTTCTGGTAAAGCAGTGCAGTGTGGTTTACGTTCTGGTAAGCACGTGCACAGTGCTGGTTTAACGTTACTGGTACAGCCGGAAGTGCTGGTTTACGTTCTGGTAAAGCGGAGTGCTGGTTTAACGTTCTGGTAGCACGGCCGTGTGGTTTACGTTATGGTCAGCACGGACCAGTGCTGGTTTCGTTACTGGTAAGCACGTGACCAGTGTGGTTTACGTTCTGGTAAGACGTGCACAGTGCTGGTTTCGTTCTGGTAAGAGGCAGTGCTGGTTTACGTTCTGGTAAGGGACAGTGCTGGTTTACGTTCTGGTAGACGGCCAGTGCTGGTTGTTTGGTAGCGGCGTGCTGGTTACGTTTGGTAGACGGCAGGCTGGTTTCGTCTGGTAGCCGGCGTGCTGGTTTAACGTTACTGGTAAGCACGGCACCAGTGCTGGTTTACGTTACTGGTAAGCACGTGCACGTGCTGGTTTAACGTTACTGGTAAGCACGGACCAGTGCTGGTTTCGTTCTGGTAAAGACGGCAGTGCTGGTTTACGTTCTGGTACAGCCGGACAGTGTGGTTTAACGTTCTGGTAGCACGTGCAGTGTGGTTTGTTTGGTAGACGGGTGGGTTTCGTTGGTGGGGGTGGTTTGTGGTAGGGGGGGTTTCGTTCTGGTAAAGGGGTGCTGGTTTGTGGTAGCGGCGGCTGGTTGTCTGTGGGGGGGTTTCGTATGGTGGGCGTGCTGGTTTGTCTGGTAGACGGGTGCTGGTTTGTTCTGGTAAGCACGTGCCCGTGCTGGTTTGTCTGGTGGGTGCTGGTTGTTGGTAGCGGGTGTGGTTTCGTTTGGTAGGGGTGCTGGTTTGTTGGTGACGAGGGGTTTACGTCTGGTAAGCGGGTGTGGTTTAGTTCTGGTAGACGGCCGTGCTGGTTTAGTTACTGGTAAAGACGGCCGTGTGGTTTACGTCTGGTAAGGGCCGTGCTGGTTTAACGTTTGGTAGCCGTGCCCGTGTGGTTTGTTCTGGTAAAGCGGCCCGTGCTGGTTTCGTTCTGGTAAGCAGTGCCCGTGCTGGTTTACGTTCTGGTAAGCAGTGCCGTGCTGGTTTACGTTTGGTAAGCAGTGCGTGCGGTTTAGTTACTGGTAAGGTGCGTGCTGGTTTGTTACTGGTAGAGGGTGTGGTTTCGTTTGGTAGCGTGCGGGGTTTGTTGGTGGCGTGTGGTTTAGTCTGGTAGGGCGTGCTGGTTTGTCTGGTAGGGGTGTGGAGTTGGTGCGGCGTGCTGGTTAGTGGTAGGGCGGGGTTTCGTTCTGGTAGGGCGTGTGGTTTCGTTCTGGTAGAGTGCGTGCTGGTTTCGTCTGGTAAGGCGTGTGGTTTACGTCTGGTAGGTGCGTGCTGGTTTAGTTACTGGTACAGAGGCCGTGTGGTTTCGTTCTGGTAGAGGCGTGCTGGTTTCGTCTGGTAGGGGTGTGGTTTAGTTTGGTAGCGGCGTGCTGGTTTGTTGGTAGCGGCCGGGGTTAGTGGTGAGGCGTGCTGGTTTAAGTTTGGTAGCGGCGTGCTGGTTTGTTCTGGTGCGGCCGGCTGGTTAGCTGGTAGCGGCGTGCTGGTTTGCTGGTAGCGGGGTGGTGTCTGGTGGGCGTGTGGAGTCTGGTAGGGCGTGGGTTTGTTTGGTGGGCGGCTGGGTGGTGCCGGGGGGTTGGTGGGTGGGTGGTGGGCGTTTGTTGGTGGGGTGTGGTTTGTTCTGGTAAGCACGTGCCGTGCTGGTTTCGTTATGGTACAGCACGGCACCAGTGCTGGTTTACGTTACTGGTACAGCACGTGCACCAGTGCAGGTTTAGCGTTACTGGTACAGCACGTGCACCAGTGCTGGTTTAACGTTACTGGTACAGCGTGTGCACCAGTCCAGGTTTAGCGTTACTGGTACAGCGTGTGCACCAGTTCTACAAGGCTGCTGCTGCCTGTGTGACGTGACCTGCGACAGGCTCAGAATGACAAAAAAAAAAAAAAAGAAAATGAATGCTGGTTAAACTTTGTTTGCCGTTACTTAGTGGGTAAAATCGAAGTACACATCACATTATTGTTGTTTCACAGTTTATTTAAAATCTACTGTGTTGGTTTTATTTGCTGTCCAGCAGAGAAAGAACTGAACGTTCCCATGATTCAGAGAAATGGAGAAATAACCAAATACTTTCCATCTTGAGATTTAGCCCACATACAATTGATCACAAATGACCAATTCCTCATTAATTTGGTGTTAGTTGGTGTATAAATGTATGCTTAATATTTTGTTTTAAAAATGTGATTGAAAGAATGTAATTGATTAGAGGAGGTGTCATAATAAGGTAAAATAAGAATAAATCAAAGGAAAAATATAACAAATGTGATGCCCCCTGACTCCCCAATTCCACCTTCAAGCTATGATTTAAATTAAATAGTATTCAGAATCAGATCAGGCTGGTGTGTTGATGACCCCCCCTCTCCGACCAGTGGTATCACCACGGTTACAGCATGCTGTAGGGAAACACTGTATCTGTCTTTTTATGTTCAATTTTTATTTTATTATAGAAGTATTGGATCAGGATTTGGTATCGGTTGATCCTCATAATCTAATGACTCGCACTCGTAGTCGGGGGCAAAAAAACCCTGATCGGGACATCTGTTATAGGAATGTATTCTATTTGTAGATTTGCATTACAGAAAAAAGGTCCACTCTTGGTCCATGTGGAACGACAGAGGTCCACTATTGGCTGGTATAGAATGACATAAGTCCCCACTAAGATAGAATAGACAGTCCAGATTGGATGAATAAAGAAGAAGTTAACCAAACTAAACTAATTTAAGACAAATTTATGAATTAAATCTAAATTGAAAATGTAAAAGCCTGAAAAGTCTTTATCTTCCCTTTACACACCAGTTGTGTGTCCCTTTCTGAGTTCAGGTGAAATCACAAATTCTGTTATGTTACATTTGAAGGAGATGTGGATTCAGGTGCGCAAATTACTACAGTTATCGCAGTACAAACAATCTTATTCCCTTTTTTTGGACTAAGATGCTCTACAATTTGTACTGGAAAGACACCAGTTGATTGGAAGGTATGGCACAACCACACATATTTTAATAAGTATACTCCTACCCACTCCTTTGAATATTTCTCATTAATTGCATTACTGTTACATTTATTTGTACTTAATAACGTACAATAAACAATGAATGAATATGTACACTGTAATCTTTATAATGGCAGTTTAAATATGTCTGCTAAGGATTGAAAGGAGCCTGGAAGATGTTTTACCAACTGCTCAGCGACCACTTTCTCCACAACCTTTGAGAAGACAGGAAGTATACTTATTGGTCTATAATTGCTGATGACTTGTCTCCTGTTTTGTAGATTGGAGTTACAATAGCCAGTTTCAAGATACTGAGTAATGTCCTGGAATGATCTGTTAATTATTATGGTAATTGGCACCGTTAGGTACTTATTATATATGTTATTTGGGAAATATTGTATCAAGTCCATGGACATGCTTGGCTCTGGAATTTGACATGGACAAAAGAATTTAATCTCGAACTCATTTATAGGTTCGAGATGGACGAAAGTTTCCTCACGTGTTAAAGTTTGATGACAGTGTTTGATATTAAAAGCCTCACCTGATTTTAAGACATTGTTGATAACATACTCATTAAAGGGACTAGAGGCAGGAATTAAAAAAACAAACATGCTTGTCCATTTTTTTAAATACTAATGGGTGATGAGGCGCTAAATACCAAAAATAACGTTTCCACCACGTTTCTCTCCGTTGCCTTGAACAAGCTGTGTGCTGCAAAATGCTGCAATTCAGTGTCTGAATTTCCCGCGCTGCCCTGCAGACGTGACGTCAAATGACGCTACATCCGCAGTTTTGAGACAGGAAGAAGACGTCGCGGTAAATTTAAACACTGTAAGCGATAGTTATGGATTCTTCTGCCGTCAGCAAACGATCCAGATCAACTGAAAGACACTAAAAAGTGGAACTATGAAGAAAAAGCGTAGTAAACAACATTATAGCTTCAGTTTGTGCTCCCGTGACGGCTTGGCTGGTGGCTGCAGTTACCTGAAGCGCCAGTCACGGCAGTCGTGAGTTTAGTTTCTTAATCTTGCCGTCCCTTTAAAATGTTCTGCTATGACCAAACTATCACTTTGATGTTTTCCATTTATATTTAGTTGTATGACATCATTGGCTGATCGTCTCTTACCTAAAAGTTTATCTACATCTTACCTTAATACTCTATTGTTTCCTTTTGCTTCTTTAATAATTGTTAGAAAAAAATTGTTTTAGCTGCCTTAAGTTGTGACGTGACCATATTCCTGTAATTTTTGGATATGAGACAGTCTGCGGGGAGACCAGACTTTTAGGATTTTTTGAGGAGAGAGTTCATTTTCTTTAACAGAAGCCATAAAGATTAATCAATTAATTTGGTTTTAATTTAATTCATTTTCAAACTATGCTGCTTTGTTTCTGGGCATGAAAGGTACCAGTTTTCTATGTGTTTATTTTTATTTTGTGAGTTAGGTAATCTTCGTGCAATTAAAGATAACTTATGATCGGATAAACCAGTAATTAGATTATAGATTTTTGGTATATGATCTGGTTTATGTGTAAATATTAGATCCAATAAGGTTTGAGATGAGGTAGTTGTTGTTTTTGGGTTGTTTATTAATTGCATCAACTGAAACTTAGTTGTAAGATCCTTTAGTTTTTTTTTTTCCTTTGAGTTTTGTCAAGCCAGTTTAAATCAAAGTGCCCCATTAAGATTAATTCTTTGCTGACATACTTTTTGAGCACCTCTAATAGGTGATAAAAGAATACATCTTTGGCAGTGGGTGGTCTATAAAGTGACCAAACAGAAAAAGACATTTCAGCAGATAAAATGATTTTGACTCCCAACAAATTCCAAAGAGTTTTCAGGAATGTCAATCTGTTTACACTGTTGGCCAGGGATCCACAATCCTGGTCCTCAGGGGCCGGTAACCTGCATGTTTTCATGGTCTTCCTGCAGAAACCCCATTGAGTCAGACTCAGAGTTGGTTGACGTTTATCCATCGATTTGACTTAGGTGTGTTACAGCAGGGAAACCATGAAAACATGCAGGACACCAGCCCTGGAGGACCTGGATTGAGGATCCCTGCAGTCTAGGCCTTCTTTCACATAAATCATGACTCTCTACCATCAGCCCTATCTTGCCTATATACATTATAACCTGCAGTATTAAATATTCCCACAGGTTCTGTTGGAGACAACCACATTTTTTGAAAAACATAAAAAACCAAGGTATGTGTGTTGGAATTTGACGACAATTGCTCTGATTTAGATAAAGGCCTAATGCTTCTTATTTTTAAATGGCCACCAAATAAACCCTTATGCTTCACCTTCCGTTCCTATAAGACTTTTGCATGGTTTACTGTCTGGAATATTTTTGTTGCTTGTTGGTTTCCCAGTGCGTATGATTTCATAATATTTTCCTATTTCATAACAGTCTGACTGCCTGGAAGGATCTAGCCTGGTGGTAGCTGTGCTGGAGCCTGTGTCTGATGATGCCTTCTCCTCTTTAATGGTGGAGGTAGCCAGCAGCAGATGTAATCCAGATAGGCGTGGGGGAGGCCCAGCCAGTGGTGGGGAGGGCCCAGTTAGTCTGGGAGGAGGCCCAGCTGGCAGTGAAGGAGGCCTTGCTACTGTAGCAGTGAAGGAAACCCAGGTAGCAGTTGGAGAGGCCTGGCTAGCAGTGAAGGAAACCCAGGTAGCAGTTGGGGAGGCCTGGCTAGCAGTGAAGGAAACCCAGGTAGCAGTGGGGGAGGCCTGGCTAGCAGTGAAGGAAACCCAGGTAGCAGTTGGGGGAGGCCTGGCTAGCAGTGAAGGAAACCCAGGTAGCAGTGGGGGAGGCCTGGTAGCAGTGAAGGGGAGAGGCCTGGCTAGCAGTGAAGGAAACCCAGGTAGCAGTTGGGGAGGCCTGGCTAGCAGTGAAGGAAACCCAGGTAGCAGTTGGGGAGGCCTGGCTAGCAGTGAAGGAAACCCAGGTAGCAGTTGGGGGAGGCCTGGCTAGCAGTGAAGGAAACCCAGGTAGCAGTGGGGGAGGCCTGGCTAGCAGTGAAGGAAACCCAGGTAGCAGTTGGGGAGGCCTGGCTAACAGTGAAGGAAACCCAGGTAGCAGTGGAGGAGACCCAGCTAGCAGAGGGGCAAGCTTGGCTAGCAGTGTAGGAGGCCTGTAGCAGTGAGGCAGGCCTGGTTAGCAATGGAGGAGGCCTGTAGCAGTGGGGGAGCCTGGCTAGCAGTGAAGGAAACCCAGGTAGCGGTGGGGGAGGCCTGGCTAGCAGTGAAGGAAACCCAGGTAGCAGTGAGGCAGGCCTGGTTAGCAATGGAGGAGGCTCGTCAGTAATGGGGGAAACCTGGCTAACACTAGAAAAAGCTTAAACTGCAGTGGAGGGAATCTAATAAGCTCTGTGTGCATCATAAGCCCCGTTTCCACCAGCGGGTCTGGGTCGGGTCGGGCCGGATCGGTCCACGTTTTTTTGCGTCTCCACAGATAAAAACCTGGACGGGTACCCTTATATCCGACCCGACCCGGCCTACTTTTTTGGCACCCTTCGGTAGGGGTACTGATCTAACCGATCCGGACCAAAGAGGTGGAGCTAACACAAAGCAATACATTGATTTGTTGAAAAATCTCACTTCCCTCGTGACCAAGCGTAAAAACAAAGCCGGGGTGACTCCTTTTGTTTCTGTCATGTGTGGTGCGGTGTTTTGGTTAAACGGCGTTGCACAGCGATGATGTCACGCGATCACGTAGCAGCGCTGTCCAGCTAATTCTCCGCCTCCAGAGTAAGGGTACAGGTTGCTGTGGGGACGCAGCGTGAAATCAACAAATCCGTACCAAAACCCACCCGATCCGGCCTGGCCCGACCTGACCCGACCCAGACCCGCGGGTGGAAACGGGGCTTTAGTTGGCATTAGGTGTTGTCCAGGTAGTAGCTGCAATCCCTTTGTTAGTACTTGAGATCCAGCTAGCTGACAGTGTGTTGAAGTTTGCTGTGACTGTATAGCATCAATGTGTTTCAGTGACACAGGACCAGGCTTTATCTCAACATCACCAGCCAGGAGCAATATCATCATGAATTGCACAATTCTTGAGCAAGATTTAGATTTGGATGATTGTCCATTTTTACGTGGAGGTGGCCTTGCATGTCCATCATCCTGCACTGTTGTGAGGGGAAAGTTCTGACACAGCTTGGCTGAGAAGAGGGTCTGATTTTCTACATTTTGTTGAGGACTAACTGAGCACACCAGCAAGTATAGATACGAAAGCAAGTAACAAATAGATTGATAGCATATGATATTTTAAAGCTTTTTGTGGTTTTAAAAAGCTTTTGTGGGAAACACATAGGATCTGCCAAACTGTGTGTCTGCACCACGGCAGCCATCTTGCCATCCTGAAGGCCTTCCTCTTGTGGTTGAGAGCTTTCAGGTCGCATGTGATCCAGGATTTATTATTAGGAAAGCAGTAAACAGTCTCAGCTGGCAGGGTGGATGTCTGCAGAATTTGACATATTCTGTGATACAGTCAGTCATGCTGCAAAGATCTTCCCGTGTGGATCACACTTCCCAGTCTGTAGCCTCAAAGCAGTCTGCAGTGCCTCTTTGGCCTTCTGATTCCACCTCCTAACTGTCCTTGTAGATGAAGGCTGCCATCCAACATGAACAACATACTTTGGTGTCTGGAGGACCAGGCTGTGATCTGACCCACCAAGTGGGGGGAGGGCGGTGGCTCTGCATGCGTCCTTAGCATTTGCATACAGGAGGTCCAGTGTTCGGTTGGCTCTGGTAGGGCAGCTAACTGGTAAAAGATTGGTCAGGTTTTCTCTAGTGTAACATTGCTAAAGTCCCCAGTGATGGTGATGAGTGCATTAGGGCAGGGTTTCCCAATCCTGGTCCTCGGGGACCCCTGCCCTGCATGTATTCCAGGTTTCCAACTCCACCACACCTGATTCAGATCATGTGAACTGATCATCAAGTTCTTTGCAAGCTGCTAACAAGCCTTTCATCTGAGTCAGATGTGTTGAAGTAGAAACATTTTGAAAACCAGCAGGACAGGGGTCCTCGAGGACCAGGACTGGGAAACACTGCATTGGGGTGCTGGGTTTATAGCAGTGATACAGTGGAGTGGATGGTGTCATGCCCTGCCTCTGCGTTGGCTGATGGGGGATGTAAACCGCTACAACAATGGCGGACTGAGGGATGTAACATCAGCACACTCTCCTTCCACAACCAGCTTGCCAGGTGAATCTCTGGCTGGACTGCCCGGGTTTGCTACAGGATGTTCTGCATGACCATGAGGTGATGTCTTGTGTGGGTGGGCGATAGCTGCTGGTGGGATGTAAGGAGGCCAGCTGTGGGCATGCTGGAGGTGGTCGGCATTTTATCCGCTGGTGGCTTATGCGGTTGTGGCATCATTGCTCTAGAGAAAGTTGCCATCATGTCCTGGAACATTTGGGAGTTTGAACGTTGCTGTTCCTGCATCATCTTGAGTGATTCCTGCTGCAGTTTCGTAATATTCTCAGATATAGTTTTCTCCTCCTCCGTACGTTTTGGGTCTGTCTGGTCAACTTTTCCTGTGTAAAATGTAGGGATGTAACGATAACCGGTAAAATGGTTAATCGTGATAAAATTCCCAACAATTAGTAATACCGCTTCAAAATGTAATTATCGTGAAAACCGTGACTGATTACTGCACTTTGAAAAACTCCCGGTGATACTGCTTATTGGCTAGAAAAGCAGCAGCAGTCCCAGTTTGCGGTGTTTAATTTATGAAAACATGGCAGAATGCAACGAAGGCACCCACGTGTACAGTAATTTTGAGATTTTTCCCCCTTCAAAAAGGACAAAGTAGGCATTTAGACCCATTTTGGATATATTTAAAGATGCTGGGGGGTATTTCTATAATACCATGATTAAAATGATAACCGTGATCATTTTGGTCACAATAACCGTGATATTAAATTTTCATATCATTGCATCCTTAGTAAAATGTGGTTCTCCAGAAGACTTGCAGAAACATCACTGCTGCTTTTTCTTTGCATGCTTGTGCTCCAGGAATTGCCCACTGGAGGTTTCAGATCAGGTTCAGGTCCAGGCTCAAGCTGGTGGAGCCTTTGTCCTCTCTCATTAACATAACGATGGTGTCGTTCACACCTGAGTTAGGATGTCAGCTCAGAGCTAATCCAGCCACCCAGAGTCTCTCGGGGGAGGGGGTTGAGTGGGGCTGTGTTCTTCCTGAAGTCCACAATCATCTCCACTGTCTTCAGTGTTGAGCTCCAGGTTGTTCAGCCTGCACCAGGACACCAGGAGCTCTGTCTCCCAACTGTAGGTGGACTCATCTCTGTCAGAGATTAGACCAATGAGGGTGGTGTCACCCACAAACTTCAGGAGTTTGACAGACTGGTGACTGAAGCTGCAGCTGTTGCTGTACAGGGAGAAGAGCAGAGGGGAAAGAACAGCCCTGAGGTGATCCAGTGCTGATGGTCCAGATGTTTCTATCCCAGCTTCACGTGCTGCCTCCCTTCAGACAGAAAGTCTGTGATCCACCTGCAGGTGGAGTCCGGCACATTCAGCTGGGAGAGCCTGATGTGCTGGAGGGATGGATGTTGGTACTGAAGGCAGAGCTGAAGTCCACAAAGTTTGACCTGACGAAGATCCAGTGGGATCGAAACGTTGGAATTAATGCAGCTGGGAATAAATGTGCAGGCCTTTTTCACTTTCCATGCAACCATAGCAAGACAGAAGAAGCTGAACACACTGGGACATGAGATAAAGACAACCTGAGTAACATCACAAACAACAGAGGAATACATTCAGAGATGGGGGGCATTCCCCATCTATAGCCTTATTTTAAAAACTCCCTCCATGTTGTTGGGTCAAAGAATGATCAGTGATGAATGCACTGCGGTTTGTGCAATCTAAACTATCCTGGTTGTGATTTGGTTTGAAGAAGAACTAGACCACATCAGTATTTTTTTATATCTCTATACCAACACATTCAGTGCAAAAGAAAAAAATATTTACTTTGTATGACTAAAACTTCAGACTTATTGAAAGTCATTTTGTATTATTGTAGGTGACAATTACCTTTCACTTTTTGTACTTAAGTACATTTCAAAACATTTTTACTTTTACTTAAGTGAAACAGTTTGACCGAGTATCTGTACTTTTACTTAAGTAGGAAATGTGAGTACTTTTGACACCTCTGATTTCCAGATGATTTTTTTCATTCAATCCCTATAAGACATATTTAAACCGCCATCATAAAGATTACTGTGTACTTATTCATTAATCGTTTGTGTGTTATTAAGTACAAATAGATATGACAGTAATACAACTAGAGATAAATGTTCAAAGGAGTGGGTAGGGGTATAAACTTAGTAATATACAGCTTATGTTGTTGTGCCATACCTTCCAATAAACTGGTGTCTTTCCAGTACAAATTGTAGAGCATCTTTGTCCAAAAACAGGGAATAAGATTGTTTGTACTGCAATAAATTGAGTAATTTGTGCACCTGAATCCAAATCTCCCTCAAATGTAACATAACAGAATTTGTGATTTCACCTGAACTCAGAAAGGGACACACAACTGGTGTGTAAAGGGAAGATAAAGACTTTTCAGGCAGTGTGAAAGTCGTCCTACGCTATCTTTGTGGGGACTTATGTCATTCTATACCAGCCAATAGTGGACCTCTGTCGTTCCACATGGACCAAGAGTGGACCTTTTTCCTGTGATGCAAATCAACAAAATAAAATACATTCCTATAGACGAGTTTCACATACATTTCTGGTTTACTTCTGCAGTTGATCACTTTCTGCTCAGCACTTCTGTTCTAGTAAGATCTGAGTTCATTTACATTCAATAGTGATGTCTTTAAAATGGGAACATTCTCATGTATTTCATATAAAAGGTGTTTTATTTCTTCCTCACTCTGCTACGACATTGAACTGGGAGGATAATATGATGAAATGGACTAAAGTTACAACCAGCAACATATTTTCCTACTTTGTTGAGTCCATGGTGGTAAACAGGAGCACCATAGACTCACATCATGACACAGTCGGCTGTGTGTTGATAGCCGAGACAAAAACATCAGTTTAGTGTCCATGAAGGTGGATGTTCCACCAGCCACTGTCTGAATGATTCCTGTCAAAAGCATTGTTGTGGGTGATGGTTATGGAGGATGGAGAGGTGGAGACTGCACCTGTAAAGCTGGACCTGGTCGGTCCTGCAGCCTCCAGCTGCAGTCCTATGGGAAGTTCACTTACTTTACAACGTACATATTTATTTGTTTCCACAAGTTTCTGCAACCACATACGGCACATTATGTCCCAGAACCCTTTTTGGTTTCACAGTATCCATTTTTAAATCAGTGAGGTTTGGAGCTGTTTGTGTGTGTGTGTCAAAGAAGTGGGTAGGAGTATACTTATTAAAATATATGTGGCTGTGTCATACCTTCCAATCAACTGGTGTCTTTCCAGTATAAGTTGTTGTGCATCTTATTTTTCTTTTTCATCTTCGTGGGGACTTATGTCATTCTGTGCCAGCCAACAGTGGACCCCTGTCGTTACATATGAACCAAGTGGGGACCTTGTCTGACAGAAAAGTATTACTTCATGTTATGTTGAACCGGGTAAAGTCAAGATTTGATCCAATCTGTTGGTTTCTATAGCTAGGCTATTATCAATCTGACTTGAATTTATCTGTTAGGCACCCCGAGGTGACATTGTCATGAATTGAGGCTATACAAATAAAGGTCAATTGAATTGAATTAAATCCTTCTCTATGGCAGCTTTGGAGTTGACCGGCCTCTTGACATAATGTTAAGCTTTTCTGGAAAAGTTCGCCTTGAAAATATTTTTAGTCCGAGACCAAGTCCATCTCTCCTCCTCGTGCAGCTGCTTTGTGGATCTGTGGCATTAAGCTTTAACTCAAGTGTAATGATGAGTGCAGGTCACTGTAATACATGTTATGCGATCTGAACTTGGCTGTAAATGTTTAGCTCTAACTAACCAATCAGAGGACGGAAAATGCTGATGTACATACCTTCTAGCTGGCCACGTGAGGCAAATTTAAAATTTAATTAATTAAAGAAAAAGTCCATTTCTAATATTGTTAATGTTGCATCTGCCAGTGCTACTGATTCTGAAGGCCTCAGGCAGGTTCACCCAATCTGAATTGTGTATGTGTGTATGTCATCCTGTGCCAGCCAACAGTGGACCCCTGTCATTATATATGAGCCAAGTGGGGACCTTTTCTGACAGAAAAGTATTTCTTCATGTTGTGTCACTTTTATCATTTTGTCCTTTTTTTGCTGTGTCCCTTTAGAGGAAAAAAATGAGGGAAAAAAGTGAGGTCGGGAGCTCTTTGTGTGTGTGTTGTTAATCTGTGTATGTCCTCAGTGTAAAATATCTGGTAACTACAGTAATCAGAACATGGCTACTCCCATGGTTCTGGCTGTGAAACTTGTCTGTAAATGTATTTTGAGGCAAAACAAAAAAAGAAAGTAAATTGACTGCAAAAAAAAAAAATAACGTGTAAAAAAAGTAGACTTTTGGTTATTTGTTTCACACAGAATCATAATGTATATTAGTGGCCATAGAGGAAATGTTTTCCCATAATACAAATTACCAAATGAAATGCACTCCTTTAAATAAAGATGAAGGACAAATGTTAATTTTAAAATTGACTGAAACATTTTTTTGAAGTAGTCAAGTTTGGGAACTTCAGAAAAAGGATAAATTAGTTTTAATTGATTAATTAAAATACAGAGAAAGAAAGCACCTTATTTATGATCATTTTATTTAAAATTTTATTTAGTTTTTTTTTTTCAAGTACTATATCTAAGATACCTCCTTAAACTAAGCTTTTATATGTTGTTACAAATAAACTGGTCAAGACACTGGTTTGCTCACTAGATAGCCTTTCTGTCAGTCTGTCAGCCACTCTACAGTCTGAAAGGCCTCTATTGGCATGCTAATTGGGGTGTGTAAAAAGCGACGTGTGTGAATGGGTCGTTGAATTTTCTTCCCCAGCCGGCAGTGGTGCTGCTGAACACTGCCTCACACACACACACACATCCAGGTCCCCTGTTGGCAAAAGTAAAAAAAATTCTCCAGATGGTTTATAACATGTTTTTGACATGATTTAAAGCATGTCCAAGAGGGGACCTAAAAAATGTCCCCTGTTGGTTCAATGGTCCCCTGTTGGTGAATGTGTAACGACACAACAGTCCACACTTGGATAGGTACACAAGTGCACACACACACACACACACACACACACACACACACACACACACACACACACCCCCCCACACACACACACACACACACACACACTGCTTTGACATGCATGAAGGGAGGAGGATGTTTCTGGATGGTGAGAATCGATCCACGGCTCTGATCTCTGAAAGGGATTAAAAGGCTCAGCAGACTGTTACTACTCACTCCATCACCCCCCCCCCCCCACACACACACACACACACACACACACACCCACACACCCCCAAGCACACACACACGCACACAAGCACACTCTCCCGTCTGTTTGATTGACAACCAATGTTATTGATCACTCGTTCATGTGAACCGAACAGAATAAACACAATTTTCACACAAATGCTAAGTGCATGTGAGTGCATGTGTGGGTGTGTGTGTGTGTGTGTGTGTGTGTGTGTGTGTTTATTGGCAACAGAGAGAAGGAAACATCTAACTATAACCCACGAAATGTCAATACTGTTAAAGTGTTTTGACAGCAAATAACAGGATGTTTACATGCAAGCCAGGGCAATATATATATATATATATATATATATATATATATACACAATCTGACAACCGTCCACGTTTAGGACAAGAACGTCTAACAGAAGAAGTCAGTTTAGTCTTTGCAGCAGATAAGGAAGCGTTATCAGCAGTTTCCCATGAAGACGAGCAGCGAGAAGGTAAAAATTAGCACAAACTCCACATTGGTTATGACAGTAACTTTATGAGACGGTGTCTCAGGAGCAAACAGGGCTGAGCATGGAACATGCATTTATCATTTAAGATTTCAGCTGCATTTAACTGTTCCTGCATCATCTCCCACCAAACAGCACTCACATGCGTGATTTTAAACTAAAGCATCTACACGGGGGGGTCAGAAAGGTCTAGATGGGTTCTGCCTGCAGTGTTGGTGATCTGCCGATCTGTTTGCTTCTGGGATGTTTGGAGAGGATCTAAGGACATTAACTGGGCTGGGTTGCTGGTTTGTGGTTTCCCAGGCTCACCGGTTGACTCTACACGATATAACAGAGTTTAAACAGGCTGACAATAGGGCAGCCTGGTTCCCACGGCGACGATGACTGGACCCCTGCTCTGTTTTTATTGCCTGTTGGAATGAGTCTCTGTTCATTCAGTGTGACACAATAAATCCTCCCTCAGAGATCAGAGAGCCGTCTCCTCTCTGTCTGAGGCTGCAGCCGCTCGGTTCTGGTCCACGAACGCACCACAATAAACCATTTAGGACAAGATGGGTTTAATCTGTCATTTTCAGTCCTGTGCATACCTGCAGCTGTTGATGTTCATGTTAAATGTGACGGGTGTTTGAGTGCTTGGCTGCAGAATCAAACCCCCCTCTGTTTGCTTCCAGGTGGTGGTTCCGACTCGTGTTGGACAGATTTATGTTTACAACACGGTGAAGACGGACCAGGACGAGTATGACGTCCCCCCCAGACATCAACCTCCGACCCAGCAGGACATATACGACGTCCCACCGACCCGCCAGCAGTTCAACACACAGGTCAGACACGCTGTGGTGATTCACAGCAGCTGAAATCATGGTGGGAGATTAAATTTCATTATACATAAAAACATGGATTTTTTTCACCATTTAATTCATTTTACATTAGGGATGTCTGATATTATCGGCCTAACGACATTATCGGCCGATATTGGCATTAAAATGTGACATCTGAAAATATTGTTATCGTTTTTTGGTCCAATATTTTGAAAAAATGAAATGTAGAGATATTTCAGTAATAAAATCTCACAAGATTTCGTTACGGAGCAACAAAGTCTCACAAGATTTCAGCATGTATAAAAGTCCCTGTTATCCTGGAAGAACTTCATATCCCAGCATTCCTTTCAGAGTCATGTGACTACGGTGCAGCTGCTGCTGCTACAGACTGGTTTGCTTTGAAGCTGCTTATAATATGTCTGATTTTAAGTTGTTGGTTGAAGGTAGAGTCCGAAGTTTCCCCCCTGAAAATAAACGTTAGACTTGTGCAAGTGAAATCTGTCTCAAACTGCGCCTCTGGGCCTCTACTCGCATGCCATGGTGAGTTTGAATGCAACTCTCTCTCCCCCTGCCTGTAATTCGCTCTTTCGCTTTGTTTTGTTGTGGTCGGGACGTTTCTGGGTGGAGATTTCTGTTTATATCACCAGCCAATGACAGAACCAAGGACATGAGACCGTGTGGGAACACTGTTAATTCTAATAAGTTGACTTTACTTAAAAAAAATATGCAAACTTTCTGCCTCAAAAAAATTAAGTAAACTCTAATTGGAGTGATTAAGTAGAATAAACTAAAATGGTTTAAGTATGTAGAACTTTTCTGAACTTAATAAATTTGAGTAAGCTGTAAGTGGATGATGCTGGGGAGGAAACTTGATGGGATTAATTTCACAGAAATTAGATTCACACCATTTTCAATTTTATTTTCACCATCAACATGCTTTTAAGTTCATCCTACTTGAAGTAAATGATGAACTCAAAATTGTTCTTACTATGTAGCAAGTTCTTAGTCCAGATGGGTTTAAGCTACAACTATTGTCAGACCACACACATCTCTGTCGCGGTGCAGCAGCTGGATAGTAGATGTTCAATACAGGAATTAACAAACAAGTTGAGAGCAGTCACATGACACTACCAACATCATTTATAAATCCCTCATTTGTGAATAATCTCCAATTTATTGTTAAAAGAAGTGAACTGCATTGTGGGAAACCTGCTCCCTCCCCACCCCTAATTTCCCTTTACTCATTTTAATTAAGCTGTTTCAACTAAAAGCAACCTTTACCAATCTTGCATTTCAGAAAGCACAGCAAGATAATTTGAATATAAACAGTCCCGCCTCACTTCTAAGACACACCCCCTCATTCCCTCTGCCTCCCAATGCAGAAGCAAAGGTCTGACAGGCAGGTCCGTTGGCCAATCCTAGAGGTGCACCCCACTTCAAGGATTGGCTGGAGTTTTCATTGAATATTTAGAGATTGGAATAATATTTTATATTGATTAATGGTGGGTCTGTCTTGTATTTCAGAGTTCCATTACCTCATTCATAGCATTTTACCCTGTTAGAAAAATAGTGTAAGAATGCAACATCGGTAAAGGTTGCTTTAAGTAAATTAAGTTATCTAACATGTTGCCCTCCAAAGTTCTTACAACTTATTTAGAATAAGTATTACCAACAACTAAGTTAAAATTAAGTTCTGCCTACTAGATAGATTCTAGTAAAACCAATATTACCATTTACAGTGAATAAGCTCATGATTGGAGCAGACGCCAGTCACTCAAACTCTCGAAGGGAAAAAAGAAAGAAAGAAAGAAAAACAGTGGATGCAACGAAGAAAAGGTAGGAGCTTTAGATAATGCACGCTGGAAAACCAGGGTTCATATTAGTTTGGCTTTTACCTGCTTCTGAGCTCTGAAAGAGAGGCTTGAAGCTGAATAGGCTGAAGAACGAGGCGGCCATTAGCCTGTGAGGGAGGGGGCGCTTAGTTTGAATACTGTTGTTTTCAAACAGAAACGGTGGGGGGACTTCGGACTCTATCTTTAAGTTACCAAGTTGTCAAAAACATTAGAATTACCCACATGTTGGCTAATACCTGCTAGTATCTGATATCTGGATGTCCAAAATAAATAAGGAGATTTTGGGATCTTTGCTCTCGGAGCAGAAAATAGTTGCACCTCTCAGAATATGAGAGATGCAACCTCATAGTTGTCTGCAGAGTTCGGTATCGGTTGATATCCAATATCGGAATTTAAGAGTTGGACAATATCAGTTTATCGGATATCAGTAAAAAAGCCTATAACGAACATCCCTATTTTACATCAAACCTGGTGGGTGGGGCTTACTTTGTTTACTTTAATCACTTGACTGCTGACATGACAAACCTCTTTTATCATAGAAACTAACAGGTGAAGCCATGACACTGGACTGGATTAAAAGTTATCTATTTCGAAGACAACAGTTTGTGAAAAGGGGTGACTATGTATCTGGATGTATGGAAATTGCATGTGGGGTCCCCCAGGGGTCAGTGTTGGGCCCCAAACTGTTTAACATATACATTAATGATATATTTCAAGTCTCTAAATTACTAAAATTAATCTTATTTGCCTGATGACACCACGATACTTTATACCGGAAAGATTATAAGCAGCTAGTAAGTACTGTAAATGATGAGTTGGATAAATTTTAAAAAATGGATGGATAGCAATAAATTATCACTAAATATAGGAAAAACTAAGGTAATGATTTTTGGTAATTATAAAAATGAAGATGATGCATACATCTTTATAGATAATGAAAATACTGAACATGTACCAGAGATAAAATTCCTAGGAGTGTTACTAGATAATAGTTGGAAGTCCCACATTAGATACATACAAAATAAAGTGGCAAAAAATATCTCAGTTATAAATAAAATTAAGCATATACTGAATTATGAATCACTATATATTCTTTATTGATCAATAATATTACCTTACCTAACATACTGTATAGAGGTTTGGGGTAATAGTTATACATTACATTCACTATTAATATTACAAAATAGGGCTATCCGCAATATACATAAAGTTTGCTATTTGGATCATACAAACTCTTTGTTCTTACACTTCAAGTCACTAAAACTCCAGGATCTGGTTAATTATCATACAGGACAGATAATGTATTTATCTAGCAGGAACTTATTACCTTTCAATGTACAAAATCTTTTTAGCCACAGAGATGGTACATATCAGTGACCAGATAAAGCAGCATTTAAGTTGAACTTAGTGAAAACAACTAGAAAACATTTCTGTGTGTCTGTCTGTGGGGTCAAGTTGTGGAACGGGCTGGGGGACAAATGCAGGCAATGTCCTACCATCCATTTATTTAAATCAACATATAAAAATATAATACTTCAACAGTACAAAAATATTCACTAATAATCATGTTTATTATTATTGCTGGTATTATCATCAGGAGTAGTATTTATGCTCAATATGAGTGTTACTGATATGCTATTATTATTACTGTATAATTCCAGTGCTAAAATGATGATGAACTTGAGAGTTATAGGAACTTGGTAGTTTTATTATCTATATCTGTAGCATTCCTGTATCATTATTACATCATTATTGCTATAATTATCATTACAACATACTGTATAAATATATGAATATATCAATTTGTTTTCTGTTTGCTTTATGTTGCCATCAAGTTTAAATAAACTTTGTCAATCAGTCAATCAATCAAAGCCATCAAACATTGATAAATCAGACCACCTGACTGTGTTCAAGTGTTTCTGGCTCTGCAGGGATTTTTTTTATTTTTTATCTAAGATCAAGTTATAATGACCTGTGGAACAGGGTCACTGCCTTCACAGACAGTTCAGTGTGTAAACTCTTGGATGGTGCATTCAGGGAAATCAGCAGTGATTCCTGAAGAGTTTTTCTGTAAGTCCAGGTGAATTTGTCTAAAAATGTTTTGTGTGTTATTTTGTCTACTTCTGTGTTCAGGTGTATGACACTCCTCCCATGGTGGTGAAGGGGCCCTCTGGTGGTCAAGATATATATGACACCCCACCAAGCTCCGACAAGAACTCACAGCAGACTGTAAGACTTCACATCTACATTCAAATTATACATACATACCTGCTTGTGTCTATATATATATAAAGAACATCCCTATATACGTTTATAGATATGTGTGGATATATATAAATATATATATATATATATACAATAAATTCACAGTTCAGTTTGATACTTTAGTGTCACGATTCAATTTTTTTTTATATACAAAGAAATACACTTTCATGCTTTTTTAACCCAGTATCCTTTAGTCCAGTGATTCTGGACTCAAGCGCAACCTAGAGGGTCCAGGAATAAACTTTCCTTTTCCACATGTGGGCCGCGAGGACCGTATATTTACACTGTTATTTATGACTGGATGAGTTTTAATGTAGCCTCCCCCCACCTGGTGACGGTAACTTGTCAGAGTTCAACAAACAAGCAGAAGAAGAGCTAGCCGCTAGCCTATAGCTAACGTTGTAAAGAATTATTAAAACAAAATAATGAAGACAAAAATGGTCCCAAGCCACCTCTTAAGAGGTAAAAATCCACTCAATTTATTAAATACAGATTAGTGAGTGGAAATATAGCAGAGCTGAGAAGTCTGGATGAAGCACCAGCTAACACTCACGTTAATGCTAACGCTAATGGAAGCACTGAAGCCTGCATCTGCAAGCTTCATCAAGAAACAAACTCCAAACACTCATTGGAAAGAAAGAATTTTTAAGAAAAACGTAAGAAAATCAGCTGTTGATGCAGAAAATGTCTTTTATGTTTGGATGTTCTCTAAAAAATTCTAAGAAAAGTTTAAATAGATAAATTGTTCAATGAAATTTTGTGCTTTAATGGCCTGTCTAAAATAAAATACAGTTTTTTACAGATTATTTAAATTGAGCCTTTTTAGTTTTAATGTGATCTATTACTGCACCATTTTATCTTTTTTTAAAAAAAAAAAATACAGTTTCCATCAGTTTTTTTCTGTTGTCCCTCTTATTGTAGTAAAATGTTGTAGATTTTGTGTTTATAGCCTAATTCTGATTTGTTCTTGTAGGAGTCTGATTTTATTCCATGAATTATAAATGTGATATAAATGTGTTTGTGACGATCTCATGATATATTTTTAGATTATGTTATTCATGTTTATCACGCCACAATTTACTAGGTTCAGTCGGTTAAAGGCAGGCGGATTTGGTTTAGTTATTAAATAAATAAACCAAAAATGAGATCATTACAGTAATACAGTGTTAAATATGAATGGACCCTGGACCAGTTTGGACTGAAAAACTGGGCCCCATCATGAAAAAGGTGGAGAACCCCTGCTTTAGTCCACAGAGGCTTACCATCAGGGTTATACTTAATACAAAACCCAAAGTAGTTCCAGATGCCAGAACTGAATAGCCAAACACAGATGCATTGAGTTTTCAACACAGAGCTCATTATCAGAAAACAAGTTGATGACATGAATTATAAACTCTGTATTGTTTGATATCCGATACACACCTTTATTGAACAGTTCGATACGAATACATGTATTGTTGCACCTCTAATATGTATACAGTCGCCCTCAAAATTATTATTATCCTCCAATTAAAGAAGAAAAAAAGCAGCTGTCAGTAAAATAAGTCGAAATTGGCAAAAGTAATGATACATAAAAGTTCTATGAAAATCATGACATTGATTTTGAATTGTGGTTCAACAGAAATATTAAAACCAAAAACACAAAAAATAAAACAAGTAAACATGTATGATGAGGCTCCGAAGCTAAAATTTTGTTGAGCAACACTTTGAGGTAATCACTGCAATCAGGTGTTTTCTATAATGTTCTACAATACTTCTACACCGTTGACAGGTATGTTCATAGGTCCACTGTTCATAGGAAAGGTGCTCCACTGGGTCTCAGACAGTTTTGTTTGCTTGCTTTTTTAAAGTTATTTTCAATCACAATTCAAAAGCAACATTTTATGTCACTAAATTGTAATTTTGTGCATTTTTATTTATTATTAGTTTCTTTAGTTTCCTGTTATTTAATAGGTGTAAAAACAATAATCAGTCAATCAGTATTTTTATGTATATATATATATATATATATATATATATATATATATATATATATATATATATACACACACTATATAACTGTGAATAACATTTTTCTAGTAAATATAGATTTATATTTATTTAAAGATTTATTAATATAAAGTCAATAATAATAATCATCCTGAAAATGACGAGTGTGAAGTCAGATCTTCCTCTCTGTCTCTTTAGGTTTACGACTTCCCCCCATCCGTCAGTAAAGATGTTCCTGATGGCCACCTGGTCAGAGAGGAGACCTACGATGTGCCCCCCCACTTTGCCAAATTAAAGCCCCCAGGCCCCCCCGGCTCTGGCTCCTACCTGCACAACAACGTCAGCGATGATGACGAGCCGCCGATTCCAGAGGACGTGTATGACGTGCCACCCCCCCTCCTGACTGACAAGCATCACGAACCAGACAGGGGGGCGGTCAGCCAGGCCCCCCAGGAGATCTATGACATACCTGCAACATTGCGGGCCGGAGGCCACCCCTCCCAAGATGTCTACGACTTCCCTCGAGAAAGAGAGGACAGAGGAGGAGACAGGGGAGACCAGTATGTCTACGATGTCCCACCACAGGTAGGGCACCTTTTATTCTGTATCCATGGCAACAGAGGTTGGTCTAGTTGATGGATGTTTATAGGTTTTACTTTGTTTATTTAACTGGGACAGTGCAGGTTAATGAACATCAAGACAACAAAGCAAGATCAGGGTTCCCACGCGTCCTGGAAAAGCTGGAAAATGATTAAACATTTTTCCAGTCATGGAAAACACATGGAAAATGAGAAAAAGAGTAAAATGTCCTGGAAAAGCTTGAGTTGCCCTGGAAAATGATTTTTCCTGCCACTCCGTCATTGCTTTGATGCTGTTTCGATGCCGCTTCGTCTTTGCCTCGTCGCCGCTACGTCGCAGTTCCGTCACCATTTCGTCGCAAATTTGTAGCACTTCATTGCCACTTCATCACCGTTTCGTCGGTGTTTCGTCACTACGTCACCATTTCATGACCGTTTCGTCGCAGCTTCGTCGCTGCCTCGTTGTAGCTGTGTCGCCGATATGTTGCCGCTTCGTCACCGCTTCATCGCTGCTTTGTCGCTGCTTTGTCGCCACTCCAACACCACTTCGACACCACTTCGTCTTTGCTTCATCACCGCTACAATGCAGTTTCGACGCCGCTACATCGCTGCTACGTCAATGTTTTGCCGCTGTTTTGTTGCAGCTTTGTCATGTTTCATCGCCGCTTTGTCGCCACTACGTCACCATTTCATCGCTGTTTTGTCACAGCTTCGTCGCAGCCTCGTTGCAGCTTTGTCGCCGTTATGTTGCCACTTCGTCGCCACTTCGACACTACTTTGACACCACTTTGTCTTTGCTTCATCACCGCTACATCGCAGTTTCGTCACCACTACATCACTGCTACGTCACTGTTTTGGCGCTGTCTTGTCACAGCTTTGTCACAGCTATGTCACACTTCATTGCCACTTCGTTGCAGCTACGTCGCTATTTCATCACCGCTACGTCGCCGTTTTGTTGTCATTTCATCGCCATTTTATTGCAGCTTCGTCACCGCTACATCACCACTTCGCAGCCACTTCACCTCTGTTTTGTCTCTGCTTCGTCTTTACTTTATTGCTGTAAAAAAAATATAAGCTACAATTGTAGAACACTTCTCCAAAAGCTTGTGGTGGAAGTTATGAGTCTATGTTGTGATAACTTGACTCGTACTGTAGCAGCCGAAAAAGTACTGAAAATGTCCTGGAAAAGTCCTGGAAAACAACTTCTAGAAAAGAGTGGGATCCCTGAAGATGTAAAGAATGCTAATTTCCATCAGTAGTCCCAAGACAGGGAGGTAGACTTAAAACAAGAAGAAGTCATAAAAATAAACCACAAAGGAATTATTTCCTGAGAAGAGCCTTGAAAATGGAAAATATCGAAGCATTTTCTGGACCAGGAGGTAGATTACCCCTGAAATTTCCTGCTTTCATGCTCTGTAAATAACATGCACTCTGAACCTGATTCACATTAGCCGTAAGAGTTAAAGATGCTTTTTGAACATTTTCAATCTGAGTACATGTGACCGGATCATCAGTGTACACTAAAACTGACATCATAGGAAGTGTTTGGTAAATCATTTATTTAAGTAAGATAGTCCAAGAACAGGGCCTTGAGGGACCCCAACAGAACGATCAGGGTTAGGAGATTTAATCCATACACACTGATTTCTTTCAGGGTTTTTTTTTGTTTGTATGTTTTGTTTTCGAACTACAGAAAATGAGCAGAATATGACAGATGTGGATGGTAGTTTTCATCTAATGTGAAACAACATGAAAAAGCTGTAACCGTGAACATGCATGGAAGTTTTATTTTCTAAAAGAAATATATCGTCTCACATGAAAAGAATATAAAGAACGTAATCTCAATGAAATCGAAAAAAAATAGTTAAACTAAGAAATTCAAGGTTTTTCTTTTTTTACCATGAATCTATACACATTGTTGATTTCTGTTCTACATGTTTATGTTAAGTATATGATGCATTTAGTGTTGGTCGAGGAGTTATAGAAGCGGACTTGGGGCTGAAAAACCGAGTTTTAAGTCCCCAGCAAAGCCATCAACCCCCAGCTGATCCCTATGGGGATCAATAAAGTATATCTTGAATAAAATGTTTTACTGGTGATATATCATTTTATTATATTACATACTAAATGTATTAATCTTCCATTAATTTGCATAAAAAAGCCAATTAATAACAGCAATCCCATGTATTTTTTTTAGATTTTCACAGTTTTGACTATATGAAAAGGGGAATTTAACTGTTATTATATGTGCTATACATATTATTATTATTATTACCATAAATAATGTCTTCTTAATATAATGTGTAAAAATTTTTCAAACTAATATAAATAACCTATAGCATTTTTCTGGTGCCCCAGTTGATGCACTTTAACCATTTTTTTCACATTTGTTTTTATAGTGTAAATATGAGATGTGAGTGGTTCAAACCAAATATGACGTTCTGTCCTTAAAATCTGAATTTTATTCAATTTTTAGCTTTTTTAAAATGTATTTCATCTGACGTTTGATTGGTGGATGAACCAGTTTGTGGCGTATTTCCAGTGTGTGTGACTTGCACGGTCTCTGTCGAGCTTCCAGCTCTGATCTGATTGTGGATGTGGTCTGCAGGTTGTACGTGATGCCCAGTCATCCGGAGACGAGCTTGCCATGTCTTTCAAGCGTCTGTCTGCGTCCAGCACAGGGAGCACGCGGAGCAACCACTCCTCTTCGTCGTTGGACATGGTCCCGGTCCGGGACACCTCCTCGGGTCCCCTTCCAGGGAAGCCGCTCATTCTGGATCTAGATCAGGCGATGGAGCGCCTGTCTCGCCTCCAGCAGGCGGTGGAGTCCAGCGTGTCCCTCATGATGTCATTCATCACAGGTAACTGGAGGGGCCCCGCCCACCTGGAGGGGAACCTCCCTGCCATCCATCAGGCGGCCGACCGGGTGCGCGCCAGCGTCCGAGACTTCCTGGAGTTTGCTCGGGGCGCGGTGGCGAACGCGGCGCAGGCCACCGACCGCTCGCTGCAGACCAAACTGGGCAGACAGGTGGGCAAGATGGAGGAGGTCTTCCAGAGCTTGATCCGCCACAGCCAGAGCTTGGACGGCATCTCCTGGTCGCACGCAGCGCTCGCCGCTCCGCCGCCCGGAGGCGACGACTTGGATCGGCTCATCATGACTGCTAGAGGCATCCCCGACGACGCCAAGCAGCTCGCCTCTTTTCTCCATGGCAACGCCTCGCTGCTTTTCAAAAGGACCAACCGGCAGCAGCAGCAGCTGCCTCTTCCTCCAATCCCAGGGGAGATCAGCGGTCACATGACAGGATCAGGAAGTG
The DNA here is from genome assembly GCA_023101725.1 of Atherinomorus stipes. NCBI lineage: Eukaryota > Metazoa > Chordata > Actinopteri > Atheriniformes > Atherinidae > Atherinomorus > Atherinomorus stipes. Next base: position 650,826 of record JALJCO010007436.1, read on the forward strand.
GAAGTTACCAGGGAGGGGAAAAAGTGCACATCCAGTCTCGGCCCCTCCCCTCCCCACCAAAGTTCACAGCTGCAGAGGAAGAGGAAGGTTTGGACAGGCAGTATGAGACCACAGAGGAAGGCTGGATGGAGGACTACGACTACGTCCACTTACAGGTAAACACCCGTCTGTCCGTCCGTCCGTCCGTCTGTCCTCAGACCTGCGATCCTCCTCCCTGTTCCAGCGCTGCGCTGGTTCTGGTTCTGTAACTAGTAACCATGTTAAACCGGATGCTCTCATCTAAAGCTGGCTCGCAGAACTCGAACGTTCAGTGGCCTGATCACAACTACAATAATAATATTAATAATATTAATAATAATAACGACAATAATGATAAGAAAAAAAATAATAATAATAATAATAATAATAAATAAAAGTTATAAAAATAATGACAATAATGACAAGAAAAAAAAAAAAAATAATGATAATAATAATAACAATAATGATGATGATAATAATAATAATAATAAATAACAGTATAATAATCATAATAATGATAAAAAAATTATAATAATAATATTAATAACAATAATGATGATGATAACAATAATAATCATAATAATAATAATAATAATAACAATAATTAGAGATGCCACTTTTTTGCCGACCAAGTACAAGTACGAGTACTTGAATTTGAGTACTTGCTGATACCGAGTACTGATCAAAGTACCTAATTAATGGGGATAAGTGAAATAAGTGAGGGCGTTTCTTTTGTTTGGTTTGGTTGTTTGTTTAAATGAAGAGAAGCATCTCTGCAGCTCAGGTGTGATGCGGCATGTTTGTTCGTTGTTGGACTCACAGCCTCCAGAGCTCGTGTGCGGGTGGAGACTCCAGATCATGTCTGTGATGGTGCATCGCTGTGAAGGCAGCCTGCAGGCTCACTGGGCTCCGTCAGTCCGTCTTAAATAAAGTTAAACAATCATCTGGCTTCCTCCTCTGATCAGATCTGATTAACAGCTGCAGACGACCGAGCTGCAGGTGCTGTGTTTACGGTTGCAGCATCACAACCAGAGACGGGAAATAGTCCGCTCAGTCGCTTCTTGTGAAAAACTTATGACTTTAACGGAAAAAAAAACTACAACAACATTGATTTAATATTTCTTTCTTTCATAAGTGGCCATGGTAAAAGCGGGATACTACCTCGTATGAAATAAAAAAAAAGAAATAAAAGCTACAATAAGTGGTTAGAAGCTTATAATCACCCCCATCGTCATAATTTTACACATTTAAAGGTAGAGTCCGAAGTCCCCCCGCGTTTCTGTTTGCAAACAACAGTATTCAAACTGAGCGCCCCTCCCTCTCAGGCTAATGGCCGCCTCGTTCTTCAAAGTATTCAGCTTCAAGCTTCTCCTTCAGAGCTCAGAAGCGGGTAAAAGCCAAACTAATATTAGCCCTGGTTTTCCAACTTGCATTATCAAAAGCTCTTACCTTTGCTTCGGTGCATTCGCCGTTTTTTTCTTTCTTTCTTTCTTTTTCCTTCAAGAGTTCGAGTGACTGGCGTCTGCTCCAATCATGAGCTTATTCCCACACAGTGTCATGTTCTTGGCTCTGTCATTGGCTGGTGATGTAAACAGAAATCTCCACCCAGAAACGTCCCGAACACAACAAAACAAAGCGAAAGAGCGAATTACAGGCAGGGGGAGAGAGAGTTGCATTCAAGCTCACCACTGCACGCGAGTAGAGGCCCAAAGGCGCAGTTTGAGATGGATTTCACTTGCACAAGTCTAACGTTTATTTTCAGGGGGGGAACATCGGACTCTACCTTTAAACTCAAACCAGCTAAACGAACATAAACCTGGGAAGCGTAGGAAACAAAATTAGCAGGAAACTTACCAAAAATAATAATAATAATAATTATTATTATTTATCACAGTGCAGGACTGGGTCAGGGCCGGCTGTCAATCAAATGTGTGTTGTTTCTTTTCTTCTTTTTTGTATTTGTTCTTTATCATTTTCAAGAACGACGAGGAAAGGGCGGAAACTTATTACTAGTATTTATGTGATTTGATTTGATTTATTATCAGAATTCTTTTTAGGGGCTTGCAGCAGTGCCCCGGTCCAGCAGGGGGCGCCGTAGGCAGCCACCTGATGCCAGGAGCCGGCTCTGCACACACTCATTCTGCATGTAAAAGCTTCAGCCTGTGATTACACGAAGCTCTGCAGCTTCATCTGGGTTTCATGTAACTGCTCATCTCAGTCTGTGAAGCTCATCTGAAGTAGAAATCATTAGCAGCTGACATCACGCTGCCGTCGCTGAGGAGTAGAATAATAAAACGAGTAATAGAGGAGCTGAAGCTGTGATGATGATGATGGCCCTCACACACATCTCAGTCGTGGAAGTTGAGTTAAATGTGATGAAGATGAGAGGGGAGCTGTGATTCTGTCTGAAACAATGAACAAGGAGACGAGTTCTGACTGAGCTCTTTTCTTAGCGCAGGGCTGAATGTGCGTCCAGCTGTGTAACTGTGTGTGTTATTCTGTGTAACTGTGTGTGTCGTCTGTGTAACTGTGTGTGTTATTCTGTGTAACTGTGTGTGTCGTTCTGTGTAACTGTGTGTGGTTCTGTGTAACTGTGTGTGTCGTCTGTGTAACTGTGTGTGTTATTCTGTGTAACTGTGTGTGTCGTTCTGTGTAACTGTGTGTGTCGTTCTGTGTAACTGTGTGTATCGTTCTGTGTAACTGTGTGTGTTATTATGTGTAACTGTGTGTGTCGTTCTGTGTAACTGTGTGTGTCGTTCTGTGTAACTGTGTGTATCGTTCTGTGTAACTGTGTGTGTTATTATGTGTAACTCTGTGTGTCGTTCTGTCAGGGAAAGGAGGAGTTTGAGAAGAACCAAAGACAGCTGCTGGAGAAAGGAAACATCATCAGACACAACAAGACACAACTGGAACAGCAGCAGGTACCTGGATGTCCTTCTGTCTGTCCATATGTATATATATGTATGTATATATACACTGCCTGACCAAAAAAAAGTCGCCACCTGGATTTAACTAAGCAAATAGGTACGAGCCTCCTATTGGATAATTACTGCATGGGCGATTATCTTTCAGCTGGCAACAAGTTATTTAACCCCAACTGGTGCAATGACTTGCTTCTCATTACCTAAACAACCATGTGGAAAGACACATCCGTGGTCTTGGAAAAGATGTTTGTCTGTCTGAGAAGGGTCAGATCATTGGCATCAAGAGGTGAAAACATCTAAGGAGATGCAGAAACTACTAAAACTGGATTTAGAACAGTCCAACGCATTATGAAAAACTGGAAGGATAGTGGACCATCGTCTTCCAGGAAGAAATGTGGCCGGAAAGGCAGATGAAGTGATGCAGCATCATGCTTAGTGCTACTGTATGAGCCTGTGGGGGCAGTGTGATGATCTGGGGTTGCTGCAGTTGCTCAGGTCCAGGTTCAGCAACAGTATGAGCTCAGATAATGAGGTCAGCTGATACCTGAATATACTGAATGACCAGGTTATTCCATCAATGGATGTTTCTTTCCTGATGGCACGGCCATATTCCAAGATGACCGTGCCAGAATTTATCGGGCTCAGATTGTGAAAGATGGTTCAGGGATCATCAGACATCATTTTCACACATGGATTGGCCCCCACAGAGTCCAGACCTGAACCCCATTGAGAATCTTTGGGATGTGTGGTCAGACTCTACAATCATCATCAAGATCTTGGTGAAAAATTGATGCAACAGGATGCAAATAAATCTGGTGACATTGCAGAAGCTTCTGGAAACACAGCGAATGCTGTCGCAATCAAAGCTAAAGGCGGTCCAACGAAATGTTAAATGTTTGACTTTTTTTTTTTGTTGGCGACTTTTTTTTTTGGCCGGGCAGTGTGTGTGTATATATATATATATATATATATATATATATATATATATATATATATATATATGAAGGACCATCATTCTGTGGGTGTAGTATTCCTTTAAGTCGCCTTTCTGACCAGACTGAGGACCGAACCCTCCGTGGGTCTCACTATGTGAGACATTGTCTGCAGTAAAACTCCTTGATTTCATCAATACAGTACTTTCGTTCGTTCATTCTACTTAAAGCAGAGTTTTACTGTAGATAGTGTCTCATATAGTGGCTGCCCGTCTCCGCCATTATACAGGATGTAAGCCAAAGGGCGACTCAACGTAGTATCTTGATGCAGTGATGCGGAAACTTTACCAGTGAGTAAATGCACGTATTAACTCCTAGAAATAAGGCCCAGGTTAAAAAAAAATAAAGTTATTCTTTAAGTCATTAATAGTTAAGAGGTCTCGTCTCTCACTAGTTTTATCTGCCCCAAAGATTTCTAGTTCAGACAGAAATTAAAAAACAAAGTTGTAAGTTTAAATGTGTGAGGAGATGCAGCCAGACGATCGTGAGTTTGATCAATAATCAGTGATTTCTTTTATCGTGGAGTGATTGGATCATCATCTCTGATTGCTGGTGAGAGTTGACTTTCTTTTCTTTCTCTAAGATCAAACAGTTTGAGCGCTTGGAGCAGGAAGTCAGCCGACCAATCAACAATGACATGACGGGCTGGGTCCCGCCTCCCAACCACCCTCTGGCCAATCAGCTGGCCAAGAACGGCGCTGCCGACCCCTCGTCCAAGCTGTGCCACGGTGACCGCCAGCTCCTCCTCTTCTACCAGGAGCAGTGCGAGCAGAACATCACCACGGTAACCAACGCCATTGATGCCTTCTTCACCGCCGTCAACTCCAACCAGCCGCCCAAGATCTTTGTGGCGCACAGCAAGTTCGTGATCCTGAGCGCGCACAAGCTGGTGTTCATCGGCGACACGCTGTCCCGCCAGGCCAAGTGTCCGGAGGTGAGGGCCCACGTGGCCCAGACCAGCAACACGCTGTGCGAAAAACTCAAAGACATCGTAGTCAGCACGAAGACGGCGGCGCTGCAGTACCCTTCGCCCGGAGCCGGCAAGGAGATGACGGAGAGGGTGCGGGAGCTGGCCGGGTGCACGCAGCAGTTCAGGATGGTGCTGGGACAGCTGCTGCTGATGTAGGACGTCCCCCCCCCCCCCCCCCCCCTCCGTATCTGGGACGGGCTGTAAAGTAGTCACTGTAAATATTAAGTTTAGAGACAGAAAAACACAAATTCCACTATATAAATAAAACCTGAATGTTTTTATTTGCAGACAGAGACGATGAGAGATGAGTGTAGTTTTTAGACCGTATCAATATTGTTATTAATATTGCTCTCGTGTATAATTATGGCTCTGATTCCTGTATGATTATTATGGATGTCTAAATTCCAGATATGTATGATTCTATATTGTCTGAGCTCCTCTGACACCGACTGACTGTAAACACACACTGGAGCGACGTTCGCGCTCGGAGGTCTGCTGGAGGCCTGAACAGGACTGTCGGTGCACCTCCATGACCGAGGTGCCGTCTCTAAAGCTTTTTGGAAAACTGTATCTGTTGTTTTGTAAGAGGCATGTATTACAGAAAAGTGTAAAGGGTTAAAGAAACGGATGCAATTAAAGCGGTTTCTTTTTTTCTCTGATGTCACCGTAAGATCTGTGACCTCATCACCTGGAAATGATTTCCTCTCTCCCCGACACACTCCCACATCCACATCACCTCACAGAGACCAACACCACGATGAGGACCATGCTGAACTCCATCTGTAATGGTGCGTTCGATTTGAACTCCAAAGTTGGATTTTCCCACTTCCCAGTTTGAAATACAACCCGAATAAAGCTTTTTAATGCTGTGCTGCCCAGTTTCCCTCAGTGTCGCCGTCTGCAGCTGCTCCTCTCCACACCAAACCGACGTAACTCGCAATTTCATGTGACATTATCATGCGGACGAGTAACTGTCTATTCGTGACATGTTAGAGCTTTAAGTGATTAATTACGAGTGCAGACGAGTAGATGAGCTGCAACGATTTTCATGGATTCTTTGTTCTGGCTACGTGTTGCCTTTTGACATCCAAGATATATGATTTTTATATTCAGTCCTAAGTAAAGTGTCATTTCCATGGATGTCCATTACTTTGGATAATTTTAAAGTGGATTAAGGTAAAATAGGCTGCAGAAGTGGTAGTGCTCCCAACTGAAATGCTAGTACTTACTGAACTGATTAATCCAGGTGTGTCTGACCTCAGTAAATGGTCACACACACCTGGATTAGTCAGTTCATCCAATAATGAAAGACAGGAAACAAAAATGCAGTATTAAGTTCAGGAAGTACTTCAACTGTGCATAAAGCCCAAATGGCAACAGTTTCTTTTGGAAAATCATATATACATAGATTTTTGGTAAACTAATCCCTTTCATCACACACCTTTCTAATATATATATATATATTTAAATCTGGACAATGTGTCACCAGCACAATAGAAAGCAACATAAACTGAAAGAAGGAAATGCAAGTCACAAAGAGTGGGACTGTGTAAAATGCAAATAGAAACAATGAAAAAACAAACCTTTCAAAATGAATAAATGAATTATTAAATAAATACATTCTCAGAGTTATTCATACCCTCCAGTTAAAAAAAAGACAAAATTCACAACAGTTATTCAAATAACAAGAAACTAATAAAACATTTTTACAGAATTTTTTAATTGTGGTTGAAAATAACATAAATAAAACTGTCACAGACACAGTGGAGCAACTTTCCCATGAACAGTGGACCAACATGCCTGTCAGCAGGTGCAGACGTCTGATTGGACGTTACAGAAAACACCTGATTGCAGTGATTGTCTCAAAGAGTTGCTAAATAACATTTTAGCTTCAGAGCCCCATCATGCTTGTTTACTTGTTTTATTTTTTTGTGTGTTTGTTTTTAATATTTCTTTTTAAACACAATTCAGAACACAATGTCAAGATTTTCATAGAATTTTTATTTATTATTACTTTTGGCAATTACATCTTATTTCACTGACAGATGATTTTTTTCCTTCTTTAATTGGAGGGTATGAATAATTTTGAGGATGACTATAGATGAATGAATGAAATAAGCTCAATTCAAATCTGGAACTCAAATCTCATCTTTTTGGGAACTGGGATTTACTGTACTTATTAATGTGTAAAACATGTTAAATATAATTTCACAACCATTTTTTGTTAATGTACTATTATTTTTCATTTAATTTATTTGATATTATCAATTTTTTAAAATCTTTTCCCCCCTTAGCTCAGCTGCAGTGATGTTGTAGTGAATATGTGAAGTCCTCTGTGTGGATGTTGGAAACGGGACTGAATCAAACAGAATGAAGCTCTGCTCACGTCCTCATAGACAACAGTTTTCCTCACGCTGACACACCTTCAGAGGATTTAATAACTAGACAGAGCGAGAACCCTGTTTTCACAGGAAGAAATCAACTTTTGGAGTCTGAAGTCTTCACTCTCACCTGAAGTCTCCTCTCAGCTGAGTTAAAGGATTTAAACGACTTTATTTCAGATATAAACATGTAAGATAAATCCTGGGTGTCTCAGTTAACAGTTTGCTGCTGTGGTTGTCATGGAGACATCTACCAGGGGATCATGTTGCCCTCCCAGTCCAGAAGCATCCCACTATCTTTGTTGCTAAGCGATGAGATCACTCTGAGCATGCCCAGTGCGCTGTCCTGGGTGCTGAGAGGAGCCTGAGGAAGAGAAGAAGAAGAGAAACAAATGTGGTCATGTTGTGTTTTAGTAAAAATCCTTTAAAGGTACAGTATGTAAAAAATCAAAGGTCAATGGCAGAAAAATGTGATATTTAATTCAAAACTGTTTCTACTGATGTGTAACCGCTGCACTAGAATAGCTGTTATGTGTTTATTTTCTTAGAATAATTCATTTATATCTACTTGCTGGGGAGTGCACATATGTAGGCTGCCATATTTGTTCCACCATTTTTACTACGGTGTCCCTGAATGGACAAAACAATGTGAGTGAAGTGAGAACCTCTGAACTTTAAAACTGCTGTACCAGCTTTGTTTAATGGGAGTTAGAGACTGTTTGGGATCAGTAATGCCTTCAAAGACATTAAAAGTAGTTCATCATAGTAAAATCATAGCTGCACCTGAGACCACTGGATCCACTCACAGATGAAAACATCTTCATGTCTGGCAGATATTTGGCCACTAACGGCCACCGTACATTCACAACAGTGCTGGAATATAAAGTCATTTCAAAGAAAACATCTTTTCTTTCAAATACTCATCTTTACCACTAGATGTCAGTAAATTTTACATACTGTACTTTTAAATCAGTGAAGAGAGAAAAACTTGTTTTATTCATTTTTGTCCTCGACTGTTCTGTCATGTACCCCCCCATCTCACCTGCTCCCCCCCCATCTCGGTGCGGACCCAGCCCGGGTGGATGGCTGTCACCAGAATGTTGTTGACCCTGAAGTCCTCAGCTTGGCATCGAGTCAGCATGTTCAGGGCAGCCTGGTGACGGCAGATCAGAGGCACCGTCACCGATCTTTACAGCAGGGGTCGGCAGCTACGTTTGGCCAGGGGCCACATTTTTTCTAGACCAACTGAAGTTACAAGTTACCAAAGTTACAAGTTTATCATGCAAAATTTGTTTTTCCTAAATAAAGGTTTTTCTCATCTAGGCTATACGTTTGTACCACACTTGTATGATACTTTTGCAGAAACGTAACTGAATACACTTATTTGTTTAAAATCTATCGTAGTGCCACACAGAGCGCTCTTTTTTTAAAAACATTTTTTCTTAGAGTACGAGACAATTAAGTTTCTGCTTCAAGCCAGATGGTCTGAAGTCAAGCAGTTGTGCTTTATTTGATCATATTTTGCCAGTTTACGACTTTTGAATAAATGTTTTGAAATCTGTGTGAAACTGATGTTTAGTGGTCGCGGATATTAGTTGCAACGTTAATGATGATGACTTCAAAACAAGTTTGTCTTCAAAGGGAAAATGTGTTTGAAACGTCTAATATTATTCGTAGATGTGTCCAAACACAACTGTTTATTTTTATTTATATGTATTTAACACACTGTTGTGTGCTTTATTGTAGCCTACAGCAGATAGAGGAGAAACTAAGTCCGGGATTAACGGTCTGGCTGCATTTACATGGCAGAGGATGCTGAACTAAACACCGCATACAGCAGCATTTAGTAACAGCAAACCAGTTATTCTCCTCGTCTCTCGCCTGGTCGTTTTGCTCCAGAAGCAACAATTCTGAGTGTTTTGTAACTACGCTGCTCCACATTGTTTAAAATTCCGATTGATCAGCTGTTACACTTAACTGCTTCCAGCTCCAAACGAGGCCGTTAGCTCTCCTCTTTACCCGCCAAGGTGAAGCAGGTGCAGGACTCTGCTGCAGCTAGCAGCTGTGTGCGGTTTAGGGGTGAAGCTTAAAACATTCAGAGTAAAACAGTTTCGTCTCACATCTAACTTCCTCTGCTCCGGACATCTCTCCTCTGCTCTCACCTTCTCCTCCCAGCTTTGACTTGCGCTGCGCGTCTCCGACCTTCTTAAAGGGACAGCGCTGTAAACAGCATCATGTCTGAGTAGTGAGATATAACTGTACAGTCAGTTATTTGTTTCCTCTCTAACTTGTCCTGTCCAGCATCGTAGCAGCAGAATGATAGTCTGGCTGCTTTGTTGTTTGAACAGAAAAGGCAACTTTTTAAGAAAGCCATGATAATCTGGCGGGCCAGATATTATTGACGGCGACCAACTTTGGCCCATGGGCCGCCAGTTGCCAACCACTGCCAGGATCATTTACAGGAACTAACAGGTCCTTTAAACATTTAATATGTGAAGAAAATGGTAAAGCGTATGCACAAAACTCAAGGATGATGACCCAGTGAAGTTATTCAGAGTTGTTGTCTTAAAAACAATCTTGCATCCTGATTTATAGTATAAATCAGACCTGCAGGACAGATGCTGAGGTAATATTCTGGTTTTCTGAGTTCTCCCTGACTTCCTGAACACTACACGTAGGCAGAATTTGGTAAATCAGTACCTTACTGGTCCTGTAAGGGTACATCTGTGCCATTGAAAAGGTCTCAGGACACTTCTCTATGGATGAGATGATGGTGGAGAGGTTGATGATGGCTGACCTCCTGCAGGACATTTTACCACCTGACAGACAGAAAAACAGACCTGCAACATGACTAGGGTTGGGCATCGTTTAAATTTTAATGATTCCGGTTCCAATTCGATTCCCTTCTTTCGATTCCGGTTCCTAAAGATTCCCGATTTTGATTCTTTTAAGGGGCAGGTAAAAAAAAAAGTTTATGTTTTCTTTTTTGTTGACAACTAAATCAAATAACAGACATAGACATTATTATAGTAAACTCCAGCTCTATTTATGTTCATACCAAAAGCAGTTATTTGCATTTCAACAAAAAAAAAAAATGTAGAAAAAGAAATAAAATTATCCTTGGCCAAATTATCCCTGAATGAGAAGAAGCAGCACTGAAGCAGAGACAAAGAAGCGACCAATCAGCCATGAAGCCGAGATGAAGCAGAGACGAAGCAGCCACGAAGCAGAGATGAAGCAGCACTGAAGCACCGATGAAGCAGAGATAAAGCGGAGACAAAGCAGCCATGAAGCCGAGATGAAGCAGCGACGGAGTAGTACCGAAGCAACAATGAAGCAGAGATGAAGCAACCACGAAGCACAGACGAAGCAGTGACGAAGCAGCGATGAAGCAACGATGAAGCCGAGACGAAGCAGTCGGGAAGCAACCGTGAAGCAAAGACAAAGCAGCTGCGAAGCAGAGGCGGAAGCAGAGACGAAGCAGCAACGAAGCAGCAAAGAAGCAACGACGAAGCAACGATGAAGCTGAGATGAAGCAGCAACTGTGAAGCAAAGACAAAGCAGCCGCAAAGCAGAGACGGAAGCAGAGACGAAGAAAAAGAAAAGAAAGAAAAGAGGGAGAGGGGAAGAGAAGAAGGGAAGAGGGAAGAGGGGGGAAGAAAAAAAAAAAAGAAGAAGAAGGAAAGAAAAAAAAAGAAGCAGAGACGGAAGCCGAGACGAAGCAGACACGAAGCAGCCACGAAGCAAAGACAAAGCAGTGACGAAGCAGAGGGGAAGCATCGGCGAAGCAAGGACGAAGCAGCCGCGAAGCAGAGGCGGAGGAAGAGACGAAGCAGCTACGAAGCAGCAACGAAGCAACGATGAAGCTGAGATGAAGCAGCAACCGTGAAGCAAAGACAAAGCAGCCGCAAAGCAGAGACGGAAGCCGAGACGAAGCAGACACGAAGCAGACACGAAGCAGCTACGAAGCAAAGACAAAGCAGTGAAGAAGCAGAGGGGAAGCATCGGCGAAGCAAGGAGAAGGGGGGGGGGGGAAGAGGGGAGAGAGGAGAGGAAGGAAGGACTGAGAGAAGCAGCCGCGAAGCAGAGGCGGAGGAAGAGACGAAGCAGAGATGAAGCAGCCACATATAAACTCCTAGAAATAAGGTCCAGGTTGAACAAAAAGAGAGTTATCCTTCAAAACTAGAGATGTCGGATATTATTGGCAGATATTTGCATTAAAATGTAATATCAGAAATGATCTGTATGTTTTTTTTTTTTTACTTTTTTTAATGACACAACAAAACCTCATGGCCACACATTACAAATGCATGAAGAACTTACACAACATCAGCATGTTGTTGTTAAAGGAATAGTACACCTACAGAATGATGTGCTTTCATTTTCTACTCACGCTCATGCTGAGCAAGACTCTGGAGCACTTTTTTAAAATATCAAATGCAGCCAGAGATCCAGGGGGTTTTCGTTTCCCCCCAACTTTCACATAATGGAGTTCACTGGCACTCAACACAAAAAGGTCCATAAAAGTCCACAAAAACTTGTCAATATTCCTCCATACTGCTCGTCCAATGTAATCCAAGTGTCCTGAGTGGGTAGCGTCCATAATTTACTGGAAACCATCATTTAGTATATTTTTATAGCTTAAACAGTACTACATATAGCCGCCGGAAAGCATGTCTATGAAAGTTTATGACACTACAGAAGCTGCGACGTTCAGTGCCTACTCTGCCGATAATGCTTGGATTACATTTGACGAGCAGTATGGAGGAATACTGACAAGTTTTTCTAAACTTTTATGAACCTTTTTGTTTCAGGCACCAGTGAACTCCATTATATGAAAGTCGGTGGATAACGAACCCCCCCCCAGAACTGGTGACAGTTTAAGCCCATACGATTGGCTGTTTACTTTGAGCAGCTGCAGAAAAAAAAGAAGATGCTCCTCTGTTTTTTTTTTTCCCACAAGGCTGCATATTTAAATAAATAAATAAACAAGCAGTTCTGGACATCAGAACTGAGGTTATTTTGGGCGAACCCTGCATATGGAACTATAGATCATGATGAGATATGAAGCAACAACTGTTCACAGACATACTACGTTGTCTCTTGTCATCCTCTCCAATGACTCCATCCAACATTAAAAGTATGAGATACCACAAGAGTAACATATACTTACTGTTGTCTTTGTCTCCGCATCTCTCGGCTGCTTTCTGCAGGGATGGAAGAAACATCTGAAAAGATAAAGATCATCGTTCATTTTCAATACTTTCAGAACTGCACTCATTTGTTTTTTTAGGGGTAAAAGAAAAAAAATTGAAAGAAAAAAGGAGAAAGGTTTTTTAAATGACTGCGCGCCCACACACACACACACACACACACACACAAACACACGCACACTTGTCCATGATGTAAACATGTACTAAATATATGTATTTTATATATATATATATGTATATACCTATATGTGTATACAGTCATCCTCAAAATTATTCATACCCTCCAATTAAAGCAAAAGCTAGACTCACAATAGTTATTCAAATAATAAGAAATTAAAGAAACTAATAATAAATAAAGATTTATAAAATTATGATTTAGTGAAATAAAATATTGCTTTTGAATTGTGATTGGAAAGAATAATTAAAGAAAACAAAAAAGAAAACTGTCCCAGACATGTAAGAGCACCTTTTCCATAAACAGTGGACCAACATACCTGTCAAAAGGTGCAGACGTCTGATTGGTTGTTGCAGAAAACACCTGATTGCAGTGATTGTCTCAAAGTGTCGCTCAAAGATAATTTAGCTTCGGAACCCCATCATGCTTGCTTACTTGTTTTACTTTTGTGTGTTTGTTTTTATTATTTCTTTCAAACCACAAATCAAAATCACTGTCATGATTTTCATAGAAATTTTATTCATTATGACTTTTGTCAATTTCATCTTACTTCACCGGTAGCTGATTTTTTTTTCCTTCTTTAATTTTGAATAATTTTGAGGATGACATATATATATATATATATATATGGTACATATATATATATATATATATACATATATATACCTGGAACCAATGCCTTCAGTGTGTTTGCAATAATAAGGTTGCGTAGGTCTTTAGGCAGCTCTTTGCTTTTACCCATCATGCAATGCTTCTTGTCTGACACCTTGGTGATAAGAAACCTTTTTAAAGGCACCAATCAGGACTAAACCAGCTGATATTACTTTGCACTGATAGGAGACAGGATTTCTTACATATTGACAGATTCCAGCTGCTTTCTTGGCTTTCCATATATTTTTGTCCTCCATTTTTTCATGTGTTCAATACTTATTCCCTGTGTCTTTTCACTTTATTACACATAATTTATGGAAATAAATGTTAGGATTTCTTTGTATGTGTGCATTACTTGGGTTGTTGCCGACATCTGGTGAAAATTTAATGCCAACAGCTCAATTAGAAATATATTTTCTGAGAAAAATGTTGACGTGTTCAATACTTTCGTGGGGGGAAGTATTGAACACGTACTGTGTATATAAATGTATGTATGTATATAGACATATATATATGTATATATATATATACATATGTGTGTGTGTGTGTGTGTGTGTGTGTGTGTGTGTAGCGTGTCACTTAAGTATCGAACCAACCCGAACCGTGCACGCCTGCAACAATGCAAAAAATTCACGGTGCATTCTAAACACAGATCCACTGAGTTTTCCACACAGAGCACATCATCAGAACAGACATTGACAAAATGAATTAAAAATTCTGAATTGTTCGATATTCGATACATGGTGATCACGGTTCAGTATACACCTGCATTGAATGGTTCGATACGAATACATGTATTGTTGCACCCCATATATATATATATATATGTATATGTATATACATATACATATATATATATATATATATATATATATATACTGTATATATATGGTCCTGTGCAGTTTAGCCAGGTTTTGGTGAGAATATGCTTGCATTGTTCGTACAGCTCTGTCAGCAGTGTTTGAACCGTTGCTCTCCTTTTGCCCTTAGCTTCGCTCATTTTATCATCTCTTCATTCCTTCTGTTATCCGGGCTGGTAAAAAATCCCGTCCCATCCTGATTCCAGCCAGACTATGCAAGGTCAGTCTGGATTAAATGAGGCTGTTCGTGGGACGATTTGGAGCCAATTTGAGTCAAACGTTTTCATTCTTGAGCGACTTTCACTGCAGCCTTTCCAGAGCTGCTTTTCCCCCGGGCCAGGTCTCCTGCAGGACCCCCGGGGGTTCACCTCTGTTGCCAGGAAGACTTGAATCTGTGTCCTCCAGCCAGATTGTGAATTATGTTGCACATTTACTGACTTCACACATTAACAACATTCAATTTCTTTGTAAATGTAAATTAGTGCAAGCAAAGAGAAGGCTATTAAGAAAAATTGGAAAAGTTTCATGATTTAGCCTTTTGTGTTTGTTTGTTGCAGATATGATAAAATCTGCCATATTATTATCTTACCGTGTTATTAACATGATTAGACCTTGTGACTCCACATTTTGGTGGTTAGTTAACAGACGTCTGTACACTGTCATCTAATCTTACAACTGCAGGGGGCGCCATCAAGCAACAAATCTCTGATTAGGTTTCAGGTCGCCCCTGCAGGTCTATTCTAAGTTTTATGGTTGACATTTATGTTGTATGAGGAGTTTATCTGCAGTTCTAACAGAACCAGTCTGGGTGACAGAACACAGACACACTGGGTGATTTATTTATCAGGTGAACTTTAACTATACCACAGATATGACTAAATATGAGGACACATTCCAGGTTAATAATTCAACATTTGGCCTGTAACCAAGCAGATTAGAATACCACAAAAGAAGCATTTGCCTTTACAAGTAAACTTCTGGTGACCAAGGTTATTATAGTTTACTTAAACTAATGAAAAAACTAAAATTAAAATTGAAAAATCTTTTTTTTACTGGAATAAAAATAAAAATGACAGTTCTAAAAAAAACAAAAAAAAACCTATACCTAACTGAAACTGTGTCTTTACAAAACTAACTAAAACTAATTAAAATTATTCAAAAACATCCTCAGTTTTAGTTTTTGTAAATTTATTTAATACATAAGCCTTTGGAGTTGATATGAGAACGACTTTTATTTAATCCATTTACTTTGCTCTACCGGTTTTACTCTGAGTGGCTTTCTGATGATTTTGAATGTCACACCAGACAAATACCTGTGATTTGTGGTGGAAATATACCCCAAAAACTAAAACTAACACTGAAACTAATAAAAACTGAACTAAAACTAAGCATTTTCCAAAAATAAAAATGAATAAAAACTAGCAAACCTGCTCAAAAAACTAACTAAAACTAACTGAATTGAAAAAGAAAAAGTCAAAACTGAATAAAAATAAGGAAACTAACTAAATATACAAAACTATCATAACTTTGATCGTGACACTTAAAACTAGATCCAGCTGATATCAGCTGTGACAGCTTTAACAGAATACAACATTTCATTGAAGTCACATTTCAAACACACAAACTGAGATCAGTTAACCAACACAGAGATATTATTGGAAATGCATTCACCACCGTGGATCATATTTCACACAGAAGCACACAGACGATCAGGCTGGATGTTTCCATGAAGACCTGAGGCCTCATTTATAAAACTGTGCGTAGGATCTTTACTAAAATTGTACTTACGCCCAAAACCTAAAGTTTGCGTACTCCAAAAAATATTCAGATGTATAAAACCGGGCATACGCACAGATTCAAGACATTTCCCCTTTATGAATCACACTCTTCCTGGAAGTTTGCGCAGGTGACTTTGGCCCATTTGCCGCCCCCCTACACGCCCACATTCTACCATAAATGGTCAATGCAAAGCACCTCATGGATGTCTCTGCATATAAATGAGCCAGCCGAACCGAGGCATTTGAAGCTTCATCCTGGCGACCAAAAAGACAATAAAACATAATTTCACAGAGACGGAAGTGGAGGTGCTTGTTGGTGAGTTGGAGCCTCACAAAATCATTTTATTTGGGCGTCACAGGAAACACAGATGAACTAAAGTCTGCTGATGGCAGCAGGTTGTTGTGGCGGTGATGATGTAACAGAGGTCTGTTCCAGGAGTCGCTGTGGAGGAAATGCCTTGTCAGAGCGACTGTGTGCAGAACACAGAACCCCCCCTCCTGCATCTAAACACCTCAGCCAGTCTTTGGTGAGGTTGATGGCTCCGCAGCGGATCGCGCTGTGGTCAGCGCCGCTGATGCGTCGGGGTGGGCTCGGTCGCTCTATCTGGGTCCAGTTTGTAGAGAAAAGTGCTGAAAAAGTAAATCTGCTTATTTGCCAGTCATCATCATCATCATCATCATCATCACTGGGCCAGGAAATCCTGGTGAATCCCTGAAAACGCATTCTTCTAATTCTCCCATCTGCAGGTTCTCCAGCAGCACCGATGCATCCATGCGCAGCATTACGCACGAGTGTCTCCGGTATTAATATGCTCGGATCAGTCAGTCTGACTGCAGCACTCCTTGTCAGAATCTGTGTGTTAATGCCATAAATAAATCACCCTGATGATGATTGGGTAGAGGAAGATGATGGTGAGAGAAAACTTGATGAAATGTTGATTTAACATACAAGTTTGCTTACGGACCTTTTTATTTATTTGAAAGGGTCTCATAGTTTCAGTTAAACTGTGCAGCAGAAATAACGCTGCTGGTTTGAATCCTGTAAAGTCATCAATGATAATAATTTGATATTAAGGGGGAATTAAATGTTTGAGAGTGACAGGACATACGGAGAGCCTGCACGGGGCTTCATCCCCACCCAGAGGAAAATTTTTCTTCTCAAAGTTTTCTCTTTTGCATCCCAGGAGACAAAAAGCAGATCTCATCCCAGCCTCATTCAGGTTTCAAATCGTTCTCATTCATGTCTCTTTTGTTTCTACTAAAACTCACTTATTTGAGACTTAATGCAGACATCCTGAGAATTATTTGAGAAGTGATTGAGATCTCCTTTGGAACTGGAAGTGAGACTACATTGAGATTTTGTGAAACTTTTCTATCTGGAGACGAGGTTGAGAAACAGGAGAAATGAGCCGTTCTTATTCAGCTCTCACGTGAATCTCACATTTGTCTAAAAGTAAATGAGACCTTTGAGATAATTTTTCCAAAATTATTTTCCTCTGGGTGTCTCCAGAATGTGCATAAGCAAGGTCTGTAGTTTGCTTAAAGTTAGGCACATTCCTAAGCTAGTTTTTTTTCTATAAATCCCAACTCTTGCGTGAGAAGTTGCTTACGCAATTCCTAGCCCGGTTTTGTGCGTAAGCAAGCTTTTGAAATGAGGGCCCTGCTCACTCAACAAACTTCTACATCCAGTCAAACAGGAACAGAAACTAACCTGCTCAGGTACACGCTCATTTTAAGGCTCTAGCTCAACCAAACATATACTGTAACTTCTGTAAACATCAAGCAGACACCTGCAGCAGAAAACCTGTCATAGTCATGGTCCACATTTCTGCCATGCCCGTGTAACCACCCGGGGATCAGCATAACAGCTTCCCTTGTTCCCTCCACGTATTCACAGAACAAAACAGGACAGACTCACCTTTGAGAGGAGGAAGGGTCCAACAACGTTGGTTTCATACACCTCCATCATGTCCTGTTTCCCGGTGTCCACCAGTGTTCCCGGTGCAGCTGGTTTGTTAATGGCAGCATTGTTGATGAGGAGATTCAGACCAGCAGGGCCGACACGCTGGCTCACAGCCTGGACAGCAGCTGAGACGCTGCCCTCATCCGCCACATCTGGAGGACGACATTTATGTGGATACATCAATGCTAAACTTCTCTAGCCTCCAAGTTTCTCTTCTTGGTCATAGAGGTTTGTATTTGTGTCTTTTCATCTGATTTGCAACAAAGGTATGACAGTTTGGGACAGAGGAGCCGAGCTGGCAGGTGCCCAGAGACTGCTGGTTGAAATCTGCAGGTTGTTTTGTCTGACTCCAGCAGAATGAAAGATCTTTATCACTCTCCGATTCCATCATGTCTGGCCTTTCAGAGGCAAATCTGGTGACCTGTCGTATTACTTTTGGCATTTTCCAGTGAAACTGTTGCAGTGGAGGCGTGAAGTTGCATATTTCGGGTCCTAATGTTCGGAGGGTGACTGTACGCTGGTTTTAAAAGAGAAGAAACTGATGTTCATAACTGAAAACTGCCACATGTTGGACAGTAGTGTCCCACAATCATTTTAATTATGGCCTCATTCGCCAGCATCCTCTTCAAAAATCTGTTACTAAGTTGTACTTATGAAGTTTTCTTTAGAAAAACCCTCCTTCTGATTCACAGACATACAGTGCAGTATTGTTCATATTTTTCCTTTCTGATCAAATACCAAAATCCCCTGAGTTGAAAGGACAGATCATACTGCAAAAACTCAAATCTTACCAAGTATATTTTTCTCATTTCTAATTAAAATATCTCATCACATTCAATGTAAGACACAATTACTTAAAGAGAAACATTTCAGTGAGATAAAGGATCTTGTTTTAAAAGTGCCATGACATCAAATTTCACTTTTCTGGGGTTTTGGGTGTATAATATGATCTGTTGTGCACTGATGAGGCCATGTGAATGTCCAGAGTGAGAATCAAAGTTCCTGTTTATGGTCTGTCAGCTTTGTCTCTGCTCAGAAATAGTTGAATCAGACAGCAGGCTATCATTCTACGTAGTTCTATCATTCCATGTAACTCAATTGCTCCAATAAGAGCGCACTATCAAGTAAACAGCCCCCCCCCCCCCCTCTTTCTCCTAACGGTCTATGCACCGTTTGCTTCGCTCCCCCGCTCCCCCCTCCCTATCTGATTCAGCTGCATGTGTGTAGCTGAGTAGTAACTGCTGAGCAGTCAGGTCTGGGTTTTCAAACAAATGGATTTAAAAGAAAACTTCTGCAGCAACACTGAGGGAGGGGGCCACAACCTTGTCATTACCTGTAAGTTATTTATTTTCTAAATGCTGTCTTGTCTGATAAACGTAGCTCACTGTCTGAAGTGCCCATGTTGCTAGCAGTTAGCCTTTAGCAAAGTCCGACCGCAGCTTGACCTAGATTCTCCAAATAAGGTCATAGCCAAATAAGGTGTAGCCAATCAAAATGAAGTCAACGTGGTCTCCAGGTAAAACTCCATATCATCACCGGACCCAACTGTATAACTGAGGAAGGGAGGTCTGGCGCTTCAAAATAATCCCTGCTGTAAAAAAATGTGTTTTTTTTCTTTGGAGTATTTACATATACAGTAATGCCAACAACATAAATTAGTTTTTACTGCTATGTCATCACTCGTTTAAAGAATAGCTTTCCTTATTTCAACCTGGCCCTTATTTCTAGGAGTTTATACGTGCATTTACTCACCAGTAAAATTTCTGCATCACTCTGAGTCCTTCGGAAGATTTTATGTTGAGTTGCCCTTCGGTGTGCATTGATATAACGGGAGAGGCAGGGCAGCCTCTCTATAATGCATTATCTGCAGCACAACTCCTTCATTTCATCAATACAGATCTGGGCATGAAAAAGTTCCTCCTTTTTCTGCCAGAAGTGGTGCACTAATAGTGCACCATTACTGCACTATCACTGGCTGAACAATTTGTCCTGCAAATACGCCATCACGTACGGTGTCCAAACTTGGCGTGTGGAAACATCCTTGTCCATTTATGCTCTGAAATTGTTTCTCCTGGGCACACAGGTGTTTCTCTGTGCGATTGAATTAGCAGACAAGTCGCTGGTAAGTGGCTGACAGTCGGCTGAAAGGGGAACATTTTCATGCCCAGATCTGTACTTTTAGGAGAATGAACAGACAAACAAACAAGTGCTATTGTCCCGTGAGTTCAAAATTAAGTCTCCGTTAGTTATTGGGAGGTTTTCTCAACACTTTACGGGCTGCGCGCAGGGGCGCACTGCAGTACAGCTGGTGCCCATCCAGACTTCTCAGCTCTGCTTTGTTATCTCCACTTACTAATCTGTACATACTTGGATTTATGCCTCTTTAGGGGAGGTTTGGGACCATTTCTGTCTTAATTATTTAGTTTTAATACTTCTTTACAATGTTAGCTACAGGCTAGCGGCTAGCTGAGTGTCTTCTTCTGCTTGTTTGTTGAACTCTGACAAATTACCACCACCAGGTGGGGGAGGCTACATTGCAACTCATCCAGTCATAAATAACCATATACGGTCCATGTGGAAAAGGACAGCTTCCTGTAGAAGCTGCCTTTCCAATCCAGTCTGTTGTCCAGCTGGACTCCAGGTATCTTGCTCCTCCACCACCTCCACCTCTTTCCCCACCACCTCCGGCTCCTTCTCAAGGATGGAAACAGTGCTTTGTTTACTCGTAAAGTCAACAATCATCTCTTGTTGTGTTCGTGTTGAAGATGAGGTGATTGTTTCTGCACCAACTCACCAACTGACTGACCAGTTCTCTGTTCTCAGCTTCCAGTCCATCACTGATACCCACAACTGCAGTCATCAGAGTATTTCTGCAGACTCATCAGAGTACTTCTGCAGTCATCAGAATATTTCTGCACACACATCAGAGTACTTCTGCAGTCATCAGAATATTTCTGCAGACACATCAGAGTACTTCTGCAGTCATCAGAATATTTCTGCAGACACATCAGAGTATTTCTGCAGTCATAAGAGTATTTCTGCAGACTCATCAGAGTATTTCTGCAGACACATCAGAGTATTTCTGCAGTGATCAAAGTATCATCGCACCAGGGAAAGACTCGGCAGTTACGTAACCAACACTAGGAGTCGCACCAGAGAAGGGCTCGGCAGTCACATACCCACCACTAGGAGTCGCATCAGAGAGGGACTCGACAGTCACGTAACCAACACTAGGAGTTTCACCACAGAGGGACTCGACAGTCACGTAACCAACACTAGGAGTTTCACCACAGAGGGACTCGACACTCACGTAACCAACACTAGGAGTCGCACCAGGGAAGGACTTGGCAGTCACGTAACCAACACTAGGAGGTTCACCAGAGAGGGACTCAACACTCACATAACCAACACTAGGAGTGGCACCAGAGAAGGACTCGGCAGTCACGTAACCACCACTAGGAGTCGCACCAGAGAAGGGCTCGGCAGTCACATACCCACCACTAGGAGTCGCACCAGAGAGGGACTCGACAGTCACGTAACCAACACTAGGAGTTGCACCAGAGAAGGACTTGGCAGTCACGTAACCACCACTAGGAGTCGCACCAGAGAAGGACTTGACAGTCACGTAACCAACACTAGGAGTCGCACCAGAGAAGGACTTGGCAGTCACGTTACCAACACTATGAGTCGCACCAGAGAGGGACTTGACACTCATGTAACCAAACCTAGGAGTGGCACCAGAGAAGGACTTGGCAGACACGTAACCAACACTAGGATTGGCACCAGAGAAGGACTCTGCAGTCACATAACCACCACCACTAGGAGTTGCACTAGAGAAGGACTCGGCAGTCACGTAACCGACACTAGGAGTCGCACCAGAGAAGGACTTGGCAGTCACATAACCACCACTAGGAGTCGCACCAGGGAAGGACTCGGCAGTCACGTAACCAACAGTAGGAGTGGCACCAGGGAAGGACTTGGCAGTCACGTAACCAACAGTAGGAGTTGCACCAGGGAAGGACTTGACAGTCACGCAACCACCACTAGGAGTGGCACCAGAGAAGGACTCGGCAGTCAGGTAACCACCACTAGGAGTTGCACAAGAGAAGGACTTGGCAGTCACGTAATCACCACCAGGAGTTTCTTTTGGATGCTTTTTAAGTAAAAACATAAACATAGGTTGTATTTTGGTGCCTGCACAAATGAGGATGATCAAGATATAGATCATCCTGTCTGTTACTTTTCAAAGAAGTTTAACAGGCATCAGGTTCATTACAGCACCATTGAAAAGGAAGCTCTTGCGTTTCTATTTGCTTTGCAGAACTATGTCGGATCAAGTGTTGAGCCTGTTCATGTGTATACAGATCATGACCCACTTGTGTTCCTTTCCCAAATGCGCAATTCCAACCAACGATTGATGCGCTGGTCTTTGCTGCTGCAAGATTTTACCTTGCAGATTAACTACAAAAAGGGTAAGGATAATGTCTTGACTGACGCTTTGTCTAGAGCTTTGTAACTTTCTCACTTGAATTAAACATTTAGAGGGGTGTTTAATTCTTGGGAAAGGGGGTGTTACAACTGGAGTCGCAAGAGTGTTCTGATTATGTAAATTTGAGTGTGCAGGTGCTTGTCGATGATTGGATGCTGGAGGTTGGCGCGTCGACAGATTGGTGGCTCAACTGGCGGCGAATCCATAAAAGAGGCTGCAGCAGATCCTCCCCCCATTCATTCTCATCTCACCCCAACCCAGCCACATCGTGCTGTTGAGTGAACCATTATTGAGGAGTTTGTAGGAGTGAACTGCTGTTTATTTTACTCTGTTTTCTCCTGTTTATTTTAGTTAGGGAGGTAAGTTTTTGTCATTTGGTTTCATTTGTGTTTGGACTGGTAAGTTTTGGTAAACAAGGTGGTTTTGTTTTGTTTGTTGTTTTCGGCATTAGTTCACTCTGACGATAACCACTCTTCTCCTACAGCTGTTACCCTTACTCAAGAAAAACTAAGTTTTTAATAATAAAAATCACATAATATGCTGAAAACTGTGTGCTGTGGCTGCTTGAGGTCTGACGAGGTTGGATCTTTCATGGTGCGATCTGGCCACCCCTAGATGGGTCGTAACACCCTATAGCAGTGATTCCCAACCCTGGTCCTCACGGCACGCTATCCTGAAGACTTTCCTTTTTGCCCTGCTAGTACACAGCTGATTCAGATTGAATGGATCTGTGACAAGCTCTGCGCCAGTCTGCTCCTGACCCATTCATATGAGTCAGCTGTGTTTTAACAGGGCAACATGGAAAGTCTTCAGGATAGTGTGCCTTGAGGACCAGGGTTGGGAATCACTGCCCTATAGTATGTATGACTTTAGAGGACAGGTAGTTTTTACGTGTATAATTTAATTGATGTGCTTTTTTTTCAAACTTGAAAAGTATAAAAACCATCCTGTACTTTTTTCTACAATGTAATATTTTCACAACAAAGATCAAGAAACCCCCACCCCTCAGAAATGGTTTGATCCCGCCCACCTGCCTCTGGCCGTAGAATCAACTCCACCACACATCCCTCACGTCGCTCTGCCGGAGCTGACGGTCCAACCTTTCCCTGCAATCATCCTCAAGCTTTGTTTTGAGCTGTTTTAATCTGTTTACTTCAATAACAGCGTGTCTCCATCCCTGTCTCTGTCCCTGAAGGCACCTCACTGTTTTTGTTGGAACGATGCTGTCCACACACAAGTTTATATAATCTGTCACACACTTAGTCATGGTGTTGATGTCGTCTCCGTGAGATCCACAGAGGACATTCCAGTCTCAGAGCTCTCAGAGCATCTTCAGCATCAGCAGACCAGGTTTTGACTGAGTGCTGCTATTTATTTTTACTGATTTATTTTATTGATTAATTTGCTTTTGCACCTACTTAATTATGTATTTTTACATTGATTTTTTTTTTATTCATCTTTATGTATTGTTATATGATGCATAATTAGAATTTCTTTTATTCCATTTTTTCCCTAGTGTGAACGAGATGAAATATTGCGTGTTGTGCTGAGCTTGCATGTTGCTGTTAGGCTGCTTCTCTGTAGTCCAGCCGGAAACAGAATGAATGTTTGTCTACATAATGAGCTTTGGTGACTCAGCCTGTGTGCAAGCATGCAGTGGGTATGGAAAGTATTCAGACCCCTTTAAACTTTTCACTCTTTGTTTTATTGCAGCTATTTGCCAAAATATGAAAAGTTCATTTTATTTCTCATTAATGTCACTCAGCACCCCATCTTGACAGAAAAAAACACAAATGTAGAAATTTTTGCAAATGTATTAAAAAAGAAAAACTGAAATATCACATGGTCATAAGTATTCAGACCCTTTGCTCAGTTCTGAGTAGAAGCACCTTCTGAGCTCGTACAGCCATGAGTCTTCTTGGGAATGATGCAACAAGTGTTCCACACCTGGATTTGGGATCTTCTGCATTCTTCCTTGCAGATCCTCTCCAGTTCTGTCAGGTTGGATGGTGAACAGTGGTGGACAGCCATTTTCAGGTCTCTCCAGAGATGCTCAGTTGGGGTTAAGTCAGGGTTCTGGCTGGGCAAGTCCAGAATGGTCCCAGAGTTGTTCTGAAGCCGCTCCTTTGTTATTTCAGCTGTGTGCTGAGGGTCATTGTCTTGTTGGAAGGTGAACCTTCGGCCCAGTCTGAGGTCCTGAGCACTCTGGGGGAGGTTTTCTTCCAGGATCTCTCTGTACTTGGCCGCATTCATCTTTCCTTCAACTGCGACCAGTCGTCCTGTCCCTGCAGCTGAAAAACACCCCCATATCATGATGCTGCCACCACCGTGTTTCACTATTGGGATGGTACAGATGCGGGCATGAAAAAGTTCCTCCTTTTTTTGCCAGAAGTGGTGCAGTAATAGTGCACTATTACTGCACTATCACTGGCTGAACGATTTGTCCCGTGAACACGACATCACGCACGGTGTCCAAACTTCAAAACATCCTTGTTCCGGGCATTCATTTATGCTCTGAAATCGTTTCCTCTGGGTACACAGGCATTTCTCTGTGCAATTGAATTCGCAGACAAGTCTCTGGTAAGTAGCTGGCAGTTGGCAGAAAGGGGAACTTTTTCATGCCCGCATCTGTATTGGGCAGGTGATGAGCAGTGCCTGGTTTTCTCCACACATACCGCTTAGAATTAACTCCAAAAAGTTCAATCTTGGTCTCAACGGACCAGAGAATCTTTTTTCTCGCAGTCTGGGAGTCCTTCATATGTTTTTTTGGCAAAATCTATGTGGGCTTTCATATTTTTTGCACTGAGGAGAGGCTTCCGTCGAGAAGGGTCGGCTGTGGCCTGGGCATTCCCGTCATGCTACCAAGAACGCCAATGGGCATTCCTTATGGCGTTTCATTGACCAATCGTAAAGTGTTTCGCAGGGGACGCTGGAAACGCTGCCATTTTATTCAAAACATGTTCCACGCTGACCTCTGCCTCCCAGAGAAAACACGATTACTAAGTGAGAGGTTATGTCAGTAAGTTGATTATTATTTGACATGTGTAACTCTTGTGTTGTCTTTATTGTATCCAAATCTGATGTTAACAATAGTGACAATCTTGTCTGAAGAGCAACTAAACAATATAAAACATTAACAACCAAATAACAAAGCCCACTTGGTTATAGGCCTAACGTTACAAGCAGGGTTGAAATTAACCAGCGCCAGGCGCCAAATGCGAGTAATTTTTCTGTTTGGCGAGTAAATCTGAGGGCTATCCGCCACATGGCGGGTAAATATTTGTTCCAAATTAGTCATGTTTTTAAATCTTCATATTGTGGATTTCTTCTTCATGCTGCTCTGGTGTCTGCAGGTATGAACATTGCGTACGTACAAACTGACAGACACAAACACGCTCTTATGACACGAGAAGACGAGCCACTACGTTACTTCCATTTACTAACAACTAGCGTTTAGCTCAGGCTGATTAAGTAGTGCGAAGACGAGTTTTAGCAGGAGACAGTCAGCGTTCCAAATGACAGCGCAGTGAACGGGAAGATAAATCAGCAGGACTTCAAGCCAACCAGAAAGTTCAGTGGCGCCTTGGAGGCGTCGTAAGACACCAGCTGTATTATGACAGGGTCCGCTCCATTTACTGCCCGGTTGACTGAGTGGCGAGTCGGGCGGGAGGAGTTTCCACACTGATCCGCTCAGAACCGACGGCGTGCTGTTACAACACAATACCTGACGTTGATGTGGACTTTATGTTCGCTAGATAATTGAAATAACTCCTCAAATAACCCAGGCTGAAATTATGGTCTGTTCAGCGGCTCTAAGCAGCAAATTCATGTCCCACTCCACCTCCTTTATACTGGATTGTCCCTGTTTGTTAATTAAGAGACCTCCAACAGTCACTATTGCACTTAGCAGACGACAGTCTGAAACAGATGGGTGCAAACTTATCACTTTATGAACTTTTATTATTATTATTTTCATTATTATTATTATTATTATCTTCGCTTTGAATTATCCATCCAAGCACTGGAGCTTGGATGTGAGGAGAGCAGAGAGTGAGGAGTCTGAATAGGAGGTTTAAATGAATAAATTCAGAAATGACCAATTTATTAAATACAAATATTTTTTTTTTGTTCCTGTTGTTTTAATATTGCTGTAATCTCCTATCAATTTACGTTCAACATAATACCGTATTATAGAAATAACGTGCCCGAAGGAATATTTGTGTGAAATAGTTTGATATTTTGGCCGGTAAAAAAAATATACTTGGCCGGTTGATTTTTTTCATCTACTGGCCAAGTTGGCCAGTGAGTCAAAAAGTTAATTTCGGACACTGTTTACAAGTCGTCGCTACAAACTTTAGCTGATAACTACAAATAACCGCGTTGCTTACGGACCAACAACATTAAGACATTAGCTGCTCCTGAGACAAGCTTGTCGCTGTTATTAATATCAGATTTGGATACAATAAAGACAACACAAGAGTTATACAGTGACACATTGTCAAATAATAATCATCAATAATCAACTTACTGACATAACTTCTCACTGGGTGCAACTATCCGTTCATTTTGCTACTTTTTTTTAGCCTACTAATGGTACGTTAGCTCTATGCTGTGAACTCCATCCTAGCTCTTGTAATCATAATGCTCTCGTTTTACACATAAAACATGAATAAAATGTAAGCTTATTAAGATTTATTGACGTTCATTTAGCTACTTGCTTAGCTTACTCATGGTAGCTCTATACTGCCTGTCATATACTCTGACTACAAGACAACTGTTTTTTAAACTTTTGAGAAAAAAAATGGTTAGCGGACACTGCTATCTAGCTAGTGGATGTTGCTATGTTTAACCCAGATAGTAACCCGGATGTTGTTGGCAAGCATGGGGAGGCCCACATGAATAAGAAAGGGGCGTTCCAGACTCTGAACCGGGAACACCCGTCACAACAGGAACGCCCATTTGTGTCCGAAGCATATTGCTTCTGTCGGGTCACTCTGCCATAAAGCCCCGACTGGTGGAGGCTGCAGTGATAGTTGACTTTGTGGAACTTTCTCCATCTCCCTACTGCATCTCTGGAGCTCAGCCACAGTGATCTTTGGCTTCTTCTTTACCTCTCTCACCAAGACTCTTCTCCCACAATTGCTCAGTTTGGATGGACGGCCGGGTCTAGGAAGAGTTCTGGTCGTCCCAGACTTCTTCCATTTAAGGACTATGGAGGCCACCGTGCTCTTAGGAACCTTTAATGCTGCAGCAAATCTTTTGTAGCCTTGTCCAGATCTGTGCCTCGGCACAATTCTGTCTCTGAGCTCCTTGGACAGTTCCTTCCACCTCATGATCCTCATTTACTCTGACATGCACTGTGAGCTGGAAGGTCTTATATAGGCAGGTGTGTGCCTTTCCTAATTAAGTCCAATCAATTTAATTATACACAGCTGGATTGCAATGAAGGAGTAGAACCATCTCAAGGAGGATCAGAAGAAATGGACAGCCTGTGAGTTAAATATGAGTGTCACTGCAAAGGGCCTGAATACTTATGACCATGTGATATTTCAGTTTTTCATTTTTAACTCACTGGCTGCCAGTCACATGTAAACACGTTAATTCAAATCCAAACGTTAACTGCCAATCACAGGTTTACACCTTAATTGGGTTTTAATTGGGGGAGCTATTTTAAATCTCTGGCAGAGCTTGTCAGAGGGAACCAAGTGTTGATCGTCCTTATTTCTGTAGTTTTCACCTCATCCGGCAGATGGCGGTGTCAGACAAGCTTGAAAAATCTACCAGGAAGTGGTGCTGTGCTGCTATGGTGATGTGAATCAACGCAGGAAGTCTGCTCGATTCTGTCGCGGGGGGGAGAGAACATGGCGACCGCTCGTAATTGAAGCAGATGAGGTGGCGGTCGTGAGAGGAAAGTTTGTGGAAAAAGTGATCGGTGACAGACAGTGACACAATCGATCGAAGACACGAACCATGGATTGAAATACAGCAGTGAAGTGCGCCAGCTGAAAGTGAAAGTAGGTCAAGCAGCGACGGCGGGTGTTTCCCGCAAGGGGGGGGGGGGCTGCCGCACCCAAGCAGAACCGGCTGAGTAGAAGGAGCGAGTGGACGGATAGAAAGAGACGTTTCTGTTAAATGTTATGCTGTGAAACAGACTTGTTGTGGCTTATTTAGCTAGTAAATAACTATTTTGCCACCAAAACTCTTTTCTCAGTGTTGTATTTGTGGTTTTATAGAAGTAAACAGCTGTTCAGATGATGACGATGCTGTTCAGATGGTGTCACTAAAGTAAAAAAGTATTGGCAACATAAGACACTTTTCAACTTGAAGTACATTGTAGCGTTTAAAGCTCGTTTTCTCAGATTTTTGGTCAGAAACAGGCATTTATGCTGCAACAAACCCATGTTCTATTGCAGATTACTAAAGAATGGAAAAAGCTAGAAACAAATGTTTGTTTGTTTTTTTTATCAAAGAAGAGAGTCTAAGCTTTCCTTTGGTACATTCAGTGTTTGCATAGGCATAGTACACAATATTCTGTAACTCTCCAAAAAATCAGTGAAAATGCTTAAAAATCCTGGCACTATGGAGCGCTCTGCTCGGAAAAGGTCTGGCAGTCAATGAGTTAATAATTTGTAAAAATGTCTACATTTCTGTTTTTTTCTGTCAAGATGGGGTGCTGAGTGTACATTAATGAGAAATAAAATTAACTTTTTTTATTTTGGTAGATTGCGGCAATGAAACAAAGAGTGAAAAGTTTAAAGAGGTCTGAATACTTTCCATGCCCGATGTGCGTGTGCAGTGTGTAGAGTGTGTGTCTGGGCTGAGAGTTGTCTAAGCTGTCCTGTCCTGTATGTGTGTGTGTGCAATGTTTACCTAGTTGGATCAACGTGAGCTTTCCAGGATACTGAATGGTGAGCTGTCTCAGCGCCTGATGGGACACAGAAGAGGAAGACATGATGAAGAAAACTTTTTCTAATCATACCAGAAGTTGTGTTTCTGACACTAATCTAAGTTTAGGTGGTAAATTTTGAGTGTGTGTATAGATGTTGTCTGTGAGGTGAACGTATAACCACAACAAGGTTAAAAAGACACTAAGAGAACATTTATGTCCAGATTCTCCTTCATTTCAGACTCATGATAGACGATTACAGAAACAGTAAAGACATCTGATATGTGAGATCCGGAATCTACATACAATATACACACAGAAATACACACACATGCACATGTAATTGTAAGGAAACATATATAGGTAATCAATAATAATGTTTGATTTGTTATATTTTGTCCACATCAATGAGCCAACAGTACTGATCCAGACTGAAAATCTCCATTAAAGGGACACCGTGTAACTTTTGACCCAAATATTAGGCAAGTATTATAATATAATATAATTGTTACTAATGTCAGTAATAATAGATGATTTCTGGGGACAATACACAGCATTTGACGCATGTGGGTGCTCTGAGGGAGCTGCCCCCTCAAAAACCAGACATGGTGATTTTGCAGGAGCGGATCCTGTCATAGATATCATGGCTAGACTGTGCAAGCGGGGACAGCTGCAGGCGATCAGTTTAGTGCATCATAAACAGATTTCTGATAAACATCCACTAACCAGAACAGTTCCACTGACTCTTTTTCAACCAATGAAATAGCCTATTGAGAATTTTTTCCAACTTTAGTTTGTTTCATTGGTTGGAAAGATGGAGGGCAAAGTATAGCAAGAAAACCTGACAAAGATTTGATTTTCATTCATGGGCAATCTGATCTGCTGCGATTGTCGAGCTGAACACATGAACATCTCAATGCTGACGAACTGCCATTAATATCTGAGCAAATTCTGTAAATACAGAGCATGAATTTACTGTGTGAAAAAAAAAAAAACCTGTATATTTTACCGTAAACTATTGGCAGCTGTGGTTGCCAGAATTTTATGGAAAAAAATATGGTGACCATGTATAAGACATTACGGTATGGCTTTATATAACTGTGAATTACAAAGTTAAATACAGTGTTATTTACAGTAAGTTAGTCTTAAAAGAATGATGAATCATAATGCAATCTACAGTAATGTTCCGTAAAAACAGCAGTAGAATGTAAATTATTTTGCAGTAAATTACCGTAATAAATATGGTGACCATGTTTAAGTAATTACAGAATACATTTATAGAAACTGTAAATTTCATGGTTGAAAACTGTTTTATTTAGGATAAATTACTCAATAAAATAATCATTCAGGTTTCATAATAATGGACTAGATTTCTATTGCATCTTTTCTTGCAGGGCACTCATTCACTCCTCATTCATACATGTGATGGTAAGTTACATGTATAGACTAATCCAATGGTCATTTTATGTGCCATCTTGTGGCGCTGCCATTGCTTAGGGAACTAGTCCTGACTACCTTGAATCTAACAACCTGGAAAGCAGCTTGAATATCTGGATTTACAATGTTGGACAGACGTCTAAGGTCATGATAATCTATAGGTATGTTATCTGGAGATCTCTATGGTATTCTGACATATCATTTTTACATCAGAGCATTAATGTAAACTATTATTCATCTCCAGAAACTGATTGTAATAACAGCCCACACTGGAATATAAAACGCAAATCTCATTATTACTTACCAAAGTTGGTTTAAACTCTTTCAAAGGTCGTTACTTTTCTATTTTTTCAAATGTTTGGTTTTTGGTATTGTTTAAAGGTAGAGAGATTAACGAGCGTTCAACAAAATTTACTGTATCTTTGTTGTTGGGGATTAAATCCAGTGTTTTCTCTGCCTTGACAGCTTCATTCCTGCCTCCCCAGCTCTGTGTTGGGTATTCCTCCCCAATATGAACATTAGTGGACTGAGCAGCACTGTCCAGTTTTGTCACAGACAGCAGAAATCTTCATGAAATGAATGTCCGTGATCTTCTCATTCACTTATTACTACATTAAGTTTTCCACTGCTGTTCCAACAACCAATGCACGTGTCCTTCCAGATTTCCTCCATGCTGTTAAGAAAATAGTCAGATTTTCATCTGTGTTATTTACACATGTACAGAAACGCTCCCCAGGCAATGGCAGACGGTCTACTGGCAGCGTTTCGCCGGATTGGTCTGTAACCACAGCTGCCCTGGAGCAGACAGACGGAAACGTAGTGGCTATCACCACTGACAAATGTAATTCCTTCTTCCTATTCTTTCAGTCTAAAATCAATTCCATATATAATGTGTTACCAACTTCTCCTGCCTTGCTTGTCCCCCCTTCCTGTTCCACTACTCTTACGATTTCTCCTCTCACTAAATTTTCACCCATCTCTCCGGCTGATCTGGTCAAAATCATTGCCACTATGAAATTCTCTACCTGCATCCTTGATCCCATCCCATCCTCTCTCATTAAACACTATCCCCACCATCTCCCCACTCATCCTTTGCATTGTAAACTCCTCCCTTACCTCTTCCATTGTCCCTCATTCTCTAAAACTGGCTGCCATCACCCCCATTCTCCAAAAACCTGGACTCAACCCTTACGATATGAGTAACTTTCGGCCCATTTCCAACCTCCCATTCATCTCCAAAATACTTGAAAGAACTGTTGCCTCCCAAATTAAAGCAAACCAACAATTACCTCTATGATAAATTTAAGTCTGGCTTCCGTATTCACCACAGCACCGAAAACAGTCCTTCTCAGATGTTACTAATGACCTCCTGCTCTCCTCGGACAATGGCTTTCTCTCCATCCTCATCCTCCCGGACCTCACTGCTGCATTTGACACTATCAACCATACCATCTTACTATCCCGACTCCAATCCCTCTTCCACATAACTGGTAACGCCCTCTTTTGGCTAGCTTCATATCTTCTGGATCGGAAAAAGTTAATCTCAATCAATAATTGCTCTTCCTCAGTTGTCCCCCTGTCCCAAGGAGTCCCTCAGGGTACAGTGGTTGGTCCTCTCCTCTTCATTCTCTACATCCTCCCCCTCGGTCAGATCATCCAACACCACGGTCTCCATTTTCATTGCTATGCCGATGACATTCAACTGTACATATCCACCAAATCCATCACTCCCCAAACCCACAGTACGCTATCAAACTGTCTCTGATATCAGCCATTGGATGCAAAACAATTTTCTCAAGCTTAACTCTAGCAAGTCAGACATTCTCCTCATTGGTCCCGATTCCTTCACCTCCACTCTCAAAGATTTCTATCTTTCATTTGATAATTCCATCCTGTCTTCCTTGTTCCACTGCCGTAACCTCGGTGTTATCTTTGATCCAAATCTCACCCTCACCCACCACATTAAATCTGTCACCAAAACAGCTTTTCATCACCTCAACAACATCGCCCACACCCGCCCCTCCCTTACTTTCCCTACAGCTGAAATACTCATCCATGCCTTCATTACATCCCGTACTGATTACTGCAACAGCATCCTTTATGGCATTCCCACCAATCTCCTCAATAAACCCACAGTATATCCAAAATTCTGCCGCCCTCCTCCTCACCCACACTCGCTCCCGAGACCACGTCACCCCTGTTCTCAAAAACCTTGTTCCTCCCTGTTCCTTTTCGTATCAAATTCAAAATCCTCCTTCTCACCCACAAAGCCCTCCATGACAAGGCCCCCTCTTATTTTAAAGACATGCTTCACCCCTACACCCCCTCCTGTTCCCTCCGTTCTGCTACTGCCAACCTCCTCATCATTCCCAGGACCAAACACCAAACCTGGGGACAGGACCTTTTCTGTCATTGCCCCCACCCTCTGGAATTCTCTCCATCAGCACATCCGCAGCACCACAGACCCCCCGCTTTCAAATCAGAACTTAAAACTCACCTATTTTGATCCGCTTTCATCACCTAATGTTTTTGGACTACTATCTTTTAACTTTGAACATTTTAATTTTTGTTGAACATTATCCTTGAACTGTACGGTATTTTATCTTGCTTTTAACTGTTCTTCTATATTTTAACTGTTCTTTTATCTTTTGACATGTACAGCAGCTTTGAGTTTTATGAAAAGCGCTATACAGATAAAACGTATTATTATTATTATTATTACTACACGCCAACGGCCTCTCCAACCATCACCGAAACAATCACACACATTCATACACCACACGACATACGACAGATGACTAGGGGATTTGAACCGCCAATCCTTCCATTATTGGACGACCTACCACCTGAGCCACTGCCCCGCTTCAGGTTCTGCTTGAAGCGGCTTTGTAGACGACAGCTCTCATCATGAGTGATGATGTCATCTATGTTGCTCAGGCCTTCCTGGTGATGTTCATATATTTCACTTTATTGCCACATTTATCACACAAGTGTGTGTTTTCAACATATTATAACACAAAAAAATTGAGATGTTTATCATTTCTTATGTTACGGTTGTATACTTTTATTTATTAATTTTTTTTTCAAATTTTTTTTTTTTTTTTACCATATTTCTAACATCTTCTCTCTGTATTAATTTAGGAATGTTCTTGCTAAATTGTTAACAGTTTTATGTCATAAATTTAAAAGTATTCATCAGCTAAATCTGTCATTTAAACAGCAGAATACTGTTAATTTTAGTGTGATTACGTATTTGTGACATTATAGTATTTCCCCGTTAATCTTACCACACTTTCAAATTTTCCACAACAAAATGTCTTTTTTACATATTGTTACAGTAAAGGTGCAGTTCAACTCCATTTCTTAATTTACAGTTATTACATGTGTCTTATACACTAGTATACTGTTTTCAATTTTACAGTCTTTTACTGTTGGTATTTAACAGTTTTTTACTCTAAATTTTACAAACATTTCTTACAGTGCAGACATGTTCTTGCATTTTAATGTGCTCAGGATTAACCGGCTCCGCCTTCACCTGTTAATGATTGACAGGAGAGTGTGCACCTGTGTGCACATGTGAGCACGGTTCAACCCCAGTTCTTCACCCTGCAGAAAGCAGCAATTCGGTGTAACAGTCTGATAAGAATCATCCTGAAGGAATGAAGCAGTCATCCAGCCAAACACACTGTTTTCTTCATGGCTGTTTGGAGCCAAACGCAGTCTCAGACAGGACTTGGAAAAATCTCAGATTCAGGAACTGAGGTGAAATATCTACTGGAATACAATAATACTGTAACTGTAAATACTGTAATAATACTTCAACACCATTTCTTAATTTACAATAATTACATGTATCTTATACACTCGTATACAGTTTACTGTAATATGAGTGTATCTTATCCACTCGTATTACAGTAATACTGTCATATATTTAGAGCTGGTGGAGGACAGAATCAAAACAGTAAATATCCTGATGAAAGAAGCATAATTTGAGTATTAAAACATCAAATAATGACAGATTTACTGTGTAGATGAAAGAATGAAGATGTTCTGATTGATTTTTAAGATTTCTTTAGACTAAAGGGGTGAATGAGCTCCTTTTGTATGTGTGGGTTTTTTGTTGTTGTTGGTTTTTTTTTGTTTTGGTTTTTTTTTTTGGTGTGGAAATACCCACATTCTGAAACTGTAAGCAGCTGTGAGCCTCTAACAAGAGTGTGCATGTGCATGTGTTGGAGCTATGTTAAGAATCTGTGTGGCCGTCTCACCTCGGCTCTGGCTCCTTCAGGTTCCCTGCAGCAGGCGTAAATGTGAGCGTCTTTCCCCGTCTTCTCTGCGAGCTGCTGGACCAGTTCCAGGCCGATTCCTCTGTTGGCTCCGGTCACTAAAATGTTTCCTTCCAGCTTCACGGACATGGTCTCAGTGCAGGTCCAGGCTGCCGTCTGCAGCTCAACACATGCTGCAGTAACATTAGCCGTGTGTGTGTGTGTCAGACGCTTGATATAGGTGTGTATGTTGTAAAAGAAGGCAGGACGAAGCTCAGCACTCTGTGTCAACATGTGGACTCTGTCCCCGCTGCACATTCACACATGTACACGCTGCAAACTGGTTTCGTCTAAGGACTGATAGTTGTGCACGCTTTAATACTGTATATCTTGACTGTGATAATCTCAGTTTCTCTGATATGATATTAACATCCCAGCAGTTTTTTTTAATCACTTTTATCCATATTTGTTGAAGGGCTGCCTGTAAATAAGGGTTTCCCTCCCTTCTGAATCATCCTTAACTCATGAACTAACACCTGATTTCTCCATTTAACGTCTGAACACCACACATTTAGTATAGACATGTGACACAACACGATGCTTATGCACACAGTCGGATTTTCTCATGAGAAGTTGTGTCATGAATGTGAGGAAAGTGTCTGGTTAACCACACGCTGACGTTTCCTGCACCGTCTGCGGGTGAAGAGAAACTCTTCCTGCAGCAGAGAACATCGAGAATGAAAAGAAGTCCTGAACACGATGTTCACAGCCAGTACGGTGAAGAAAGAGCTTCATGTCGACAGGCTGAAGGTTCAGCTGCTGCAGAGCAGAAATGAGGGAGTTTAAAGGGAGTGGGGGGGGGGGGGGTTCAGTTCAATAACGTCATCTCAGCCACATTGCAAATTGCAAAATGTAAATGTAACATGTAAATAAATATATTTAGTAGATATAAGTTAATTTTAACTTAGTTGTTAGAAGTACTAATCTGTATTTCACTTCAAGCTCAATGAAAAAGCTATTTTAAGTTCACTACAGTGAAATTAGTGATGGTGAGGGAGCATGTTTCCCACAATGCAGTTCACTTCTTTTAACAACAAATTAGAGATAATTCACAAATGAAGGATTTATAAACAATGCTGGTAGTGTCATGTGACTGCTCTCAACTTGTTTCTTTATTCCTGTATATAATACCTACTATCCAGCAGCCGCTGCACCATCACAAATATCTGTGGTCTGATCAATTATAGTAGTGATAAAATTAAACAAAATTAGACTTAAAAATTGTTTCAGTTATCAAATAACATAATATATACTACCTGAAATAATCAAATTTATTAAGTGAGAAATGTTAAAATAGAAAATGAAATAGTAATATTGCAAATTTACCAAAACATTATGTACAATAACCTGCACTGAACCACTGAAAGACAACAAAACATCATCATCATCATCATCATCACTAACAGTAGCAACATCATCATGACATCTGATAGGCTGCCACCATCATGTGATACAGAAGCTACAATCTGGCTGCTTTCATCATTTCATTGCCTAAAACTCTCAGAAGCAGAAACAATCTCATGTTTGTATCTGTACAGTGGTATCAAGATACTCAAAAAAGTATCGATTCCAATATTTTGTCTAGCTGGTATCAAAGTATTGACTCCAAGGTATCGATATTCCCATCCCTAGTTCATTCATTACTTTAAGTAAGATGAACTTGGACCTGTGATGTTGGCACAAAATGAAAGATATATACAGGTGCTACCCCAAAAAAATGAGAAATCCGGAAAAAGTTAATGTATTTCTGTAATTCAACTTAAAAGGTGCAATTTACATATTGTTAAGATAAATAATATGTGAATCAATATACTTCAAGCTTTTGTTTGTTTGGATGTTGCTGATTAGGACCTGCAGCTTTAGAAAACTTCAAATTCAAAAACTCAAAAAATGAGAATACTGTGAAAAGCTCCAGTATTGTAGGTTCAGACTGTCACATTCTAATCAGATAAATAATCCAAAACACCTCCATAAGTGTCCTGAGCCTTCAAAAAAGTCTCTGTCTTGGTTTAGAAGAATTCACAATCATGGGGAAGATGCTGATCTGACAGTTGTGCAGAAAACCATCATTGACTCCCTGCACAAGGTGGAAAGACACAAAAAGTGATAGAAAAGAAGCTGGATGTTCTCAGAGTGTCTCAAAGCACATTAATGGACAGTTAAGTGGAAGGAAGAAGTGTGGAAGAAAACGGTGTAGAAGCTGGAGGGCTGACAGCAGCCTGGAGAAGATGGTCAGGAAAGGACCATTCAAATGTGTGGAGGACTTCATAAGGAATGGACCTGTGAGCTTCATCAAGTCCAGCATGAACGCAGCCATCTACCAGGGCATTTTGGAGCACTTCATGCTTGCTTCAACAAACCAGCTGTATGGGGGCACCCTGTGGCAGCTGCCGGAAGTGCTGCTACTGCCACCTTATGAACTCAGCCCTGCTGCTAGAAAACAACTACATTAGAGACCCGACACTCATGTTCCTTTTATTTCTTCTTTTTTTATTTGATTCAGTTCAGTTGAAGTCAGCTTTATTTGTACAACAATAATGCACAATAAAGTAATCGAATTCGAACAAATCCCTTATATGGTCCAAATGAATCCAGTTTATAACCGGTGTTTTCATATAACTCTGAGGGCCTGTTATATTTAATGCATATTTTCATGATGCAACAGTCTCATTGCGTCCCCTCATGGGAAAAAGTTCCTGTTCTGATACTTGTCATCTGCCCCCTAGTGGACCCTTTTTGCATTACAATAATTCCACATACTGTACATACACTCTTCACATTAATACATATCACATAAGAAGCTGTATACTAATTGCATTTTAGTTCAATTCATATTTTGTTAAAGGTCAAAATAAGGGCTTTGGTTAAAGAAAAAGAGAAAAAAACAGTCGGGATTAAAATGGCAGGCACAAATATTTCTATAAAATGCTTTGCATGCTTTGATGGACAATTCTGAAACTTGAAATTATAAGATGAGATGTTTATATTAAGATAAATGTGGCATCCACAATAGTATCTGTAATGGTTTTCAATGGGGCCTTTTTGTTCTTAGGATCAAATGAGCAAGTCTTTGTGCAGCTTTTAGGCCAATTTGAGGAACTAACATTACAACTCTAAAATCATCTAAAAAGAGGAATATCCTCTGGAAACTTCAGCTAAAGTGATATGAACATGTAAATCCAAGTAGCATAAAATGCCTGCTTGATCTCTTGGGGATTATGTCCTCATTACACAGTTTTACAAAGATTGTGGCATTCAGGAGCAAAACTTATTTGTGGAATTTACAGATGTGTTCACAAATGACTAAATCTGATATTTCCGAGAGGATAAAGAAACATTTTTAGCAGTAGTAAATGAGTAGTAGTCGTAAATAGCCAAAGTGTAATCCAAGCCTTGTCTGACCGTTGGCTGAAACAGGACTCCATCCACTCCCCATAAATCCTGCTCCATATGCCAAGATAGTGCAGAGTCTAAACAGAGAACCAATGAGGAGCTCAGAACACACAAAGGAACTGAGGAGGAGGAAGGTAGACGTGATGGAGAGATGATGGGATGAAAGGAACAGGAAAAGGTAGGAGATGATTGTTATGTTTTACTAAGTTAAGCCTCCGTCACACACTAAAAGCTCCTGGGACCAACTCATTTCTGGGTTATTTCAGCCCAGACATTTGGGTTTATTGCTCCAACTTCTGGGTCAAATATTCAACCCAAAAGTTGAGTTAAAAAAAAAAACAAATTCTGGGTTGGTCCCTTTTCAACACAGCAGTGGGTTAAAAAATAACCCATAATGGGTTATTTCAGAGTGTTTAATGCTACATTAAAGGAATAGTACACCCACAGAATGATGGTCTTCATCTTCTCCTCACCCTCATGCTGAGCAAGACTCTGGAGCACTTTTTTAATATCTCAAATGCAGCCGGAGATCTGACAGGTTTTCGTTTTCCCCCAACGTCCATATACTGTAATGGAGTTCACCGGCACCCGATCCAAAAAGGTCCACAAACATCCACAAAAACTTGTCAATATTCCTCCATACTGCTCGTCCAATGTAATCCAAGTGTCCTGACTGGGTAGCGTCCAGAATTTACTGGAAACCACATCATTAAGTAGATTTTAATAACTTTAATAACTACTACATGTAGCTGCCACAAAGCACGTCCACGAGAGTTCACGACACTACGTTAGCAACAACCCAAATGTCTGGGCAGAAATTAGTTGGTCCCTTTTTAACTCAACAGTTTGACCCAGGAGCTTTTAGTGTGTGACGGAGGCTTAACTTAGTAAAACATAACAGTACTACATCACATCTGCGAGACACCGATGCGCATTCACGAAAGGAAGCCGCAGCAGACAAGATCGCGCGTTCTCTTTTTCTTACTTTTTTTGTTTTAAATCAATATCCAACCCCTCTTGCATCCTCTTGTGTTTGTCCCGGTTTGCCTGCTGCTCTGTCGCTCTTAGCACAATGTAAACAGCAAATTTCTCCTTCTATGCTTGCATTATCGGCAGAGTAGGCTCTGAACGCCAAGGCTTCCATAGTTTCGTGAACGTGCATATGCTTGCTTCGCAAAAGTAAGATGTAGTACTGTTAAGGCTCTAAAAATATACTAAATGACAGAGAGGAGGTGTAGTGCTCGCTGGATCAAGTCTTAAGAAACAAGGCTCAAAAGGAAATAAGCCGGAAGGTGCTCATCAAACTCGTGGCCAGAAGGCGTTCAAAGGAAGAAGGATGAGTTGAGGCACTCTGGATTTGCAAGTAAATTTATTTGCGCACCAACGCGTTTCGGCTATTCAGCCTTCATCAGGGTCAAATATATACTAATAAACCTGATACAGGGTGATGATGTCATTATACCACAACCCTTCTCATTCCAGAGATGCACATCACCTGATATGCTTCGTTAGTAGTAGGCTTTCGGCCTATAGAGCTTGGAGTAAGGCAACATGCATAAAGAGGATGATGTGGTCAAAATACTCATTTGCCTAATAATTCTGCACTCCCTGTATTCAGGCCAAGCTCTAGCTTATTTAATATAACTGACTGACGCAACGAGGTGGCCAATCATGAAGTGACAAATATGCATGTGCAGCATTGTAGCAAGACGTCCTCTTTGTTCAAGAGAAACTGGAGGAGGATCCTAACCTATCCACACTCTCTGAGAAAGATACTAATAGGCTGCAGGAAGATTTCCTCAGAGACAAACAGCTATCAGCTAACAGACGTTTGAAGAGTTCAGAAGAATTTTTTTTATTTCTTTATTTATTTTTTAGCTCTAGAGGACAGTGAGTTGGAAAAATGTGTTGTGTTTGGCGTGGGAGTTTGTTAGTTTTACTGGACGATGAATCGATTCCAGAAGTGGTTGGATTTTATCTTCAGGAGCAGAAAAAACCTCAACTTTGTGTGTGAACTTCACTCCCGATAACTTCATGAATCTCGGGCA
Source organism: Atherinomorus stipes (assembly GCA_023101725.1). Lineage (NCBI taxonomy): Eukaryota > Metazoa > Chordata > Actinopteri > Atheriniformes > Atherinidae > Atherinomorus > Atherinomorus stipes. The sequence continues at coordinate 691,326 of JALJCO010007436.1, forward strand.
GTAAAGACTTTTTTCTGAGGGATTACTTCTGAAACCTGACGCAGTTCCTACAATAAAAACGCCTCAAGGACAGGTGCCATCAGGGTCAGGGTCTCTGTGGTAGGTCCAACTCCACAACTGTGGAGGCCTCTACTCAAACTCCATATCAGACTCAGACGTTAATCGGAGTCCGATCATCCGTCAATGTTTACAAATAACGTCCACGTGAGCGATGAAGCCGGTGCTAAAAACAATTTTCTGACCCTTCAGAATCTGTGTCTGTTCCGGGGCGACGTCATGAAATGGGCGTAAAACACGTGGAGATTAGTGGAGAGCTTCGGTGGTTCAGTACAGTCAGACGTTTTACTTCCGCGTTGGAAATCAGATGCATAAAAACTGATATTTACACCAGATTAGTTTCGATCGTGGTGAGGGAACATGTTTAGCTTATACATGTCTGAAGTTGACTTTTGGAAGGTTTGAAAAGCTGATACAGCTGCTTTAATGATTATTGAGCATTTCAATGGTTAAAAGATTATACATTTAAAAAAGAAGACCCCTCTTCTTACGAACTAGGAGCCATCATGCATGTCAGAAGCATTACAAACGTATTTGTCCATCAAGTAACCGATCGGATCACTTTTCCCCCTGTCCATGTAAACACGTCAGCTGGAAGCGCTGATCGGAAAGATTTCAATCGGATAGATGAATTATTTGTCCATGTAGCTGCTGACTGAACTCCCCATGTGGGCCAGATTGGGCCGGTTTTGGCCCCGGCGGTGGATTTGACCTGGAGCTGCTCTGATCTTCCTCCAGGAGATGAGCTCAGTTCCCCCGAAGCAGCTCGGTCCCTCTGACACCGACTGAGGAAGATGAGTTGAAGGATGAAAACCTGTCTGGAAGCGGTGTACTGGACTCCACCCCCCCTCTGAAACTGGTCGTGTTTTCCGTTCACACAGCCGCCATCTAACCACAGGCTGCCAGTGTCGAAGATGAACATCAGCTTCATCAGTTCAGATGTTTACGTCCTGTACGTCTGTGGGTGTTGCTGAGTGGTGCTGCTCCTCGCTGAGGCTCTTTGTTTCCATGGTAACCGTCTGCTGCTGAGCCTGCCTGAGACTGGTTTCCAGCAGCGACTCGATTTGTTCCCGACACGCTCGGAGACAGTCCTGAGGAGGAGAGTTCAGGTTAGTCTGAGAACCAGAGGACGCGAGTGGAACAAAAGAACCGATCCACCAACCGGGTCGCTCCGGATGGTGCGAGCCAGCTGCTCTGTCAGCGTCTGAGACGTCACGGCGTCCCCCGCCATCCTCACCCGCAGGCCCTCCACTGCTGCCACCACGCTGCCCGCTGCCACCATGGATGGAGGGCTGGCGATGAAGTTCACATCTGAAAGAGTTGTCGTGTTAACGTGGAGCTCTGAGGAGGCTGAACGGGTAAAGGGTCGCCACCCGTCCCGTAAAATACAGAATCGTCCTGTAATTGACTGTTCAACGTTGCGTCCTGTATTGGTTCAAAACTAGGGCTGGGTATCGATTCAGATTTCAAGAATCGATTCGATTCCGATTCTTATGGTTTTGAATCGATTATTTTTGATCTGTCCGATCCAATCCGATTTCGATTCGATTTCGAATCGATCTCAATTTGGTTTGCTGGTATTGAAAAAAATGTTAGCCTTTACCCAAATTCCATAACTCTGTAGTAATGCAACATATTAATTCTAGTCTTATATTAATATTCTAGAACGAATGAATGTAGTTAATGGTGGCTGTAAGGACCAAACCAAACCAAACCTTCTCTCCAGATACCGTCATCCACAAAATTATTCACACCCTCCAATTTAAAAAACGACTACATTCACAACAGTAATTCAAATAACAGGAAACAAATAATATAAATTCACAAAATTATGTTTCAGTGAGGCAAAATACACAGTAAGTCAGCATTTAAAACTTAAAACGACCAGCGACTATCCCGCTAGCTTGATGCTAACTATTAATGGAAAATGCCATTGACATGCTAACAGAATTAGCGTCTACGTCGTGACTTCAAAGATAACATACAAAATAGAAAGTATCAATTTCACTTCAATCATGAACATCTGTTGGCCCTGCGACAGACTGGCGACCTGTCCAGGGTGTACCCCGCCTCTCGCCTGTTAATAGCTGGGATAGGCTCCAGCAACCCCGCGACCCTGAACTGGATAAGCGGTACAGAAAATGACTGATGATGACATGAACATTAACTGCATTTATTAAAGTACTTACAGGCAGATGTTTCCTCTGCTCTGTTTAAACTGAATTTTTAGAAACTACTTGTACCAGCCCCACTTAGTCTTCTTCTGGCACTGCACTAGCTTTAGTAGTCCTACACTCTGTCCAGCTCACTATCTCCACCCAACCAGGGGCAGTACATTAAATGGTCATTTTAAAAAAAGATAGGAAAAATCGATCTTTGGACATATGAATCGATCTTTGGAAATTAATATGAGAATCGATTCAGAATTGGAAAATCGATTTTTTGAACACAGCTCTATTCAATACAGGATGCGATTTGTCCCGTGTTTCCATAAACGTCCAATACACATGTCTGTCACATATTAAACATTAAAGCAGAACTCAGTAACTTCAGCTCGGGGCTCCCCCTAGTGGCGTCCTTTCACTGTCGTGTTCAACCCCCCCTTACACCCCCACAGCACACGGACGGCTTCTCTACCTGTCTTTCCTCTATTTTGATCCCTGGATATATTTATAAGCTTTTTCTAGCTTGTTGATGCTACTTTGCTGCGTTGGTAGCAGCACCTCGTCTCCCTACTCAAAGCAAAGACCTGTATCTTCTGAAACGGGACGTTTTACCCGCGATTTGCGGGTAAATATGCCGTTGATTATATTTTTCACTGGTGTTGGCGAGTAGCAGGTAAGAATACGAACTTTTATTTACTTTTTGCGGACGTGACAAGTGATTATTGAGCCTGAAGCAGTGATGCTTCACCCGGCGCCCAGGCAGCGCAGCTATGTGAATCACTCTGGTCCAGCAAAGAGTTGGTTATGAGAGCCAGGAGCCGTGTTTAGGTGGTGTGAAGCTAAAGAAATGTTTTCTTCGAATTAGCGCTGGTAGTCTGGTTAAAATCAGCGCTGGAAGCAGCTCGGTAGATAGGGGACCTGAGTACCGTACAGTGGTTTCTGTTGTCGCAAGTTCTGCTCGGGTCTGCGCAGGCAAAGTTGTATTTAGCTGCTCGCAGGCCAGAGGCCTCGGCGGGAGGGGGGGAAACATTGAATCGCTCTGTAAACACTTTGTTTAGCCCCACGGGGATTCCGAAAAGCATTTATTGAGGTAAAAAAGTTACTGAGGTTCCCCTTTAAGTTTAACAATAATGAGCAAAATAAGACATTTTAAAGCCGGCAAAGAAACAGCGGGATCTATGCAGGATCATCCAGACTGGTGTGTCTGTACCTGCACGCCTGCGTGTCCTGCTGTCACGCGCTCCTCACAGCACCCGCACCTTTTGAAACATCCTCACCATAGACTGTATATAATTACTGGACGTAGCTTCCGGTCTCTTCTGAATAGAGAAATGTGAAGCCAGTTGGGCGTGTCTTACCGTCGCCATCTTGCCGTGTCACGTACGTCGTCACTCCAGGAAAATACTAAAATGGGCACAGCGCGGCCGCGGGGCAAATGATTGACAGCTGACGTACTGTGGGCTAAACGCTAACTGAGCTAACACGAAACTAAGAGGAGCTAACAAAGATAAGCCCCCTAAGCGGCATGGTTAAGGTAAGACATGCTTAGACTTGCAATTCGCTGACTAAAAACCGCCGTTGTGCGACTCTGTAACAAACTGAGACCTTATTAAGAGCAAAGAAGGAGCTAACTAGGAGCCTCCGGTCGGCAGGCGGAGCTTCCGGTCTGCCGCATGTCAATCATAAGGATACGCCCTTAATTATGTGTAATTTGAAGAATAAATAACATCTAAACGAATGAGTTATAAAAAAATTCACCCCCCTCACAGTTGACATGAAGGTAAACTTGACCTAATAAACCTAAAATGATTTTTGAACCAGGCTGTAAACCTGTTTATTTCTGCTGTGAAGTTGGCGTTTTTAACATGGGAGTCTATGGGGATTTGCTCGCTCTTGGAGCCAGCCCCTAGTGGATGAAGGGAGTATTACACTATATACAACAAGGAAGCAAGCTTCACTGTTCTGAGGCGGAGTTTGCCCCTTGATCCTCACCCAATACTCCAGCATGTTCTCAAAGCGAAAACGCTTGCTAAAGAAAAAACCTGAGTGGGAACAGGACCGTCGTTGGCTGGTGCAGCATCAGTGGACATTATGAGGGAAACTGTAAAACATGTCGGTTTTCTTTGGCGCGTGGTGGACTGTCAGTCACATCAGAAATCATCAACCATCAGGAAAGCAATGTTCTCACTGCAGGCACGTGAGAACCGTGAAGACGAACTAAACGGGAGCGTCCCATCTTCATCCCCTTATCTCCTGAGACTGAATCAGTCATGACATCACGTCCCATATAGATCAGTTTCTTATCTGGTTCTGTCAGTGGATGCCAGAGCATGGACAGAGCCTACTTTAGGAGACTGGTGGTTTGGTTAGTTGATTGTTTAGGATGTTGACATTTTAAAGTGACTTGAGGCAAATTTAAGAAATGAGACTCGCGACTGGCGCTGAAGGTAACAGCAGCCACGAGCCAAGCCGTCACTCGTAGTAAATGTTTACTACGCTGATAAAGTCTTTTTCTTCGTCCAGAGTACTGCTGCTGAACTGGTCTGCCTAGTCCTGAGTCTGGATGCTGAACTGGTCTGCCTGCAGTCCAGAATCCGGCTGCTGAACTGGTCTGCCTAGTCCAGAGTCTGGATGCTGAACTGGTCTGCCTGCAGTCCAGAATCTTGATGCTGAACTGGTCTGCCTGCAGTCAGTGCCCGGCTCCTGAACTGGTCTGCCTAGTCCTTAGTCTGGATGCTGAACTGGTCTGCCTGCAGTCTAGAATCCGGATGCTGAACTCGTCTGCCTAGTCCAGAGTCTGGATGCTGAACTGGTCTGCCTGCAGTCCAGAATTTTGATGCTGAACTGGTCTGCCTGCAGTCCAGAGTCCAGCTGCTGAACTGGTCCGCCTGCAGTCCGGAGTCCGGCTGCTGAACTGGTCCGCCTGCAGTCCAGAGTCCAGCTGCTGAACTCGTCTGCCTGCAGTCCACAGTCCAGCTGCTGAACTGGTCCGCCTGCAGTCCAGAATCCGGCTGCTGAACTGGTCTGCCTGCAGTCCAGAGTCCAGCTGCTAAACTGGTCCGCCTGCAGTCCGGAGTCCGGCTGCTGAACTGGTCCGCCTGCAGTCCAGAGTCCAGCTGCTGAACTCGTCTGCCTGCAGTCCAGAGTCCAGCTGCTAAACTGGTCCGCCTGCAGTCCAGAATCCGGCTGCTGAACTGGTCCGCCTGCAGTCCAGAATCTTGATGCTGAACTGGTCCGCCGGCAGTCCAGAGTCTAGCTGCTGAACTGGTCTGCCTGCAGTCCAAAGTCTGGCTGCTGAACTGGTCCGCCGGCAGTCCAGAGTCTAGCTGCTGAACTGGTCTGCCTGAAGTCTAGAATCCAGTTGCTGAACTGGTCTGCCTGCAGTCTAGAATCCAGCTGCTGAACTGGTCTGCCTGCAGGTCCAGGTCCAGGACTGCTTAGCAGCTAGAATCCTGCATCAGAACTAGAACCTGGGTCCACCAGACTGGAGCAGCGTCTGGAAACACAAGGCCACCATTTCCCCATCAGCAATCTGTGTGATCCTTCATGAATTATATTTTTACTATTAGTTTTGTATTTGTTTCATGTTATTCTATTAGATATATTTATGCATTTATTTTTGGTAATTTATTGAATGAATTTGTCTTATTTACTATGTATTTATTTAATGTGTTATGTGTTTTTATATATTTATTCTCATTTATTTAATAAATTATTTATGCTATTCATGATAAACATATTTTCTTTTTTTTAAAACTTATTTTTCAATAATTTGTAGTTATTAATTAATTTAATATTCAATTGTATTACATTTTGTCCCAATGTTTTTGTTTTTGTTACATTTTGTTCCTGTATTAATCTTGTTTTTACATAATTGTAAATAAAGTTGGGTGTTGAGGATTATGAGAGTAATCCTGAGGGTTTTTGTAACGTGATCTCTGGTGCCATCTGCTGTTCTTTCCCTGCCGTTTCCAGCACAGCTTCCTCACATCTCTGGTTTTCAGCGGGAAGCTTCGGACAGAACGACTTCATGTTGTTGTTCGGTTGTTCCACCTTCACCATTCTCCCCTCAGGCTGCAGGTTTGTCCCTCATTCAGAAGCATTCGTTCTTCTAACCTGACTAAGGTTGTGGATGAACAACATTTTCAGCTGTCAGTCTGTGGTTGGACATCTACCGACCAATCAGCTGCTCCAAACACCAGAAAAGACTATAATGTTGCATGAAAGACTGTCGTGTGTGTGTGACGCATACCTGTAGCACACAGTGCAACGAATGTCTGAGCGTGCTTCCTGAGCACGGTCTTGTGCTCTGTCCTGACAGGCAGCTGAGACAGAAAGTGATCGATGAAGTCAAGAGGGGTCAGAGAGACCAGGTCCCACTTCAGCCTGGTCAGAACCAGCAGCTCCATCTGCTGCCAGGTGAAACAGAGAAGACACGCTGGTTCAGCAGCAGGAAGACGCTCAGAGGGTTCCAGTCCAGGTCTGAGGAGGTAGCGCTTTAAAGGAATAGTACACCCACAGAAGGATGGTCCTTCATTTTCTACTCACCCTCATGCTGAGCAAGACTCTGGAGCACTTTTTTAATATCTCAAATGCAGCCGGAGATCGGGCAGGTTTTTCGTTATCCGCCAACTTCCATACAATGGAGTTCAGCGGTGACTGAACCAAAAAGATCCATAAAAGTCCACAAAAAACTTGTCAATATTCCTCCATACTGCTCGTCCAATGTAATCCAGGTGTCCTGAGTGGGTAGCGTCCAAAATTGACTGGAAACGACATCATTTAGTAGATTTTTATAGCTTTACCAGTAGAACTACGGAAGCCGCGGCGTTCAGCATCTACTCTGCCGATAATGCAAGCGTAGAAGAAGAAATTTGCTGTTTACATTGTGCTAAGAGCGAATGAGCTGCGGACAAACACAAGAGGGGTTGGCTTTTGATTTAAAACAAAGAAAGAAAGAAAAAGAGTGCGCGATGTCGTCTGCCGCAGATTCCGTAGTGTCATGAACTCACAGGGGTACGCTTCACAGCAGCTAGATGCAATACTGTTTCAGGACACTTGGATTACATTGGACGAGCAGTATGGAGGAATATTGACAAGTTTTTGAGGACATTTATGGATCTTTTTGTTTTAGAGCGCCGCTAAACTCCATTAAATATATATAAAAGTCGGCAGGTGACTACCCCCCCCCCCCCCCCCCCCCAGATCTCCGGCTGCATTTGAGATATTAAAAAAGTGCTCCAGAGTCTTGCTCAGCATGAGGGTGAGTAGAAAATGAACGTACATCATTCTGTGGGTGTACTATTCATTTAAGATGAGGCAGGAGGAAGGAAAAGCACCGGAAATCTTCTTCTGCATCCAGTAACGTACAACGGTCCTCAGAATCATTCATACCCTCCAATTAAAGAAAAGCTAAATTGACAACAGTAATTAAAATAACAAGAAACTAAAGAAACAAATAATTTAAAAAAATTACAAAATTATAGTTTAGTGAAATCAAATATTGCTTTTGAATTGTGGTTGGAAAAAATAATAATAAAAAAACCAAACAAACTGTCCCAGACACATTTGAGCACCTTTCCCACGAACAGTGGACCAACACACCCGTCAACAGATGCAGACGTCTGATTGGATGTTCCAGAAAACACCTGATTGCAGTGATCGTCTCACATTTTACCTTCAGAGCCCCATCATGCTTGTTTACTTGTTATATTTTTTGTGTGTTTGTTTTTAATATTTCTGTTGAACCACAACTCAAAATCAATGTCATTATTTTCATAGATTTTTATTTATTTTTACTTTTGTCAATTTCATCCTGTTTCACTGACAGCTGATTTTTCTTCTTTAATTGGAGGGTATGAATAATATTGAGGATTGTAGATCCTGGAGGGTTCCTGGAACTGGGACACGGAGCTTTTCCTCGGACAGTAAAGCCAGACGGAGGTCTGTCTGGACCTACCAGCAGCTGGGCCGGGCTGATGGAGTTGTCGGTGTAGATGCAGAGTTTCTCAGCAGTGAGGGGGATGGTCTCCTTCAGTTTGGATGCCAGGAACATGCAGGCCGTTCCCAGTAGCTGCAGATGGCTCTTCTTGGTGGGCTCCACTGATAAGAAGCGATCCATGTAATTCATAGACAGAGGGAAAACTTCCTCCTCACACTTCTGCTCCTCACACACCTGAACGGATCAGACAGAAAGCGACGTTCAGCCAGAGGCGTGGTCTTATCTCATCATGCTGACACTTTCTCTGGGACTGAAACTCACTCTCACCTTTTAAACTTCATCCACTTTAAATATGGAGAGAAAAAAACTGAACGACATTAAATATGAAGGGAAGATATAAAAATATATTATGAGATCATCACAAACACATTTATATCACACGTATAATTTATGGAATAAAATCAGACTCCTACAAGAACAAATCAGAATTAGGCTATAAACACAAAATCTATGACATTTACCTCTAAAAGAGGGACAACAGAAAAAAACTGATGAAACTGGATTAAAAAAGAGATAAAATGGTGCAGTAATACATCACATGGAAAACTAAAAGGCTCAGTTTAAATAATCTGTAAAACCTTTTTAATTGTATTTGTTTAGACAGGCCGTTAAAGCATAAAATTTCATTGAACAATTTATTTAATTAAACTTTTCTTGGAATTTTTAAAGAACTTCCAAACATAACAGACATTTTCTGCATCAATGGCTGATTTTCTCTCTTTTTTCTTAAAAATTCTTTCTTTCCAACGAGTGTTAGATGTTTGCTCTCCAAATGAAGCTTGCAGATGTAGTCTTCAGGGCCTCCATTAGCTTTAGCATTAACGTTAGCGTTAGCTGGTGCTCCATCCAGACTTCTCAGCTCTGCTTTGTTATCTCCACTTACTAATCTGTATTTAATAAATAAGGGTGGATTTTTGCCTCTTTGGGGTCGTTTTGACACTTTTTGTCTTCATTATTTAGTTTTAATTCTTCTTCACAACGTTAGCTACAGGCTAGCGGCTAGCTGAGTGTCTTCTTCTGCTTGTTTGTTGAACCATGAGAAAATACCGCCACCAGGTGGAGGGAAGCTACATTACAACTCATCCAGTCATAAATAACAGTGTAATATATGTTCCTTGTGGCCCACATGTGGAAGAGGAACGTTTTTTCGCAGCCCTTCAGAAGGCGCTCGAGGCCCGAGCTTTGGCCGCGGCCCCATGATTACTGCTCTACAGGAAGCTGAGATGTGAGATTACTACATGAGTGTCAGAATCATCAGAACTTTGAATTAAAAAGAATTTAATCACATGATGCGTCATTTACATCTGATGAACCATGAAACAAGAGCTGGTTTTCCATCTCTGACTGACAGATGCCAGGTATATCACCCAAGTGCATGTGTGATTGTCTCCTGTTGCAGCTCCAAATATTCCCAAATTATCCCAGAAAGGCTTAAATAATCCTCTTCCTCAGTGGATTTCTGTGGCTAGTGGAGGAAGTTGAAACACTTTTATCTACATCAACAGTTGAAATGGCGTGTGTGTGTGTGTTCCTGTACTTGCTGCATTATGAGAACCATTTTGTGTGTTTAACCAACAAAGTGAGGACATTTCTAAGAAAAACCTATTTATGAGTGTCAAGGTTTGTAGGGCTGTCACAAACTAGGGATGCACGATATAATCGGCCTCCTGTTGGTATCAGCCTACAGTATATTGGCCTTAAAACTGAGAATCGGACATCGGCCACCCCACTGATATTTAAGCGATATTTAACCGTTCAAGTTGCTGTTTCTAAAGTCTAAGAAAACAAAAACATATTCTTCTTCTTTTTCTTCTTCAAAAACTTTTTTTTTACACACTTTAAAACTTCTAAAGAATAGGGGTGGGAAAAAATATTGCTGATATGATATGTTGCGAAATTTTCATATGTTGATATCATATTGACATTTAAAAATGCACTATCAATCTATTTTACTAACGAAATCTTGCAATATTTTATTTTTATGTTACAAAATCTCACGAGAATTCACAAAAATTTCACAATTTATGTTATATTTAGAGTTTTAAGTATGCTTTTTTGTTATGGTTTTGTTGATGCTGTTTGCTAGGGTGATCATTATTAAGGTTTTTTATTTATTTGTTATTATTTGTCTATATAAAGAAAATATGGAAATGTATGTATAAATATATGAACAAAACATGGTAGAATATATTTTGAATGTATGTAACATTATATGAAAATATGTGGAGATATTTTTACATTTATATGTTTGATATATGGTAGAATACATTTCAAATAAAATTTGCAATATTTTCATATACTGATATATTGACATTTTAAAATGTGGTATCCATCTATTTTCCTAACGAAATCTCACGATATTTCATTGTTCTGTTACAAAATCTTGCAGGAATTCACGTAATATTGAAATATTGTGAGATTTTGTGAGAACAAAAATATCTCGCAAGATTTTGTAAGTAAAATAGATAGATAGTGTTTTAAAATATCGATTTGGTATCGTCCTTTGAAAATATTGTGATATTTCAGTGTATCGATGTTTTTTTTCCCACCCCCTATTTTTTAAAGTGTAGGAACCGGTCAACAAAACTGCTCTTTGCAATGACTGCTTATTTTTGTCAGCTTTAATATCGGTATCGATATTGGTTATTGGCCACATCAGTTGTAAAATATCGGCATATAGGATATCGGCCAAAATTCCAATATCATGCATCCCAAAATACAAGCAAACATCTTCTCTTGCCTTGTTTTTTGTACAAACATTCAATATATTTAATATATATTATTCAAATATTTAAAATGAAAAAAGAAAACAGAGATTTTAGTTTGGAGGACTGAAAAATGGACATGACAAAGTTTATTTCTTTTTTTTAACCTCTTTAATTCATTTTTAGTCTTTTTTAAAATATTGATCAAGCTAATGAAAAAATACTTTAAAGAGCTACTGGATCATTTCAGCTGTTATTAATCTACTGAACTAAAAGACCAAAGTTTCTCCTTTTTTTATTTCTGACGGGAATTTCGTAATTAATTTCTTTGTCCTTCAGAGATCTGACCGATTTCAGATTAGAGTTCATAACAACTGGACTAAAATTATATAGGCTACCTACATAAACGAAAGTGAATCCTAGACTTTACTTTGTTTTTCATGCTCCTCCTTTGTCTTGGGTGGGATGATAGAGTCACGCGCGTGTTTTCGCTCACCTCCAGCATCCACGCGGCCACGATCCTCCTCATGCTCGGGGAGATTTCTCTCTGCACGCATTTGAAGTAGTTTGGAGCGGGAAGGTTCTTCTCCTCAGCCCGCAGCAGGGCGCCCAGGACCCGCTCAGTCAGCAGGTTCAGGTCCCGGTAGGCCCTCCGGACCGGTCCGCTCCGCTCGGAGCACAACAGCTGAGCCTCCATCGACACCGTTTAAAGTCCGCGAGCTCCAACTCTCAGCTGCTCCATCAGGTCCTCCCAGCTGCAGGCTTTAATGGAGGGAAACGTGCCGGCGCGTGGAGGAGGTGAAACAGCAGATTCCGTCTCTGAGGACAGTCTGGATGCAGGACTCCCTCCTGCTACAGGAGCGACTCCTCACTGCTCCCTCTTTTATTCCCGGACTGAGGAATGTCGGGAAAACCCAACCGACCAGCTGGGCTCCACACCAGGGAGGCCCCCCCGCGGCAGTGGCGCCCCCAGGGGGCTGGCCATGGCCCCCCTGAACATTTACAGTTGTGTGAAAAAGTGTTTGCCCCCTTCCTGACTTTTTTTTTTTTTGCATGTTTGTCACACTTAAATGTTTCAGATCATCTATTTGATCATAGTCCAGATGGAAGGAGGGGTCTACGCGCACCCCCCGGAATTTTTTTTATGCCACCTGATTTTTCTTAATCTTTAAAGTATCTACTTTCAGAATCTGCCAGGTACCAAGCTGAAATGATGTCCAAAAGCGTTAATTTTTAATCCTTTGCTGTAACTAACCCAAAAATGAAAAATAAAAATATGATAGGCATAACTTTTAAAGTAAACAATATACAGAGACAAACTAATACATTTTTCCATACAATTTTGACCCCAGGAATTCAATGGAATGTTTATTTCTCACATTCAACAACATCTGGAGCCATTTTGGGGACAAAAACAACAACTACAACAAAAACAGCGAAAAACGTGTGTATGACCACCTATCTTTTCATTTATTTAACTACACACAGTGAATTTTTGTTCACCACCAGCCTTTTCTTAATCCTTTAGATGTCTATATTAAGATTATATTCGGTACCAAGCTTAAAGACACACAACGGAACTTTCAGCAGTTTTCTAAGTGACGCGCCCCCTATCGGCAGCTAAACTAGCATCCATCTTGTTCGTACCTGTACTGTAAGCTCACTCCAGCCAGTAAAAGACAGTCTTATCTTGACTCTTGTTCTGTCCCTTCCTCTGTTTCTTTTCCTCTCTTCCTCCGATGATGTTTCCTTGCGTTTCTTTACCGAATTCGACATGATGCGCATTCAAAACACCCGCGATGTTGATACCTGGTTTACATCCGGTTGCTAGTGAGTGACGCGGTGCTGCAACCAATAGTTGGCTGCAACGTCACGGTTGCGTCCCGGATGGGAATCTTACATAGTGCTGTTTCTGAGCCCCGGGACGCCTCTGGGCACTGACAGCTCGAAAATACGCTTAATGAATGTTGGTGTGACATCAAAACGAGTCAGAAACACAGATTTTTAAGGTATAAAAGTTACGTTGTGTGTCTTTAAACAATGTCCTAAAGCTTTGATTTTTAACTCTTTATTGTACCTAACCAAAAAAAACCAAAAATTAAAATGATATAGAAATGGGCATAACTTTGGAAATAAACAACATACAGAGACTAACTAATACATTTTCCCACAAAATTCTGACCACAGGAATTCAATGGAATCGTTTTTTTTAGATTTGATAAAATTTAGACTCTTGCTGTGTCCCAAATCGCCTACTTCCATACTCAATACTCAAAATTTTGAGTATACTGCATCAAAATGAAAAACAGTATGCATAGTATGTGAAAATTGAGTATGCAAAAGTACCTGAATGACGTACTGAAACCTGTCAAGATTTTGAGTCGGTGACTGTGGACACTCGCTGCACCCTCCCATCCCAAATTTGGTTCAGTAATGCTCCCTGAAATGGGTAACAAACTGCCATAAAACTCAAGAGAAGAAGAGAACACTCGCCGCACTCATCACGAGCGGAAAAATGGCAGCTTTTGCAGCCCTCAGCAGCGCAACTTCAGCCAATAGCAGGAGGACATCGATTTACAGGCTCTGATTTCAGCGTAAGGCTTCACGAAGGATGTTCATGTTTTCGTGATGATAAATAACACTCAAAGGTGAAAAGAAGATGGAAGAAGATGGCGGAAGGGCGCTGTAATGTGGCTGTAAGCTGATCAAAAATTTCCGTAGAGGAAGAAGTCGACATCATGCTTTCATTTCCGGTGAGTACTCCACACGGGGAGTATGCGATTTGGGACAGCACTGCAAACTCCAAAATCACATACTAAGCCATTGAGTACATAGTATGGTTAGTGTACTCAATTTGGGATTTTTGAGCATTGAGTATGGAAGTAGGCGATTTGGGACACAGCATCTGTTTTTGACAAAAACAGCAGAAAATGGTCAAAAATGTGTGTATAACCACCCATCTCCTTCCTTCTGTTTTGTTTTTTTGTTTCCTTTCAAGCGCCCAGGGTTATTTTTTCCCCTCAAAATCCTTAAAGTGCCAATTTCAAGATTATATTGGTTACCAAGCTGAAATAATGACCAATAGGGTTTACTTTTTACCATTTACTGCGCCAAATACAAACCCGAAGAATATAATAGCTTTATTTTTTAAGATAACAACACAAGGCAAATGAACACAAAAACTACAGACAGAAATATCAAAAGGGTCCATTTGGTGTTTGCGGCAGTTTTGGAGTACCAGGACTTTTTTTTCAATGTGGACCCCGAACTAAACTTCTACTTCATCACTGAAGAGATTTTCTAATTTGATGTCTTCCATCTCGTCCAGGACTTCAACGTCATGTGTGTGCTCTCTCCATCCTCTGTCTGATTTCCTGCCTTTACTCTGAGCAAGTATTTCACCACAAGACGTAGGAAGGATTGGCCCAACTGTCCGTACAGGTTCCAGTACCCCCTCTCTACTGGACTCTGTGGGTAAAATTCTCCTCCAATCGCATACGTGCATGGCCCACTGAAATTTCCATGTACGTGGCCGGCTAGTAGGGCGTGTCTACCCCTTTTCCCCCCCTAGCAGGTATAAAAGCAGGTGCATCTCCAGCTGCCCTCATTCCTTTTCTTTCTGTATAATAGAATAGTGCACACACAGAAAGATGGTCCTTCATCTTCTCCTCATCCTCATGCTGAAGCAAGACTCTGGAGCTCTTTTTTAATATCTCAAATGCAGCCGGAGATCTGGGGGGGGTTTCATTATTCACCAACTTTCATATAATTGAGTTCACCGGCGTTTGAAACAAAAAGGTCCATTACAGTCCACAAAAACTTGTCAATATTCCTCCATACTGCTCGTCCAATGTAATCCAGGTGTCCTGAGTGGGTAGCGTCCAGATTTTACTGGAAACCACATCATTTAGTAGATGTAGATTGTACTATTCCTTTAAAAGGCACAGACATATTTAATTAGAAAAATCAGTAAATGGATTTCGACTTTTTTTGTCAAATATGATAAAAAGTCACTCATTTTGTTGTATTTTAAAGAGAATTTAACACCAAATTAGTTTCTATAGTAACGATGACAACATATCTAGCTTATAAATGCCTAAATATCTGACTTTTGGAACATTTGAAAAGCATGATACAGCTCCTTTAAGGGTGCATTGCACAAGTTTAATTGTTAAATACTATTCTTTTCTTTCCTCCACATGCTCTAACAACTACCTGATGTGTAGAATGAGCCGGTCTTTCTTCACTGCGGTGGTCTCTAATGCTGTTTCTGAATGCTCAGAGTGAGATATTGGGGTACGAAGCCTCACAGGGGGGCTTGTGGGGGAGACGAGCTGCACGTTCTCGTTCGTATGGCTGCACCGGTGTCATGTATTCCACTGCAGGTCCGCGCATGTTGAGACAACAGCGACTGCTGCTAAAAGATGGAGAACGGGAGCCTCTCCAACCCCAACTCAGACTCCAGGAAGACAAAGAAGAAAAGTTTTGTCCTGTGAGACAAAGAGAACCAAATTGGAGTCTGACTGGTCACCATGTTAGGGGGGCGTTTTTCGGCACAACACTGGCACCGGAGTAAGATGGGAGTAAACAACCGAGCCGCCTTTTTTTCTTTCGGGGGGAGAAAGGGACGGACGAACGGACGGGCAACTAGGTTGCAGCACGCGTCACTACTGCGGGCAGGTAGGGGTGGGGAGGAGGAGGAAGGAAGGAGGAGGGGGAAAAGAGGAAGGGAGAAGAAGGTGATAAGACTGTCTTTTCTGGTGGGGAGCAGAGGTGAAAAGATGGATGTAGTTGTGCCGATAGGGGCGCGTCATTAGAAACTGCTGAAAGTTCGTTGTGTGCCTTTAATTGGAGGGAGCTCCGATCCAGTCTGGGAATAAAACGGACCCACAGTTGGCTTTCTTCTCACTAACAAGGTAAATGTTATGTATGATGAAAATAAGGATGCATAATACTGCAATGCTAAGTTTTTAGCATGTAAATGTAGCAATATGACAGATATATGACTGCTCCTGGGGAAGAGAGACACTGTAGCCACTTGTTAAATTTAGCTGATGTGGAAGTTTTATAAGATAATTGTGGTCTCAGCCTGTTAATTTAGATATATGAGCTACAAGCCAGCGTTAGCCTGTTGTTACCGTTAGCATACAGTTTACTCAACGATCAAGCTGTAAACAATTTGCAGATTTATTACTTAATTACTTCAGTAGACATCGTGACTCTAACTCTGGGCTCAGACTGAGTGTAATTTGGGTTAAATTAGAGACCAATGCAGTCGAAGCAGCTCATGCATGTGAGCGACATTAGCGTCACTTCCACTTGTTGCCAGAGGGGGCGAACTTCTGGAAAAAGCTGGAAGTTGCGCTGTACTCCTTTAATGAAAGTGAAATTTTAGACAGATATGAGGAATTTTGTACAACTGGTTGTGAAATGAAAAATGAATTAGTATTTTTTTTTCTTAAAATTCATCAAGGACACAAAAAGACCCAAAATCAAATAAACACTCATATACTATATCAAATAAACATTTCTCTGTTTCTCTGTTGGTTGTTTTCATAGCTCTTAATCTTCTTTGTTCTTAATTTTTCCCAGTATTTAACTTTACATTTTTATGATGTTTTACATTGTCTCTTTTTCTGTTACCCCTGCTGTAAAGCACTTTGTGTGTCCAATGGGTACTGTAAAGGGCTATATAAATAAACTTGATATACAGTATATATATGTACATTTGTTAGTTGTTATATATGCCGTGCTGAAAATGAGAAGTTCAGTTTTTATTCCAATTCGGTTGATCTGAAAATGTCTGAACGCTTTAACTTTATTGAACCAAACCAGCCTGACAGTGTTCAGGTCCGGCTCAGTGAAGAGCAGCGAGGCTGAGGTGGAGGATCCGCTGCAGGGTGCCTTTCTGTGGGATTTATCAGGATGAGCTTAGGTCACCTCCGTCTGCGGATTAAGGAGTGATGTCATCAGATGGCAGGATTGTTTCCTCCGAAAACATCTGTGTCTGATCAAGGAGGGAGTGGGGGGGGGGGGGGGTCTGGAGGGTTCAGATATAACATATTTTCTGATATCTTGTTGTAAAAAAGAAAATGTTTAGTTTTACATAATGAACCTATAACATATTCTTCTGATTTCTAGTAGTATGTAAAGGATGTTAAGTTTTAAGTTATAAACATATAATACAGTGAGCTTTATGGTTTATTAGTTTAATCGTTATGAATGTGAGTTTTGTCACCAGCCTTTCTCTTTATTTCTTGCAAGTCTGAAATAAATTTATAAATAAAATGACACTATCATAAAGGGGAAGTTCAGGATTTTTGACATAGGGCCTCATTTTTGAGTGAGCCAGGATACTTCTTCATTTTTAGCTACTGCCATAGATAATAAGGAATATACTGTGGGCATTGTTATAGATTTAAGAAAGGCGTTTGATGCAATTGATCACTCTATATTATTAAATAAACTAGAACAATATGGTATAAGAGGCCTAGCATACACATGGATGAAAAGTTATTTGGATGATAGATATCAATACATACAATTAAATAACACAAGATCAAACCAATTAAAGGTAACTTGTGGGATTCCTCAAGGCTCTGTCTTAGGTCCTACATTATTCCTGTTATACATCAATGACATTTATAGTGTTTCCAGGCTGTTAAATTGTGTTTTGTTTGCTGATGACACCACTCTCTACTGTTCTGGTCAAAACTCGGAACGGCTTTTGACTACAGCTGAAAAAGGAATTTAACATATTAAAAGACTGGTTTGCTGTAAATAAACTATCACTGAATGTAAACAAAACAAAATTCATTACTTTTAGTACGAGGCAAAGTAAAAACTTGGCCACAATTAGGATAAATGGAATTGAAATTGAAAGAGTGCATGAAAATAAAATTCTTGGAGTGATTGTTGATGAATTTACTGACTCTTTTTGCCACCGCGACGGTTTAATCCAACATCCAACATGATAACATCCTGTTATCACCATGGTAACTGTTTACATGCATGAATGCTTTTTATTTTTGTAACCGAGCAAATACCAGGACTCAAACATAATATTTCCCCGACACCTTCACGTCATATCATGACCTCATCTGCATTAAAGTCGAGTCTTGCATGTAAAGATTCGTGTCATCATAGTTCAATAATGCTTTTCCTGGGTTTTCTTTCCCCCTGCTTGCGTGAGCATCTTATCTGTGACGTTGCTTAGCAACCCATCTATTAACCCGGTATCGCCATGTTCAGTACTACAGTGTGAGGAACCTTATTCCGGACCAGGATCTGTCCTTTGACCGCCCTCTTCCATCCTCATGATATTCCCAAAATGAGGAACATCCTGATACAGAAAAACTGGTCCAGGATTTGTTGCTTCCGGACTGGACGACGGTAACTGACTAAAAAGAAAAAAAGGGGATTTTAGGGGGGGGGAGGTTAGTTCTGACTCAGAAATCTCCTGATGAGAATTACCATCTCCAGCGTTCTCTTCTCTTTCTGGCTCCCAGATCCAGAATAGAACTAGAACCTGTTCCCAGACTGCAGGTTTACAGCTGGTTCCCTAGAGGTTCTAAAGTACAACGGGAGGCAGAACCCCCAGTTATCAGACCCTCTCTGTGGAACCGGTCCCAGTCTGGCTTCAGGAAGCAGACCTTCAAGATCAGGCCTCAGACTTTCCTTCCTGATAAATCTCATAGTCAGGTCTGGCTTGGAGACCCTGGTCCAGTCCTGCAGTCCTGCTGCTGCAGGCCCAGATGCTGGGGGATGTCCCATGATGCACTGCTCCTTTCTTAATCTCCATGTAGGAATATCTGACATTGTTGTCATTATTTTGTGTTTCTCTTCCTCTTTCTCAGTGGATACTCCTGACCGGTCCTCTCCACCCTAACCAGTCCAGGAAGATTGCCGTCCTTCCTGGTTGTGGTCCTGATGGAGGTTTTCCTTCCTGGTTCTGGTTCTGATGGAGGTTTTCCTTCCTGGTTCTGGTTCAGATGGAGGTTTTTCTTCCTGGTTTTGTGGTCCTGACAGAGGTTTTCCTTCCTGGTTCTGGTTCTGGTGGAGGTTTTTTTTCTTCCTGGTTGTGGTTCAGATGGAGGTTTTCCTTCCTGGTTCTGGTCCTGATGGAGGTTTTCCTTCCTGGTTGTGGTCCAGATGGAGGTTTTCCTTCCTGGTTGTGGTTCTGGTGGAGGTTTTGTCCTTCCTGGTTGTGGTTCTGGTGGAGGTTTTCCTTCCTGGTTGTGGTTCTGGTGGAGGTTTTCCTTCCTGGTTCTGGTCCTGATGGTGAGGTTTTCCTTCCTGGTTGTGGTTCTGGTGGAGGTTTTCCTTCCTGGTTCTGGTCCTGATGGAGGTTTTCCTTCCTGGTTCTGGTCCTGATGGAGGTTTTCCTTCCTGGTTGTGGTTCTGGTGGAGGTTTTGTTCTTCCTGGTTGTGGTTCTGGTGGAGGTGTTCCTTCCTGGTTCTGGTCCTGATGGAGGTTTTCCTTCGTGGTTGTGGTTCTGGTGGAGGTTTTCCTTCCTGGTTGTGGTTCTGGTGGAGGTTTTCCTTCCTGGTTCTGGTCCTGATGGAGGTTTTCCTTCCTGGTTGTGGTTATGGTGGAGGTTTTCCTTCCTGGTTCTGGTCCTGATGGAGGTTTTCCTTCCTGGTTCTGGTTCTGGTGGAGGTTTTCCTTCCTGGTTATGGTGGAGGTTTTCCTTCCTGGTTCTGGTCCTGATGGAGGTTTTCCTTCCTGGTTGTGGTTCTGGTGGAGGTTTTTTTCTTCCTGGTTGTGGTTCAGATGGAGGTTTTCCTTCCTGGTTCTGGTCCTGATGGAGGTTTTCCTTCCTGGTTCTGGTTCTGGTGGAGGTTTTCCTTCCTGGTTCTGGTTCTGGTAGAGGTTTTCCTTCCTGGTTGTGGTTCTGGTGGAGGTTTTCCTTCCTGGTTGTGGTCCTGATGGAGGTTTTCCTTCCTGGTTCTGGTGGAGGTTTTTTTCTTCCTGGTTGTGGTTCAGATGGAGGTTTTCCTTCCTGGTTGTGGTCCAGATGGAGGTTTTCCTTCCTGGTTGTGGTTCTGGTGGAGGTTTTCCTTCCTGGTTCTGGTCCTGATGGAGGTTTTCCTTCCTGGTTGTGGTTCTGGTGGAGGTTTTCCTTCCTGGTTCTGGTCCTGATGGAGGTTTTCCTTCCTGGTTGTGGTTCTGGTGGAGGTTTTCCTTCCTGGTTCTGGTCCTGATGGAGGTTTTCCTTCCTGGTTCTGGTGAGGTTTTCCTTCCTGGTTCTGGTTCTGGTGGAAGTTTTCCTTCCTGGTTCTGGTCCTGATGGAGGTTTTCCTTCCTGGTTGTGGTTCTGGTGGAGGTTTTCCTTCCTGGTTCTGGTTCTGGTAGAGGTTTTCCTTCCTGGTTGTGGTTCTGGTGGAGGTTTTCTCCTCATCCAGCTCAAGATGCAGGGCTGAATCAGAGGTTATTGGACTGGTGTGTTTCCACATCTCGGTAATTATTTCATGCATTTATATGAACACAGTCATATGTCATTCCTTCAAATACGGATGACAGTATTAATCTGTTTTCCTTATTTTAGAACTGGATTACAACTTACTGGTTTTTAAACATGTCTGAAGATGATGCTGTCACGTATAAACAGAGCTGAATCTTACCGACTCATCATTTCCAAATGAGGAATCTTGGATCTAGATTTCAGGCTGCAAGTGTGTTTGTATGTTGCTTGGTGGGAAACGGCCTGTTTATATACGGCGTTTATGTTGAAACAGAGCGATGAAATTTTTACACGTGCTGTATGAAACAGCTGAAGCTGGATAATATTACGGGAATTCAGAATCCAACACTGTTTTAACTTCCTTTCATTTTGTCTCAATGCACTTTAATCGAATGACTTCACGTTGAAGTTTGACCATTTCACAGAGAAAATGAACACATCACTCCTCACATCCTCTCTGCTCACGTGTGAAGAAAAGTCAGTAATGACTTTAGTTCATTATTATATTTATAGCTAAAAAACAGAACAAGCCAGTAAAAATGTATGTTTTCTTATTCATCCAGAGGTTTGTGTTAAATTGATGGCAACAGCCTGAAACTGAAGATTATGAAAAAAGTGAGAATGAAGAAGTGAAGTAACAGACTGTGCTGCAGACTCAACAATAAGTGTGTGTGGTTTGTGTGTGTGTTGGGAGGGAGGGACGCTCCCGAGGCTCCCCAGTGAGGCGGCACCTTTCAAGTCCCTGAATGGCCTGATATCACGGCTCTCAAGCCTGGACACCAACAAAGAGAGAGGACCAGAACTTCTTCCCACAGTGACCCTCAGCTGCCTCCTACACAGAAGGGGGGGGGGGGGGGGGGGGGTCCTATGCTTTTATAGACATTTAACACAAAATGATTCAAAGCAGCATGTTGGCTCTTATAATGATGCTATTATTTTCATCAATGAAACTAGAAGTTTCCCTCAGGGACAGAAATGTGTATTTCTTTTTATCAATGGCTTAAAATAAACGTGCCTTCTTTGTTTCAATTATGCATTAAAGGCCAACTTTCATGTTCAACACACACACTCAAAAATAGAGGTACCAGTTTGTACTTAAAAGGGTACAAAGCTTGTTGCTGGGGGTGTTCCTTTTTAGCATTTCTGTGCTTGGGGCCGTCTTATCAAGCTGTATGGTTAATAAAGTACAATTAGACCAATTAAAAATGATGAATAAAAGTCAATAAAATAGAGATTATGACAACAAACAAAGACTCTAATAATAAATTAATAATTATAATATAAATATTAGGCCAAACACATATATAATTATACATATAATTATTACTATGATTATTATAGAAATCATTATATAATAACTATAATTATACTACTGTTTAGAAGGACTGCTATTTATAGTTATTGTACAAGCTGCGCACATTTTTCAATGCTGCAGGTACCCTTAGGGTTCAGATGGTACAAATTTGTACTTTATATTACTTCTGACCGTTTTACATAGTATATAGGTACTTCTGGCCTCATAAAGACCAATATTGTACTTTTGAGAGAACATATTTGTAAAATATGTCTTTACAGGAACAGAAACGTTCCTGTCTCGTACCTCTATTTTTGAGTGTGTATGTAGAAGCCCTTGTAGTGTATCAGGTCCACACTGAACATGGCCAGTGTAAAAATGTACAAATACTCGTTCGACGGGGTTTCCTGCAACTCCGTCTGAAAACAGCCCCCAGTAAAAGACAAGAGGGAAGTTGGGGGAGAACAGGGGTGGGGAACCCAAAAAGTTTAAAGAGCAAATATGGAACAAAAAAAAAAAAAAAAAATTTGTGAGGGGCAAAAAAATAAAAAAGTCTTAAATAAGGGGGGGGGCGAACTTTTTTTAAAAAAAAAGAGTTTTATAGACATATTCTAAAATAAAAAAAACAAGGGAGAAACAAGAGAATTAAAACATATAAAAAAAAAATAATAAAAATAAAAATGTAATAAATAAAATAAAAAAAAAAAAAAAAAATATTATATAATCATACAGAAAAAAAAAAAAAAAAAAAAAAAAAAAAAAAAAGAAGAGGGGAAGGAGGAAGGATTTTTTAAAAAAATTAATTTAAATTATATTATTAATTAAGGAGGGAAAAGGAGAAGTAAAAAAAATAGCAGAGAAGAAAACAAACAAGCAGGTCTGTATGGTCGTGCTTTTATTTAAATGGGGGGGGGAGAACGGAAAGGAAAAATAAAATTACTGAAAAATAAAATATAAATATATAGAAAAGAAAAATAATTTAGTCGGGAAAGAAAATAAATGAATCTGCCAACAAAAAATGATCAAACATAGTAAAGAACATACTCAATTTTCTTCTCTATCATCGGCCTACAGGCTGGAGGAAGGGATAGAAGGAGAGGAAGAAAGGGGGGAGGTAGATAAGGATTGTTTAAATCAGAATTAGAAAATTAGAAAAGCAGAAGAAAAGCAAGAGAGGGGGGGATGTGGGGTGAGGGGGGGGTTGTGTGGGAGGGGGGGGGAGGAGGAGCGCTCGGAGGGACGTTAAATGATGAAAATCATTTATAATTTTAAATTTTTTTTATTTTTGTTATTAATGTATAAATTGATAAGAATGGGGGAATAATGATGTATAATGGAATGGGGGAGAGGAAGTTATAATATTTGGGTTTTCGGGTTGGAGGAATAAGAATTACAGAGTTGAAACATTAGAAAGATTGTTAACTGGGGTATGTTATAAACAATAAATCTGAAAAAGTTTAAGAATTTAAAAAGAATAAAATCTAAACATAATGGGAGAGAAATAGAGAAGGAGAAGGGGATAAAGGGATGGATGAAGGGGAGGAAGGGCTAAAATAAAAGAAAAAAATATATGATTTTATAGGGGGAGGGGTGCGCCATTGAAGGCACGAAAGCGGAAGTTAGCAAAAGTCAAATAATAAAGAGAAAAACAATGAATTAAAAAAACAAAACAACTGAAAACAGAGAATCGGGTTAGAAGGTAGCAGTTGGGGATTGGAGGATTGGGGGGGGAAAAGAGAGGAAAGGGAATAAAGAGAGGCATAAAAAGGGGTGAGAAAATGAATAAGAAAATAATACTAATGTAAACCAGTTGGATAAAAATTACTTAGTAAATAATATTTAAAAACTGAAAAGCTGATAAACATAATAGATGAAAAGAGGCAAATGAAGAGGTGGAAAAGGGGGGAAGTGAGGAAAGGAGAAAGGAAAAAAGCGAACAGTTGAAAGAGAGTGGAGGGGGGAAGTAGTGGCAGGAAGGAGGGGAGTCGGAGAAGGGGAGAGAGTGGAGAGGAATATAAGAGTCAGAAAAAAAGTATCTATAGAGGAGGGAATCAGTTGATAGCTGGAATGGGTGGTAGTGTGGAGAACTGCGGAGGATGGGGAGGAAAAGGGGGGATATTGAGAGGATTGTGAGATAAGTGGGATGAGAAAGGGCAGAATGAAAAGAAAGCGGAAATGTGTAAATGGGGGGAAGTAAGTGAAGGAGTATAAGGAGTGAGATATAAGAGAAAAATAATCAAGTATTAGAATAAATATATGGTAAAGATGGAGGAAAAACTAAATAAAAATGAAATAAAAAGTAAAATTAGAATAAAAGGGAGAAAAGAAGATATAGATGGAAGGGGAGGAAGGGTATAGGGGGAGAGAAGGGAAGAGGGAGGAGTCTCAAAAGGGGGGGATAGGTATGAGGGAGAAAATTATAATGGGGGAGGTAAGAAGGGAGGTAAGAAGTAAATATAGTGGAGGAGAGAAGGAAGTCAATGTAATGATATGATATGGTGAAATATCAGTTACTATTGAGTATATTTGAAAAATAAAGGAATAAAATGGAAAATTTTAAAAAAAGAAAAATATAAAAAAATAAAATATTTTAATAGTTAAATATGAAAAGTAAAAAAAATAAATATAATTATAAATTGAAAAATTAAAAAAAAAAAATAAAAAAGAATGAGATGGTAAGTAAAAGGAAAAAAAAAAAAAAAATATAAAATTTATAAATAAAATAATGAAGTTAAAAAAATATATAAATAAATTCTCAGAGGGAATATAATTGGTAAAAAAGACTATATAAGGAAAAAAAGGATGGGACAGGATGACTGAGCGGAAAAGGGTGGGGAGAAGGAGTGGAGATAGGAGGAGGGGGGGGAAAAGGGAGAATGAGATGGGGGGAGGAGGAGAAGAGAAGCGGGAAGTAGGGAAATAGGAAAGAAATGAAAAATTGAATAAGTAGTTGAGAGGAATAAAAGGAGAATTAGGGGATTGAATCAGGAAGAGAAATCGAGGTAGTAATAAAGGGATAAGGAACTTGTGGGAAATAAGAATTATGTTGACTGTATAAAGAGGGGAGTGTTGGCAATATATTGCAGTAGTAAGTAATAAAGATGGGGAAATGGTTGTATATTTGTGGAAGATTTTAAGCTAAAATAAGAGTGGGGATATATTTGTGGGAATCAATAATAATTCTAAAAGAAGGATTGGATAGATCGGTGCAGAAGCTGTATTCGAGAAGAGGGAGGAGTGAAATAAAGAAAGGAATATAGAAGGGAAATATATAAAGGGGAAATAATAAAAGAAAATAGAGGAGTATAAGAGGGATGAAATGAAGAAAAAAAAGAAATATAAAAGAGAAAAAAGAAAATAAAATAATTAGGAAGAAAAATAAAAAATAATAAGGGGAGGAAAGAGGGAAAAAGTGGGAGATCAGGGGGGGGGTTGAAAAGGGAGGAAAATGCAGAGATCAGAGAAAAATGGAGACACAGGGGGAGACGAATTAAAAAGTGTAAAGAAAAAAAAGAAGAGAAGAAGAGGGTAGAATAAAAATAAAAATAATGAAAATAAATAAAATGTAAAAAAAAATAAAAAAAATTAATAGTCTAATAAAAGAAAAAAATGTTAAATTAATTAAATTTTAATTGAATAGAATTATAAATGAATATATAGAAAGATATACGAGGGGGAAATGATATAGAAGAGGAGAAAAAAAGGAAACAAAATAAAAGTTATCAGCAAAACAAAAGGAAATAAGAGAGGAGAAAAGGCGACAGAGGGGGTAAAGGGTGGGGGGGGTGGTGTCAGAGGTCACATGATTCCAAAACCATGCGGTGTTTGTGAAGAGTTTTACCCCCTCCCTTTTTAACTAACACTTCCTGGTTCTTTTCATTTTAAGACAAAAAACAGTTACTGCCTCATCTCAGGGATGATTTTCTGCCGCTGAACATGAAAGATGCACTTTAAAAGAAAACTTTTGCAGCAACACTGAAGGAGGCAACCACAATGTTGTCATTTCCTGTAAGTTAACTTATTTTCTAAATGCTGTTTTGTCAGATAAACATAGTTCACTGTCTGAAGTGTCCATGATGCTAACAGATAGCCTTTAGCAATGTCCGACCGCGACCTACTTCCTCTAAATAAGGTCATAGTCAAACAAGGTGAAGCCGATCAAAATGAAGTCCACCTGGTCTCCGGGTTATGGCTACAGTAGACTTCTCCGACTGTGTAATGCGTTATGCAGCTGCGTAACCATGGAGACCCCTCCAGCCTTTATAGTTCTCCATCATGGTGCCGGATACGCAGTGCAATTTCCTGCCTGACCAGCAGGGGTCGCTACGCAAGAGTGGCTTAATCCTATGATGCTGATGGTCGGTAACCTCGGTGGTTATTTTGCTTCCGGTTCCAGTGAGTAATGGCGTCCGAGAGAGAAAGACTGTTGTTGCTGCAGCTGAACAAAACTGAAACAGATACTGTTGATGCACAAATGGAGACGATGGAGAGATTTTGGGATTTCCTCACTTCTTCGGCCAAACGTTCTTCAGTTGGACTCATATCTGCATCGTTGTACGCTAGCCGGTCTAGCCTACAAAGGTGTTTAAAGATGGCATTGCCAGTGTTTACGTTGTGGCAGACCAATCACAGCCCTTGCCGTCTCCGTCGTCCCTTGGTGGAGTGACAGACACTTGAAAAATATTTTGTCCAGCCGGAGACAACAAAGAAGCTCTCCGACAGGCTCTCCATTGACGTAGAGAGCTCTCCGTAACTATGTAGAGCCCTTTCCGGATGAATATAAATTAGCCTTAAAGCTGCATATCATTACCACACCCAACCTTTTTACGTAGGGGGGGGGGGGGGGGGTCTAGTGTGCCTAAACAATCCCCTGCTGTAAAAAGTGATGATTTTTTTCTATAGAGAATTAACATATGCAGCAATATCAGCTACATGAGCTAGTTTATGCCATTTTTTATGCTTTTATTGTTATATGGGAATATTGATGGTGGTAATCTGGATGAACGTGATCTTTAACAGTCCGTCCTGAGGAGACGGAACAGCGGGCGGCGCTGTGATTCTGTACATCCACTGATTTAATGGTATTTTCTATCATCAGAAACAACGACAGGGTTTAAATAATGATACCATTTATGTTTTTTATCAGTCACAAAGTGATCCGAACATATTGTTAGACGTTTCCATGGATTCCAGCGTGAAATGTCAGCATTTATGGGCTTGATACCCCCGAGCCACTTAACACGTCGTTCGGGGCTTTTTCTATTGTTTTGGGAACTGGAAAAACATCTTCTCTTGTCTGTGTGGTAGTTGTGTTTATGGCAGCCATACACAGCGGTACTTCTCGGTATTTTCAAAGTAGAATACACGAAGATGGATGAGTAATAAAGCAGGTGATCAAATGGCTCCCAACGAAGCGATGTTTTCACCCCCTACTTAACCGGATGTGACGAATTTGGCAAAAATTCCCGGATGCTCGTGGTGATCCATTCAGCTGAACAACGCAAAGACCAGATGTAACACTGAAATTTAAAATGATATTCTTTCACTGCAAAAATAGTCTGACCAAACTTAGTCTTATATTCAGCAAAAACTGTCTCAGCTTTCAGTTTTAGACTAATATACTTGACAAGACTAAAATGTGTAAGATTATTAATCTCGTTTTGAGAGACAATGTCTTTTATTTCGTACTTAGTAACTGAATCTTAAAATTGGTTATTTTACATGCATATTGAGTTAAATTATCTCACTAAGACACTGTTTCAGGTCACATTGTGTCTTTTGCTCACAATTTTAGCTGTAAATACTTGTTTTAAGATCTCCCCATACCAGTTCACACACACAGGCTTCTTGTAATAAGAAAAAATAGTATCAGATGTTAGACAAGTGGAAACTAGCTCAAAACAAACTGTGAAAAACTCAATTCAAGTTTCTTATTAAGTGCTAAACACGTAAAACTAGTCTGGTAATGCTGATTTTTAGTGTTGTTGCTTTCTCATTTTGAGAGTAAAGATCTTTAAACAAGGACAAGTAACTGGGAATTGAAGATGTGCTAGCATAGAGGTGCACTTGGCAGGCTGAAACATTGGCTTGGGTGGTAGAGCAGGTTTACAATTACTTAGAAGTTTGTGAGTTCAATTCCCATGTTGTCCAAACCTATGTGATTCTGTGATAAAACCTTTCACCAAGCTCCTTTCAGGTTCATGTGTGGTTGGTGGGTGTAGTGCTGCTCCTTCAGTATGAGGCACTGCCTTATGACAAAGACTTTTTAGCAATTATAAAATTTAAAAAAAACATCTTGTTTTAAAGATTTTTTCACTTTAGAATGAGGAGGAGCCAATACTCAACAGATGCATTACCAGACTAGTTT
The DNA here is from genome assembly GCA_023101725.1 of Atherinomorus stipes. Lineage (NCBI taxonomy): Eukaryota > Metazoa > Chordata > Actinopteri > Atheriniformes > Atherinidae > Atherinomorus > Atherinomorus stipes. The sequence goes on from JALJCO010007436.1 coordinate 719,379, forward strand.
TGGGGGGATTCTTCACTAAATGAGGGGCTTGAAATGAGTGTTTTATAACTTGTTTAAAGATATTGCTCCGTGTCTAGAGTCTCCATATTTTTTTCTTATTTCACGAAATCTTACCATGTGTAATTATATTACTGCATGACTAGATAATTTCACTTGATTATAGTCTGATTCTTCTCAATTTCAGTGTTTTTTTTTTTTATTTAAATTAAGACCACAAACTTTTGCTGTGTTGTTTTTCATACATACCTATATACTTTATATTTACGTCTTCATAGGGCTCTATTCTTTCTAAACCTGAGTTTGTAACAAGTTAAAATGAGAGCAAATTATTCTATTTCTGTTATTTCTGTTTGAACAGTAGTTTTTAGTGAGAACTGTCTGTGCTCTTATTCTGGCAGCAGCGGTGTACAGTGACGCTTCTCAACCAGGCAGATTATCACTGAATGCAGGTGCAGCAGGGATGTGGTGACGTTTAACGGCTCGTATGCAGCAGTCACTTCTCTATACGGGTCACAACCGTCCAACACTTCCAGCTTGTTTCTGTAGCTTTCATCTCGGTGACTGACAGCTGATTTAAACAAATATTCTATAGTCTGTCTGCTCAGGCTCTGCTGCGTGCCGCCGTTTTTTTCCTTCCAGGGCTCCCGGCAGGTCACGAGACTGAAAACTATCAATTGGCAGATTTTTTTTTGCTTATTTCAAGCAAAGAAAATCAGTTTTTACTTATTTTAAGAGTGGCCAAATGTTTTTTGCAGGCAGTTATATTATGGAGCTGTGTCGCTACTAGGAGTCACCAAGTGTGATTTATTTATGCGCTTGTTTGTGTGTCTGTGTCTGTTCAACACAACAAAGCAGTCAGATTATCACTACCATGCTGGACAGGACAAGTTTTTTTTTTTAATTATTTAAAAAAAAAAAAAAAAAAAGTTTTTTTTTTAAACTACCAATAATAATTATCTTGTATACAGTCATCCTCAAGATGATTTATACCCTGCAATTAAAGAAGGAACAAAATCACCTATCAGTGAAATAAGTTGAAAATGACAAAAGTAATAATAAAATAAAAATTCGATAAAAATCATGACGTAGACTTTGAATTGTGGTTCAGCAAAAATATTAAAAACAAACACACAAAAAATAAAACAAATAAACAAGCATGATGGGGCTCCGAAGCTAAAATGTTGTTGAGCAACACTTTGAGACAATCACTGCAATCAGGTGTTTTCTGTAACGTCCAATCAGACGTCTGCACCTGTTGGTCAAGTATGTTTGTCCACTGTTCATGGGAAAGCTGCTCTAATGTGCCTGGGACAGTTTTTTTTTTTAATTGTTTTTTTTTTTTTTTTTTTTTTTTTAATTCAAAAACAATAATTTATTTCTCTAAATTGTAATTTTGTATATTTTTATTTCAGCCTTTTCTTTAATTGGAGGGTGTGAATAATTTTGAGGATGACTACATATTTCAAGCTGAAGCTCTTTGAAAAGACTGACTCTTTTAAAGTGGAAAAACTTGTTATATAATTGTTTACAGCTGTTCTTGACAAGTTGGTGTTTTTTTTTTTGTCCCCGAGGATCAAATGTGTGAGTTTTTATGGGATGTCTGATGGTTCTATGTAGTTTGAGGAAATGGCTTCATTTTCTTAAATGATTTTCTCAGACAAATGATTACCTAACAGTTATGTCATTACATGTGTGATTATGTAATAGCACAAATACATATGTTCCTTATCCATAATCCCTCAGCAGCCTGAGGATATCCGTATGGTATAAAGCTTAAACATATGCTCCCTGCCCTTCTCCCTCACATCCTCCATAACTGGCTGTACTCATGGCCGGATTTTCCTCAAATCTAGTTCAATAAAGAGATCAATGGTTCCTCTTGGCCCACTTACAGAACAATAGACGGACTAAAGGTCACAGACAGAACTGTGGGAAGAAACAAGAGGATGGAGAGAGGTGAGAGATGGGGGGGGTGGACTCGGGGGCTCAGTGCAAGGAGGAAGATTCCATCAGAAACTTGGTAGAAAAAGTCAGTATATGAGTGTTTGGTGATTATTTCTTTGCTGTAACGATGCTTTTAGTGTTGGAAAGTTGGTGAATCTTCTCTGCCAGAACGACGTAATATGATATGCCAGATCAGTGAGGTAGGAGGGGGGTGAGGTTGTGAGGGGAGTTGAAGGTTAGAAGGAGTTTGAACTGAATGCAGTGGGAGATGGGGAGCCAACGCAGGTTCTGGAGGACAGGGGGGATGTGGTCATGGGAACGGGATTGAGCGAGGAGGCGGGCAGCAGAATTCTGGATGCACGGATGTCGCAGTAGTCTGAGCGAGAAGTGACAAAGGCGTGAATGAGGGTTTAAGCAGGTTTTAAAGGAGAGGGAGGAGCGAAGACGGGCAATATTACAGGGATGGAAGGATGCTGTCTTGTTAATGTGGTTGATATGGGGTTCAAATGTGAGGCTGCATGAGGGACGAAAAATGACAAAACAAAAAATAAATATATAAATAAATGAATACATATATAAATAAATAAATGCACATATAAATTTAGAAATAAGTAAATGAATAAATTTAAAAATAAAAAAATACACAAATACATGTAGAAATGCATAAATCAATAAATATATTTTGGTCATAAAAAATGCCAACTTTATTTATTTTTTACTTGTATTTGTCTATTTATTTATGTATTTATTCATGCATTTTCTCCTTTTTGTGCATTTATACATTTATGTATTTATTTTTTACATTTACTTATTTCTATATTTATTAATTTACACATTTATTTATTTATACTTTTATTTATTTCTTCCTACATTTATTTCTGTATTTCTACATTTCTTCATTTATTTATTTCTGCATTTCTGTCTCCATATGCTAGTGAGGTGGGTGGTTCTAACATATGTCTTCAGCAGGATTGGTTAGAGTTGTGCATATGATCCTATCTACTGCTGCTGCCAACGATTTAAGGTCATTGGCGAATTATGTCGACAGAAGCAAACCCGATGACTACCTCCAGTTTCGTTTGGCACGGGTCATGGAGGATTTATTTCAGCTCCAAGCTGAGATGGATGTGGAGGTTGACTCGGCTGTATTGGACAGTCTGGAGGAAGTTGCCCGCCAACTTGCCATCCGCTCGGAGTCAGAGGAAATGCGGCTCGTTGGCGATGGCTGTCCAAAGAACTTTCCTTGAGGGCGAATGATGTTCCATAACAACTTACGTACTCAAGTCTAGGCCTTAGGTCGAGGCAGTAGTAGATAGGGTCATATGCACCACTCTAACCAATCCTGCTGAAGACAAATGTTAGAACCACCCACCTTATTAGCATATGGAGACAGAAATGCAGAAATAAATAAATGTGGAAATGTAGAAATACATAAATAAATGTAGGAAGAAATAAATAAAAGTATGAATAAATAAATAAATAAATGTGTAAATTAATAAATATAGAAATAAATAAATGTAAAAAATAAATACATAAATGTATAAATGCACAAAAAGGAGAAAATGCATGAATAAATACATAAATAAATAAATGTGTAAATAAATAAATGTAAAAAATAAATAAATGAATAAATACATAAATGTATAAATGCACAAAAAGGAGAAAATGCATAAATGAATACATACATAAATAGACAAATACAAGTAAAAAAAAAAAAAAATTAAATTGGCATTTCTTATGACCAAAATATATTTATTTATTGATTGATTGATGCATTTCTACATTTATTTGTGTATTTATTTATTTTTATATTTATTCATTTATTTATTTATACATTTATATGTGCATTTATTTATTTATATGTGTATTTATTTATTTATTTATATATTTATTTTTTGTTTTGTCATTTTTCGTCCCTCACAAGGCTGGTGTCAAATATCACCCTAAGATTACGGATGAGAGAGGAGGGAGACAGGACGGAATTACCAATGGTGATGGAAAAGTGAGGGGACTTGGTGAGTGATTTTGGGCTGATGATGATGAGGTCAGATTCATCACAGTTCAGCTTGAGAAAGTGTTTTTGCATCCAGAGATTAATTTCCAGCAGGCAGTTGGTGAGAGTGGTGATAGTTATAGATGAGATGATTTTGGTGGAGATGTAAAGCTGGACGTCATCAGCGTAGCAGTGGAAGTTGAGGTTGTGGTGATGAATGATGTAATCAAGGGGGAGGAGGTAGAGGATGAAGAGAAGAAGACCAAGCACCGAACCTTGAGGGACGCCGTGGGACAGGGGGGCGGTGGAGGAGGTGCAGTTGTTGATCTTGATAAGTTGTTGTCTGTCGGTGAGATAGGATTTAAACCAGGTGAGGGCAGAGCCGGTGATGTTGAGGGAGGACTGGAGACGGGACAGGGGTCAAGCAGGATGAGAGTGTTGAGGTGTCCTGAAGGGGGGGAGGAGATCATTTGTTACTTTAAGAAGGGCAGTTTCTGTGCATGTTTATTGTGGAATCCAGATTGAAACGTTTCATGAAGGTTGTAGGAGGTGAGATGAGTTTTCAGCTGAGCAGCAACGACACGTTCAAAGGTTTTGGACAAGAGGGGGAGGTTGGAGATGGGCCAAAAATTGCTTGGGGAGTTTGGGTCGAGTCCGGGTTTCTTGAGGATGGGTGAGACGGAGGCAAGTTTGAGAGGTGGGGGTACAGATCCGGTGCTGAGGGGAGGTGTTAATAATCCTGGTGATGAGGGGGGAGATGACAGGGAGGCAGTTCTTGGGGAGAGTAGTTGGGATCGGGTCCAGACAAGATGAGCAGTTATTTGTTCCAGAGATGAATTTGGGCATGTCCAAGGGGGAAATAAGGGAGAAAGAGGGGGGACTTTAGGGGGAGAGGGTGGTGAAGGGGGAATGGGTGTGGTGACTAAACTGCAATTGATGGAGTTTTTTTTTTTTTTTATTTAAGTGAAAGAAATGAGTTGCATTTGTCAGTGATGAATTAGCTGGAGATGTTGTTGGGTGGGGAGGAGTTTGTTGATGGTGGGGAAGAGAACCTTCAGGTTATTGGAGACAGAGTTGATGAGGTGAGAGTACACACTCAAAAATAGAGGTACGAAACAGGAACATTTCTGTACCTGTAGGTACATTTTTTTTACAAATGTTCTCTCAAAAGTTCAATGTTGGTCTTTATGAGGTCAGAAATGTACCTATATACTATGAAAAAGGGTCCAAAGTCATATAAAGTACAAATTTGTACCATTTCAACCCTACGGGTACCTGCAGCATTGAAAAATGTATGTAGCTTGTGCAATTGTTTTGTTGTAAAGTCGTTCCAACTTTATGGGATTTCATGCAATAAAGTTCAGCAGTGAACCAGAGAGCAAAGTGGGTGAAGGTTTAGTCTTTGTCCAACCTTGTTTTTAGGCTGAGTTTCTTCATGTTAGTTAGCAATGTTAGATGCTAATACACCCAATAAAGCCAGTATAGTTCTTTGATATAATTTTTAAAAATTTGTAAATATTTTCCACAATTTTCCCGACTGCACCGCAATGCCAAATTTTAGGGCTCCCCGTCTGTCAAATCCCACTTTAACCACTGGTTATAGCTGAACTTGCTGCCTCTTATGGCAACCGTCCATGATGAGGTTCCAGAAAGTCTGCAGGGTTTTCTGAATTCTCTGCCAGGGATGAAGATGTCACCAACAGATGTTTATTGACATGTCAAATTGTTGGGTTTACAAAAATAAAATAAATAAATAAAAGTGTTTTTATTAATTTGACAAAGTATTTAGTGAATGTGTAACTGGGTAGAGGAACATGTGAAAATGTTCATTTTTATCCTCAGCTCAGCCTTTTTGTGTCATTTCTCACCATCACCATGCAGCTCCAGTATTCAGGTTTTCATACACGTCAATTTTCTTTTCTCTCAGCACATTAGTGCGAGTTCAAGCCAAGCTATGCTGTCTCTTTGTTTCCCCTACGCTTGGATCGATATGACATGGCCTGGCCTCCAGCAGCATAATGGCCATCAACATACAGAGGAACTCTGACTGGCTTAAACAATACCGGCAACAATACCAGCTCATAACGACAATACGGGCCAGACAGATTTCACCCAACAATGGCAGAGTGTGTGTGTTAGGAGCATGCCCAGCAGGTTTCCCATGGACCCTCCCACTTCAGTGGTTTTCTAAATTCTTTGTATTGTTGAGCTGCATCCCATCTCCTAATCACTCTGACAACCAAACATGCAAGTCTGCACACACAAATCTGTTAATACACACTCACACAGCATAGTTCACTGACTGCAGCACTGAAGACATATTTAAGATGCAGGTTTTTTTGGTTTTTTTTTTTTATAACCAAAAATCTTTTTTTCCCCAGAGATACTGATTTGTGCTACTATTGATCTTTGCGATAGGACGATAGGAGCTCAGCCAATATGCAAGAGAAAATAATTAAAACAAACAAAATAGTCCCAGACACAATAGAGCAGCTTGCTCATGAACAGTGGACCAACATACCTGTCAACAGGTGCAGACGTCTGATTGAACGTTACAGAAAACACCTGATTGCAGTGATTGTCTCAAAGTGTTGCTCAACATTTAAGCTTTGGAGCCCCATCATGCTTGTTTACATATTCAATTTTTATATATATATATATATATATATATATATATTTCTGTCAAACCACAATTAAAAATCAATGTCATGATTTTTATAGAATTTTTATTTATTATTACTTTTGTCAATTTTATCTTATTTCACTGACAGCTGATTTTTTTCCTTCTTTAATTGGAGGGTATGAATAATCTTGAGGACAACTGTATATACACAGAATAACCAGTCATAAATTATTAATTTTGTTATTATTATCATCATTATTATATAATAATGATAATAATAGTAATAATGATATGACTGCTTTGTCTGACTTTGACTTTTTTTTTATTATTCAGCATTTTTTCATGCAGGTTTTTTTGTCTCTGATGGTGAAGTAGATCAACTAAGAGCCTTTACATATTTTAGTCCTTGTACTTATTGTAAGTACACAGTATGATACAATATCCTTGGATTAGTTGTAAAAACAGACGGCACACAGGATTGAGTGGGATTACTTCACAATAGAAGAACATCATCATCAGCCAGGAGAAGCGAGCTGTCTGGTGTGTTATGAGCAGTCTTACATTCCCTAGAATATAATAATAAAAACAAAAAAACATATATGTTTTTTTAATGGATGACATAAAAAAGAATATTCAGGTTTCATAAAGATTTTCATAAGTAATGTATATTTATTCCTTTTTTTTTATTCAACGAAACGTTTCAAAGTTCTTTAAGAAGTTTTCACCTGCAGGAGATTAGGATGTAATAATTAACAGCACAAATATGATTCAGTATCTTCCAGGACAATCCTTCAGCTGCATCACACGCTACCGTCTACAGCTCATCTGTAGTTGTGCAGAAACTGGACCAGAGGTCGTTTCTTCCTGCAGAGACTCCAGATTTTCAGCATCACTCTTCGGGTCACCGTCAGATTCAGTGTCGTTTCATCTCGTTACCAACATGGCGAGTCCTACACAGCAAATTCCGCAGTGTTAAATCAACACGTGAAGCTAGGGGTCTGCAACCTGCGGCTCCAGAGCCACAAGTGCCTCTTTGGACCTTCAACAATGGCTCAATCACACTGGCTAAAAATGATAAAGACAGAGTAATACTTAAAAATATACAGTTTTTCATTGGAATAATTGCTCTAAATCTTGACAAGTAAAAGTACCGGTAATGTTTTTTTCTCCATCTTTTTTCTCTTCTCATTAGCTTGGAAATTATGGACTTCATCTGCAACACACAGGCTTAAAAAAGAACATCCCATAGAGGAAAATGAAACCATCCTCTTTTTCTTTTGTTTCTCAAAGTATTTGTTTGTTTTTTTGTTTGTTTGTTTTTTTACAGAAGGTTAGGGCCACTAAAGGATTTTTTTTTTTCCAGAATATGTTTTTTTTCTTCTTTTTTTTTTTCAATTTCTGAAAAAAGTCAGAATTCTGACATTTTTTTCCAGAACATTACAACAAATTTTCGGGATGTTTTTTTCCCAAAATATCTAAAGAAAGTTCAGAATACTCAGAAATTAAAATAATAAAAAAAAAACCTTTAGATTTTTTTTTTATAATGTTCTAGAAAAAAGTCAAAATTATGATTTTTGTCTCAGAATTTGATTTAATTTTTTCCTCATGGGCCCTAATCCTCTTCCATTGTTTTGTTTATAAAACCTTAAAGTCTACATAAAGCTGTGGTTTCTTTAAAAATGGCAACAAATTTCATTAAGTTAGTGTTTATCAAAATTATAAGCTGTTCTTTTTAAAAAGGCTGTGAAATATTTGTGGCTCTGGACGACTTTTATTTAAAGGAATAGTTCACCCTCAGAACGATTTAACTTTATTTCCCACTGACCTTCATGGTGAGCGAGACTCAGGAGCACTTTTTTAATATTTCAAATGCAGCCGGCGATCAGGAGGACTTCTCGTTTTCACCCAACTTTCATATAATAAAGTTCGATTGAGCCCGAGTCAACAAGGTCCTTAGAAGTCCACAAAAACTTGTCAATATTCCTCCATACTGCTCGTCCAAAGTAATCCAAGTGTCCTGAGTGGGTAGTGTCCATAATTTACTCAAAACTTCGCCATTTAGTATATTTTTAGAGCCTAAATAGAAGTACATCTCATCTCTTGCGCGCACGCCGATGCGCGTTCATGAAACTACAGAAGGCGTGGCAGACGAGATCGCGTGTTCTCTGTTTCTTTCATTATTTGTTTTAAATCAATATCCAACTCCTCCTGTGTTTGTCCCGGTTCGTCTGCAGCTCTGTTGCTCTTAACACAATGTAAACAGTGAATTTCTTCTTCTACACTTGTATTATCGGCAGCGTTGGCTCTGAACGCCGAGGCTTCCGTAGTTTTGTGGATGCGCAGGTGCGCGCTCCGTGGAGTAATATATTCTTCTTTTTAGGCTCTAAAAACATAGTAAATGACGTCGTTTCAAGTAAATTCTTGACCCTACCCACTCAGGACACTTGGATTACATTGGACGAGCAGTATGGAGGAATATGACAAGTTTTTGTGGACTTCTAAGAACCTTGTTGGCTCGGGCTCAATCGAACTCCCTTATATGAAAGTTGGGGGAAAACGAGAAGTCGTCCTGAACTCCAGCTGCATTTGAAATATTACAAAAGTGGTCCAGAGTCTTGCTCACCATGAAGGTAAGTGGAAAATAAAGTTAAATCGTTCTGTGGGTGAACTATTCCTTTAACTGGGTTATGGGAAAAAATGGCTCTTTGGACTGTAAAGGTTGCAGACCCCTGACTTGAAGAGTTAAATTTAACTCTGTATCCAGTGTACCAAAATTGGTGTTAAATTAACTCAATCCATAGTGTTAAAATTTCAGAGTAAAAATTAACTCATAATTGAGTAAAAAATCTAACACTGGCTCACGCTGTACGGTGTTAATAGAACTGAACACCATAGGTTAATAACACTGAAGAGAGTTAAAGACATACAACGTAACTTTAAGACCTTACTCTGCAAAGAAATCTTTTTTTTTTTCTTTTTTTTTTTTTTTTTTTTTACTTATTTTAAGAGTGGCCAAGATTTTTTTGCTTTTAAAAAAGTAAAAAAAAAAAATCTGCCAACAGAACAAGCAAAATTTTCTTGATAAGATATCTTGAAATAACATTCAATGCCTTAAAACATGTTCCTATATCTCACTGAAATGTTTCTCTTCAGGTGATTTTGTCTAATTTTGAGTGTGATGAGATACAGCTGTGTGAAAAGTTTTTGCCATCTTCCTGATTTCTTACTTTTTTGCATGTTTTTCACACTTAAATGTTTCAGATAATCAAAGAAATTTTAATGTGAGACAAAGATAACACAAGTAAACAGAAAATGCAGTTTTTGAATGAGGATTTTTATTAGTGGGGGGGGGTGTGTCCAAACCTCGATAGTCCTGTGTGAAAAAGAGGTCACAAAAGAAGCCAGAACATCCAAGAACTGCAGGCCTCACTTGCCTCAATTAAGGTCAGTGTTCATGACTCCACCATAAGAAAGAGACTGGGGGGCAAAAATGGCTGCATGGCAGAGTTCCAAGACCAAAACCACTGCTGAGCAAAAAGAACATAAATGATCATCTCAGTTTAGCCAGAAAGCATCTTGATGATCCCCAAGACTTTTGGGAAAATACTCTGTGGACTGAAGAGACAAAAGTTGAACATTTTTAGGATGGTGTAGGTCCCATTACATCTGGCGTAAAAGTAACACAGCATTTCAGAAAAGGAACATCATACCAACAGTAAAATATGGTGGTGGTAGTGTGATGGTCTGGGGCTGTTTTGCTGCTTCAGGACCTGGAAGACTTGCTGTGGTAAATGGAACCATGAACTCTGCTTCTACCAAAAAATCCTGAAGGAGAATGTCGGGCCATCTGTTGGTGACCTCAAGCTGAAGCACACTTGGGTTCTGCAGCAGAACAATGATCCAGAACACACCAGCAAGTCCACCTCTGAATGGCTTAAGAACAACAAAATGAAGACTTTGGAGTGGCCTAGTCAAAGTCCCCACCTGAATCCCATTGAGATGCTGTGGCATGACCTTAAAAAGGCGGTTCATGCTAGAAAAGCCTCCAATGTGGCTGAATTACAACAAACAGAACAAGAGTTGAGATAAGACTGTCTTTTACTGGCTGGAGGGAATCACACGATGAAGATGATAAAGTTTAACCGTCGATAGGGGGGTTACTGAGAAAACTGGTAAAAGTTCTGTTGTGGGTCTTTAATATAATTCTCAGCAGTGTTGAAAAATTACTCTGTTGTTATGAAAAGTCAATTCAAACAGTTGTAATTTTTTGCTCCTGCATTGAGTTAAAGGAGTTGAATACTGGAGGTTCATAACTGTGCATTGACATTAATACATTTCCCACCATGCACTGGACCGGACATCTGTCCAGGATAGAATCATGGGAATTTGAGGCAGTTCTGAATAATAGTTTTGCTTTTGCAGTCATTAAGCAGATGCTGGTAATCAGAACGAAACTATCATATTCAACATTTTCTTAAAGTGCCACTGGCATGAAATTCTTGGTGACTTTAGGTCCCTTTTAAGTCAGACTCTACAGAACGTACAGCAGTGATGGCGTCACCAACCTGACACAGACGCAGATGCGTGAGTATGAATCCAGTTTAAGAAGAAATCAGCATCATATTCCAGCAACAAGTTTCCTTGAATTATTTCTTTCACCCATGACCCGAATTCAGTTAATAGTTAATACTAAAGATATATTACAATAGTTCTGCTTGTTAGATCTGTCTTCATCTGACCGTAGTGGTACAGAAACAGTGATGATGATGATGATGAAGACCTGATTGCAAACCCGAGTTAATGCGCGCAACCGAACACATGCACACACAACGGGAAGAATTATAAACCGGAATAATCACAAACATCAGTTTCCCTCAGAGACAAAAGACACAAACATGATGAGAAACCTTTCTTAGAAACTTTGTGTTTCTTCGTGGTGGCTGGAAGCTGTTATAACCTCCTGAGGAGGAGACGGAGCTGCAGGGAGATTTTCTGTTTGTTCGGTCGGCACATTCCTGCAGAAATGAAATCATCCCCAACTTTTTCAGAGAGGAGGACAGAAAGATTGCTGTTGTCCTTCGTACACCAGGTACAGAGCAGTTCTCATGCAAACGGGACGCCATGAGGTCGGTTTGTTGTCGTAGTTCTGGGAGGGAGGGACTTGGAGAGTGTAGTTCAGGGGAGGAAGGTAATTGGCTGGAAGTCATGGCGTCATTTGCTGCACGAGGAGTAAAATACGCCGAACTGCCAATCAGCCCATTAGTGAGTGCTAACTTCACCAAGTAGGTAGACACATCCAGGGACAAAGGAAACGAGAATCTATAATTTAACCCCTCAGGGGACATAAGCAGGCTGGGGAAACTAAAATATAAAAACCTCAAAAAATGCTAATTTCATGTCATGGGCACTTTAATATTACAAATAACACACCAAGGAGTCCCAAAGAGATCACAAATACACTTAACTGACGGTTGCAAGACCATACAGGGGAGTCACAAAGCATGATGGGAAATATTCAAGCCAAAGAGGGAAGTCTTCCTGAGTGCACAGCCCCGTTTCCACCCGCAGGTCTGGGTCAGGTCGGGCCGGGCCAGGCCGGATCGGGTGGGTTTGGGTACGGATGTGTTGATTTCACGCTGTGTCCCCACAGCAACCTGTACCCTTATTCTGGAGGCGGAGAATTAGCTGGACAGCGCTGCTACGTGATTGTGTGACATCATCGCCGTGTAACGCCGTTTAACCAAAACACCGGCGCCACACGTGACAGAAACAGAAAGGAGTCACCCCGGCTTTGTTTTTACGCTGGGTCACGCGGGAAGTGGCGGATTTTTCAATGAATCAGCTGATTGCTGTGTATTAGCTCCACCTCTTTGGTCCGGATCGGTTAGATCAGTACCCCTACCGAAGGGTGCCAAAAAAGTAGTCCGGGTCGGGTCGGATATAAGGGTACCCGTCCCAGTTTTTATCTGTAGAGATGCAAAAAAACGTGGACCGATCCGGCCCGACCCGACCCAGACCCGCAGGTGGAAACGGGGCTTAAGTAACGCTGAAGTGTATCTATCTGCAGCTTGCAACCCAGGGGCGTGTCTTATAGTGGGTGTGTCCTATAGTGGGCGTGTCATATCGTGGGTGGGTCTTGGTTAGGTTTAGGGTAGGGCTGGGCGATATGGACCAAAAGTCATATCTCGATATATTTAGGCTGAATATCGATATACGATATATATCTCGATATTTTTATCGCAAGGTGAGATCAAATATTTTGTTATAGTCAGAGCCAAATATGACATTACAAGTAGTTTAATTTAACCAGACCGGATGAAATAATGCTCAGCTGTTCAAAAAATGATAAAATGTAAACATAAATACTGTATAATACTGTATGTAATAATACTCGCAGATGCAAGTAAGGAACATTACACAGAATTGAATGTAACAAACCCTAGTAACGTCAGCATTTATATACAAAGACAAAACAAACACACATTGAACTCCATATCTCGATATGGGCGATATGGTCCAATTCCATATCTCATTTGAAAATATATCGATATATTTTTCATATCGATATATCGCCCAGCCCTAGTTTAGGGGTAGGGTCAGGGGTAGGGTTAGATTTTACCGTGCTCTCATAGGTCTGGTGAGATAGAAAAGATAGAGGTGTGTCGTAGAGTTACGTCTTGTCAATAATACACAGAACCATACCATGCCAGCTTTATTCATAAAGCACATTTAAAACAAGGCTGAACAAAGTGCTGTACATCACAACTATAAGAGGAAGAAAAAAGTAAGTAAAAATAGTAAAAAAAAAAAAAAAAGTGTAGCAATATGAAGAACATAAGTAAATACATTCAAAAGGAAATTAAAACCTACTTTGAAAAGAAAAAAAAGGAAGACATGAGCACAATTTGAGAAAAGGAAAAACAGCGATAATAAAAACACCGAAAGACCATCAGACTGTTTGTCACAGTCACACCTTCACTCTTGGTTAAAAGCCAGGAGAGATAAACAAGATTTTAAACAACAGCAACTAACAAGGTCTGATCAGCTGACCGGAGAGAGCGAGTGGGAACGAAGGGATGTAAAAGATCGGTCAAATAAGAAGGAGCCAGGGAATTAAGTTTACAAGGGAGATAAAATTTTCACCAGCACTGGTGGTCATTTTTACTCTCAGTGGTGTTGGAATTACTCTGAAAGAGTTCATATGATTCTTCCCCCAATCACAATATCTCAGCGAGAAAAGCTTAAAAGTGAGATTTTCCACTTCTGAATGTCCAATCTTCAAAAATTCCAACTTTATGGGATACAAGTTATCGGACACAAGTCTGCCATGATATGGGACTTATCGGAATGACGTCATAATTCCCTGTTTTCAGCCTTTCGTGTGAGATGGGAAAGATGAACTTTCCACTTGTGATGTGGAGATTACCAGTGTGTTGTGTTTAAATGCTTTTGTGTTCGTAGTAAAGTGAAACACTGGAGGCTATCCTGAAATGACTGCTAGCTAACATCTGCTCTAAAAAACCAAACCATCACAGTATGATGTAGCCAACTGATGGATTGTTGCAGGGACGTAACCTTAAAACTACTGAGTTTTATCACCTTCAGTTCTCTGGGAGTTTGTTCCACATGTGAGGAGCTTATGCTGCCTTCATGTGGTATCGTATTTATGGTAAATACCAAAGTCCGTCATCAAAATTGCACTTGAACACCCACTCATGTCGTAATTTCCACTGGGAAACTGGAAAATTTTTATGATGCCCGAATTGCCGAGATGAAGTAAACTTTGACCTTTCAACATGGCGGAGAGCAACGAAAATATCCTGAATGGGAAGCAATACATTCTGTTTAAAGTTTTCTGCTGCTGTTACGTGGTTAGTTTGTAGTTGGGATAATTCTGTGACGTACAGAACTTTAATAACATCACCATTTAAACTTAGTTTTGTTTGTAAAAATATGGTTATTATTTGGTTTACTTCCTCAGAGGAGATTCTAGCTAGCAGCTAGCTAGCTAGTCAGTCGAAGATAGCCTCCATTGTTAAAGGTGCCATGACATCAAATTTCACTTTTCTGGGGTTTTGAGGGTATAATATGATCTGTTGTGCACTGATGAGGCCATGTGAATGTCCAGAGTGAGAATCAAAGTTCCTGTTTATGGTCTGTCAGCTTTGTCTCTCTGCTCAGAAACAGTTGAATCAGACAGCAGGCTATCATCTACGTAGTTCTATCATTCTACGTAATTTAATTGCTCCAATAAGAGCACACTATCAAGTAAACCGCTCCCCCCTGTAATGTTTTGAAACACATTTGTCGTACTGCACCTCAATGCAGCTTAGGTAAATTCTATAAGCTAATTGGTCCCCTGGATCTGCCGCAATGGGTTGTGGGATACCTGCGAAGCTCGAAGCCTCTTTATTATGACTGCTAACGTTACATTGAAATAAATTAGTCAACTTAGCACGTCCTGGTCGCTTAATGATTCCTGCACGTCTGCACAGATACAAGACATGGTGTCAGAATAAAAACGACTGTTGAGCGAAGACTGCAGAATGGATATAGCCGGAGTTCCACCGCCGCACATGAACTGGGATGCTAGCAACTTTCCCGAAGCATGGCGCAAGTTCAAGCTACACGTTGATTTAATGTTCTCGGGCCCTCTCAAGAGAAAAAGCGAAGAGGTAAAGTGTATCTACCTCCTTCTTTGGGTTGGAGAAAAAGGTAGAGACATCTATAACACATGGTCACTCACCGAAGCCGAAGGAAAGATGTTAAAAACCTACTACGACAAGTATGAGGCCTACGTTGTACCAAAAGCTAACGTAATTTTTGCTCGCTACAAGTTTCATGAAAAGGTTCAAGCAGCAAGTGAGCCGTTCGAGCAGTTTGTGACGGACTTGAGACTCCTTGTTAAAGATTGTGCTTATGCAAACAGTGACGAAATGGTCCGTGACCGCATAGTTTTCGGCATCCATTCGCCCAGCGTGAGAGAGAAGCTACTGAGTGTTGGATCTGAGCTAACACTGGATGAAGCTGTGGACATTGCTCGGTCACATGAAATCCCCAAGGCCCAAATGAAAACTATAGCAGGCAGCGCCAGTAACCCGCACGAAAAGACTGTACACGCTGTTGAGCGCTCATCAAAAAATCCGTCATGGAAGGACATGCAGTTCAGAAAGAAAAACCCTACCAAGTCACGCGAAACCAACGAACACTCAAGTGAATGCGGTTATTGTGGAAACAGAGCACATTGCAATGGAGAAGGCTGCCCGGCTAAGGGCAAACAGTGCAAAACGTGTGGAAAATGGAACCATTTCTCAAAGGTATGTCGCTCCAAGCAAAAGAAGAGTGTTCATACAGTAAGCGAAAATGAAACAGAAAGCACTACAGAAAGCAACGAACTGTTTATTGATGCTAATAATCGCACTGAACAAAACAGCACAATCACACAAGCTTTTGCAGACCTACAAGTTGGTCCTAACCAGAAAACAGTCAGCTTCAAGTTGGACACAGGCTCTTCTGCTAACGTCATTCCTACACATGTGTTTAACACTTTAGGAAGATTGCAGCCTTTGAAACGGGTCACACACCCACTCTACGGTTATGGAGGTGAACGCCTGACCATGAGAGGCAAGTGCACCCTGAAGTGCAAGTACAAAGACAGCCTGTTAAGACTCAAAGTGCATGTTGTGGACACAAGAGCACCCCCTGTCTTAGGCTTAAAAGCTTGCCTGGACTTTGGCCTAATTAAGCTGGTAATGTCTGTTTCCCAAACGCCAGAGACAAATGTGATGGATGAGTTTTCAGATATCTTCTCAGGAATAGGACTGTTTCCTGGCGAGTGCACAATCCATCTTGATCCAAACGCTACTCCTGTGGTGCATCCCCCAAGACGAGTCCCACACGCACTTCGCAGCCGCCTGAAAGAAGAACTACAGAACATGGAAAATCAGCATATCATCGTTAAAGTGACAGAACCTACAGAATGGGTTAATTCCATGGTCACAGCCGAGAAACCTCGAACAGGTAAACTCAGAGTCTGTCTTGACCCCAGAGACCTGAATAAGGCAATAAAGCGTCCGCATTATCCATTACCAACCCTCAATGACATCACAGCTAAACTCGCAGGAGCCAGATATTTTTCTATCATGGATGCCCGATCTGGCTATTTGGCCATCAAGCTGTCAGAAGAATCATCCAAGCTCACAACATTCAACACCATATTTGGATGCTACAGGTTCTTGAGACTACCTTTTGGTCTGGTATCAGCACAAGACGAATTCCAGAGAAAGATCGATGAAACCTATGAGGGACTCGAAGGTGTCACAGCGATCGTTGATGACATACTAATATATGGCAAAACAAAAGAAGAGCATGACGAAAACCTTTATGCCATGCTGCAGCGCTTCAGAGAGAGAGGCGTCAGACTGAATCCAGAAAAGAGCATAGTCTGTGCTACTGAAGTCAGCTATTTCGGACACCGCCTTACAGCTGATGGCATCAAACCGGATCCAGACAAGATCCGAGCCATTAAGGAAATGGAAGCCCCCAAAGATAAAGGCGAACTCGAGACCATCTTGGGAATGGTTAACTACAGTACTTGTCCAAGTTTGCACCCTGCCTTTCTGACATAAATGCTCCCCTCCGCCAGCTCCTGAAAGAATCCAGCGAGTTCATTTGGGACACTCAGCACGAACAAGCTTTCCAAAAAATGAAGGAACTGATAACGCAGGAACCAGGACCTGTTCTGACGTACTTTGATCCTGCAAAACAGCTGAAACTCCAGGTAGCTGCATCTAAGTACGGATTAGGTGCAGTTTTACTGCAAACCGGTCAGCCTATTAGTTATGCTTCAAAATCACTTACTGACAGCGAAGTCAACTATGCCCAGATCGAAAAGGAGCTTTATGCAATTCTGTTTGGCATCAAACGCTTTCACCACTACATGTATGGGCAGCATGACATTGTGGAAAGTGATCACAAACCACTCAAATCCATCATGCAGAAACCGCTTGCAGCAGCGCCTCCTAGACTTCAACGGATGATACTTCAGCTCCAAAGGTATAGCTTCACCATCATACACAAACCTGGAAAAGAAATACCTGTTGCAGACACATTGTCAAGGAAATCACTACTCGATCAGGACAACAGCCTCAGTGAAGGAATGGACATTCATGTCCACACTGTTTTCAGCAGCTTACCTGTCAGTGATGTCAGACTTGCAGAAATCCAAGAGGAAACCAGCAAGGACGCTCAGCTAACTATGCTAAAAGAGGTCATACAGAATGGATGGCTTGCAGAGAGGAAAAGATGTCCTCCGGCTGCAACAGAGTTCTGGAATTACCGGGATGAACTGTCTGTGATAAATGGCATCGTATTCAAAGGTGAAAAGATCATCATTCCAGCCTCACTGCATACAGAGATGCTGTCTCGTATCCATGCAGGACACATGGGTATGGAGAAATGTAAACAAAGAGCATGTGACATACTATTCTGGCCTGGAATGAACAAACAGATTGAAGATGTAGTGGGAAAATGCGCAACATGCCTTGAACACCGACCTGCAAACACAAAAGAACCAATGATTAGCTACAAAATCCCAGAGAGACCATGGCAAGTCGTTGCATCAGATTTACTTACCTGGAACAATGAACATTACATGGTTACTGTTGATTATTACAGCAGATACTTCGAACTTGACAAATTAAACAGCACAACATCCCATGCGATCATCCTGAAATTGAAAGCAACTTTTGCCAGACATGGCATTCCAGAGACTCTCATATCCGATAACGGTCCTCAATATGCATCAGGAGAGTTTGCAGCCTTTGCAAGAATGTGGGGATTCACTCACACCACCACAAGCCCACATTATCCACAAAGCAATGGACTGGCTGAGAAGTACGTGCAAATAGCTAAAGCGCTCCTGAACAAAAGCAAGAATGACAACAAACTGAGGACTGGATCAGCAGCATTCTGGACTAACTGCAGCTGTCTGATGGACTTTATAGGTAGATCTGTATGGACAGCATTACAGTACTTGTAGACTACTGAAGATGAATGTATGGACCAGTTTTTCTTAGTCCTGTTGAGACATCAGTCCTTTGATGTGATGGTGAAATTCAGGTCTGAGTCCAGGACTAGTCCCAGATTTCTTCTTGTTAGTTTTTAATTGGTAAACCAATGGTTGCAGCATTTTCTTCATACAGCAGCACTTTTAAAGGAGAAAAACACAGTCAAACATGCAATAAATCGCCAATAAAAATTTTAATCAGTTCTCATCACGAATATGAATGAAAGTACTGTTACTGTGTTAGTTGTCATTCTTACAGTGGACCCCCAAGAGAAAGCCTTGGGCCCCCCCCTGGCCCCCCAACAATAAAAGTCTGGATCCGCCACTGACTACAGTAGTCCCCAGAGTTATAGAAATCTACTAAATGATGTCGATCGGAGTAAATTATGAATGCTACCCACTCAGGACACTTGGATTACATTGGACGAGCAGTATGGAGGAATGTTATATATATATTATATGAAAGTTGGGGGAGAACGAAAACCCCCCTGGATCTCCGGCTGTATTTGAGAAATGAAAAAAAGTGCTCCAGAGTCTTGCTCAGCATGAAGGTGAGTAGAAGATAAAGGACCATCATTCTGTGCGTGTACTATTCCTTTAAACTGTATTCATTGTCGCGCTGCATCTGCGTCAGATGTCGTCACCGCCGTACGTCCTATATAGATCCGCAGAGGCTCACGAACCTCCTCCAGCAGTTGCGTTCAACAGAACACAGCAACTCTTTTTTACTTCAACATGAGTGTGTGGAGGCGTGTTTGCAGGTTACTGCTGAGTGTACGGGCAAATATCTCCAGGTATCTCCGTATCACTCTGCCTCTTGACAACAGAAGCGCATGGTGACAAGCGTGCCTTCTGGTCCCGCCCACCGAATGGCAGTGCTAACAGTAGTGCTAACTAGTAGCGCCTGCTATTCCACGACAAGGCTGAATTACAGCGTACAAACTTTCATACAGTATTAAGGTGCTGAGTCTGACTAAAAAGGGAACAAAAGTCTCCGTGAATTTCATGCCTGTGGCACTTTAATGAACATAAAATGTAAATATTCAAGATGATAGCAGAGCTGATTTCCATCCTTAGTCCCCTGACATAGAGATTCATGATCGCTGCATTGGCTCCTCGTGGATTTCAGGATTGGTTTTAAGGTCCAGGGTGACGTTTACCATCATGTAGTAACACGTCTGTAAAAAGTAGTTCCAGGGTGACGTTTACCATCGTGTATCATCTCCTATTCTTATGACAACTGTGTGTAAACGTGTGGGAAGTGAGGAGACCAGTTTCTGGAGTTTTAGATCACAAGCATCCCATCTGACCCTTCACCTTTTCCAATTCACACAGAGATTTCTTTTTATTCTCTGATTCTGTAGCTAGATATTACTGTAGATGGAGCAATCTTCAAAGTTTATGTTAACATTTTCCTGAAATTGTTGCACAGTTTTTGGACCCAGTTTGTCTCAGATTGCTGAACCTCTGTCCATCTTTCCATCTGTGAGCCAGTCGTGTTAATTTGAGTCATGTTAGTTGTCAAATGTTCCTCCAGTTGTTTTTAATGTGTGCCAGATACTTTTGGAGCCCTTCTCTGCTCCTGTTCCTGCCACCGGTCAGGCTGTGAGCTCTAACAACGCTCAGACCCTTTTTCCCCGGCGTTAATGTCTCATCCTTCCACGTTCTGAAAGTAATGACCGTGCTCCTGGACGAGTAAATGTGGAAAAAGAAAAGTCACGTGTTGCTGCTGAGAGGCTCGATTGTTGTGATGCACCTGCTGTGTCCCGTGGACATCTGGTCCATTCAGCTAAACCAGGACAGATTATTGAGGGACGTAATTATTAAATCTTTTCCTGTTTTACATCTCAATAGAGATTTAGTTCTCCTCCTGCCTTTGTACCTACGGCATGATTATATTCAAATCCTGTTATGTTTGATTTTCTTCTAAATGATTCACTTATGACAGAGATGATGAGTAAAATGAGAAACTAAGATAAACAGTTTGAAAGAAGGAATGTGACTCCTATTTACCCATATTCCCACTTACAAATAAAGTTCAAAATAAGGTTTTTTTAAAATCTCAAATGTTCCTGAATATTTAGGGTCATTGGTCATTTAATTAACCAGCGATGCCTCTCTGGAACCCACATGGAAACTGATTCTGCGATTGAAAGCACAGGAAAAAAAATCAGTTTTTGATGCTTAAGTAATTTAAGTCATGCTGATATTTATTTATCTACATTTATAGAAGTGAAAGAGCACAAGATGAATATCTAAGACTCATACAGGTCACTGAGTAAAAAAGAAACAAGAAGATTTCATGAATAATAAAGATTAAATTCATGATTTGCCATTAGAGGAGACATCTCTGTAAGAATCAATAAATCATGCTATTTGCAACAAGGTTGTGGAATCAGGAGAATTTAAGAGTAAAGAGATCTGCTGTGTCTCGTTGCATCTGCAGATTGTGAAGTGCGGATTCGCCAGCTGCATACGTCACAGCGCCGCGTCAAGTACCGTCCAGTTTCATCCAGTTTCGTCCACGCAAGATTTAAAAAAAAACTTTATTTACATAAGAAGAAAGTACAAACTCTCTGAGGGGAGTAACAAAGACTTTTATACAATACTGTACAGTTACATCAGCACTGAAAGGTTTGAACTATAAACATACAAAGTTGTTTAAATAAAATAAAGGAAAATAAGATATTTAGCGCACAATATACAATAAATTATAGTTGCAGAGCGATGGAAACACAAAGTTAATCATCATGACTGGGCTTTCAAAGAATGGGGGGAAATGAAAACAGAAGGGGAAGAGACATCTTATTTTTTTACATATCTTTTTCGTAATTCTACATGACATTTTTTAAGTGATGAAAAATACTGTAAAAATCCATGTAGCTATAAAACAGGCAAAGATAGGAATTTTGTTTCATCCCACAGAAGATGCAGAGCTACGAGTGTTATACACTACTCAAAAAGTTACAGTAGGGATATTCAACTTTCGGTTTCTGGAGAACAGAATGATGCAGAATAAATATTTAACCATTGAACAATGTACATGTGCATTAAAGTTTAGAGAAAGTTCAATTCAGTTCACCTGGAAAGGTTGCAGTGGATTTTAGATTCATTCTGACATCATACAAAAAGCCAAATATCCTTAACTTTTTGTGAGTAGGGTATTTGGATATATTCATGGATTTTTAAGTGTTATATGAAGTGTTAAGTGGTAAGAAACAACAGATAATCTCTGTGGAAAATTTTAAAAATGTGTGGGCAAACATAGAAAGAAAGAAAGAAAGAAAGAAAGAAAGAAAGAAAGATTTTGCCTCAGAACATCCATCTTGTTTGATATTATTCGTGGGTTAACAAGGGGTTAATGGGGTGTCCACGTATCTGAAGGAAGAAAAACGTCACTGGAAAGCTGTGGAGTCTGCAGTTGCTAGGCAACGGGACTGGAGCACTATGGGAAATTCTCGTCTGCTAGGATGTCCCATTTCAGCAGCTACCGTTTCAGGAGGCTGCTTCGGAGTGCGCGGACTTCAACATGAGACACAACATTGCATGGAAACGTAACAAATACACGGAGGTCCACGTCCACGGTCATTCACACAGGGACTGAGTTCCACCAGTTATCACCTTTACACAACTACTCCCAATATTTCATCTGAAAGGTTTTACTTAGATGACGACAGTACGGCTCCGTATGGGCTGGTGGAGCCAGATCAGAACCACCATCATCAGGCCATTTTAGCCTATTTTCCAATTTTCAGGGGTGCTGAAGCACCCATAAAATTTGAGAGATTTATATACAGCTGTCGTTGGAATTATTCATACCTTCACATCGAAGAAGGAAAAAATATCAGTTATTAAATAAGAATAAATTGGCTAAACTATTAATAAATAAAAATTCTATGAAAATCTTGACATTGATTTTAAATTGTGGTACAACAGAAATATTTTTTTAGAAAATACACAAAAAATAAAGCAAGTAAACAAGCATGATGGGGCTCTGAAACTAAAATTTTGTTGAGCAACACTGTGAAACACACTGCAATCAGGTGTTTTCTGTAACGTCCAATCAGACGTCTGCACCTGCTGACAGGTGTGTTGGTCCATGTTCATGGGAAAGGTGCTCTGTAGCGGGGGTTCTCCACCTGTTTCATGATGGGGCCAAAGTTTTCTGTCCAAACTGGTCCAGGGTCCATTCATATTTTAACACTGTATTAGTGTAATTTATCCAATTTTTGGTTTTATTTATTTAATAACTAAACCAAATCCACCTGCCTTTAACAGACTGAACCTAATTAAATGTGGCTTGATTAACATGAATAACATAATATAAAAAATATGAGATTGTCAAAAACACATTTATATCACACGTATAATTCATGGAATAAAATCAGACTCCAAGAACAAATCAGAATTCGGCTATAAACACAAAATCTACATTTATGACAATAAGAGGAACAACAGAAAAAAATAAATAAATACATTTTTAAAAGGCTCAATTAAAATAATCTGTAAAAACCTGTATTTTATTTGTTTAGACAGGCCAATAAAGCACAAAATTTCATTGAACAATTTATTTATTTAAACTTTTTTTTTTAGAATCTTTTAAAGAACATCCAAACATGAGACATTTTCTGCATCAATAGCTGATTTTCTCTCTTTAAAAGAAGAAAAATCCTTTCTTTCAGACGACTGGTAGGTGTTTACTTTCTAGATGAAGCTTGCAGATGCTTCAGGGCTTCCATTAGCATTAGCGTTTGCATTAGCTGGTGCTCCATCCAGACTTCTCAGCTCTGCTCTATCTCCACTTACTAATCCATATTTACTGAATTGTATTGGATTTTTGCCTTTTTAGGGGCGTTTTAGGACCATTTTTGTCTTTATTATTTACTTTTAATAATTCTTTACAACATTAGCTACAGGCTAACTGCTAGGTGAGTGTCTTCTTCTACTTGTTTGTTGAACTCTGACAAATTACCGCCACCAGGGGGGGGGGCTCCATTGCAACTCATCCAGCCATAAATAACAGTGTAAATATACGGCCCTCGTGGCCCACATGTGGAAAAGGAAACTTTTTTTTCGGCCGTCTAGGTGGCGCTCGAGGCCTGAGCTTGGGCCGCGGCCCCATGATTAAGAACCACTGATCTAATGTGTCTGGGACCGTTCTGTTTATTTGGGTTTTTTATAATTACTATTTCCAACCACAATTCAAAAGCAATATTTTCTTTCACTAAATTATAATTTTGTAAATTTTTATTTATCATTAGTTTCTTTAGTTTCTTGTAATTTGAATTACTGTTGTCAATTTAGCCTTTTCCTTAATTGGAGTGCATGAATAATTTTGAGGATGACTGTATATAAATATATAGAGAGAAAGCCATCCTCGAACTTATTCATACCCACCTGTTAAAGAAAAGGCTAAGTTCACAATAGTAATTCAAATAACAAGAAACTGACAAAAGTAACAAAAATTAATAAACAATGACTAAATTATAATTTATTGGAACAAAATATTGTTTTTGAATTATGGTTGAAAAAAGTGATATTAAAAAGCAAACAAATAAAACTGTCCTAGAACAATAAGACCACCTTTCCCATGAACAGTGCAGACGTCTGATTGGACGTTACAGAAAACACCTGATTGCAGTAAATGCCTCAAATTGTTGCTCAACAACATTTCAGTTCAGGAGCTCCATCATGCTTGTTTACTTGTTTTATTTTTGTTTGTTTTTAATATTTCTGTTGAACCACAATTCAAAATCAATGTCATCATTTTCTTAGAACTTTTATTTGTTACTTTTGTCAATTTCAACTTATTTCACTGTGTTTCCATATTTTCCGTATTGTCACATTAGTAAATGTGATTGAGGAACATTTCGTGCGATCCACACATGAACCCCCCTTCAGGAGGTCCTCAGGGGGATGCTGAGGTGTCAAAAGTATTCACATTCCTTACTTAAGTAGAAGTACAGATACTAGGTTGTTGTTTTTTTGTTGCACTGATCCCAGCAGTACTGCAAAGCCAGGCCGATGCGTGGAGTGAAGGGAACGAGCTCCTCTTTCAAACTCCCATTCCTAAAAATCCATTTAACATTTAGCCCTTTGATGGAGGACGTATCAGATATTAAACTGACAAGAACAGATGCTACACTTGTTCTTAGCCAAAAGGCAGAGAAGCGATACTAGGATTTTAAAAGATTTTTACAGAAGTTGAAGTATCAACTCAAGCAATTAATCTAAATTTATTTGTGATTTCAATTTTCATGTCCAACAATCTCCAAACTCATAATCGAGTTAAAACAATTTATCTGCCATTTTTCTTTGCACAATTTCTGAAAGAAAAGCGCATGTGCAACGCATTCCTTCCACACGGCGCTGCTACAACCTACATTCACGACGCTGAAGAGCAAAGGAGGTGTGTTGTGTTTTGGCGTAAATTATCAATAACAAAATGTTTTGGGACTGAGAGAAACGCTAAGTAGATGCATTGTTTAACTAAAATAAATAATCCTTTGAATAATTGTAAATTCAGTATTGACCAAAATAATCGTGATGATTTTTTCCATAATCAAGCAGCATTAGTGTGCACAAGCAGGCTGAGTAATCACCGAAGCTCAGTATTCCATGCACACTCAAACATAGAGGTACCAGTTTGTACTTGAAAGGGTTCAAAGCTTGTCGCTGGGGGGGTTCCTTAAAGACATTTCTGTACCTTCGGTCCTGGTCCATTTTTGTACCTTATCAAACTGTACCAGTTAAAATACAATTAAACCATTTAAAAATGATGAATGAAAGTCAATAAAATAGAGATTATGACAACAATCAAAGATGATAATAATAAATGAATAGTTATTATATAAATATTAGGTCAAACACATATATAATTATACATATAGTTATTACTATGATTAATATGATTGTTATGAAAATCATAATATAATAACTATAATTATACTACTGTTTAGAAGTACTGCTAATTATAGTTATTGTACAAGCTACACACATCTTTCAACGCTGCAGGTACGATTAGGGTTGAAATGGTACAAATTTGTACTTTATATCACTTTGGACCCTTTTTCATAGTATATAGGTACTTCTGGTCTCATAAAGACCAATGTTGTACTTTTGAGAGAACATTTGTGAAAAATGTACCTACAGGTACGGAAATGTTCCTGTCTCGTACCTCTAGTTTTGAGTGTGTAGACCAGGAGTGTCTGTCCACAGGGACCACTGTCCTGCAGGTTTTGGATGTTTCCTCCTGCAGCAGCTGAGTCAGACTGATGGGTCTTCTAGGACCAGAACTGGACACCCCTGATGTAGACCAACATTCACAGAAAACTCAGCCATCAGTCCAGTCATTTTTATGTCAGTTACCGCAAATGTTTTTTCGATTTTAGTTTTAGTTTTTTCGTTAGTTTTAGTTAGTTTTGTAAAGACACAAAACAGTTTTAGTTAGTTATCGTTTCCTAAAAAACTGTCATTTTTTTTTATTTATTTCAGTTTTTTTGTTAGTTTTAGTTGGCTATAATAACCTTGGTGTGGACAGACTGGTGCAGCCTCAGTAATATCCACATGTCAGATGCAACAGAAAACACGATAAGTCCAAATTTTAGCATTCTTCCAGGAGCAAACATTAAGCAGAAGGTTCTGCTTCAGGGGGTGACCCGGAGCCGGACACCAACACTCGCATGCTTCTCTGGGACATTAGCGACGCCTCACTGTTGTAGTTAAGAAAATCCGTTTCTGGAGGAGAAATGCTCGAACAAGTTTCTCTGGTTTTAGATCTTTTGTCTGAAAGTGAGAAAGACGTAAAGAGAAGGGCAGGATAGTTTGGAGTTTCATTAAAGGACCTGAAATTCGTGTTTCGCCTCTTGTTTTAAGATATTTCTCACTTGTCTAAAGCCTAAATATCTTTTTGATTCCATGAAATCTTACCAAGTTTAATTATCATCCTATTATTCTGATGATTTCACTGTATTTTAGTTTGAATCTAAGTGTTGTGTTCACACTCGTGTTTGTTTGGGTCATCAGCAGAGGGTCAAACTGACCAGCTGGTTTTTATTCTTTCAAGTAACTTCAGTAAACCATTTTACCCTGCTGCTCATACTTCCATGTGTCATGTGGAAACTTGAACTGGTTATCTGATCACGTTTCCTTCAGCAGCTCTAATGATGAGTATCAGATTGTTTCCCATCTGACTGCGTTCGTAGGAAACACATGATACGTCTGACCAGCAGTCAGGTTCTCCTTCCAGCCCGCTCAGCAGACGCAACGGTGGGAACTTTGTCCCCGCATGCATCTGCAGATTTCACCTGGCATGCAGACTAGGGCTGTGTAATTAATCAAACTTTGATCATGATTTCAATTTCAATGTAAAGCAATCTCTAAACTCGAAACATTAACTTGTGTTCTGACGGTGAGCTCTGTGCTGAAAACTCAGTGGACCTGCGTTCG
This sequence comes from Atherinomorus stipes, assembly GCA_023101725.1. Lineage (NCBI taxonomy): Eukaryota > Metazoa > Chordata > Actinopteri > Atheriniformes > Atherinidae > Atherinomorus > Atherinomorus stipes. Next base: position 746,454 of record JALJCO010007436.1, read on the forward strand.
ACTACAAACAGATCTGGTGTTTGGAACTTCTTTGGCTTTTGGTGGACAAAAGGATATTGAGTTAAAGGAGTGATGACATAGCAGTTAAAAACTAGTTTATGTTGTTGGCATTACTGTATATGTAAATACTCCAAAGAAAAAAACGGCATTTTTTACAGCGGAGTATTGTTTTGAAACGCCAGACCTCACTTCCTCAGTCATACAGTTGGGTCCGGTGATGATATGGAGCTTTACCCGGAGACCACGTTGACTTCATTTTGATTGGCTACACCTTATTTGGCTATGACCTTATTTGGAGAATCTAGGTCAAGCTGCGGTCGGAGTTTGCTAAAGGCTAACTGCTAGCAACATGGGCAGTTCAGACAGTGTGAGCTACGGTTATCAGACAAGACAGCATTTAGAAAATAAATAAACTTACAGGTAATGACAAGGTTGTGGCCCCCTCCCTCAGTGTTGCTGCAGAAGTTAGCTTTAAAATACATTTGCTTGAAAATCCAGACCTGACTGCACAGAAGTTACTACTAGCTCCATACACGAAGCTGAATCAGACAGGGAGGGGAGGGGGGAGCGGACGGTGCATAAACCGTTAGGAGAGAGAGGGGGGGGGGGGGCACTGTTTACTTGATAGTGTGTTCTTATTGGAGCAATTAAATTACGTAGAATGATAGAACTACGTAGAATGATAGCCTGCTGTCTGATTCAACTGTTTCTGAGCAGAGAGACAAAGCTGACAGACCATAAACAGGAACTTTGATTCTCACTCTGGACATTCACATGGCCTCATCAGTGCACAACAGATCATATTATACACCCAAAACCCCAGAAAAGTGAAATTTGATGTCATGGCACCTTTAAAGAAGCCATAAAAATGTATATTTCTGTATCAAAAAATATTGAACCATGACACTAAAGTACCGAACCATGAATTTCTTTGTATCGTTGTAGCTCTGATAGATGGTACCGGCCTTTTAGTTGATCCCAGAATGAGAACTTAAACTCACGGAGAAGCCGCGTTCCACCATTATGGTCCTTGTCTGTGGAACAGCCTGCCAGAGAACCTCAGTGCTGCAGACTGTTGATGCTTTTAAGAAGAGGCTCAAGACCTTTTTAACTTAGCTTTTAACTACATTTTATTTATTTTATATTTATTTGTTTATTCATTTATTTATTTTTATTGTGCTTGTTTGTTTGTTTTAAAACCCTCCCTCCTTATTTATGTTTTAACTTACCTGTTCTTACTGTTTAACATTTTTAGCTCCAGTGTTTTCCTCATGGGGACCCTTCATGCCGGGGGCCTTGCCTGCTTGGCGAGCAGGGGCGTTACCGTGGTGATCGTCCTGTTTCGGGTGGCTGAGGGACTCTCACTGCAGCCATATGGCTGTGGGGTGGAGCCTGACCTGCTTTGATCTTGGTGATCTTAAGTGGTGGCGATGCTCTGGTCATGGGGGGGCTGGCTCCCAGTGTGAATGGATCCCCAAGATACCGTTTTCCTCATACCAGTGTCAAGCCAGAGTAGATCTATTTAGTGAAAAAGAACAGAAGCTAGACTTTGGATAGGAAAGGGGTTGTGGGTGTTTGGTGGGAGGAAGGGGGCGCCTGAATGATGATCCCCAAACTTCTGGGAAAATATTCTGTGGACTGACTAGACAAAAGTTGAACTTTCTGGAAGGTGTAGGTCCCATTACATCTGGCAAAAAAGTAACACGGCATTTCAGAAAAGGCACATCATAGCAACAGTAAAATATGGTGGTGGTAGTGTGATGGTCTGGGGCTGTTTTGCTGCTTCAGGACCTGGAAGACTTGCTGTGGAAAATGGAACCATGAATTCTGCTGTCTACCAAAAAATCCTGAAGGAGAACGTCCGGCCATCTGTTGGTGACCTCAAGCTGAAGCACACTTGGGTTCTGCAGCAGAACAATGATCCAGAACACACCAGCAAGTCCACCTCTGAATGGCTTAAGAACAACAACATGAAGACTTTGGAGTGGCCTAGTCAAAGTCCACCTGAATCCCATTGAGATGCTGTGGCATGACCTTAAAAAGGCGGTTCATGCTGGAAAAGCCTCCAATGTGGCTGAATTACAACAATTCTGCAAAGATGAGTGGAACAAAATTCCTCCACAGCGCTGTAGAAGACTCACTGCCAGTTATCACAAACGCTTGATTGCAGTTGTTGCTGCTAAGTGTGAAACAACCAGTTATTAGGTTTAGGGGGCAATCACTTTTTCACGCAGGGCCATGTGGGTTTGGATTTTTCCCTCCTTAGAAATAAAAATCTTCATTTAAAAAGTGCATTTTGTGTTTACTTGTGTCATCTCTCACATTTAACTTTGTTTGATGATCTGAAACATTTAAGTGTGACAAACATGCAAAAAAAATAAGAAAGGAAGGGGGCAAAAACTTTTTCACACAACTGTAACTGTGATAATGACTTTTTTTCCATAATTGAGCAGCCTTAATGCAGACACTGTCAGCTACCGGAGACATGAATCAGGAGAAGCAGGAACATGTGAGGGGCCGATGATGACCCTTCCACAGAGTTTAACAACATGAACATGGTAGTATCTGATTCCGAAGTTTGATTTTCTGAACACACAGCTGCTGGTTCTCTCTGATCCCTGAAGTGCAGTTTCTGTAGATAAACAGGTGTGGTCAGAGTGCAGGTGGATCACTTCTGGGGAGGAGAAAGAGCGCGAGGGAGGAGAGGAATACAAGACGGGAAGACGGGAAATAAAACAAGGTGAAAAACGAGCCACAGGCAGCTGGTGTAATTACAGAGCGCCGAGAACACAGACTGCAGCCGGACTGGTCTCCACCTTCCCTGCTCCTGTTCAGCCCTCAGCACCTGTCCGCCAGCTGGACCGCAGATTCACACCCAACAAGTTCTCCTCTTCATCTTCATCAGAAGTGTTCAGCTCCGGTCTGTGTGCTCGTATCTGATCTGTTTCTGCTGATCTGGTTGATTTTACTCCAGATTTCCATCTACACTGCAGGTTCAGACAGACAGAATCCAAACAGACATTCAGGCGTGAGAAAGACCCGCCTGGCAGGAAGAAATGTTCCAAGAAACGTGAAGAGAAACTAGAACCAGTCCAACAGAGAAGCAGAGACTGGACCTGGATCCGGCCGCATCGACACATGACAGCACAGAAACAGGATGGTAGTACACACAGACGGGACGGTAGAGAAACACAACAACACATGTACAGGACGATTCAATTTTATTTATAAAAGCGCTTCACAACAGCCAAGGCTGATCGAAGCGCTGCACAATGATAAAAGAAGGTTTAAAAACAAAACAGCAACAATAGGAATAAAAATACAACAGAGTGAAGTCACTTATGTGTGACGCCACTCACAGCTGTGAAAACCTGATTTTAAAAGATGGTGCTTCAGTCTGGCCTTAAACGGCCGCAGGTCTGAGACGGCACGAAGGTCCAGGAGCAGAGAGATCCACAGTCTCAGCCCCACCACTGAGAAGATCTAGATTCAGGTCTGGTGATGGGACAGGATCTAGATTTGGATTCAGGTCTGGTGATGGGACAGATTATGGATTTGGAACCAGATTATGGATTTGGTCCAAAATGACTTGGTATGCTGAAGCATTCAGAGTTCCTTTCACTGGAACTAAGGGGCCAAGCCCAGCTCCTGAAAAACACCCCCACACCATAATCCCCCCTCCACCAAACTTTACACTTGGCACAATGCAGTCAGACGAGTACCGTTGTCCTGGCAACCACCAAACCCAGACTCCTCCGTCAGATTGCCAGATGGAGAAGTGTGATTGGTCCCTCCAGAGAACACCTCCACTGCTCTAGAGTCCAGTGGCGGCTGCTTTCCACCACTGCATCCATGCTTTGCATTGCACTTGGTGATGTATGGATGGATGCAGCTGATCACCATGGAAACCCATTCCATGAAGCTCTCTGTCACTGTTCTTAAACTGATCTGAAGGCCACATGAAGTTTGGAGGTCTGTAGTGATTGACTCCGCAGAAAGTTGGCGACCTCTTTGCACTATGAGCTTCAGCATCCACTGACCCGCTCCGTCAGTTTACGTGGCGTCCACTTCGTGACCGAGTTGCTGTCGTTCCCAAACACTTCCATTTTCTTATGATACAGCTGACAGTTGACTGTGGAATATTTAGGAGCGAGGAAATTTCTCAACTGGGATTGTTGCACAGGTGGCATCCTATCACAGTTCCATGCTGGAGTTCACTGAGCTCCTGAAAGAGACACATTCTTTCACAAATGTTTGTAGAAACAGTCTGCATGCCGAGCTGCTTCATTTATACACCTGTGGACATGGAAGTGATGGAACACCTGATTCCATTATTTGGATGGCTGAGCAAATACTTTTGGCTATATAATGTATTTGCATTTTGGACAAGTTACTGTTATATCAAATGTATACAGCACATATTGCATCTTCTTTTCTACAGCTATAGCAATTGCGTAAAGGTCACACTTACTGCACTGTACAGTTGGTACGGAAAGTGTTAAGACCTCCTTAATCTTTTCACTCTGTTTCATTGCAGCCATTTGCCAAAATCAAAAAAGTTAATTTTATTTGTCATTAATGCCACTCAGCACCCCATCTTGCAGAAAAAACAGAAATGTAGAAATTTTTTTGCAAATTTATGAAAAAAGAAAAACTGAAATATCACATGGTCATAAGTATTCAGAGCCTTTGCAGTGACACTCATATTTAACTCGTATGCTGTCCATTTCTTCTGATCCTCCTTGAGATGGTTCTACTCCTTCATTGGAGTCCAGCTGTGTTTAATTAAACTGACTGGACTTGATTTGGAAAGGCACACACCTGTCTATATAAGACCTTACAGCTCACAGTGCATGTCAGAGCAAATGAGAATCATGAGGTGGAAGGAACTGTCCAAGGAGCTCAGAGACAGGATTGTGGCGAGACACAGATCTGGACAAGGTTACAAAAGAGTTTCTGCAGCACTAACGGTTCCTAAGAGCACGGTGGCCTCCATAGTCCTTACATGGAAGAAGTTTGGGACGACCAGAACTCTTCCTAAACCCGGCCGTCCAGCCAAACTGAGCAATGGTGGGAGAAGAGCCTTGGTGAGAGAGGTAAAGAAGAAGCCAAAGATCACTGTGGCTGAGCTCCAGAGATGCAGTAGGGAGATGGAGAAAGTTCCACAAAGTCAACTATCACTGCAGCCTCCACCAGTCGGGACTTTATGGCAGAGTGGCCCGATGGAAGCCTCTCCTCATTGCAGACATATGAAAGCCTGCATAGAGTTTACCAAAAAACACATGAAGGACTCCCAGACTGTGAGAAATAAGATTCTCTGGTCTGATGAGACCAAGAATGAACTTTTTGGAGTTAATTCTAAGCCGTATGTGTTAAGAAAACCAGGCACTGATCATCACCTGCCCAATACCATCCCAACAGTGAAACATGGTGGTGGCAGCATCATGCTATGGGGGTGTTTTTCAGCTACATGTACAGGGACAGGACGACTGGTTGCAGTTGAAGGAAAGATGAATGCAGCCAAGTACAGAGAGATCCTGGAAGAAAACCTCCCCCAGAGTGCTCAGGAGCTCAGACTGGGCCGAAGGTTCACCTTCCAACAAGACAATGACCCTCACACACAGCTGAAATAACAAAGGAGCAGCTTCAGAACAACTCTGGACCATTCTGAACCGGCCCAGCCAGAGCCCTGACTTAAACCCAACTGAGCATCTCTGGGGAGACCTGAAAATGGCTGAACACCACCGTTCACCATCCAACCTGACAGAACTGGAGAGGATCTGCAAGGAAGAATGCATCATTCCCAAGAAGACTCATGGCTGTACGAGCTCAGAAGCTGCTTCTACTCAGTACTGAGCGAAGTACTGAATACTTATGACCATGTCATATTTCAGTTTTCTTTTTTAACAAATATGCAAAAATTTCTACATTTCAGTTTTTGTCTGTCAAGATGGGGAGCTGAGTGACATTAATGAGAAATAAAATGAACTTATTATTTTAGCAAATGGCTGCAATAAAACAAAGAGTGAAAAGTTTAAAGGGGTCTG